>CAWUFW010003731.1:0-1200000 GCA_963921515.1 Calotriton arnoldi | reverse complement strand
GTGTTTTTGCTGGTTATAGATGTTTGGGCACTGTGCCACTGCTATTCAGTGCCACAGTGCAAGTGCTCCCTATGGTAAATTGGTGTAGGGATTAGTGATTCCATGATTGGTTAGTTTGGTTTACTTGTCAGACCCTAGTACAGTGCACTGAGTGTGCCCAGGGCTTGTAAACCAAATGCTGCTGGTGGGCTTGCAGCACTGGTTGTGCCACCCACAGAAGCAGCCTGTAAAAGTGTGTCTCAGGTCTGCCATCGCAGAGCCTGGGTGCAGTCTGGTACTGCCATGTTGACTGAGCAAGTACACCCACTTGCCAGTCCCTAAACCTTCCCTTTTCTGCATATTAGTCACCCCTATGGTAGGCCCAAGGGCAGGGTGCATTGTAGGTAAAAGATAGAACATGATGTGTGTAGCATGTCCTAATAGTGAATTACAGCCATTTTCGTTTTTCACTAATGCAAGGCTACCTGTTCCCCAAAGGCCAGAATGGGCAGTTTGATTATTACATCTTATAATCCTAACTGACCCAGGGAACTAGGTAGAAATTCGAGTTTAGTATGCCTGAACTCAGAATGATAAAATACATCTTTTAGTGAAGTTGGTTTTAACATTCTGTGTTTGAAAATACCACTTTTAGAATGTAGGTATTTTCTTGCCTAACTATCCAAGCCTGCCTCTGCTAGGTTGTGTATTCCTTGTCTGGAGTTTGAGTGACAGGGGCTGGGGGATTCCAGGAGACAGGGTGAGTCAGCACAGGGCTGAATAGAGAGATCGGCATGTAGATGGGTGGGAGGAGTTACACCTGGGACCTGAATAGGGCTGTGCCTTCCCTCCACAATGCTGGCTCCACCTCCTGTGGTGCGTCTGATGTCCCTGGCCTACACTGTGAAAGGAAAGAAGGAGTCTTGTCAACAAAGTGCTCCAGGACTGACCAGAACTGGTTTGGACTAGGCAAAGGCCTCTCTGCCTTCAGAGAACAAAGGGAAAATGAGTATAAAGAGGGGACCCAAACCCCAGAACTTTAGATCACTTTTGGGAAACAAGAAGAACCTTTGCTGAGGAGAGGAACCAGAGAAACTGAGGAGGAGACTATCCCTAAGCTGGAGTGCTTTTGGGGGATTGGCCTGCAGTGGTTGCCTGACTGCCAAAGAAAGGAGAAAGGACTTTGTGCTACTTTCAATTCAACTTGTAAAGGATCTCCAAGGGCTTGAAATAGAGCTTGCCTCCTGCTGAAGTCTCAGGGACAACAGACTTCACCCACCAGCTCCCCAAGAGTTCTTTTGAAGTGCCTGCTGTTGTGTTGGGCCTTCTGAGGGACTGCGTGTCACAAGGAGCTGGAAGCGCGACTCACGAAGAAGAAGGGTGTCGCCGCCGCAGCCCCTGTCGTCGCATCACTGAAGAAGGGTGTCGGAGCTGCCGCTGTCGCATCGTATCGCCGAAGCGCCTCGCATCACCGGAGAAGAGTGTCGCCGTCGCATCACCGGAGAAGCGTGTCGCAGGGCCTGTTGCGGCTCAGAAGAATCGTTGAGTCACCGCACGGCCGTCGGGCGTGCACGCATCGTGTCGCATCAAGAAGAAGACGCCATTTTTGTTTCATTGCACCGGATCTTCATCGCATCACTGCACTGCTGGTCGCATCGCCACGGAAGCACAGTAATAAACCGACGCATCACCTCCCCACGCGGAGAAGAACCAACGCATCCCCTACGCAGCAGTAGGGACACGACACATCACCGTTCTTGCGTGTAAGGAACCGACGCATCACCTTCCCTGCAACACCTTCGTTGTATAGCGTTACGCATCCAAAGGTACATTGAACTCAAAGTGTCGCATTTATCATCTAAAGAGAACTAAGCTAATTCTACCATTTTTAAGTACAGTATTGTGGATTTTTGTCGTTTGTGGTCTTGTGATAAGTCTATATAAAAATACTTATTTTTATACTACAACTTGTGTGGTGTCCATCTGTAGTGTTGGCACTGGGTTACTGTATGTGTTCACAAATGCTTTACACACTGCCTCTGAGATAAGCCTGTCTGCTCATGCCAAGCTACCAAGGGGGTGAGCAGGGGTTATTTTAGTAGTGTATCCCCCTTACCCTGACTAGAAGCAAGGGTCCCTATTTGGTCAAAGGTACCTACCTCTGCCAACTAGAGACCCCCAAATCTAACATGAGGGAATTGCTACAACTCAGCGCCCGACTGAGAATGTGAGAAGCCGCAGCCAAAGCAGTAAAGACAATTAGTCCGAGTGAAAGTTAAGAGCCGAAGTGGCCCTGCTAGGTGCTGGACGGACAGACGAGTGACCGCTGCGTCAATCGGCAGAAAGGCCAATGCGAGGAGGCGAGGAACAGTAGCTGTGAGACGAGTGTGTGCCTGCTGTGTGACTGCCGAGCCCGCTGCGTGAGAGGAGCACTGGGGGGTGAAGCCTGTTTTATGAAGTTGCTAGCTCCATGACGGCAGACAAAACGTGGCTGGAGGTGCTGAGTGGTCCACTGCAATCTGGCCTGGAGTGAGCGTCCAGCTGGCTGAGTGAATGGAGCGTGGTGGTGGGAGATCTGCCTAAGAAGCTGCTGGCTCCGAGGCGTCTGACCCGTTGCGGCTGGAGGTATGGTGAGGTCTGCTGCAGCCTGGCCTGCAGGGACAGTCGAGCCTGCCTGGGCAGAGAGACGGAGGGTCCCGGGGGTCAGGGCCTCACAAAAGCCGCACCTGGCCCTGGCGGGAGCTGAGCTGTGAACTCAGTGGAGTGAAGTTGGCACTGCCTAGTTGCTGTATGTTAGACATATAATGAGGCTGTGGAGCAAAGATACCACTAACACAGTCTAAACAAAGTGTGTGCTTCAGTGCATGTATGGACCACACCCTTCCATAATGCCTTCACGACAGTTGAGCGACGGTCCGGGGGGAGGAGTGTCTCATAGGCACTATGGGGAAGATAGACAAGAGTCAGGCACACCTCAACTTTGAAGCATGAAAACATGCAAGGTCCCAGCAGCATGCATTATCCGACTCTGAACAGGAGACTCCAGCCAAGGGCGTCAAGGCGCTGGAGGCAATTTAAAAAAAACATTTTTACGGAGTTTTATATGGCACGAACTTCACCCAAAGGTATCGGGTATCAGAGCGCTTTACATAGCACCAGTTGGGTTACATGAGGACACATTCATTTTTTTGTTAGACACGAGGAGATTAAGTGATTTGCCCAGAATCACAGGTTGTTCAGCGTCATTGCTGAGACTCGAACCCGGTTCCCCAGATTCGAGGTCGACCGCCCGAGCCGTTAGGCCAACTCCTCTCCCCAATGCTCCTAGCGATGCAGAGCAGTCTGCAATCAATCGACAGAAAAATAGATGCGCTCAATTTGCATATGGATCATCTAACGGTGAAACTGGATAAGCAGGGTGCCAGGCTGGGAGAAGCAGAAAAGCGCATATCTAGCACAGAGGATGTTCTAAAAACTGTCTCTTCTAAATGCCTGAACATTGAGAAGGTGCTAGCAGTGATTCAAGCAAAAAATTAGGATTTAGAGGCACGGCCACGGCGCAACAACCTCAGGATTACTGGCCTGACGGAATCGACAAACACGGGCATGCTCAAGGAGATCTTTCAATGCTCAAGGAGATCTTTGGGCCTGAGAACATGTCTGCGGTTCTGATTGTGGAAAGAGCCCATAGGTCATTGACGGCTTGACCAGTCCTGGGAGCCCCGTCATGCCCGATCATTGCAAGATTGCTTCATTATTGGGATAGGGTCCTGCAACTCGCGAGGGAGAAACAGAACATCAATGATAAGGGAAATGACATTGCGTTTTACTCGGACTTCACTGTCTCGGTCCAGGCAGTGCAGCGAGAATTTATACCAGTCAAGAAGCAGTTACAGGCTGCACATGTCCTGTACGCAATGTTGTACCCGGCCCGTCTGCGCATAGAGGTGGAGGGAAAGACTAAGATTTTTAACACACCAAAATCTGCTATGGACTACTTCAAATCCCTGAAGAAGAGCCGGCAAGACCAAGATGAACGGTCAGATGAAGAGGCACCGGAGAAAGACTAGTTAACTGGCTTGCAGAGATGGGAAGTCCTGGCATACGTGGCAGTGGTCTTGGAGGCGGGACTGGTGGTGGAGAGATGACTGCACTCTACAGGACAATAGCGAACTAACAGCTTGATAGCTTTGGCATGCTGGAGGTGACACAAGGAAGCCAGAAGCCATATAACTGGGGAGATGCTGGGCAGACCCCATGCAACCTTTAGTGTGACACTGGGGAATAACTCCTGACACTGTGGTCCTGAGACTACCACGCGTAAAGTATAGTCATCATACCATATCAATGGATACACGCGGTCACCTCCCATTTAAATGGGAGGGATTTAGGGCACTACCGACCCCCGATGGGTATACCACTACGACAGATATGGGAAACTGTTTTATGTTTGTACAAGTTAGGGTTAAAATGGGATGGCTTTAGCAAGTTGGGTGTCCTGAAGTGGGTGTTGGGAGCGGTAAAAGTTTGTTGCAGGATGCAGTGCATGACATGTACAAGGAATATTCTATCGTTGCTCACCTGCGGTAGGAGGACACCTCAATGAGTTGAAAAAGCCAAACACCAGAAATGTCGGGACATGGTGGTTCAATCAAATTGTTAACGTGGAACGTGCGGGGTCTCAATAACCCCCCACAAATACGGCAGGTGCTGGCATACCTAGACAGGCATAGTATTCAAATGGCATTTTTGCAAGAAACACACCTCACAAAACACACTGAGCATAATGTAGGGAAGAGATGGGCAGCAGTTAGAGTAGCATCGCCGTACTCCACATACTCCAGGGGAGTGTTGGTACTAGTGAAAAAGGGAACACCATATACTCTAACTCACTCAGAGATTGACAAACATGGGAGACTCCTGCTGATACAGGAATGCCTGAGGGGCACGAAGATACTGTTCGTAAATACGGATGGCCCTAATGTAGACGATCCTGCATTTTACAATGAGGTTTGGAGACAGAATCATTTCCTTCATCCATGGTGATATAGAGGGGGATCTAAATGTATTTCTGGATCCCCTACTGGACAAGCAGCTAAGATAGTAAGGGAGATTATGGAGTCTGAGGGGTTGGTGGACGTATAGAGATTTAGGAATCCCAACACCATGGAGAGAACCTATGTATCATCTGTGCATGGCTCATGGTCTAGATTGGATTATCGGCTGGTCTCTAGGGAGGTGTGCACCTGGGCAGTGGGTGCATCATACCTCACCAGGACGCTGTCTGACCATGCCCCGGTGCTACTGGAGCTAGCGATGCACACATTCACCAGACCCCCATTTCAATGGCAATTGCTGCCATCGTCATTGTTAGACCCAGAATTCCATACTACTATTGGTTCGCCCATTACGCATTTCTTTCATGAGAATGATGGTACGGTGAAAGAGGCTGGGATGCTGTGGGAGGCCTCCAAGGTCACTATCCACGGGGAGTGCATGGGGGCACAGGTGGGGATCCTGAAGTTGCTTCATAATAAGTTGCACGACATTGAGAGCAGGCTACACACCCTTGAGCGTAGATATGAACAGAGGCCCACAAATGACTTATTAGCCCATGTGAGGTAATTGGTTTCAGAACATTGCTGAGCAGGAGGTCCAGAAGGTGCGGGCATATGGGGCGGGCAGCAGACCAGGGCATTCATTGGCCTCCAAATTAGCGAAGCCTAGGGAGCAGGACCACATAGTAGAAATTGCAGACCAAAATTCTGACACACGTTATATGACACCAGAGATCATTACAGTGTTCACAGAGTTTTATGCTAAGCTATACGGGCCTAGGCCCGCGGCATCCGACAGTGAGGTGTGTAGATATCTCGATGATGTCACTCTGGCTTGGCTGTCCTTGGGCCAGAGAGAGTACCTAAATCAGCCCTGGACGGTGGAGGATGTGAAGGAAGTTATTATGTCATTATCGAATGGGAAGGCACCTGGGGTGGATGGTCTACCTAGTGAGTTCTATAAAGCTGTTGCGGACAGTCTTGCCCGCGACTGCTAGAGGTGTACACAGAAGCGTATGAAAGTGGAGCTTTGAAACCCTACCCTCCGAGAGGCCCTTCTAGTAACGTTACTGAAGCCAGATAAAGACGCAAGTAGGTTTGAGTCATACCGGCCGCTATCGCTTATAAATATCAACACCAAAATTCTTGCCAAAATAATTGCCACCAGACTGCAACCTCTTGTGCCTTGTCTGGCCCTTCTGGGCCAGTTGGGCTTTGTACCTCAAAGATCTACTGCACACAACTTGAGAACCCTGTTTGCAGTGCTGCATCAATTAAACCCTGAGCTGAAGGCAGTGGCAGTGCTGTTAGACGCTGCCAAGGCATTTGACTCCATACAGTGGTGGTAGATGTTTACGGTTCTGCATCGCATGGGGATGCTGCTTGCTTTTCTGAAGTGGGTGCGCCTACTATACACTAACCCAGTAGCAAGGATACGTATTAATAAATTTGTTTCTGATCCAATAGAGATCTGCAGGGGAACTAGGCAGGGGTGCCCCCTCTCCCCAATGCTGTTTTCCTTGGTTCTGGAACCCTTGGCGTTCAAAATCAGGCAATGCCATGCACAGGCTGCGCTGAGGTTTCGACAGAGCCCCCTGGCCATATCTTTGCACGCAGATGATATGCTTTTGTATGTGAGAGAACTTGAGATACACTTGGTGCCCCTGATATGGGAGTATGTGCGGTTCGGGGGGTATTCCAGCCTCACTGTCAACTGGGAAAAATCTATAATTTTTCCCCTCACACAATGCACCACATGATATGATATGGAGTATCCATTGACCTGGGCAACCGAACCTGTACAGTACTTAGGTATATGGGTGCACAGAGACCCAGAGCTAGTGATCGGCATGAATTACTGGCGGGCTATCGCGAAACTAACTGATCAGGTTGCAAGATGGACATACCTCCCACTGTCTTTGGCGGATAGAATTGCGGTTGTGAAAATGTCGATACTACCTAAATTCCTATATCTGTTTGTGAATATACCTATTTTACTTAACAAAGCAATATTTAAGTCCATTAAAACATGTTTGTTAACCTTAGTATGGGTGGGCAAGCAGCTGAGATGCAGCTGGGACACCCTAACACAACCGCATGAGAGAGGAGGCTTTGTCTCCCCAAATCTGAGCCTATATTACTTATGTGCGCATGCACAATTTGCACATTATTGGCATTTTCCACAGCGTTATCTTCCATATCTGGTGGTGGAAGCAGATGATGCCCACCCAATCCCACTAACTGCCATGGTATTACATGACAGGCCGGAGATTAATAGAAAGGAGATAAATACCATAGCTAGTACTTCAAAAGCCTGGAGGGAGTTGGGTGACAGGGTGGGTAGGGAATGTATTTATGCACCGGCTATGCCACTGGCGACGCACCCTGGCAAATCTGTTGCCCATGAGCACAGGGCATTGGGAATTCTTAGCACTGCCGGGGTGACTACTTTAGGAGACCTATACACCAACGGCCAGTTTATGTCACTAGATGTACTCACGGTTGAACAACCTTATACGGCAATGCTGGGCTTTATGTATGCTAGGCTGCGTATAGCTGTCAGGTTATTGTATCCCAAGTTCTCGAAAGAGCCGGAGAGTTTGAAAGCACTACAGGTGTTACTGACTATTGAAGATAATGCACCCCTTAGGGAAAATAAAGTGACTAGTTCTGTAGCCCTAGACAGATGGAATGGTATGCTTGAGGTACCACTGGCTTGGGAAGACTGGGAGGCATACTTTGCACTCACTGGACACCTCATTGCAAATTGTAACCTTCGAATACTCAATTTTAAGTTCATTCAACAAATGTACTATAAACCTGTTCAACTGCACAGATATGGATTGCGGGAGGATTCCCGGTGTGTGCGATGTGGCGATGCCATAGCCGATTTTATGCGCCTGGCCTGGAACTGCAGGCTTATTTATGTCTTCTGGGTTCAGGTAACCAAGATTATAACGCAAATGATAATGGAAGATGTGGGATGCACCCCGAAAGTGTGCCTGCTAGGTCTTGTTAAATCGATTAAACCATGTAACCCCTAACTGGTGGCTGTTACTACACTGCTAGCTAAGTGATTGGTAGCTAAGAATTGGGGTGGGAAAGCAGTGCCTACAGTGGCACGATGGCTGATGGATGTTGCATTTTGAAAAGAACAGTTGGACATTTATGCCGAAGAACTATCAGTGGCCTCCAGACACAAGGATATATGGGCCCTGGTGACTGTATTCTTGTTAGAACACCCAGAACTGTTATAACTGTTCAAATACGCACAGTAAACTTGATATAGCCTGATGGGGGGCATGATAACCTGCCAGGATGAGGTGTTGATGGGCAGCGCACTCGAATGAGTGGATGTTAAGTACTCAGGTGATACATGCTGTACTGTACTGCACGGGTTGTAGTTTTTTTTATTTTGTTACTGTTTGTCTCCTTTTTTGTTTCTATTTCTAAGTCTTACTGTCAAATACATATGTGTAATGCAATAAAACTAAATAAATAAATAAATACAAAAATTCTTCCCAATGACTTCTTTGGGAAACTAAACTTTCTCTTGTCAAATTTGGCTCAAATTTGGTGAGAGGTGGAAGGATTGAGGAATCTGTAGATTTAGTACTGTATTTAACATTTAGGTGGGAATAAAAATCCTACAGTTTCCTTCCTCCGCCCTAGGGCTATTATTGTGGAAGAAATCAACTATAGGAATCTAAACTGTAAATAGGTCCTCATTCACAAACTGCACTTTTAAGTACGTTTACACTTTGAGCAATGTTACTACTTTTCTGGGTTCACAAACTTCACTTTTGTACCAACTTAGACTTACTCAAAAGTGTAAATTTACTCAATAATGTGAGTAACCTTTGTGAATCAGGCCCATTGAGTTTCCTCCAGAAATTGGAGTACTTTCAGTTCCCTCCACATGGATTTTTTCTGTATGGAAAAACTAAAGAAAACGATGAAATACATTTACAACAGTTTTCAGACTTATTGAGCTTATCTGCGTTCTGTGCCTTTTACTAGTTTGGCAAGTTTGTAATTGTAAATTGTATTTATATAGCTCTTACTACCCCCGATGAGGCATTGAAGTGCTTCAACCAATGTGAATTAATATTTTGGACTGTAAGTCAATACAATATAAACAAACACACACACATACACAGACATATGCCGATGCACACACACACATACTCACCCACACATACACACACACACACACCTTATTTTGAAACACAAGAAGATTAATACAAAATGTATAAATAAATCTTAGTTGTGAATAATCTCATATATTTACTGACTACTATCGACCCTGAAGGCAACTGCAATGCTAATAAATACAAAAGTATCAGAGCTTTCCCTAATCTTATTTTCAAACAAAGCTGGGTGAAAGTAAAGTCTTTTCACATGCTCATAAACAGGACACCTGAGCAGAAAATGGGGAAGGATATTAGTTACCTTCAAGTTAAGAAGCACTTATGTTTAATATTTGATTTATTGTATTTATATACCACTCTATATGACACTGGTGCACTCTGGTACTTTGCAAAGAAATCTATCGATTTAAAGAACATTAGGTAATAGGCAAGTACATGTACCAAAAGAACTAGAAGGATTGAGGGAAGCTATGGAAGTTGGAGTTTGAAGAGGTACATTTAGAGCTTTTGAAAGAAGCTAAGTAAGGTAGGGGTGGTTCTTATGTCATCTGGTATTTGGCTCCAGAGTTTGTATGCTAGACACAAGAAGGTCTGTCTGGAAGTTTTGCTTTTTAGCTGCAGCAATCTTGAGAATTATTCTTTCTTTCCCTCTTGTTCCTCTTAGGCCTCCAGATGTGTGCAGTATTCTCAGAATGGGATCTTACTGCACAGAATTAGCTCTGGTTTCAGTCTGTGATCATCAGCGTGGACTGCACAGGCCCAGAGAGTGACAACCACTTTACTGTCTTGAGGCAGTCAGAAAGAAGTGGAACAACTCAGGTACAGTGGGGCAGATTTACAAGCCCCTTGCGTCATTTTTGCGCCGCTGTTGCCTCACTTTTTGTGACGCAGCAGTGGTGTAAAAATTCGGCCTATTTACAACGTGACACATCTAGGGAGATGCGTCACGTTGTAAAGCCCTGCGTCACATTATACCTGCGTCAGGTATAATGTATGCAGGGTGGGCGTTCCCACGCAAAAAAGCCTCGTAGAAGTAACGCAGTGAAATCTACAAGATTTCACTGCGCCACTTCTAGGACGACACTTCGTCAAAACCTTACGCCTGCTTGGAGCAGGCGTAAGGAGTGACGCAGCACAATGAGGATAGGCTTCCCCATGTATTGCTGGAGTTGCGTTGTGCTTGCGACACAACTCCAGCAATACGTGACTTTTGCGCCAACAGATGCGCCAGAATTTCTGACGCATCTGTCAATCCTTGCGCCATGGTGCACCGTATTGTAAATACGGCGCAACCATGGTGGCGCAAGGGTTTCTCAGGGTGGTGCAGGTAAAGTGACACATCTCTACAGATGCGTCACTTTCTTGTAAATCTGCCCCAGTGTCTTCAATGACTATTTTGGTTCAGAGGATGTTCAAGAGGATATTCAGTAAGGATGCATAATGTACAGTCTCAAAAGCTGCTGTTAGGTCCATAAGCACTAGTAGGCAACAATCTCCTTCATCGAGTATTTTGAGGATGTCAATAAAAATGTGAAGCATGGTTGGTCTGTGTCATGTTTTGCCCTGAACCCAAACTGAATTTATTTTTATGGAAGTTAATATTAGTAATGTGTATGGTGGGTTGAAATGTTACTACTTTCTCAATGATTTTGTCAACAAATGGCTAAATTGTCGCTAGTCAAAGGTTTGAAGGATTTTCAGGGTGTAGGCACTGTTCGTTCAGTAATGATATCATTTGTCCAGATTTAAGCACAGTTTAACCACACTTCAAGGTAAGACCACCCATTTTAAGCAGTAATCATTGTAAATGTGAGGCGGTGTGAACTTAAGATAATCAAAAGTGCCTGGAATGTACTTTTGCATACCTACTATGGCTGCTGATTTTTTGTCTGTCGTGGGATTAGGTTTTTGGACAAAATATCACATATCAGGAGAAAGAAATATTACAGATGAAAATATCATGATACATAACTATTGTGATGCAAGAATTTGGTTGGGAAGAATATTGTTTTTTTGAGGTAAGTGATGTGCTAAAGAATATTAATGTTTTTGATATCGTTTTCAGTAATATAGTGATAAAAAATGTCTTTTTTTTAATGTGCTTTACTTGATATATTTATTTAGGTGTTACTCTCGTTTATATAAATGCTATTAATTTTTTAAACTGTAGCATGTGATTTTAAGTGATTTAGAATATTTTATTTTATTTTTAATAGTAATTTATAGTGTTGTAGAGAATTCTTGGGTTTTTTGGGGGATACCGTGGGAAGGTAATTAGGTAATAATTAATTATGAATGATTTAATACATTTTATTAAATTATATGGTTGATATTTATTATGTAAATTATGTACTACTGATTTAATTTTGCTATATATTATTTGCAGGCTGTTGGGTTTGTAGGGGTCTATGATGGGAACTCAATTAGGTAATAATTAACAATTAATTATTAAATGTTAGTTTATTATTTAATTGATTTTTAATTATGTCATTTATGGAATACCTAATTATTGTACTTATATTTTAGCTGTGGGCTGCTAGATTGGTAAGTTGTAGGGTGGGAAGTTACTTGATTAATAATTAATTAACAATTTATTACTAATTGTTAATTAAATATTTGATTGAATTTTAATTATTTAAAATATGGAATACTGATTTATTAGAGTTATAGTTTAGTTGCAGGATGCTAGGTTTGTAGCGTTATAGAGTGAGAATTTAATTAAGTAATGATTAATTCACTATTAAATATTATTTGAAAATTAATTCTTTAAATGAATTTTAACTATTTAAATTGTGGAACACTTATTTATTTTCATTATATTTTAGTTGCAGGCTGCTAGGTTTCTAGGGGTCTCGGGAGGGAAGTTAGATAAATAATCATTGATTAACATCTAATTATTAAATAATTATTTTATTGAATTTGAATATGTAAATTATGGAACAGCTATTTTTCTGGTTATATTTTAGTTTTGGGCTGCTAGGTTTGTAGGGGTATAAGGTGGGCAGTTAATTAATTAATAATTGAATAACAATTTATTAATTGAGAATTATTGAATACTAATAATTAAACTGATTAATTGATTTTAGTTTTTAATACATATATTATTTTTAATTCTGCTTAATTATGTTTATAGTTATTGTTTAATATTTTTTCCACATTGATGGGGTTACTCATATATCTAATGTATATAATGCGTTTGAAGTGAGGTACTTTCCCTACTCTTGCTTAGACTGCAGTAGGAATAGTAATTTTACCCCTCCGAAGTCCAACACATTCAATCAATCAATCAATCAATCAATCAATCAATCACGGCATTTATAGAGCGCGCTACTCACCCGGGAGGGTCTCAAGGCGCTGGGGGAGGGGGTAAGTTACTGCTCGAACAGCCAGGTCTTGAGCTGCTTCCTGAAGGAGAGATGGTCCTGGGTTCGCCGAAGGTGAGTGGGGAGGAGTTCCAGGTCTTGGCTGCCAGGTAGGAGAAGGATCTTCCTCCGGCGGTGGCTCTGCGGATGCGTGGTACGGTGGCGAGGGCGTGGCTGGTTGATCGTAGCTGGTGGGTGGGCGTGTAGAAGGTCATGCGGTCGTTGAGGTACTTGGGGCCCAGGTCGTGGAGGGCCTTGTGTGCGTGGGTGAGGAGTCTGAACGTGATTCTCTTGCTGACGGGGAGCCAGTGCAGGTCTTTCAGGTGTCCGGTGATGTGGCTGTGCCGGGGGATGTCCAGGATGAGTCGTGCGGAGGCGTTCTGGATGCGCTGGAGTCTTTTTGAAGTTTGGCTGTGGTTCCGGCGTAGAGGGTGTTCCCATAGTCCAGTCGGCTGGTGACGAGTGCCTGGGTGACGGTCTTCCTGGTTTCAGTGGGGATCCATCTGAAGATCTTGCGGAGCATGCACAGGGTGTTGAAGCACGAAGATGAGACGGCGTTGACTTGTCTGGTCATCGACAGGGAGGAGTCCAGGATGAAGCCCAGGTTGCGTGCGTGGTCCGTTGGCTTGGGCGCGGTGCCCAGGGCCGGGGGCCACCAAGAGTCGTCCCAGGCGGAGGGTGATGAGCCCAGGATGAGGACTTCCGTCTTGTCTGAGTTCAGTTTAAGGCGGCTGTTCCTCATCCAGTCGGCGACGTCTCTCATCCCGTCGTGTAGGTTGGCTCTGGCGGTGGTGGGGTCGTTGGTGAGGGAGAGGATCAGCTGGGTGTCGTCGGCGTAGGAGATGATGTTGAGGTTGTGTTGGCGTGCGATGGCTGCGAGGGGGCTCATGTAGACGTTGAAGAGGGTTGGACTGAGTGAAGATCCTTGTGGAACGCCGCAGATGACTTCGGTGGCCTCGGATCTGAACGGGGGAGGCGGACTCTCTGGGTTCTTCCGGCGAGGAACGAGATGATCCATTCCAGTGCTTTCTCTCGGATTCCGATGTTGCTGAGGCGCTTCACTAGGGTGCGGTGGCAGACGGTGTTGAACGCCGCGGAGAGGTCCAAGAGGATGAGGGCTGCTGTTTCCCCGTTGTCGGTTAGGGTTCTGATGTCGTCGGTGGCTGCGATAAGGGCGGTCTCGGTGCTGTGGTTGGCCCGAAACCCGGACTGCGAGGGGTCGAGGGATCCATTCGTCTCGAGGAAGGCGGCAAGCTGTCTGTTGACGGTCTTCTCGATGACTTTGGCCGGAAACGGAAGGAGCGAGATGGGACGGTAGTTCTTGAGGTCGGTGGGGTCCGCCGTTGGTTTCTTCAGGAGGGCGGTAAGCTCGGCGTGCTTCCAGCTCTCCGGGAAGGTGGCGGTGTGGAAGGAGGAGTTGATGATGTCCCGGAGATGGGGTGCGATGGTGGCGTCGGCTTTGTTGAAGACGTGGTGTGGGCAGGGGTTGGTTGGTGATCCGGAGTGGATGGAGTTCATCGTGCGGGTGGTGTCTTCGGTGCTGATCGGGGTCCAGTTGCAGAGGGTGGTGGTGGCGGGCGTTGGTTCGGCGGTAGGGTGCGTGGTCTGTGCGTCGAAGCTGTTATGTATGTCGGTGATCTTGCGGTGGAAGAACGCGGCGAGTGAGTTGCAGAGGTCTTGCGAGGGGGTGATGTCGTTGTTTCCGGCGCTGGGGTTGGAGAACTCTTTGACGATGCTGAAAAGTTCCTTGCTGTCGTGGGCGTTGTTGTCCAGTCGTTCTTTGAGTGCCGACTTCTTGGTGGCACGGATCATCTGGTGGTGTTTGCGGGTGGCGTGCTTGAGGGCGGTCCTGTTGTCCCTACTGTTGCACTGTATGGACTGGGGATAGTAAAATGACTATTGTTTGGAGTGGTCATAATACATTTAACCCATCTGAAGGTCAACACTTTCCCTACTGTTGCACAGACTGGAGTGGGAATAGTAAATTTTACCCATCTGAAGTCCAATACATTCCCTAATGTTGCTCTGTATGGACTGAGTATAGTAAAGTTAACCCCTCAGAAGACCAACACTTTCCCTATTGTTGAGCTGTTTGGAGTGGGATTAGTAAATTAAATCCCACTAAAATCCACACTTTCCCTGCAGTTGCACAGACTGGAGTGGCAATAGTATATTTTGCCCTTCCAATGTACAAAACTAGTAAATGTAACTTCTGTGAAGTCCAACACTTTTTCCTACTGTTATTTAGACTGGAGTGGAAATAGTAAATGTTACTCGTTCAAAGTCCTATGCTTTCCCTACCGTTGCACTGACAGGAGTAGGAATAATAAATGCAACTACTTCGAAGTCCAACACTTTCCCTACTATTGCAGTGACTGGAGTAGGAGTAGTAAATCTAATCCCTCTGAAGTCCAACACCTTCCCTACTGATGCATAAACTAGAATGGGGATAGTATATTTAATATTACTAAACTCAGATAGTTTTCCTATTATTGATTAAATTGATATTATAGCATTAATGTTGTTTTTTTATATTTTATATTATTTGTTCTTATTTTAAAATGTATTTTAATGTTTATATTATTTAGTAAATGAGTTTTTTGGGGGATTTAACATTCTAATTTTTTATTTATGGTCTACATTAATTGATATATTTTTTCTTATTAAATTGTTTTTATAGCGTTATTGTGTATGTATTTCACGACCCACAATTGGGTAATGATGAATCAATTCCAAAGTGGAAAAGTCTTAGCATAAAAACAGATGGAAACACCCCGTTCCGACCCAAACCCAAATTTGTTCCTCAAACAATGAAAGACAACTTGGAAATTTTTCCAGAGAATGTGACAAGGGATCTGTGTCACCTGTATCAAACAACATCTATGAATAAAAACAAACATCACACTTGGAGAGACAAAACACTCTTTACCGCCATCAATAAAATAAACAACTCAGCGGATGTGGTAGTTAAACTCTTGAATAAGGGGGGAAATAATTTTGTGGGAAAAGGAACTATACACAACAGAAGCAATGGTACAATTGAACAATCCGGAATGCTATAAATGCATATCGATGGAGGAATTCTTAGACACAAAAGAACAATTTACCGGCAGATTGGAAGGCTGGAAAGAATAAGAGCTTATAAGTTGGGATGAATTCTGCTTTTTGAAACAAGACCACCCTATGATCCCAGTTTTCTATATTATACCAAAAATACATAAAGACCTTCGCAGACCACCTGACAGACCGATAATTGCTGCTCAGAACCGAGTATTTGAGAATGTGTCAAAATATATTGATTATTTTCTCAACCCCATTGTCACCACTTTACCATCATATAGAAAAGATTCTACTGATTTTTTTAAAACATATATGTGACGTGAAATTGGAGTCTGATATGCTACTGATGACACTAGATGTCTCCACCTTTTAATCTAGCATCAGGCATCAGGATGGTCTGAGGGCGACACAGCATTGTTTGAAAATGAGATCAATAGACTATGCAATGCACAATGAAATGCTGTTAAAAATGATGCAATGGTGTCTGACAAAAAATATCTTTTTATTTGATAGAAGAACAGAGCACGGCAATGGGCACCTGCTTCACACCTAGCTATGCTAATTTGCATATGAGCAGGTGCTTTGGGGGCCGACCATGGAACAGTGGGCAGGGAATGTTACGATGTGGCTTTGATTCATTGACAATGTTTTCGTACTGTGGCAGGGTACTGAACTTTTTGTTCTGGACCTCAATGATAATGCACTTAATCTGAAATTCACAGGGAAAATGAGTACCACATCTATAGAATTTCTAGATATTCAAATCTGGGTGGATGAGAAACAACTAGAAACAACTATTTGCAGGAAACCCACAGCAGGCATTACAATACTACATGCCTGTAGTTCACATATTGCCCCATTGATAAAGAGTATTCCTTTTGGTGAAGTTTACCAGGCTAGGAGAGCATGTAGTACAGTAGAGGAGTACAGCAGCATGCAGGGAAAGAAGAGGCTTCTCGGCTTTGTTCGGAAGGACACACAGGGGAACATGGCGGCCGTGAGCTAAGCGGTCGCGGCCAAAGTTCCCTCGTGCTCGTGTCCGTGTATACTCTAGGGCAGAGTTCTTCAATCTGTGGGGCGCGCCCCCCTGGTGGGGCGCGACACCCTCTCAGGGGGGGCGCGCACTCCACCCTACACTCTTACCTTTGTTTTCCACTGTCCCGCCGGAGCAGCAGCCAATTAGCCCGGGGGTTCAGCGGTAACGGAGGGCTGTAGGGGGGAGGGAGGGGAAATCGGTGGGGCACAATGTATATTTTGAAGAGCTAATCGTCCCAAGACGGTGTTAATTCCTAGAGCTGAAATGCTTCAGCTGCAGTAGAATTCAAAGAGTCTCCTCTGTTATGAAACCGAAAGCAAGGAACATTTCAGCTCTAGGAATTAACCCCATCCTGGGACGGTTAGCTCTTAGCTCTTCCCAGAACGGAGTGAACGTTTCTCTTAAAATTACACAGGCATCTCCTGTGGTATCAAAAGCCTGTTTATAGCCTCATTCCAGGGCTGCGATAACTTCAGAATCTGCAGAAAACAGTGTCTGTGCCCAATTTAGAATTATGAATTCTGCACTAAGAGAGCTTGGACTTTAGATTTTAACCACTTAAATTCCACAGGGCACTTTACATAAACCACACCCTGGAGTTCCACTGATTATACTGCAGTGCATGTCCTCTGCTTCCACCTTCCACACGCCATGCACGGTTTGCCTGCTATGAATGTCTACATTTCCCTAGTTCCATCTCAGTTTGCATTTTTTTGTATTCTAGCATTATCTTAAAGTGCTTTAAAGTGCCAAAAGGTGACAAGATACCATCACTGAATACAATACGTAAATAGGGAGATAACATCTGCGGAGGCGTACACTGTGTTACACCTGTGCCACCCGAAACCCAGGGGTTTCAAAATTTATCAGAACGTTAAATCAATTGCCTTCTCTACAGGAATAATTAGACAATCCAGCGGCGTCACTAGGGGGGACCGGGGGGTGCGGACCGCACCGGGTGACACCATCACATGGGGTGACACCGTGAGCCTCTGCTTTAAATCGCTACATAAATCAGGAGGAACCCGGGTTCCTCCTGATTTATGTAGCGATTTAAAGCAGAGGCTCATGGTGTCACCCCATGTGATGGTGTCACCCGGTGCGGTCCGCACCCCCGGACTCGGGAGTTACCGCACTGGGTGACACCAACCCTAGTGACGCCACTGAGACAATCACAGAGATCCCTTTCCTTTCCACTGCTTCTGGCTGAGGTTTCTATAACCTTTTCTATTTATTCTACCCGTACGACTTTCATACTTAAGTATGTCATCCAATAAAGTGCAACGGGCACCTACTCTGGACCAAAAGGATGAATGTCCTCTCGGCTACACCCAACTGGCTATACCTGCATCGAAGGCCTGCACCTGAGAAATACTGGGAGAAAAGGGGAGGAGAGTAAAAGTGACACAGTTGGTTTATGTCTTGCTTTCAGTTACTGCACATCTTCCTTCAGTATAGGACAGAGGGGCAGCAACACCCATGGACTCTTGTTGTAAAATGTGCCCTAAACATTGGTTTACATGCCATTCCCACAATGCATTGCACATTCGAAGGTGATGTCCTACATGTGTGATGTTGTCTGCGCTTCTGTCTCAGTGCCCCCCACCCTTCGACCTGTGCTGTCTCACGGAGCTGTAGGACACCATCAGGCGCGCAACGCCCATTGGGCTAAAAGGGCTTTAGCCCCCCACCCCATTGTCTCAGCCCGGGCTGCTGCAGCCAGGGCCGGCTCTAGGGCGGTGCGAACGGTGCCACTGCACCCGGGTGCTGGCTTCTGGGGGGTGCTGTGTTTGCAAGTACCCTAACACTGTTGCATCCCTCACCGTGCACTTACATGGGCACTCCTGCCACCCACACAGCGCAGAGGGTTCATGTGCCTGCTACAAAGAATGTATACCATGCAGATCAAAGAACTGAGTGTGAGTAAACTATGAGTAGCGCTATAAAAAAAATGCAATATTTGTCAGAAATGTGCTATAGAGAGATGAGGTGCATTGTTCGTGAGTGGTACTGAGGGAATTCACGGAGAAGGAGGAAATGGGGGAGTGTACCAGATTCCAGAAATTTGTCAGGTGGTGGGGGGGCCCGACATCTAAAACAATTCAGCTGGGGGGCTCAACCTACAAAAGTTTGAAGACCTCTTCTCTAGGGGATCCCTTGGAATGATTTTACTTTTGGTCTAAGATCCCCTTTGCCCCCACCCCTCCTTTTTGCCTTGTACCTTCTCCGCTCGTGTCCACGATATTTGGTATTGGCGTAGTGAATGGCCCCAGAACCTTGCGGTGGATCGCCGGTGCTCCGAGCCTTGCGGTGGGAGGGCGCGGCTCGCGAGTGGCGCCGTAGCGGTATTGCCTGCTTCCAGGTCCGGGCCACAGGTGGTAGAGTCAGCACCGGAGACTATGCAAGCGTGAAGACCAGTGCCTCGAAAGGAGTGAGTACGGCAGGGCTCGCGTTTAAGGTAGGGCGCCTCGAGTCTGGTGTATGCAATAAGGCTGAGGCGTATACCAGGAAAGAAGGTAAGAGCTTCCTTAGGCTTTTTTGGGACTTTCCGGACTTTCCTGCTTGCCGCGTGCAGGAGAAGCCTCTTGAGGCAGCTCATGTGCAAAAGGGGACTTTTTATTGCATGGAGACAAGTGAAGCTCAAGTTCAGCAAGTTGGTTTCTCAATACCTAATGTGTGCAGATACACCTTGCATACTAGGGCAGTCCAGTCCTCCTCCATTATTGATACAATTGTGCCAACCCGGGTTTCCCCCCCTGTTTCTGAAGTTCGAGTGTCTGCCAGACAGAGTAAGGGTGTTAGCACGGAGACTATTGCTGGAGTTAAAGGAAGAGGGAGAGGCAGGGGCAAGAAAGTACTGACCTCTAAAGTAAAAATAACCCCTTCTTTAAAAACTTTTTATAAGGTCCTGTCTACACCTACAAATCGGGGTCCCAATAAGGGAAGCTCTCCGGTCTCCAACAGGTCGCGATCTGACACCCCATTGAACTCTGCTCCGCTCAAGCTCTCTGGTCCGCCAATTTCTCCTCAGAGTACTATGCAGTCGCCTGATTCACCCGGTGCCTTGAATGGTTTAGGGGAGGCGGAGGTGGAGGCGGAGGCGTCTGGGAACCATCTCTCTGCCATCCATCCTACAGTTGGCATCTCCAATAGGTTCTCGGTATTGGAGGTTCATGATATCCAACCAGGTTCCCCCCCTGAACTAGTGACCCCAGTAACCTCTTCGGGGTCCGGGCCCGGGTCTGGGTCTTTGGCGGAAATTTTATTGGCTCTTAAGGATGAGATGGGGAATAGATTTACAGTCTCGGAGTCGAATCAGGCAGCGATTCATGCATCCTGTATGGCGTTAGCCCAGAAGCTGGAGGAGGTCTCACTAAGAATGGATGCATTAGAGTTGGAGATACCGAAAATTAAGGAGGCACTCCATACTTCTACAACAGAAATGGCTAAACTAGCAAGCCAGAATAGGGAACTAAAAGAAGACCTAGAGCACCTGGAGAACCATGCAAGGAAGAACAACCTGAGACTTATTAATGTTCCTGAAGCGCTCGAAGGTGCGGATATCAAGGGGTTTGTGATATCTCTGCTAAAAGAAACAGTTTTAAAGGATTCCCCCGATATTGATCTAGCACATGAAATACAACGGGTGCATCGTGACCCGTTTAAAAGAAACCCAGCAAAACAGAAGCCCAGGAAAATTTAATAAACTTCCTTACATACACTGTTAAAGAGATGATTCTATCCTCGGCTTTGAAGGAAGGAACTATAACATCTAAATCCTTTTCTAATTCCTTCTCTTTTTTATCAGATCGGATGTATCTCATGTTACAGCTACAAAACAGTGGGAGTTGGGCAAAAGAATGGAGATTCTGAATAAGCTGGGGGCTAAGGCACAACTGAGGTTTCCAGCATCATTGCGCATCATGTGGAGCAACTACATCTATATGTACCGTTCAGTAGAGGAGGTAGATGCCCTTATTAATAAGATAAGAAATGAGGGCGGGGTATAGGGGGGGCAATGGTGGAAGTGAAGGGGGTCCTGCTAGAGTGATCTGGGAAATGAATTGTACAGTTTTTCTTTTTTTAGCCCGAGGGACAGAGACGAATAGGTTCATAGCCTAATAGATGGGAGGGTTCCCCGGGGGGAGGTGGATTCACAGGGGGAGGATGGGGGGGTGGTGGTGGGGTGCACGGGGGGCAGCAGTGGAAAAAAACAAAAAAAATATCCTCAACCACCTCTTAACACTAGACCATCTGCTCTGGGTCCTTTGCTCGGAAGGTAGGATTTGTCCCAATGAGTAGCGAGGTAAAGTTTATCTCGTGGAACATTAATGGGTTGAGATGCCCCCGTAGACAAAGACTGGCCATGAAATACTTAGAGCAATCTTCCGCCCAAGTCTGCCTCATCCAGGAGATGCATTTAAGCCACTTGGAGTGTCGTGTTATCTTTGCTAAATATCCCTGGGTAAAATATTTTTGCTCTTCTGAGCAGACAGTCCATAGTAAAGGGGTGGCTATCCTGATAAAACAGGGGGCAGGATGTACTATTAAATCAATCCAAACTGACCAGACAGGGAGATGGATTGTGGCTATATTGGATTTTGGAGGATCTGAGTTAATATGTGCTTCCTTTTATGGTCCCAATAATGATGATCCGACGTATATCTGTAAATTACAATCTAAATTGATGGAAGCAGTTTCGCCCATAATCATCGGTGGCGATTTTAATGTCCTCCTTGACCCTCTAAGAGATAGATCCAATCAGAGCCATTATGTAAGGGCACCTCGAATACGTCGAGCCTTGGGAAATATGTTACATGATCTGGGGCTCGCAGATGCTTGGAGGGTAAAGATGGGCGATAAACAGGGATATACTTTTTATAGCAAGAAGCATGGCCACTCGTCCAGAATTGACTATGTTTTAATTGACAGGCCTAGTCTAGAAAATCTGACCTCTATATCTATCTTGCCCAGTCATATATCAGATCATGCCCCTGTTTTGTTCGCATACGTAGGAAAGAGGTATAATCTTAGGCCCAGATGGACGTTAAAAATGTCAATGCTGTTAGATGAAGAGATAGCGAGGGTTCTTAAATCCGCTACCCTAGATTACTTTTCTGTGAATATCGGATCGACATCCATGGATTTCATCTGGGATGCTTTTAAAGCTAATATAAGGGGCCTGCTACATAGTCTTATCTTCTCGAAGAATAGGGCTGAGGTACGGGAGCTACGAAATTTGGAAGGGAAAAATTCTTAACTTAGAGGAAGAAAGGACTCGGCTTAATCAGGGGAGTCCTGAAAGGTTGCTACAAGTTCTGAGTGACTTGGAAGGCGCTCGCCAGGACTATAGGGGAAGGCTAGACCAGAAAGTTAAGGCTCAGTGGATGACTAAGAATATGCAGAACTTTGAGTATGGAGAGACGGCGGGAGCCCGCTTGGCATGGAAAGCAAGAGTAGATCGTACAAAGAATAACATCAATGAATTAATAATAAATGAAAGTGGGGAGGAGTCGAGTAGCTTGGAGGACATGCAAGCCCGCCTTCTCTCCCTATTCTCGGAGTTATATAGGGAGGAGATAGTGCCTAATACCGAAACCCTCCAAACTTGATTGAGGGATAAATCTTTATCAGAATTAACAGTTGAAAGTCGTGAAAGATTAGATGCTCCAATCACTGAGAGCGAAATCAGAGTACAAATAAGCAAATGCAAGAAGAATAAAGCAGCGGGCACGGATGCGCTTCCCAGCGAGGTTTATAAACTCCTCCAGGATGAATTGGTGCCGATGTTGGGTATATTATTTAACTCTGTGTACAGCTCGGAAAATCAGGCTCCCAGGTCCTGGAAAGAGGCAACTATCGTGCTCATCCTGAAACCTGGGAAGGACCCCCTTAAAGCGGATTCCTATAGACCAATCTCCCTGCTGAATGCTGACTATAAGATCTTCATGAGTATTCTTGCAGGGAGATTGGTAAGGATAGCCCCACAGCTGATCAATGTGGACCAAAAAGGTTTTATACCAGGGAGCTATATCCAGGAGCAGACGCATCAACTTATCGGTAATATAGACTTGGCAATAGCTCAGTCGGAACCCTTGGCCGTTGTGGCACTTGATGCGGCCAAGGCATTTGATAGAGTCTGTTGGGTATATCTTTGGGAGATACTCAGGATGATGGGATTTGGGCATATTTTTATTCAGACCCTGATGAATTGCTACCAAGGGGCTTCAGCTAAAATTCTGTTAAACGGCATGTTAACATCTAGTTTTAACATCCAAAGAGGAACAAGACAGGGTTGTCCCATCTCTCCCCTGCTGTTTGATTTATACATAGAGCCCCTGGCTCAAGCAATAAGATTAGATGAGCAGATTTCTCCTTTTAGGTCCCACCAATATTGCAGCAAGTTGGCTCTCTATGCCGACGACTTGTTGCTGTATACTAACAACCCGGGGGCGGTAATACCAAGGGTCGAGGCTCTACTGGGAGAATTTGGTTCACATTCAGGGTATCTAGCTAACACCTCCAAAACCGAGGTGATGTGTTGGAATATCGACAACTGGGAGGGTAGAATGAGCAAAGAGTTCAAATACCTGGGCATCACTATAGTTAAAGACCTGGATAAAATTCCCCAGATTAATTTGAAAAAGACTATCAAAGAGGTGTACCGTTTATTTGCTAGATGGAAGAATCTCCCTTTAACAATATTCGGCAGGGTTAACTTAGTAAAAATGGTCATCCTCCCTAAGCTAACATATTTGTTTAATGCTATTCCCCTTAACTTCTCAAGTCAGGATATTGGTAAAATTCAAAGTAAGATCGGAAGTTTTATTTGGGCAAATAAGGGCGCTAGACTATCATGGAAAAAGCTGAGACGTAAGCTCATTAAAGGGGGGCTTGCTCTCCCGGATATTGGTTGGTACTCTGTTGCCTTCCAATTTAAAAATATTCGGATGCTACTTGTAAAACCAGAGGAAACGAATTGGGGCAGGCTATTGGGAGAAATGGTTACGGTGGAGGGCGGGGGAGACGGCTTCCTGTATAAATTTGGGGCACCAAGGTATCTTAAAAAGGTGCGTCTGAAAGTTCTTAGGGTCGCCCTTAGCCTGTGGTATAAGGTCAGATGTAGATGGGGGATCGGGTACTATTCTGATTTTGCCCCGATTTGGGACTCCAAAAGGATAATCTCGCGATACCAATAAAAAGGGCAGGTATCACCATATGGTCAGACCTCCTATCCTCAGAAGGTGTCCACCCCTGGGAGGTCTTAAGAGCTAAGGTTGGAAGTAGTCTTTCCAGATTCAAATATCTGCAATTAGTCTCCTGGTTTACAGCGGAAAAGGGGTTCATTCGAGGAGAATGGGAGACTGAGCATATTCTGCAAGAGATACATCCTAAGAGAAAGGAAGTTTCGATATGGTATAAGAGTCTCCTGGAGGCTGAAGATGTGGAATATCCCCCACAGCATGTAGTCTGGAATCAGTCCCCCCTTGACTCCTACATTGAAGATCTATATGACTCATCATTGAAACTTCTCTATAAGTATGTCAAGCCGGCCAGTTTAAAAAAGAACCACTTTTTTGTTGTAAATAGGCTCTATTATACACCGGCGAAGATAGCTAAGTTTGCCCCACTATCCTCCCCCAAATGTCCAAGATGCGACCTCCTTAAGGCTGATGATATTCATATTTTTTATGATTGTCTTGAACTTAGAGCTTTCTGGAGGGGTGTGGAGGACGTTTTATGTGGCATCTTTAAAGTTAATTTCAAGGTTAATGCCACTCTAGTTATATTTGGGGATGATGGTGTGTCTAGCAAGGTCCTACAGCCGCTACATAGAGGCCTATTGTTATATTTGGTTCTTATTGCCCAGAGAGAAATTTGTAAGAACTGGAAAGTTCCGCGGCCCCCTCAGTGTGAGGATTGGCTAAAAGCTGTGTTTGCTATGGCACATTTGGATCAGGGGGGAGTAAGTGAGTACGGCACGAACATCTGGCAGGCCCTTTTATCCTGGGGAAGAGAGTTGAGACTGGTATAGTTTCCCCCGGTCCTATGATTACACCAAGCTTCGAACAAAGGGGCTGGCCTGGTATGGCCTAAAGCGAATGCAGTAGCCGTGGGGCACAAAGATCGGAAGGACGGCTTCTTTTATGAATTGCAGACGCTTAATGGTGAAATGAGGACAAAAAAAAGAAGAAAAAAAAAGTAGAGGAGTACAGCAAAATTGAAACTGAAATGACAGATCATTTCACACAGAGAGGATATCCCCGCTCAATACTAGAAACAGATAGAGCCATGGATAGAGAAGCTGCCCTTTTTAACTCCTCGAATACATCTAGGAAGAAATCTCTTAGCAAGAATGGGCCCCATAGATTCATCATTACATTTAACACAGAACACGCTAGAGTCCGGGAGATCTTAGGAAAGCATTGACACTTAGTGAAGCAGGACCCCGCAAAGGAACCATCCTAGAGACGGGTTCAGAAAGTGTCTGAAACATAAGGTGTGTAGAAATGGTGAAAATCTAACAACAGTTATCACGGTCTCCAATAAAACCATAAGAATAAGGGGAAATTAGACATGCAAATCCAGTTTTGTGGTGTATGTACTGAAGTGGCCCTGTAAAAAACATTATTTTGGGAGCACAACACTACCGGTCCATAAATGTGTGCTACAACACATACGAGCTATAACCAACAATGACTGCAGCCACCATATAGCATTTTGAGAAATGTCATCAAAGTGACCCCACCAATCTTAGGTATAGCTGTATAGCCCAGGACCCCAGAATTATATACATTCCTACATTAGCCCTGCACCTGAGAGCCCACTACATACAAAGAAAATCATGTTAACGAGTTTGTAATGGTAGTTTATTTTGGAGAAGGCAGCCCTCGTAATTTTGAACACAAAACACACAAGAAGCCTCACTGACACCTTTTATTACTCCTACTTTTCCTAACTCCACTTATTTCCCTTGCTTTTACAATGTGACTGGTTAACCATATAGATTATTTAGTCCAATATTAGAGCGAACATAGTTTTAATATAGTCAAGTAGCCCAACCAGTTTGAGACCCAGGATTAAAGTGTTCTAACAAACAGAATGAATTAGAGATGCATGTAACTAGACACTTGTCAGCGTCCCAGATGGGCTATACTTAGATTTCAAACAGGTTACATTAGAGACTTCAGTTAGTAAGACACCTCGCTCTATAGGACCCTATAGAATAATAGAATAATGTGGAGCCTATTTGAAGGTTAGTAGCAGATGTTATGTTTATTTTTAAAAAGATGTAGGAGAAAATGTTTCTTGGAAATAACATGAATCACTTTAAATAATATTGCTCTTTTTCACTTTTTATGTAAATGTTTCTTAAACTTTTTCAACTGGCACTTGCAATATGACAGCAACCCACAGCACTTTGATTCTAGCCATTTAAAGTGTATACGTGGCAGTGATATTTGAATGAATTAATCTCATGAATTTAATGTTTTTCTTGGAGGATATCTAGATTATAATCCCTTTTGAACATTCAAGAAGTTGAGTAATATTGTACTTACTTTTAAAATTGTAGATATATAATTGTTTCCCTAATTTTTTAACATTGACTGTGAGAAACATCGAAATTATTGCCGTATATGCACGTTTAAAGATGGCGCTGAGCCTGTCATTCTGGAATGCTCTTTCATACTGCTGCTTTCCCTTTTTCTATTTCTGTTCAAAATGAAACGTAGATAATGAATTTGACTCATGGCGTTTTCTCATAGTGAACAAGACTGCGAGAGGCAGCCGAAATGCTTGCATAATTTATTCATTTCTGATAATTTGAAATAAAAGACTTTTGAATCCCTACCCTTGAGCGCCGTTTACATCCTGACGAGGAACTGTGCTGTGAAATATATATATATATTTATTTTATCCTAATTAGCATTTCAAGATTCTCTCTCATATAAAACGCTCTCTTGGTTAAAGAATTGATTTAAAGAATAACTTCATGAGCGGCACGTTCACTTCAACATTGAAAAATCAAAGCCCAAGCTCAGGTCGATACTTTCCATCGTGATTGTACCATTGTATATTGAGGATATGAATATCGTGATACAATAATACCACGGCCAAATATCAAAGACCAAAATATCGAAACGTAAGTGCATATGGAAGAAGAATAGATTTACTGTTCCTAACTCCATATTTATGTACTTGAAGATATATAAATATAGCCACTCTGTAGTTATGTTTAGGGTTACCAGAGATAGGGATTTTTCAGATTTTTGCCCCTTTATAACTTTGAACCCATTTGATGAATGTGCATGGAACTTTGTAGACCTGTTGCCCCATTTAATTTTGGGAGGACTAAAAGTTTCATAGCATTTGGTCAAGGGGGTGCAAAAAAAAAAGGGGGTCCCAAAACAGGCTTCAAATCCAATGCATTTTTCATAGACTTCTGGATTCCACATAGCACAAAAACCGTCAGGTGGATTTTTATGCAATTTGGCAATATACATATTAGGGACGCAGATTATTCTGTGGGGTACTTCAGGTAAGTATAGTAAGTAAATGTTAAGTTATAAGGTTTTTCAACTTAGTGACATCTTGTAGCACAATACTACAAAAAGTAGCAAGGAAGCCCAAAAAATAAACTAGACTGCATATGTAAATTTTCAGATTTACTACATGAACAACTGAAAACCCATTTATGGTCACATGCTAATGCAAACCTATTAACAAATACATAAAGAATAGAATACATCTTAATCTACACAAATTATCTTTGTATGATCTCTGGCTTGCAAAATAAAAGTGGCCCAACAAGTAAAACAAAAGCCATCTTTCTTATGAACCCTTGTGCGACAAAAGGAAAAATTGCCCTAGCAGTGAACCACACAAACTACTATTTGGAGGACATGATAATTGGCCACTAGGAAAAAAAGAATAATCTCAATGTTGGTAACAATAACAAGGATTCCCTTTCATTTACTTTGGCCTTCATATATAGCACAATCCTACTTAAAGTAGCATGGAAGTCCAAAGAATAAACTAGACTGCATGTGTAAAGTTTCAGATTTACTACATGAACAACTGAAAGACCGATTTATGGTCATATACTAATAGAAATCCATAAACAAATACATAA
This sequence comes from Calotriton arnoldi, assembly GCA_963921515.1. Lineage (NCBI taxonomy): Eukaryota > Metazoa > Chordata > Amphibia > Caudata > Salamandridae > Calotriton > Calotriton arnoldi. Next base: position 1,172,221 of record CAWUFW010003731.1, on the reverse strand, counting down.
CTAATACCATACATCTTAATCTACATAAGTTTTCTTTGCATGCTTTCTGGCTCTCAAAATAAAACTGTGCCCAATCAGCTAAACAAAAACCATCTTCCTTATGTACTCCTGTGCAACAAAGTGGAAATGTGACTCAGCAGTGAGCTACACAAACTACTCTATGGAGGACATTATAATTGGCCATTAAGAAAGAAAATAGTCTTAATTTTTATAACAATAATTGGCTTTCATTCACTTACAGCTTCAAATGTATCACAGCCCTACTAAAAGTAGCAAGGAAGCCCAAAAAATAAACTATACTGCATATGTAAAGTTTCAGAATTACTACATGAACAACTAAAAGACACATTTATGGTCACAGGATTATGTAAACTAATAAACAAATGCATAACAAATATAGCAGAAAACGGAAAGAAATCACATTAAATCTGATTGCCATTCTGTAGTTAAAGTAGATGTTCCCAAAGATAAGAATTCCTAATATATATTACCTCCCATAAACTTTCTACTCATGTGACAAATCACCACACAAATTTCCAGACCTGTATCATTTTGGGATGATGTAAATTTTTGTGGTGATTCGTTAAGGGGGTGCAAAAGATAAAAGGGGGTCCCAAAACATGTTTTTCCACCAATGCATTTTCCATGGACTATTGTATTTGAAGTAGCGTGAAAATGGCTGAATGGATTTACATGTAATTTGGCAGGATTATATGTAATTGTCCAGAAATTATGCTTTTTGGGTACTGCAGTTCAGTAGGGTAAGTATTTGTTAAGTTATAAGGCATTTAAACTTAGTCACATCTGTCACCGCGGTACTTTTGCTGAATTTCACTAAATTTTGTGAAACTACTGCTGTACACAGCCGTAAACTTATTAAAAAATGTATTAAACAATATAAATTAATTTCCCTATCTATTACCACTTTGACAAAGTGGTAATAGGTAAGGACCTACTACTTACCTATACCTAAGGCCCTAACACTGAAAACAGCCAAAGTGTAGTAAAAAAAAATGGCTGCCTTTTCATTCTCAAAAAAACAGTAATTACCCAATTATATACTGCCTTGTCATCAGTTATCATGGTTTACCATGGCCCAAAATATAACTAAGGCCTAGCTGTATTATTGGATTGCAGTACCCTTGCGTCACTCATGGTGTCGCATGGGCAATGCAATACCTAAATCAGATTTACAAAGGAACACAAGGCCACCATGCATGGCCCTGCATTGATTGTTAAATCTGGAGAATGAAAGACAGTACATCTCGCTGTTTTGCAATATTCAGCACACCATAATCTACATTGCTGCTAAATTTCACATACATCCAAATGCCATACCACTGTAGCAACTCCACTATATGCTATTCCACTGTACTCCAATCTTTGCCTCTCCAATGTACGAGACTCCACTCTACCCCACTCCACTCTACGCTATTACACTGTACACAATACCACTGTACGCCACTCCAGTCTACATCACTTCACTGTACACCACTCCACTGGACGCTACTCCACTATATGCCATTCCACTCTTTGCCATTCCTCTGTATGCCACTCCACTGCACTCTACAACATTCCACTGCACATTATTCCACTGCATGCCACTCCATTGTACACCACTCCACTGTACGCCACTCCACACTACACCACTCCAGTGTATGGCACTCCAGTCTACGCCACTTAATTCTAGGCAATTCTATTAGACCCCACTCCAATGTACGCCACTCCATTGTATGCTATTACATTCTACCCCACGTCACTGTATACTACTCCAGTCTACACTACTCCATTATATACCACTCCACTCTACGCTACTCCATTATTATACACTATTAAACTCTATCCCACTTCACTGTACAACACTCCGCTCTACACCACTCCACTCTAAGCTATTACAGTGTACACAACTCCACTCTACACCAGGTACCTCTACGCTATTATACTGTCTGCAACTCCACTCTACGCCTCTTCAGTGTACACCGCTTCACTGTATGCCACTCCACTGTATGCCATTACACTCTACCTCACTCCATTCTACGCTATTCCAGTGGTCGCCACTCCACTGTACACCACTCCACTGTATGCTATTACACTCTACACCAGGGGTCCTCAACCAGTAGGTGTGAGCTACTGTAGTTCTCCAGCTACCTCTTAATAGCTCACCTGTGTGCAGCCCAGCTCATTAAATTAGGAAGCTTTTGCTTGGTTGAATTATTATACATATAAAAAAATTGAAATTATACAACACTAATAATATTAGTAGCTCTCAATACGTTTCATTGAACATAAGTAGCTCTCAGTACAGAAAAGGTTGGAGACCCCTGCTCTACACCATTCCAGTGTATGCCACTCCAGTGTACACAACTTCACTGTATGACACCACACTGTACGTTACTCCACTATATGCTCATCCAGTCTATGCCTCAACTCTACTCTATGCCACTTCAATGTATGCCACCGCACTCTACTCTAATCCACTGTACCGTACTCCACTCTACCTCACTCCACTGTATACCACTTCAGTCTACACTATTCTACTCTATGCCCCTCTACTCTTCTACACTTCACTTTACAGCATTCCACTGTACGCTATTCCACTGTATGCTACTTCACGCTAGTCTAATCCACTCTACGCCACTACAGTGTACGCCACTCTCCTTCACTCTATATAACTCGACTCTATAAAGGTGTACCACACTTCATGGCACTCTATGACATTCTACTGTGCCTCCCCGTTCCATCGCGGATTGTTCCGCTTGCATGGAGGGAGTTGACACCAACCGGAAGTAATCCAGGAACACTTCTGCCGGACACTAGATCGGGGAGGTTAGCAGTTCAGCTGCCTGCCTTCTATAAAAACAGATGCCTGGCTTGACGCGCAGCGGCTGCGCTTGAGGCCACTAAGGTGATTTTAACTTGATCAGTACCCCTGATTCTGCTGCTCGAGGAGCGCCTGGAAAAGGGCTTCTAAATCAGATGTTAGTTGTGCTCGATGTTTAGATTTGAATTTTAATATTTTAACCTTAATCATTTTTAACTCACTTAATCTTCTCACCTGCACACACTGCTTATTGTTGGGTGCCTCCCCGTTCCATCGCGGATTGTTCCGTTTGCATGGAGGGAGTCGACACCAACCGGAAGTAATCCAGGAACACTTCCGCCGGACACTAGATCGGGGAGGTTAGCAGTTCAGCTGCCTGTCTTCTATAAAAACAGATGCCTGGCTCGACGCGCAGCGGGCGCGCCGCTGGTGCGCTGAGGCGCGCCTTAGGCAAGCCCATCTGCGCCCGTCCACGCCTGGACGTCGCCAGGAGCCAGAACCCCTGTCTGTTTGCCCTCCAATCCAGCAAATAATGCTGGCGCCCCTCTCATTTACTCGAGCCAAGAGTTGATAAAGATTAGAGACAACTATTTCTCTAGACTTGCAGCAAATATAGCTTGCACCACACCAGCAGTCGTAGAAGGACCTTTTTCATGCAGGACTTGTAGATTCCAGAGTATGGTGTTCACACTGTCCCAGATTAATAAAACTACATCTGACATGAGAATCAATCTACCACACTGCACCTGTGAATAGGAAGGCCCCCCTCACACCCTCCGCCACAACAATGGAGGTTGGAATTGTTTCCTGGCTAATGTCAGATCATTGCCCAAACATGCAGTTAATATTTGGGATTTGCTCTCCTCTACTCTCCTTCATATTGGGTTTCTGACTGAAACCTGGACTAAACCCTGCTCCAATCCTGACATTGCCATGGCGCTTCCTGATGGCTATCTCATTCAAAAACTAGATAGACCCCGCAGGACGGGAGGGGGACTAGCTATCATCTATAAAGACCCTATTAAAATTTCCATCTTGGACCAACTATGCAATGATACATTGGAGATTTTAGTCTTCAGAGCCGGCTTGCACCCACAACTCAATTGGAAAGGAGCCCTCGTATACCGACCCCCAGGACCACTCACCAATTTTACCCCCCAACTCATGGATCTCATCTCTCCTCATGTTATTTCGACCCAAAATTTCCTACTTCTCGGAGATTTCAATGTGCACAGTGAAAATCTGGCTAATATAGAAGCTTCTTCACTATTGACAGACCTGTCCTCACTCGAATTAACTAAGATAAATAATGAACCCACTCACTTGGCAGGGCACACGTTGGATCTAATTCTAACTAACTCCCCCAATATTATTTGTGGAGCAACCTGCCCTCTGACATGGTCAGATCATTCACTGATCGAATTCCGCATTAACGGCCCTAAAGAAAACACAGCCCCCAAAACATACCCTACAAGGAGGTACAGACAGTGGCACAAACTCACACCTACTCAGTTTCAAGACACTTTCATACCACCTCAGAATTCTGACTCTGACAGTACGGAGGAGCGCTTAACCTCCTTCACGGCTAGTATGAAATCCACCATCGACCGCCTAGCTCCTCTGAAACTGTACCCAACATCCACTAAACGCCCCCAGACATCATGGTACTCTCCCAATCTTCGGACCGAAAAAAGTCACTGCAAAAAACTTGAACGACACTGGCGCCGTTCCCATGACTTCCAAGATAAAGAAAGATTCAAGTATGCACTGGCACAATACCATAAAAACCTGAAAACCGCTCGGAAATCGCATATCGCACTGCAACTCGAACTAGCAGAGAACTCCCCAAGAACCCTATATCAGGTTTTAAAGTCTTTTACTAACCCTAAGGCATGCAATACTGAAGAGGCCCCTTCCCAAATCCTATGTGACAACATAGCTAATCATCTTACCCAGAAAATCGAAGTGATCTACACCAAGATCACTTCGGCTAACGGCTCCCGGACCGGCCCCAAAATAGACCCTCCCCCGATTACTCCTGATGCCTTAACACTGGAGAACTTCCCGGCTCTTATACCGGAGGAGGTAGAATCTCTACTAAAAGTAGTTAAATCAGGGTCTCCACTTGACCTTATCCCTGCCAAGACCACCGTTCTGTTATCCAAGATACTCGCTGCTCCCATCTGCTCCATTCTCAATAGTTCTATGAAGGAAGGTAGTCTCCCGCCTGAGTGGAAAGCAGCACAGATCATCCCTATCAGGAAAAACCCTAAAGCTCCCCCGGAAGATGTTTCTAACTACCGCCCTATCTCCTTGCTCCCTCTACAAAGCAAACTTCTGGAGAAGCATATCAACAAGCACTTGTCTGAGTTTGTTGAATCCTCGAACCGTCTCGATTGTTCACAATCTGGATTTCGACCCAGACATAGTACTGAGTCAGCGCTGGTGGCAGTTACTGATAACATCCGAATGCTAGCGGACAATGGTCAGGCAGTACTTTTGGTGCTGCTGGACCTGTCTGCAGCATTCGATACCATCTCCCACCAGATCCTACTCAGGAGACTTAGGGACATAGGCATCCAAGGGATTGCCTTAAAATGGATGTCTATTTTCCTGACCAATAGAACCCAGACCATTAATCTGGGCCCTTTTCGCTCGCAGACCACAAGAGTAACCAAGGGAGTACCTCAGGGATCCTGTTTGAGCCCTACGTTATTTAACATCTATGTTGCTCCCTTGGCAGGGCTACTGAGGAAACTGGGTTTTATCCCTATCTCATATGCTGATGACACCCAACTTCTTCTCTCCTTTGACAAATCCAAACCCAACATTCAGACGACCTTTTCGGAGGGTATGAAAGCCATCGCAGTCTGGATGAGAGAAAAATTCTTGCAGCTTAATGCAGAAAAATCTGAAATAATGCTGTTTGGAGAAGCAACAGTAAGGTGGTCCCCTAGTTGGTGGCCAGAGGAACTAGGCTCTGCCCCTTCCCCTAAACAGGTGGTAAAGAACCTAGGAGTTCCGATAGATCATAAACTAACTCTGGAGGAGCACGCTACCACTACCGCCGGGGCCTGCTTTCACACACTTAGTCTCCTTCGAAGGGTCTTTCCCCTCCTGCCACTCTCCACACGGAAAACCTGGATCTCCGTCAGACCCATGCCCACACCACGGGCCTGATTCACAGAACTAACTTACGTCAAAAACGTAAAGTTAGTACTTTTTGGTATTCACAGAATACACTTACTCATTTTGGTATTCACAGAATGAACTTACTCATTTCGGCATTCACAGAAGTTAGTAGTCCTAACTTTAGGACTCCTAAATGCCTTCTGTGAATACCGAAAGTCTTAAAGTTAGGATTTTTCTCAGTTTAGGAGTAGTAAAGTTAGGACTCCTAACTTTACTACTCCTAAACTGAGAAAAATCCTAACTTTAAGAATTTCGGTATTCACAGAAGGCATTTAGGAGTCCTAAAGTTAGGAGTCCTAACTTTACTACTCCTAAACTGAGAAAAATCCTAACTTTAAGACTTTCGGTATTCACAGAAGGCATTTAGGAGTCCTAAAGTTAGGACTACTAACTTCTGTGAATACCGAAATGAGTAAGTTCATTCTGTGAATACCAAAATGAGTAAGTGTATTCTGTGAATACCAAAAAGTACTAACTTTACGTTTTTGACGTAAGTTAGTTCTGTGAATCAGGCCCCACATCTTCAACAAAGCCAGCACCACCATCGCACCCCATCTCCGGGAAAGCCATCAACATCTCCTTCGAGACAGCAACCTTCCCGGATAGCTGGAAGCACGCCGAGATCAACGCCTTACTCAAGAAACCCAAGGCGGACCCCAAGGACCTCAAGAACTTCCGGCCCATCTCCCTACTCCCGTTCCCGGCGAAGGTCATCGAGAAGACCGTCAACAAACAACTGACCCGCTACCTCGAGGAGAACAGCATCCTGGACCCGTCCCAGTCCGGGTTTCGCAGCAACCACAGCACCGAAACTGCCCTCATTGCCGCCACCGATGACATCAGGATCCTGCTAGACAACGGAGAGACCGCGGCCCTCATCCTCCTGGACCTGTCAGCCGCCTTCGACACGGTGTGCCACCACACACTACCCCCACGCCTCCACGACGCCGGAATCCAAGAGAAGGCCCTGGACTGGACCACCTCCTTCCTCTCCGGCAGAACACAGAGCGTCCGCCTCCCCCCCTTCCGCTCCGAGGCCACCGAGATCATCTGCGGCGTACCCCAGGGCTCATCCCTCAGCCCAACGCTGTTCAACATCTACATGGCACCACTCGCCCACGTCGCCCGACTGCACGACCTCAACATCATCTCTTATGCCGATGACACCCAGCTGATTCTCTCCCTCACCAAAGACCCCCACACCGCCAAAACAAACCTCCACGAAGGAATGAAGGCCGTCGCTGAATGGATGAGGAACAGCCGACTAAAGCTGAACTCTGACAAGACGGAGGTCCTCATCCTTGGATCCACCCCCTCGGCCTGGGACGACTCCTGGTGGCCGACCACACTGGGAGCAGCCCCAATACCCACCGACCACGCACGCAACCTAGGAGTCATCCTCGACTCCACCCTCTCCATGACTAAGCAGGTCAACGCCGTCTCTTCCGCCTGCTTCAACACCCTCCGCATGCTCCGCAAGATCTACAACTGGATCCCCACCGAAACGAGAAGAACGGTCACCCAGGCCCTCGTCAGCAGGAGGCTGGACTACGGAAACGCCCTCTACGCTGGAGCCTCTACCAAACTCCTGAAACGGCTGCAACGCATCCAGAACGCCTCTGCACGCCTGATCCTCGACATCCCTCGCCGCAGCCACATGACCCCTCACCTGAGAAACCTGCACTGGCTCCCCATCAACAAGAGGATAACCTTCAAGCTCCTCACCCACGCACACAAGGCACTGCACAACACCGGACCTGCGTACCTCAACAGACGACTCAGCCTGTACACCCCCGCCAGCCAGCTTCGCCGACCTCGCCCTCGCCACAATACCCCGCATCCTAAGAGCGACCTCCGGCGGCAGATCCTTCTCCCACCTCGCTGCCAAAACCTGGAACACCCTCCCCATCCGCCTACGGCAGACCCAAGACCTGCTGACCTTCAGAAGACTCCTGAAGACCTGGATCTTCAAGCAGTAGCAGCACCCCTCCTCCACCCCCCCTATAGCGCCTTGAGACCCTCACGGGTATGTAGTGCGCTCTACAAATGCTATGATTGATTGATTGATCCAGGCATTGGTCCTAAACCGTCTGGACTACTGCAATGCTTTGCTGATCTCAGCCAAGGAAACTTCCCTAAACAAATTGCAAGTAGTCCAGAACACGGCGGCCCGCTTGGTGACCAATGCCCCTCCCAGAACTGCCTCTCTCCCTCTACTCCAAAAACTACACTGGCTTCCTGTGCGAAAGAGAATTCAATTCAAGATCTGTTGTATGGTCTACAAATCCCTGAACAACGTGGGCCCCAGTTATCTGACAGATAAGTTGGTTAGATATATACCATCTAGGCCCCTTCGATCAGGATCCAAAGCTTTCCTCCATATCCCGTGCTTTAAACATGCTCGCATGGGTGGTAAAGCTTTCTCTCACCTTGCCCCACTTTATTGGAACCAACTTCCTATTCACCTACGTCAATGCACAAACTTCCTGGTTTTTAGAAAGCTGCTGAAAACCACGCTGTTCTGATTCATCTCCCACTTGGTTGGTAATGGCAGTCACAGCGCGGAGATACCCCTGTTGGGGTGATTCGGGCGCTTTACAAATTACAAATTAAATTAAATTAAATTACTCCTTTCTATCCCAATAAACCCCAATGTCCAACTATGTACTCCACTCTATGCCCATACACTCCAATCTACAACACTCTACTCCACTTTGCGATACTTTTCTATATGACACAGCACTCCACTCTACAGTACAAGACCCCACTCCAATTAATAACAGTTGACTACCTACACTACGCCAGTACACTCCACTCCATTCCACTCTGTGACACACCAATACACTCTACTGTACTTTACTCCAAACTATGTTACATCACTCTACTCAACTCTACTCCACTGTATTAGACTTCAATTCACTCTACACTACTATACAACAATCCACAGTTTCACACACTACTGTACACTATGCAACTCCACTCTACAACACTCTAATACACTGTATGCCATTTTCTGACACTTTACTCCTGCCTATATCCTTCATTCCACTCTACAACACTGTACTATACTGTTTGCCACTGTACAACACTCTACTCTACGACACTCTAGTCTACTATACAACACTCTACACACCTTTTTGCTTGTCACTGCACCCCACTTTACTCCACTCTACTCTGACACAGTACTCTACTACTCCACTGAATGGCACTCCATTCCAAGCCACTCTATGCCATTGTACTCTATAACACTGTATGCCATTCCACCATACCACAATCTACAACACTGTACAGTATTACATCACTCCACTCTGCAAAAAACAACTAGACTGTGTGCCACTCTACTCTACTGTAGTCTACATCACTTTCCAATACTGTACAATACTCCACTACACTCTACTATACTACAGGGTACTCCAATTTATGAAACTTTAATCAACTGTATGCTACGTCACTCCACTCTACTGCCACTACAGTCTACGACACACCACTCCACTCTATGACACTTTACTCCACTCTACACCACCCCACTCCAGTGTACTCCACTGCACTATACTCCACTCTACTCCACTTTATCCCACTCTCTGCCACTGTAGTATACTCCACTCTATGCCACTGTCCGACACTCTTCTCCACTCTATGCAACTCCACTCTACAACACTGTACTACGCTCTATGCAACTCTATGCAACTTTACTCCAATATATGCCCATCCACTCTTCTCCATTGTACTACACTGTATGACACTCGACAACACGCCACTCAACTTCTCTCTATGATATGCCACTCCACTATTTGACATGGCACTCCACTCTACGACACTCTCCTCCACTTTACTTTAGTGCACTCCACTTGACGATACTCCACTCTATGACACTCTACTTCACCCTACTCCCCTCTAGAACACTCTACTCCACTCTGACAGTCTACGACACTATATAACCCTTTACTACACTGCTAGATATGCTACTACACTCTACTTGATTCCAATCTACAATATTCCAATCTATGACGATAGACTTTACTTACAAAACTCCACTGTACTGTACAACACTCCACATAACAACTCTCCATTAGCGACACTGGACTGTAGGAATTGAAACACATTTTTATTGAAAATTTAAAAAAACATTGAAATTCAATGAAAAAGCAAAGGTTAAAGCTTAGTTATAGTTAGGAAAACGTATTTTCCCTATGCAAGCCAGGTTTAAACTACACAACCTTTAAAAAATCTATAGTTACAGTTCTAAATTTCTTTTACAATTTATCCACCACCTTCAAATTATTATAAGTAGCGGACCTTGTTGCTCACTCTTTTCAGCTCACAACTAACTATAATTTGCCACTCTACTATGCACTGTGTACTCACAAATAATCATACTCCACAGTACAACACTACACTGTACGAGACTCTCCTCCACTCTACTGCACAACACTACACTCAAAAAAACTGAGTTATAAGACACTCTACTCCACTGAACTCCACTCTATACCACTGCACTGCACAACAGTCTGCAACACTCTATTCCACTACACTAAAAAAACTGAGTTATAAGACACTCTACTCCACTGAACTCCACTCTATACCACTGCACTGCACAACAGTCTGCTACACTCTATTCCACTCTACAACACTCCATTCAATGACGCTCCACTACACCACACTCAATTTCATGACAATCCAATCGACGATACTCCACTGTACAACACTCAGCTTTACTGTTCGACACACCACTAAACTGTATAACACACCGCTCCACTCTATGATACTCCACGATATGACACACCACACCACTCCACTGTATAACACTTTACTCCACTGTACGCTACGTCACTCCACTCTACTTGACTCCACTCTATTCCACTCTACAATACTCCAGTCTATGACACTAGAATCTTTGACACTCTCCTTCACTCTTCTGTACTCTGCTCCTCTTTATGACACTCCAACCAATGAAACTCCACACTGCGAGTTGAAACACATTTTTATAAAAAAATAAAAACCACTAATATACAATGAAAAAAGCAAAGGTTAAGGATAATTTCTAGTTAGAAATGCCTTATGTATTCTTTCTATACAAACCCAACTTAAGATACAAAACATTAAGAATTGTCAAGATATAATTATAAATTCAATTTATAATTTATTAACCACCTTCAAATTGCTGTTGTGCACCTCCGAACAGTGTTGTCCCCTCACTCGCCACACTACATTAACTATAACTCATGCCTTTTCCATGTACTGTTTACACTCTTGCATACTACATCACTTATAGAATGTGAAATCATAGCATTCATAACAACACTTATGAATGACATTATTTGTCACAACACAGTGCATGGTAGAGTGGCGAGTTATAGTTAGTGTTGTCTGGTTAGTGAGCTGAAAAGAGTGTGTAACGAGGTGTGCTACTTATAATAATTGGAAGATGGTGGATACATTGTAAATAAAAGTTATAACTAGTGTTCGAGGGAAGGGAGAGGATAACGTTTCCAACAGTAGCGGTCCGTGGTAGGAGTGCCGGCCGGGCGGTTACGTGGGGCGGGGAGGGTCAGGGTGAGGGGTAGTAAACCAAGGATTACGGCCGAATACAGGTAAACATTTAAATAAATAAAACGAATTTCGTTGCGCGCACTGCATCGCATTTGGCGATGCAGCGCTCTAACGAAATTCGTTTACTAATACAGGTAAGTAAACATTTAAATAAATAAAACGAATTTCGTTGTGAGCGCTGCATCGCCAAATGCGATGCAGTGCGCGCAACGAAATTCGTTTTATTTATTTAAATGTTTACTTACCTGTATTCGGCCGTAATCCTTGGTTTACTACCCCCCACCCTACTCCTCCCCCGCCCCACGTCACCGCCCGGCCGGCACTCCTACCACGGACCGCTACTGGTTTCCAATATTTTTTCTCCCGTGTTCTTGAATGAAATGATTTGACCCATGAAGTCAGCGGGCCGTCGTACATGGCTACAGGCTTTACATTTTCATTACAATCTTTCATTAATGGTATAATGGACAAGTCTCCATATTTATTATTTATTTTTACAATGGCAGTCATTGCTGTTAGAATGTTACCTCCAATTTACTTGGAGAGGAAATCTCAATAAAATCTGTGTTTTAAAATAATTCCTATATATTTGGACTTGGTCATCATATCAAGAAAGTGACTATTCAGAGGACATGCAAACTTATGAGTTCTTCTACTAAAAGCTGAATATTGTGTTTATAGTAGATTTTTCCATACAATATTTTGATAAGCAAGGGATCTGGCACTGTATGCCAATTTGAATCAGATGCAAAATGTCCAGCACATGTTCTTCTAATCCAAAATGGCCAGCCCACATTCTACTGTTGACTGTGGAAGGAAAGTTTGAAGTCTTCATCAATGTCACCGGAAGGCCCACCAAAAAGAATAATGTCACAGCTCTTTTTAGGAAACTCGCCAATCTAGAACAGGGTGCCCTCACAAGTAACACATGCAGTCTCTGCCCAGTGAGATCATTTTCAGGAGGGGCAAAAAACAATCTTCCCTCGTTACACAAAGTCTTTGCATTATTTGTATGTTATTAAGCCACGAGGCCCATTAGCACAGCCGCAATCCAATAATCAGTCTTAACAGGGCAGTTTATTTTTACACTTGGGGCCAAATTTATCAATATTTCAAGCAACGCAATGCATCAAGACAGCTTGCTGCGCTGCACTGCATAAAAGGGAGAGGGCAGGAGTGCACCATATTTACCAACATATGGTGCATTCCTGCTCTCTGCCTGCACTGGCACACAATCAGTTTACTAGCGCCAACTCAGGCACCCTTGCGCCCTGTCGCAAGAGTGCCTGCATTGCAGGTATGATTGTTTTTGTGGTGGAAGGGACACTGTTCTGCACCAAAGCATTCCTTAAAGGCTTTTTCCTCCTTCTAATTGTGCTGCATTGTTATTTCTCCTCGTTGTGGCTCCCCTGGGAAGGTGTAGCATTTTGACGCATTCCCATGTTTACCAGACTTGGCGAATCTGGGAATGCCCCAAAATCCATTGGTGGATGCATGAGAATACACACGCTCCACCACTGGTACGCCCTCCATGGTGGCCTTGCGTTGCTTGGTAAATCTTACTTAAGTATTGTGTTGTCCCTTGCAACACCATGCATGAAGCAAGGACAATGCAATACAATGATAAATATGGCCTCTGTAGGTGGATAACGCCCAATTGAATGACTCTCTACATTGCAATACATTTTTCTTATTCTTCCCCCGCTCATATCTTTTCCATCTACCAACCATTCACCTTCCTCTTTTAACATGTGGGCCCCACCGCGGTGTTTCACACATACACGTTATTTTGCTGCATAACCTACCCTTCTTTCGTGGTGGGATTTGATTGCGTTTAGATGACCTCCGACCGTTCAGGTAATGGAAGCAAGAGCCATTTTATGAGCGAACCATCCAGCAGGCAACCATTTTAAATCAGCGGGAGAGAGTGAACACCTTCTTGATTATATTGCATAAACCACCTCACAATTGGAATACTGGCCCGTAAAACAGCCTCCTCGGGCCCATTTGTCATATTACAAAAGCACTTATCCACTACGCTGAACTTAATTGTGTGATGTTACCGGATTCAGCGAGTCAGTTTTGCAGACTTGGTAAATGAAGGGGGCAATGCTGTGCCATATCTTAATTACAATAGTAACTCGAATACTTTCAAATCGTGGGTGCAGCATAAATATTTGTGCTACTCCGGACTGACTCCAGTTGTCAAATATATTAGGCCCTATGTCCCAAAAAATAAATACCGAATGATGTTCAAATGCTTTTTTGTAAAAGTCAAAATTAAAAATGTATGTCCGTGACTTGTTAGTTGTGCTTCTATACATACAAACTTACAAGGTATGAAAGGCGCTTTTTAATTATATAATAAGTTTATTTGTCTCAAACAGATCAAATCACGCTGCAGAGCACTACTGATCATTTTAGGTTTTGAATACGGACACGTTGACTATTGTAAAGGATTTCATGTTTTGATGTTTCTTAATCAGCATTAAAGCATAAACAAACATTATTTAGGAAACCATCCTATGGTTATTGTTTTTGCGCTCAAACAGTAAGTGGAAAATAATAGATTTATATGGGAGATATCAATGCACCCCAGCACGACTATAACAAGAGTAAATAATGCTACACACTCATATATTGCACTGAGCTCAAGAAACATAAAGTGAAGTCACAAGTAGTGCCTCTATCTTTGAGACCCCATACAAGGAGAAGCAATTCTCCTTAATCCACCTGTGTGTATGTTTAGGCAGGTGGTGATGTTGTCAGAAGTGATTTGACCCATTTTAATTTGATGAGTCAGATGAATGATGGATATGGCCCGACTGAGTTGATTGCAAGTTTCTTGATGGCTGCAGGGTCTGGAGGGAAGGGTTTGGAGGGAAGTTGGAATGGATCTCCAGTAGACTCGGAGCTCAGAAGCATGAATCTGCAGGTGTTATATGGTCAAGCTTTTTCATTAGCAGGTAAATTGTGGCTACGTGGCTTGCTAGTTTTTCTAGTTTTACACCAGCCTTTATGATGTAGCAATAACCCACTTTAGCTATCACCAGCAATGCATTGATTTCTACTTCATGTCCCCATGCAGAAGAGAGAGCATCCGTTAGAGTACCTTCATTTGTTAGGTAACACCATTGGAAATGTGGAAGATAAACAAGATCTAGGTTTTCATGCTTGTTCCACAGGGATTGGTGCCTACTGGTGTGCAAGAATCCATCGGGTAGGTGGGAGGGCCAGAGTAGCCTTTATATTTTCAGAAGTATGAGGTGGTTTGATGCAACAATACTTGAAATATTACCTTTAGGATATATAGACCATAATGTGCATAGTTGATGTGCTATAATAAAATAAACCAAACACGATAACAGGAAAACACAAACATTACAAAATGAGTTGTAAATATCCAATGTTAAAATTTAGGTCAAAGCTTTCCCAATAATAGTCAATGAGACCAACTATATATAGAAATTGAGTGAGGCACAACTATAAGTGTACATTTTCAGATAGAGTTTGTGGCTTGGGAAGGAGAATCAGAAGTTTCTTATTCCTCTTCTTTCCGCAAGAAGTGAGTGTCCAGCAAGTCAAGAGAATGGGTAAATCTAGTACCCTTTTGATGGAATTCGGAAAACAAACAAAAGCTTCACTTTCCAGTAGCAGTCAGGCCACATGGCACGCCAGTGGCATACTAGATTTTAATAAAGGACTTATCACGGTCTTTAGCAAACTTGGGGTTTGCCCGGCCTTGTCTTCAGTCTCTGACATATGGCATTGGCAGCCCTTTTGAACCGCTTGATTGTATGCTTTGTTTTGTGGAAACAACACAACATGCATATATACATGAACTTGGACAATAAACAGCTCCATAGCATCACATGGCCGAGAGGATTCTTTTGCTTTGCAATTTTGAAAGCTTTAGGGACCGTTCACTGCCCAAGTACATATAAGAAGATCCTCAGATCCTTGTGTATTAGTATAGTTTTAAGACTTTCTTGATCATAGCCTTGAAAAAGTGCCAATCAGGGACGAAACACGTGTCGGCTGAGACCATCTACGAAACAACAATAACAATATATCAACACATTCACACTTATTGTGTAATAATTCTGACTCTAATCAAGATTTTGTTTATTTCTTATGTGATATCAAAAATTTAGTAAAAAAGAAAATACAACTCTATTTCAAGGGTTAAATGATTCTTTGCGTATTTGATAACATTGTATAATAACATGGAGGCATTACATATTAAGGTGTGACAATAGACATATGAATGGACTTAAATAGATATAATCAACTGTTCTATAAACATCAGTAGTGCGCTACTATTGTTTGTTTCATTCATGTCTGGGCTGGGAATCTTATTTCTCTAGTTCAAATGTACACAGTATGGCAACAGGTGTGTTATAGTGTTCTGAGCCCTGTCCTTTGGTGCATGCTTTACTGCTCCAAAGATAGGGATGTGCGACTGATCAATCACTGTTGCTCATTTTTTATAGAAAAACAAACTAATGCTGCCTTTAATCTGTCTCACATCATCTTTTTACTACACAAAGATGTAATATAAATCTGTCAGAGGCTCCCTCTAGTCAACTAACTGCCACTGACTACTAGTGTTCTAAAGAATACTTCTTCAGATCAAACTCTCTGTTAGTTGTTCCACCTTTGGTACATAATGCTCTTACTACCTTACTACAAACAAGTACCTTCCTAGACCTTTTTGCTTGTGACTTGAGCTGGGCCTCTTCAAAGAAAAAGAGGGTGCTACTATGGTACGTCACAATTCTTTGGCATGCTCTGGAAGTGGGCTTTCTGACTTTAAACACCTCAGTGGTGGAAAGGTTTTTGTTAGAAGGGAAGCAGATGTATCCTCCAAAAAAGTAATCTGCATTTTATAATTTGTGTTCTATACAAACACTGGCTATGCCTTTTTGTACTTCAGAAAGAGGCTGGTTGAATACACAAGTTTTTGCCTTTCAATAAAAACACAATCTCTGGAAAAGATAGTTGCATAGAGAAGTCCCAGTTCAAGGGACTAGTTAACATTTAGTTAGAGGTGTATTTGTGAGTGACCCAGTGTGGACAAGAGAGTATCAGAGGACAATACACCTTCCATTGGAATATTGGAAGTGGAGGTTTTACATTCGGCGCTGCTAGAAATGTTCGGGAATCTCAAGAAAAACGTCTGTAAGTGAGATCTTAGTGATTGTTCTAGGAGACAAACAAGCTTGTGGGAGTATAGTAGTATAGTAGTTGCGAACATCACTAGTAAATGTTCTAAGCTGTGGGACTACAAACGTAGACAATGATGGCCATCCACTTGCTTTTGCCAATCTACTGTGGAAAGGAGTGACTGCCCTGAAGAACAAAATTGTGTGTCAAGTTCTGCCAGTCTAATGCATCTATGCAACGATTTGGCCGATTTGGAGGTGGGGCAATGACTACAAGGGTCCAGCTTGCCTCTCAGATACAGTAATATACAGTATTGATCATGAGTATGGGTTTCAGAGACCTCAGAGGACAAGAAAAAGCATGAGTCTGATTGAATACCCCCTTAGTTCCTCTCACATTAGATACTGTAGTAACTGTGGGACCCCAGCGACAAAGTGTAATCACAAGCTCATCACATATAGTGTGTATAGCCACTGCTAAAAGAACTTGGTTGGGCAAAAAATACATTATCAACAGTCCATGCTAAGTTAGAACATTGCAACATGCCCTACTAAGATCTCATAAATACATTTCTAAAGGGACTATAGAATAATAATAATACCGACATTTGTAGAGCGCGAACAGCTACCTCCATAGAGGTGTCCCGGCGCTAAGGCACTAGATAGCGCGCAGCAATGCTGCACACCGCATGAACCCTGCAAGCAGATTAAGCTGAACTGAAGAGCCAGGTTTTTACAGCTTTCCTAAATAGTGGTTCTGACTCAATCAGACGAATGCTGTTAGGCATAGAAGCTTCAATATTCTCTATTCATGCATGTACATTTTTCCTAGCACCCTGTTGATGATTCAGTATCAATGGGACTTCAAGTATGTAAAGTACCAGTGCAGTGCACTAGGCATGATGCTTTCTACAAGTCTGGAATTAAAAGTTTGGAATGACCTCACCATTTAACTGTGATTGGACCCAAATTTGGTTGGGTTCAGAAAGCGATTGAAGAAATTTCTGTTTTCAAAGTACAGTGCGTTGCTGTTTTTAGCCTCAATACAAGCTTCCTGTTTGTAGCACCACATAAGACTCAACGTTAAACTCAAACCTTTACCCAAAGAGAGTGTCCGATAGTTCTACTTTGGTAATTTTGTCTGAGCACAATGACTTACTTTTTTAAAGATACTATGAGATGCATGACAACAAAATTTCCAGTTAGGAAATAAATAACTTGGAGCCTAAACCCATGTTTTTTTATAAAAAGAGTAAAAATATGTTAGTTAGAAATCATACACATTATGAAATGGTATGTACATAATTGTGGGCTTAATTGATAAATAATTAAGCCCACAAATGTAATCAATAAAACATTAAGCCAAGTGTTTATATACAGAGCTCAGTTATAATATTCTAATGTTCTCATGGAAAGGGTAAAAATGGTTAGATCTTTCATGGGGCTTTTGGTAGGACTTAGGGCTCAACCAAGACCAACTCACGAGTGAATACAGCTGGATAGAGTAATTTGCTAAGGCTATTCAAACATTTCATTTTTGCACCACGATTTGAGTATTGAGCATAAATCAATCCATTAAACTTTCGTAATGAACATTATCCAACCAGACTCTCATGGTTGTTGATATAACCAGAAGAAGCCACGTTTGAAGAGAGAAATATTGAAGATAATACTCCAAATGGGAGAAGGTATCATTTAGTGGAGAATGCCAGATCATATGAAGATCCTTGGCCATCTCCATGTACGTTTTTTCCTGATTTAGCTGTACTTAGGCAGGGAAAAGCAAAGTTATTGTTTAGTGTGATATTTAACCATGGTTATACAAGCTTTGATAGCCATCACAGATTCTTGCACTTGGGAGGAGTTGGAAGTTGGGAGTTTCTCAAAGTGTGACAGAGAACCTCCTGAATTGCACCAGGATGCATATTTTTTTAATATGCTATGCTATATGGACTTCTTTAGCGTGTAGCTACCCAAAGGCTTCCCAGCGCTGGTAAGTCATAGCCTGCATGCTGATCTAATGCAAGGAAGAGAGCTAACGGGGGTAGAGCCAAGACTTGAGGATTTTCCTGAAGCGAATCTTTGTTTAATTTCTCAAGTCAGCCGGCATTGAGTTCCAAAGTTTAGGGGTTAAGTAGGAAGAAGATCTAACACCCCATCTCACTCTTTGTATTCGAGGGACCTTTAATAGTTGTGCTGTGGAGGATCGTAGAGTACTTGAGGGGGCGTAGGAGGTCAGGAGGTCCGTGATCAACATAGGTCCTTTTTGATTTATTCCTCTGTGGGCCAGATAAAGTGCCTTAAAACTGATTCTGTCTTGTACTGGCAGCCAGTTCAGGGCATGCAGTGCACTTTTTGCTGATGCATATTTAGGGACTTTTAGGATCACCCTAGCTGCTGAGTTTTAGATCAGCTGCAGCCTCTTGATGATGTATTTAGGGGGACCCAAATACAAAGATTTCCCGTAATCTAGATGGGAAAGAATCAGAGCTTGCACCACTATTCTCCTAGAAAAAATGGGTAGGCGATCAAGAATTTTTCGTAAAGTTCTGATTATTCCAAAGCAGGCTGCTGTAAGTTTTTTTTAACCTGGGCTTCCATGGTTAAGGAACTGTCCAGCCACATTCCTAAACTCTATATATCGAAGACGGAAGGTGGAGGAGGCCCTAAATTCTCTGGCCATCCTATGTGCATTTGGAGGTTGCATTTGGGCTTCTTTCACAAAATCATCTCCTCCGTTTTATCTCTGTTTAGCTTAAGCGAGTGATTCGCCATCCACCAGGTGACTTTCTTAAAGCAAGGGGCCAGTTGTATATGATCTAGGTTTGTCTCCGGGGAGGGTGAGACAACAAGCATAAGCATAAGATGCAATCGACACTCCGAAATCCTTGACAATCTCCTGCTAAGGGGCTCAGGTAAATGTTAAAAAGTGTGGAGCTCAAAGCAAAGCCCTGCGGGACCTCACACTTTAAAACCCCGGCATCCAAGAAACAGGGTGACTCAGAGTAATGAGTTGTTTTGTTCTCTCATGCCTCCTACCATTTTCACATAAATGGTGGAAAATCTATTGAACTATTGGTGATTGTATATCCTGCTGTTGCAACTATTCAACTGCATAAAAGGTCCTAGTTATATTCACTTAGAAGGTTCAGGACATCTGCTCTTGTGGGGTGACCCTTGAGGCAATGAATACAAGATTTAAGCTGTGTCAAATGGAAAACATGGTATACCTCTTCATCTATCTATATTGGAGGGATTTAGAGAGGTTGTGGTTGCAATCCATATTGGTTAACAGGAGTTTGACTAAGGTATAGGCAGTCAAGTCAGGAGACATATCATTATGCTTTGTGTTTCCAAGCTATAGGCTAATGGACCAACTTATGTACTGCAAAGTGAAAACAGTTTCACTATGCAATGATCCAAACTTGCTGCTATTCATGTAGGTGAACACAGATAACTACAGCACTTCTAAAAATGCATCTTCCTGCTAGATATGGGCCTAATTCATTAGGTTGCAGAAACATGATGGCCTAACTTGACCATCACTCACCTCTTTTATATTACATTACTGATGTAAGATCACTTGAATAAGGTGAGTAAAAGTAGTTTAGTAAATATGTGCCTCCTGCTCTTGTCTTTAGTCACCAACTGCCCCAACCGACCCCCACACCAACATTCCATTCAAGCTTCAGCCCAACATTCCAAATGACTCAACTGGAAGAGAAGGTACTAAGTGTAGGAAGCATGGGGGTAAATGTTCAAGAAGTTATTGACAGGTAAACAAACGTCATCTTCATTGGCTGTAACAGCCCCTGACACTGCTCTTCATCTGTTTTTCCTGGCTGAAAATGACAACTTCAGAGGTCTCTCAAAACCTATCTTTTCCCCACCTAGAGTCACTGTATGCGGATATACCATTTGTAATATTCTACAGAGCAAAGAGGCTGATATAGAGGCTGATAACTTTGCTCTATAAAGCCAAGGTAATATAGCATGAGGATATGTGGTGTGACATACACAGCCAGCATTAATTGAAAAGCATATCAAATATAAATAAACATACTTCTATAAACTTATTTAATGACATGTCGAAATCGTGCATGAACAGGAATTGCCCATGCCTCATTAGCCAGTGCTTCAAAAATGAATCATTAGTGGGCAGATTTCTTTACAGGAAAAAAAATGCTTATAATACAAAGTTTTTTGTTTATTTTTTATTAAAGGCCAATTACAAGAGAGTTATTAGCAACTAAAAACAAGTATGGACACAAATTCCCAAACCAGTCTTATTTTTTAATCTTGGCGCCACAGAGAAAGCTAGGCCTTCTTATTTTTTTGCAATAAAAATGAAAACCCTACGAGAAAATTTGTGAACCATATTACAAAGAGAAATTATACGAGGTAAGTGGTGTGCAACAAGGCATGCAATTATGCATTGTATTTTTTTTCTGAGAACAAAAGAGACACGTTCACGGCTGCGTGCAACCTGTGGAGTTTAAAGGGTACGCATTCATTTATTTCGAAATGAGCGCTGGGTCTTAAAGAATACCTGTATAAACCAGGCCTCCTGTGTGTATCTTCCGCAGATTAATTTCTGATGGAGTTTAAATGTTGAAGTTAAAAGGAGAGCAAAATAGGTTGAGCCTACCTGACTCAGCTGTGCGCCGCTAAATTAAGAATCTCGCACCTCGGTGCGCAGCATGACTCCTTGCGGTGTTAGCCTGTTTTACAAGAAAGAAAAAAAGAAGTTGTCTGCCACAGACAGAGGTGTGATATTAGTTATAGGTGGTGCTATTAGCAGCGACCGGGAGCCGCCTTCCTTTTAGCAGCAAAAGACGGAAAAGGCCGACACATAATGAGAAACAAAGGTAAAGTGACAGGAAGGAAAGCGGCCAGGCTAACAAGGGACACGAGGGAAAGGGCTGCTGTAGGAGGAGTGGATGGAAGGATAGATACAGTGACGTAACAAAAGCTAAGGTAGGCTAAGGTGGGGCATGTCACATGTCCTTACAGCATGTAACGGAGAACTTACATATTACATACTGTCTTTGGTATTACCCAGAAAACCCACGTCCCTCAACGTACCTAGCATTTACGGGCCCCTGCAAGCAAAGCTATCCCTCAGCAAACAAAACATGCTATTTCAGGCCTTAAACAGCAGAACTACCTCTCAGGTTATACAGATCTGCGGTCAAAGACAGCTTAACTAATCTCTCAATGCATTCGGCTTATTGCATGAGCGATGAAACATCAATCAATCAATCAGGGGTTTATAAAGCGCGCTACTCACCCGTGAGGGTCCCAAGGCGCTAGGGGGGGGGGGGGAGCAGCTCCGGATCAGTCGAAGAGCCAGGTTTTGAGGTCCTTCCTGAACGTGTGCAGGGTCGGGGAGCGTCTGATGTTCTCCGGGAGCTCGTTCCAGGTCTTGGCTGCAATGTAGGAGAAGGCTCTCCCGCCTGCTCTGTTTCTGCGGATGCGGGGGACCTCTGCCAGGGCGAGGTCGGCGGAGCAGAGATTCCTTTTGGGTATGTGGAAGGAGACTCTCTCGTTGAGGTATTTGGGTCCGATGTTGTTGAGGGATTTGGAGGTGTGGGTGAGGAGTTTGAAAGTGACCCTCTTCTCGACGGGGAGCCAGTGGAGGTCTCGTAGGTGTTGGGTCATGTGTTCGTGACGCGGTGTCCCGAGGACGAGTCTGGCTGCGGCGTTCTGGATGGTTTGGAGTTTGTGTAGAAGAGTTTTGTTGATTCCGGCGTAGAGGGCGTTGCCGTAGTCCAGTCTGCTGGTTATGAGCGTGTGGGTGACGGTCCTTCTGCAGTCGGGGGGGATCCATTTGAAGGTCTTACGGAGGATGCGCAGGCAGTTGAAACTGGTGGAGGCGACGGCGTTGATCTGGCGGTTCATGGAGAGGGAGGAGTCGAGGATGATGCCGAGGTTTCGTGCATAGTCTGTAGGGGTGGGTGGATTCCAGAGGGCGGAGGGCCACCATGTGTTGTCCGAGGCGGAGGTGCAGGGTCCGAGGATGAGGACCTCGGTCTTCTCTGAGTTGAGCTGCAAGCAGCTGTCCTTCATCCAAGCTGCGACGTCCTTCATTCCTTCCTGGAAGCCGAGTCTGGTGTCCTCGGGATTCTTCGTGAGTGAGAGGATGAGCTGGGTGTCGTGGGCGTAGGATACTATGCTGAGCCCATGCTGTCTGACGATGGCGGCGAGGGGGGCCATGTAGATGTTGAAGAGCATGGGGCTGAGCGATGATCCTTGGGGTACTCCGCAGCTGATATCGGTGGGTTCGGAGAGGAAGGGAGGGAGTCTGATCCTCTGGGTTTTGCTGGCGAGAAAGGATTGGATCCAGTCGAGGGCGGCTCCTTGTATCCCCGCATCGTGAAGTCTGGCTGCGAGAGCGCGGTGTGAGACGGTGTCGAAGGCTGCGGAGAGGTCTAGAAGGATGAGGGCCGCAGTGTGTCCCTGATCGAGTAGTATGCGGATGTCGTCAGTGGTGGCGAAGAGGCGCGGTCTCTGTGCTGTGGTTGCTGCGGAATCCAGACTGGGAGGCATCTAGGATGGAGTTCTCTTCGATGAAAGCGGTCAGCTGGGCGTTTACGAGTCTCTTGGTGACTTTGACCGCGAAGGGGAGGAGAGAGATGGGCGGTAGTTTTTCAGGTCCGTTGGGTCTGCCGTTGGTTTCTTGAGGAGGGGTATAACCTCCGCCCGCTTCCAGTCATCTGGGAAGACACCGGATCCGAAGGAGGCGTTGATGGTCCGTCCTAGTTCGGGTGCGATGGCGGCGGCGGACCTGTGGAATATGTGCGGTGGGCAGGGGTCCGTTGGGGCTCCTGAGTGGGTTTTCTTCATGGTCGAGGTGATGAGCTCGACGGTGGCGGGATCCCAGGTCATGATGGTTGGGTTATCGGCGGCGGTGGGGAGGGGGTGGTGTCCGGCATCTGTTCGCTGAAGTTGTCGTAGAGGACCTTGATCTTCAGGTGGAAGTAGGAGCTGAGCTTGTCGCAGAGTTCTTGGGAGGGTGTGACGTCCGTGGCTTCGCTGGGGGGTTTGGTGAACTGCTGTATGACGTTGAACAGTTCCTTGGCGTTGGTCGCGTTGGTCTGGACTTTGTCTCTTATGAAGGTCCGTTTGGTGTCTCTTATGCGCTGGTGGTATTCCTTTAGGGCGCTCCTGTGGTTGTTCCGTGCTTCCGTGGTTTTCTGGTTTTGCCAGGTTTTCTCTAGGCGTCTGCAGGAGCGCCTGGCTTCTTGAAGTTCTGTGGTGAACCAGGCGGCCTTCAGAGGGCGTTGTTTGGCGGGGTGGCGGAGGGGTGCGAGCTTGTCGGCACAGCAGGAGATCCAGCGGTGGAGTTCTTTGGGTGCGGAGTTGGTGTCGGTCGTGGCGCAGGGGGGGTCTTTGAGGAGGGTGGTGTTGAGGTGTTCCTCTGTGACCTTGCTCCAGTTCCTTCGTGGCGGGCGCGGGGCGGGCGCGGGTGCGGTGGTGATGTTGAAGGTGAAGTGGATGCAGTGGTGGTCTGTCCAGAGGGGCTGGGTGGTGTGGCTGAAGCGGATGTTTTTCCCTCCTGCGAAGATGGGGTCGAGGGTGTGTCCAGCTCTCTGAGTGGGCGTGTTGACCAGCTGCTTCAGTCCGATGTTGGCGAGGTTGTCGAGGAGAGTGGTGGAGTCAGGGTCATTGCAGTTGTCGAGGTGAAAGTTCAGGTCCCCGAGTAGAATGTAGTCCGTGGAGGTGATGGCGTGGGGTGCGGCGAGCTCGGCGGTGGTGGTTGAGGACTGGGTGCGAGGTCCCGGCGGTCTGTAGATGAGGGTGCCGCGTAGCGTGGTCCTGGGGCTGGTCTGGATCTGGAAGTGGAGGTGTTCTGTGTTGGAGTGGGGGTCACTCGTGCTGGAGGTGGAGAGTCAGAGAGGGGTCTTGTGTGCGATGGCGAGTCCTCCACCTGGGCGGTGGGGGCGGTCCTTTCTCTCGATCTTGTAGCCGTCGGGGATGGCAGTGGCGATGTCGGGACCGGAGGTGGCGTTGGTCCAGGTTTCCGTGAAGAAGGCGACGTCGGGCGAGAGCGTGTCGATCAGGTCCCAGATCTCTATGGCGTGTCGGTGCAGGGAGCGCACGTTGAGGAGGATGCATGTCAGGGTTTCGGCGGTGCGTGCATCAGGCGGGCCTTCGGCGGTTGTGGGGGCTTTGTCGATGGTGAAGGATCTACGGCAGGGTCTGCACGAGAACTGTCCGTGGATGGTGTTCGGTGAGGATCCTACGCAGTCGGTGTGTCTTCCAGGGCTGAGTGTGTGGAGGGTGGTGGAATCGTAGTGGAGGGGCCTAGGAGAGCCAGGGTTCCTGGCGCTGGCTGTGGTCGGGACGCGAACGGGCGCAGACGGGCTTGCCTTAGGCGCGCCTTCGGCGCGCCAGCGGCGTGCCGGCTGCGCGCGACCGCGCAGCGGCCGCCATTAAGTAGGGAAGGGGGGTGGGACTAAAGGTAGGGAGGCGGGAGCGGGGCTGTGTCGGTGGGAGGGGCCGCAGGGGCAGCAGCGGCGGGAAAAAGGCAGAACTTAAGGCTAAAGGAAATAAAATACAAAGCACAAGATTCAAATACAGAAAAGCAGTATTACAGTGACTCAAAAAAACGCTAAGGAGGTCACGTGGGCACTCGAAAATTATACCGGAGCAGCAAGTGAGCAGGGGCTGCTGGCGCGAACCCTGGAGGCTGGAGGAGGGCTCTGGATGTGGCACTTGCACGCGGAGCTGCTGGGGAGAGTGCTGGCCTGGACCGAGGTCTAGGTAATCACACACACTCCCCCACAGCGGCCGCCATTAAGTAGGGGAGGGGGGCGGGACTGGAGGTAGGGAGGCGGGAGCGGGGGCTGTGACTCAGGATAACAAAGGTCGTCAGTGAAGAGATGTGACTATGTGTGTTAAATTTTGCTTTTGAATTGCATGTCCACTCTCTACCCCAACTGTATTGTAGTATAAAAAGACAAAAATAATGCCAGACTTCAACTCTGCTGACAGGTGCCAGTGCTCTGTGGCACAATAACATTTTAAATGTGGAGGTACTGGGGGAGATTGTAACCACCACAGATTATTTCAAAAGTGTGGCAGACCAAAGTGGCTGGCAAATGGCAAACAATCGCCACCACTAAAGGCCATGTGTGCAAAACCTTTTTTCAGGTCGCAAACAGCCAGATTCGAAGAATCGGATCCTTTGCAACAGCAAAAAATATTTTTCAGTCGTGCAAAAGCCATACTATGATTCGATAATCTGCTACCGAATCGTAATTTGAGTTTGCGAATCGGTATTTGGAAGGGGCGTGTTTAGTGCATCCCTTCCTAATACCGACTCTCAGTGATGTATATGAATGATTTGCGACCAAATTACGGTTGCAAAACATTAATTTGTTACCGACACCTCAAAGGTGGTAACCATTTGCACCTTTTTGAATGTTGATACAAATATTTTTTAAGAGCAGGCAGTGGCCACTTGCACCACTGTCTACCCTTAAATAATTAAACTTAAAAGTTTCATTATTTTCTTTTTAAATGAATCCAGTTTTCCTTTAAGGAAAATGGGCTCCATTTAAAAATAAAAAAAGATTGCTTTATTAAAAAGCAATCACAGACATGTTGTCCGCTGATCCCAGCAGGCCACCATCACTGTGATGGCTGCAATTCCCAATGGGTCGCAAATTGTGACCTACCTCATTAATATTTATGAGGTAGGTGTATTTGCAACCCCATTAAGAATCGCTAAATGAAACTCAAATCGGTTTCATACATTAGGGATATAAATTTCCCAAATGTGATCCGCATGAAAATCACAATTAGGTGGTCGCTATTCCTAAAATTTGTACATATCGCCCTCAGTCCAAAACCTTCGCTGTTGGCAATCCTCACTGTTGCTCACCAGAACATTGGCTATGTCACATTTTGCATACTGTATCTTTTGACACCTGTCCCTCATTCTCTGTCATCTGCTGGACCTCAGTTGCCCTCCCACATTCACATCTGATGCGGGGTCTAGTATGTGGTATGCAGCAGCAGACAGAGAAGCAGCATCATGTTCAAGAACATTGCATGCTGTGCTCACTGTGGAGCCGTGCACCAGGAGCCATGTCATCCGTGTTATCCTACACCCAAACCTACATAGTGCCAGTGGTGTGCACGCTGTGTCCCGACTATTGCTGCGTGTTCCAATCCCTAACCCCATGTGTGCACCCTCCAATAATGCTACCATGCTGTGCCTGTCTGTCCTGCAATGACAGAGAAGGTCATGCTTCTGTTACAGCCAGATCTGTACCTGTTGTGAGGAAGAGAATTTTGCACAGCTGATGGCTGTGCTGAATCTTTTTTGAGAAATAGAAGGCTGCACTGCTGCTGCCTCAGTGTACCTGTTGAGTGAGGATAATTAATTAGACCAGTAAGGCCCTCCTTCTGAGCTGTTGTATCCCACCTATTATACCCCTTCTGGCCATCATTAGTAGCCTAGTGTCTCCGGGCCCAGTAAGGCTGAGCCCGGTTTCACCAGCTGCAGTTCTGCATCAGTAAACCTGTTGCAGGGACAGGGCAGGGGCGGCAGGCAGGGGCACAGTTCAGCTCCATCTGAACCCTGCAGCACCACAGGGTGAGAAAACAATTCACCCCTCCCTGTTAAATTGCCTCAGCCCTCCCTGACCCCTAACACCCCTTTGCAATCCAGCTAACACTCACTGGCTCTCACGATGACACTTTCCACCAGAGCTTACTAGGCAGAAAATGTCAGCAGTTTTCTCTCTGGAATTAGTGGAAACCACATTGAAAAGGACCAGGTATTCCCAAG
The DNA here is from genome assembly GCA_963921515.1 of Calotriton arnoldi. Taxonomy (NCBI): domain Eukaryota; kingdom Metazoa; phylum Chordata; class Amphibia; order Caudata; family Salamandridae; genus Calotriton; species Calotriton arnoldi. The sequence continues at coordinate 1,144,692 of CAWUFW010003731.1, read as the reverse complement.
TCTGTTATTCCCCGTTCTGTGGAGAGAATGCATGATCACTGTATTCTGGTGTGGGAGTGGAGAAATTTTAAATTCTGATCCTCTAGAATTCTGGCACCAAAATATGCTGTCCTCTTAATGAGGGTCTAAGGAGACACTTTATCAATACAAACTCTCCTTTCCTAGACCCTGCACTATTTCATAACTGTTTTTTTCACTGACTCCACCAGTCAACATTTTGACCCTGTGCGCTATTCATCACTGGATACTGCAATGCCCCCAGTGTTGTGCACTTCACCTTTGGCTGCTTTCCGATCCCTCAACAAGTGCTTCTCCCCATCTTTGTACACAGTGCTGCTCCGCACCCCCGGATTCTTTTCTACCCTCCACCCCTGGATCCTCTCTTTCTCACCACAACCCGAGGATGCTGTGTTTCTATCTGCCCACTCTAGTTTTTCCTGCTGTGTTTAGCTCTCCTAGCTAGGGTAACCAGATTTTGAGAACCAAGAACTGGGACACACCAGAAATAAAAGTAGGGCTAAAGCCTTTAGTCTTACTTCTACATCTGGCCTCTCCCGTTTTTTGCATAGCCTTGTAAATATGTGCCTATATACATATGGTGGGCTTGTAAACGTATGTGCACACACACACAAACACACATAAATGGGCATACATTTACAAGGTTATATTTACTTAACATTATCTATGGCAGGAGGGCAGGACCTCAACCCTATACCCCCTGCCCTTCTCCCCACCATGTCTCCCCTGTGCTGGGAGCATGCAGCCGAACTTCTCTTGTGGTGCTTGACGGAAACAGAATAAATAGCATACTTTTTTTAAGTCTTCCGAGGCGCCCGTGTAAGGATGCCTTCAGATTCTCCTTACAATTGCAATTATCACCTGACCTTTGTCCCAAAAGCCAGGACATTTATTCAAAATGAAGAAATGTGTCGAGACACTGGGACAGTCCATCGAAAGCCGGGACGTTTGGTCGCTCTATCTCTAGCCCTTTGAACGGCTAGAGATGCGACATCCTTCATTCCTTCCTGGAAGTTGAGTCTGGTGGTGATTGGGTCCTTGGTGAGGGAGAGGATGAGCTGGGTGTTGTCGGTGTAGGATACTTTGCTGAGTCCGTGCTGTCTGACGATGGCGGAGAGGGGGGGGCCATGTAGATGTTGAAGAGCGTGGGGCTGAGTGATGATCCTTGGGGCAATCCGCAGTTAATTTCCGTGGGTTCGGAGAGGAAAGGTGGCAGTCTGATTCTTTGGGTTCTGCCAGTGAGGAATGAGCGGATCCAGTCGAGGGCGGTTCCTTGTATGCTGGCGTCGTGGAGTCTGGCGGTGAGTGTGCGGTGGGAGACGGTGTTGAACGCTGCAGAGAGGTCGAGCAGTATCAGGGCTGCGGTGTGTCATTGGTCGAGGATGGTGCGGATGTCGTCTGTGGCGGCGAGTAGAGTGATTTCAGTGCTGTGGTTGCTGCGGAATCCGGATTGGGAGGGGTCGAGGATGGAGCTATCTTCGATAAATTTGGTTAGTTGTGCATTGACGGTCTTTTCGGTGACTTTGGCGGGGAGGAGGGAGATGGGTCGGTAGTTCTTGAGGTCGGTGGGGTCTGCTGAGGGCTTCTTGAGCAGGGGTCTGACTTCTGCACGTTTCCAGTCGTCGGGAAAGATGCCGGTCTTGAAGGTGGTGTTGATGGTGCGTTGTAGTTCGGGAGCAATGGCGGTGGTGGCTCTGTGGAATATGTGCGGGGCAGTGGTCCGTGGGGGCTCCTGAGTGGATGCCTTTCATGGTCGACATGGTGTCTTCGGTGGTGACTGGGGTCCAGGAGGAGATGGTGGGCTGGATGGCGTTGCTGGAGAAGGAAGTGGTTTCGGAGTTGGGTGTCTGGTCGTTGAAGTTGTTGTGGAGTCCCTTGATTTTTAGATGGAAGTAGGATCCGAGCTTGTTGCAGAGGTCCTGGGAAGGGGTGATGTCCGTGGTTTCACTGGGGGGCTTGGTGAATTCCTGGATGACGCTGAAGAGGTGCTTGGAGTTGCAGGCGTTGGCGAGGATCTTGTTTTGAATGAAGGTCCTTTTGGTGGATCTGATGCGTTGGTGGTATTCCGTCATGGCGTTTTTGTAGGTGGTGCGATCTTCTGACGTTTTGCTGTTTCTCTAGTTCTTCTCGAGATGTCTGCAGGTGCGTCTGGATTCTTGGAGGTCGGCGGTGAACCAGGTGGATTTCCTGGGGCGCTGTCTGTCGGGGTTGCGTAGTGGTGCAAGCTTGTCTGCGCAGTTGGAGATCCATCTGTGGAGTCCTTTGGCTGCGAGGTTGGCGTCGGTCGAGGTGGTGTGGGAGTCACGGTTGAGGGTGGAGTTGAGTTGTTCCTCAGTGACTTTGCTCCAGTTCCTTCGTGGGGGGCGCAGTGCAGGTTTGGACGGCATGGGTTTGTCGACGTGGCAGTGTACGCAGTGGTGGTCTGTCCAAGGGGGGTTGCGTTGTGTGGCTGAAGTGGATGTTGTTACCTCCTGCGAAGATGGGGTCGAGGGTGTGTCCTGCCTTGTGGGTGGGCGTGGTGATGAGCTGTTTCAGTCCGATGTTGGCGAGGTTTTCCAGGAGTGTGGTGGAGTTGGGGTCGCTGGGGCTGTCGAGGTGGAAGTTCAGGTCTCCGACAAGTATGTAGTCCATGGAGGTGATGGCGTGGGGTGCGTTGAGGTTGGCGACAGTAGTGGCGAACGAAGTGTGGGGTCCGGAGGGTGTGTAGCCGAGGGTGCCGCGGAGTGTGGTTCTAGGGCTGGTCTGGATCTGGAAGTGAAGGTGTTCGGGGGGTAGGGAAGGAGTCCTTCATGGTGGAGGTGGAGAGTCAGAGGGAGCTCTTGTGTACGATGGCGAGTCCTCCTCCTGGCCGGTTGAGGCGGTCCTTCCTCTGGATCTTGTATCTGTCGGGGATGGCGGTGGCGATGTCGGGGGCGGAGGAGGCGTTGGTCCAGGTTTCTGTAAAGAAGGCGACCTCTGGCGAGAGGGTGTTGAGGAGGTCCCAGATCTCTATGGCGTGTCTGTGCAGGGAGCGCACATTGAGGAGGATGCACCTCAGGGCTTCGGAGGTGTTGGCGTTCGGTACAGGGGCCGTGAGGGTGTGGTCGGAGGTGAAGGATTGGCAGCAGTGACGGCAGGAGAATTGGCCGTGGGTGGTGTTCGGCATCGACTGCTGGCAGTTGTTGTTCCTTTGGGGGTTGAGTGCAAGGAGGGCAGCGGAGTTGGAGCGGTGGGAGGTCGCAGATCCCGGGTTCCTGGCACTGGTATCGGTCGGGTCGCGGACTGGCACTGACGGACTTGCTTTTGGCGCGCCAGCGGCCGCCATTAAGTAGGGAAGGGGGAGGGAAGCGCAGCTGGGAGGCGGGAACCGGCAAGGGGAAGGGGCTGCAGGGGCAGCAGCAGCGGGAAAAGGGCACGGAGAGCAACGGGCACAGAAGGCAGAAAAACAGCAAAATTAAAACACAGGCACAGGTACAATAACAAGACAAGCACAATAACAAGACAGTGAAGAGGCTAGAAGGAAGACAGAAAAACGGGCACAGAAAGACAGAAAAACGGCACAAACACAGAGACAGACAGCAGCGGCCAGCAGAAGAGCAAGGCTCTCCCACTGGACCACCAGGGATGAGGCGCAGGCAGGAGCCTGCGGGTGGAGGAGGGCCTTGAACACCTACCTGAACAGGGGCAGCGGCAGCAGCACTACTGCGGAGCTGCTGGGGGAGAGAGCAGGTCTCTGACCAGGAGGTCAGAGGTCTAGCACATGACCAGAATGCGAGTGACTCTTGTTTGCGGCACCTGCATTAATTTGCAATTTTTCATTTTAGTATGAAATGTGCACTCATATCCTAAATGGACACAACACATTTTTGCTGAAATATAGTTCTAAATGTCAGTTTTGCATTTTAATGAATTTCTGCGCAATTTTGTGGAATTCCTAAAAAGCACTTTATGAAACTTAAGCACTCCCATAGTACATACACCTTTTTTTCAAATAACTCACTACCACAGTCAAACGGTGGAATAAATGATTATTTTATTACTTATCTGAGTGGTACACATTTTATCGATTTCAGGAGAATGAAAGGCTCAGTTGGCCACAATGAGATTCAAAGGTGAGACTTTTTGACTGTCCTTAAAAAGTGTGCTATAACAGTGTGCTAGCCTAATTCCTCTGCTGATGAATATTGTAGGAGGTCAGATTTAGGGGTGGGCGGTAAGCTCCACTCCGCCGGCGGAGTACAAGGAGTTTTGGGTACTTCGCGCTCCACTTGAAGCGTGGAGTTCCAAGGACTACGCCTGTAGCCGGTGGAGCAGAGTTACTGGTGCGTCGTTCACACCTACTGTTTAGTTCTCTGCCTGTTTGCGCTGCTGCTACCGGCTTCAAGGAAACCACGTCATCACTCAGATGTCTTCCTATAGGAGGGAAGAACGGGTGCATGCGCAGAATGATACAGTGGCCGTGTATGCTACGCTCCTTCTCAGTGATGTCATGCAAGCCCCAGGGCGGGTAGCAGTTCTTGTTTGGCTGATTCGCCCTCTAATTTAGCCCCTCATATGCCTGAAGTTAAAATCACCCGCATATAGCATAGGGCACAGCAGTCAGCAGCCCATGAGTGTTGGCAGCAGTGACTGTGGCACCATGGTCAGCGAGCGGAATGGGGGTTTGAGCAGCTTTGCCCTGCAGTACGGAGGATGACGGGGTTTTGAGGACTGGAGCGGGTGCAGAGCTCACATACTGGCTGGATTTGCTTTGTTCTCATTGCCGGAGCTGAGGCTACCTCAGAGGACTACACTCCATCTGCAGCAGAGCCCAAGCCAGCGGCGTTCTTAAAGAGCACGAGCCAGACACAGCAGTGTAGGAACTGTGAGTACTTACTGTTGAACACATATGGGGCTGAGGGGGCAGATACAGCCTCTATTCATTACTCTATGGCCACTGTGAGTGTGAATATTAGGCTTAACTGAACTCCGCTGTCGGTCGAAGCAGTAATGCATTCCGCAGGGTTTAATTTTCTCATTAAGACGTCGCTCTTAGTAACGGAGGGCTGCACCGGTCTGTAATCCCCTAATGGGCTCATTTCATGATGGAAAGGGAGGCGAGCAAGAGTGAAAAATGTGGATAATTGGATGTCCGAGCACTCCGCCTGCTCACAGAATTAAGATCTTAAAAGTACTGAAAAGAACCAGAAATGGGAGGGCATTGTGGGACCCGACTGTACCAAACAGGATGTGACAGGCCATACGGCCTGCAAATGAGACTCACCACCCACAAAAACAGGATAGATCTCCTATGGGTGGACTTAAGCAGAACCACATGCCTCGTCCTCCCTTTGCATGAACTGATCAAACTGTGCTAAGAAGCCCCAGAACAAACCAGCACAAACAGTGTATCCCCCCCTCCTGTACCATGAGATCCTCAAAGCCACATCCTGACACAAATGTCACCTCACAAATAGATTAAGGCCTTAATAATACGTAGTGACAACCAGGCCTGGTCCAGCTCAAATGCTGTAGCAAATTCTTCTCAGTCTGCACATTCATGCTCCTTCCATTAATAAGCACCTGTGTCTGACCAGGGCTGGACTGGCCTCTGTGGATTATTGGCTTTATTAACTGCAGCAGTTCACAGATATGTCCTCCTGAACAGGCCCTTACCAGTAGGGTTACACCTGGTTGTCTTTTTATTGGCATGAGGAGTATTTTGTTGCCTTTCAAAAAATTGTGAAAAGCACCTAAAGTGGGTATGTTTCCCTCATTAGCACATACCTTAAACAGTAAAAACAAGAAGAAGAAAGTGCTTTGCAATGTTCTGGAGCTGGCAACTAAATGATCACTGGCTGCTAATTAAAGTAAACAGACAGAAAGGAGATTTATAAAAACGAATAAACTTTATATAGACATTTTTTTATAGCATAGTATATCATGTTTGACCCTTTCCAAATTTTAAAATGAGGTGAATAAATAGCAGGTATTTCTTTGAAAAAGGTGGCAACCATACTTACCAGTGGTTTACTATGCTGCCTAGGCATCCACCGTACGGTAGGTAGGGGCACTATCGGAGGCTGTCTCTCACTGTCTTGGAGATCAGGACAGTTCTAAGTTGCTGCAAATCATGTATCAGTCCAGTTCACAGCTTACTGGCCTCAGTCATTGCTGCTGGTGAGCTGCTTCAGGCAGAGTGTCTCTGGGCCAAGGAAGAGGAGTCAGACTGCTGGCAGAGCGGAGTCCAGTCACTGTGTACTCCGTGACCCTGGCAGGACCAGACAAGTGTGCCCCGGCCCCCTTGTACACTTACAAGTGGGCAGATGACGTTTTCTTGGTCAGGTGGTGTGCCGGAGAAGTGCCATCCCTCCAACACGAAAAGATCTGGACATATGAAATTTGCTTCCATCAGGCAGGTTCAGGCCTCCTACAAGAAGGCGGCGATTGCCAGTGCCTCAGCATGGGAGGCTGGGTGTCATGCAGTATTTTGGAAAGTTTGCAATAAACATCCTCGTTGTAGTGTCCGATGCCAGTGAGTCTGAGTCATAAAACACTGAGCGGCAGGCAGCTGATTGCTCTCTAAGCAATAAAAACACATTTGTAGGTTAACACTTGGAGTGCATTGCCTCACTGACACTTTTGTCAAAGTCTGCGCATTATGTTTTGTAATAAAAAGCCACACTCTGTCTGCAGACACGTGGCTGGCTTCAGACACAGGTGGTACACTTTGAATGAAGGTAAGGTTTTGTTTGACTTTCTAATTACGCTCACTGCGACCACCACTCCTTTCGTCATGCGCGGTAGGCTCTGAATACATAGTGCAGATCATGCACGTCCTGCACAGCCCGAACAGGTCGACTGTGTTGATAGTCTGTTTAGCTAGTGCAGCACTGCAGTCTGTGAGTGTCAGGCTAAATGTGTAAGTCAAGTGTGTGGCTGCAAGTGCGGGTCATGTGTCGTGCAGGCACATTTGGTATTTAAAGCATTACCCCACCAGCAATTGATTTTATGCCCCTCACTCTAAGCACACTTACTCTTGCAGCGACGGCTGGAGACGGCGAGAGCAGCTACATGGCCACCTGGTTTGCCTCTCTGTACCTAGTGACTGACACTGCTCTGGGCAGCTCAGCTGCGCTGCAAACAGCCGCCGCAGTGTTATTATTAGAAGCCAGCTCTCAGCCACAGCACTTGACAGGCATATGTGGAGGCGCAAATATGCGTGAATTCGCATTTCAGTGTGGTGATGCTGACCACCACACTGAAATGCCTTAGTCTAACACCTGATGCGTGGTACTTTGCAGCACTGACCACAAAAAGACTCCTCACAGGTTTAGAAAAATAGAGAATATTTATCTGAGTAAAACAAGATCAAAACAACAAAAATGCAATCAGTAGTAGGCGAGATATGAATTTTTAAAAGATAAATGCAAAAATAGTGCTTAGAAATCACTAGCAGTCAAAAGGTTATATCCTCAGCCTGTTTCCACACTCCCTGCAGAATTTTCAAGTAGCTACCCACCAACACGAGGAAAATGGTGACTCAAGCCCTCAAGACCAACTGTCTGGACTACGGCAACGTACTCTATGCAGGCACAACCACTAAACTTATGGGAAGACTCCAGACAATCCAGAATGCAGCAGCCAGACTGGTCCTCAACATGCCCAAGAAAACCCACATCACCCAGCACCTGAGAGACCTCCACTGGCTCCCCATCCAGAAAAGATGCCAATTCAAACTATTAACCCATGTCTACAAAGCCCTCCATGACCAAGGACCTGCCTACATTAGCCACCGCCTGAATTTCCACCTACTATTCAGAAACTTCCGCTCTGCTCACCTTGCCCATGAAAAGCTCTTTTGGAGGTACGACTTCTTCCATTATAGTTCTTGTCAGCTCAAATCTATAGTCCATTTCTGATTAGTAATAGCCATTTTAAATTATAGTTTTCTACAATTGTTCACTGACAAAAGTCGTCATTAAAATATTATTGGTGTGATTGTAAATAATACAAAACAGTATAAAAGTAAAGAAACTGGAAGCTTGTGGGCTAACAAGGTGATGCACGGCGGCTATTAAAAATGTGATGAAGTGGGGAAGTTGATTAGTTAATTTGGTGTAATCTAAAAGCCAGCGTAGACTTGAGATTAGAGTAAAACACAAAGTGCTCACGTGCTAAACACTGTTGGGCCTCATTTACTATATTTTGACGCAAGGCAGCACAGCAAGCCTTCCTGCTGCGCTGCTGTGCGTCAAAATAAAAAGACAGGAATGCACCGTATCTACAAGCGATGGCGAATTCCTTTCCTTCTTCCCTGCACCAGCGCACAAAGAGCAGACATGCGCCAATGCAGACACCCTTGCGTCATGTTGCAAGGGTGCCTGCATTGCGGGTATGATTGTTTTTGTGCAGGAAGGGACAGCTTCCCGCACAAAAACAATCATTGATGGCATTTTTCTCTTTCTATGTGTGCTGCAGAATGAAAGAGGAAAAAGCAAGGAGAAATAAAGGTATTTCTCCTTGTTGCACCACTCCTATGCCTCCCCTGGGGAGGCATAGGATTCTGACACATTCCCAGCTTTACAAAATGTTGAAAATCTAGGAATGTGTCAGTTTTCATGGATGCTGCATGGGAACACGCAGAGTAATGCATGAAAATGGCCCATATTTACAAGGCTATGAAAAGTCACGCTGGGTGACTTTCCGTGGCCTCGTAAATATGGGCAAGCCCATTGTGCTGCAAGTGCGTCATAAAAAGTGACACAACAGCGGCACAATGGGCTTTGTTGTGTTTATGCTTAGTTGGTATTGAGGGCACATGGGAGGATGTTTATCACGGTCTCAGGAATGTTAGTAGGTCATTGTGGGTCTCGCATGTGGGATTCGATAACGGTTGAGAGAAGCAGTTCTGACTGGTGGTTGGACGTGTTGGTCCTTCCCACTTTGCTACTTGAATAAAGAACTTACAACATTTGCTGTCTCCTTGGAGATTTTCACAACAATTTTGGCGACGATTATACTCACGCAGTTGCCAAGCTGATCATCTAGTCTGCGTTGTTCTCTTTATTTTTTTAGCTTCAGCGATTTAGCTCTTCTGTGTATTTCTCAGCTTTGTTGGCAAATCAGGAGGCTTCTGTGAGTGGAGATCCAAAAATTTGTATCCAAGGTACTTTGTTTTCACCTTTCTGTTTTCTGGAGTTTAATAGGGATTTTCTGACGCGTGCGCATACCGCTTGGCTGTGTGTATCAGCTGTGATGTCTGTACTGCGTAGGAGCTGCGTACAGATGACTGCAATCTTGGGGAGTCAGGCAGCGTTACAGTTTCATCTTCCTCATCACGCAACGTGCTGCCATCTTGGAAGTAGCTTTTGCTACTTGATGTGCGTCATCACGTGGAGTAACGTGCCGCCATTTTGGGATCTGGTTTGTGGTGTAATTGCTCGCAATATTATGTAGGAGTCTGTTGTCAACGTTTTTCCAGTGTGTCTACCGTCGACTGCTTTTCAAGTTCGTCAGATGCTCCAGGACTCTTCCGCCGACGGCTACGCGTTCTGCATTTTGAGCAAAGCGTGCTGGTATTTCATGTACCTGATTACTCTGATGTATTTGTCACTGGCATAATTTATTACCACGAGTGCTGGCACGCATCAGTTTCAAAGCTGCTACTGGCAATTTTGGAATCAGACAGTCCCTTGCTATAGTCACAGGAGTGCCAGTGACATATTCTTATACCTGATTTCTTTGTTTTCTAGAGTGGCAATACTGTACTGTGTAATTTGTGAAGCTTCTGAGGAACGGATGGACAGTCCATATATGGCAGCATACTGAACAGGATAGATTTGAGCTAATGTACGTACTGTGTAGTATTTCTTGCATCGGGAGGAGGATTGTTATTCATAGCATAAAATGTGTGCTTCTCATACTTTTTCTTTGACCCCTCCTCAACCTTTCTTAACAAGTACAGGTGATCCACCCATTAAATGTAACGAGTAGAACGCAAATTGTTTTAATTATATCGATACGATAGAGAACGAGGAACTATCACAGGTTAAAAAAAAGAAGATTCTCTTACATTCTTTGGGTCCTCAAGGAATTATTGGGAATAATGCTATGGAAAAGATAACTTGCACAGCTAGAGAATCCAATGTGTTTTTTAATGCATTAGAAGTTCTGTATAAGTTATAAGTTATATATTACTCCACATCTGTCTGTATAGCCATAGACAGACACAATTTTTTCAAAAGGAAGCAGATAAGTTAGAATCTATTGAGGAATATGTTTATGTTTTAAAAGGGTTGGCTTTAACTTGCAGGTTTGAAATCTTGCATGATGAATTGATAAGGGATCAAATCATCATGCATGTTAACAATTAACATGCTCAAGAAAGGTTATGGGTTTATGGAGAGGCATCACTTTGTGAAGTCATTGCTGCTGTGAAGAAGGCTGAAATATCTAACAAATGTGCTAAGGCAGCAGAAATGAATTCTAAGGATGAGCGTAAGGAAGCAGTTTGTAAGGTCAACCTAAGAAGAAGCAAGACATGCGTTATCAAGGAGATAGGGTAAACAGCTCTGTGAAACAGCCTTCTAAACAACAGGATATGAGGTGCTATAGCTGTGGTAGTAAGGAGCACCTGGCCTATAGTAGGAAATGCCCGGCTCGCAATGAAAAGTGTGGAAAGCGCGGAATTCTTGGGCACTTTGCAAAAGTGTGTAGGAGGAACAAATCCAATAAGAAAATTGGTGTGGTTAAGGGTGATTCTATATCTGATTTCGAATCATTATCTGATACATCTAGAGAGGAAATTTCTATGCAACTTAATGAGTGTGTGCTGGGTATCAGGGCAACTATGGAGAAAGGGAGTGAGAGTCTGCTTTCTACATTTTCAAGGAATAAACCTGTGTGCAACATCAAATTAGGTGGGGTGGAGATCCTAATAGTTGCAGATTCTCATTCTCCCTACACCATAGTTGATAAAACTGCATGGAATGATACATTTGTAGATGTCCTGGGAAATTTTCTTAGTCTGTCTGGTGTAGCCCCTGAAAGCTTTACGGGGAAACTATTCCTATGGTGGGTTACTGTAGATTAACATTTGAGTTCAAAGGCAGCAAAACTGTCAGCAAATAGTATGTGGCAGAGTATGGACCATCTGTTCTTGGATGGGTGGACCAAAAAGCGTTGGACATCATTTTGGACCCCAACAGCCAGGAGCAGCTTGTGGTTACTGAGAGTAGTGCCCTAGGGGATAGTAAATTTAAGGAGAAGTTTCATCAAGTGTTTTCAGGAGAGATTGGGATGTTGGAAGGATAGTCGCATACATTTGTTCTTAAACAAGATGCTGTACCCAAGATACACAAAATGAGAGACATTCCCTAGATTGTACGTAAGGATTGTTGACCAGGGATTTGTGAAGCTGTTGATGGAAGGGGTTATAGAAGCTGTAGAGGCAGCTGAGTGGACTGCACCAGTTGTGGTCGCTAGACGGGTCAATGGAAAAATCGGCTTATGTGTGGACTTGAGGTACCTTAACAACAATATTGTGGTGGAAAGATTTCCTTACCAAAGATCAATTAAATGTTGACACATACCAAGGGAATGAAATGGTTTACGTCGAAAGATTTTTCTTCAGGGCATCACCAAATCAAACTGCATGATGATAGCAAGAATCTTACTGCATTTATGACACCTTCTGGTTGTTTTCATTTTGTGCGTATGCTGTTTGGTTTAGCCTCGGCTGCCGCAGTATTTCAGAAATTAATGCATAAGCTTTTGGAAGATCAAGCAGGCATAATTTTCTTCTAGGATGACATTCTGATAATGGGGGAGAGTGAGGAATTACATGATATGAGAGTGGAAAAGGTCTTGTGCGTTTTACAAGACAATGGTCTGACAGCAGAGTTTTTCAAATGCAGGTTCAAGGTAAAGAGTTTAAATTATTTGGGTCATGAGGTCACAAGTGAAGGGGTGAGACCCAAAGAGGAACTCTTGCGGGCTGTCAGAGAAGCTCCTACTCCCACAGGGTCTTTCCTAGGGTTGGCTGAATTTTATGCCAAGTTTTTTAATTCGTTTTCAGAGAAAATGTACAATTTACGTCAAATGTTATAGAATAAGGTAAAATTCTCTTGGGCAAGTGGGTTGCAAGAAGATTTTGAATGCATTAAGAGAAGTATTTGTACAGCTGGAAATTTGCATGGTTTTAATCCAACGTTAAAAGGTATTCTGACTACAGCTGCCAGCAACAAAGACACAGGCTCAGTATTCAGTCAAAAGAATGATGATGGTAAATAATTCACTGTAGGCTTTGCTTCAAGAGCGTTATCCCCTAGTGAAGATAGATATTCTGTAATTGAGAAGGAAAAGTTAGCTATTGGGTGGGAGTTGGAACATTTCCTGAATTTTCTGTGGGAGTTCAGGTGGAAGTTCAATGTGATCACAAACCTTTGCTGAAATTGCTGTCTCCTGATGGAATGTTGACTGCCACCCCTATGATTGCCAAGATGGCTGTAAGATTGATAGATTACTGGTATAAGCTATTTTATTTAACAGGGGTAAAGAATCGTGTGGCCGATTGTTTGAGTAGGTAGGCCTTGCCTTTAGAAGAGCGTTCTGGTGGTGGTGGTGAGGACATGAATGTTGCATGGGCATGCGATTACGAAAAACAAGTGGATTGACGCATTCCGGGAGGATTCTACTTTAGTGGACGTGAGAAGATTTGTAATGGAGGGATGGACAGATAAAAATCGTTGAAGGAAGTGTCAGGATCTGTACTCCTCAGGGTCCGGATGAAGCAATAATGGTTCCACCTCCTGACATCCCCACACTCCAACATAAAAGTATATAGAGTGACAGGGCGATCATGTGAGGGATAGGAAGGGGTGGGAACAGCTGGGAAGAGAATCTGGAATAGAAAACAACACCACAATCATTACCCAGGTGCTAATACATTTCTACTCTCTATTGTCTCGCTAACAAAAAAAAACAGTATGTACCTTATCAAATTTAATTCCTTAAATCATTGAAAACAAACGAACTATCATGACAGCGTGGTTCTTCCAAATAGAACCGACCTGTCGATTCTCCAATCATGGGGTAATCCTGACCCCCACCTTGCAACTAATTCCGCCCAGGAATAGGATATGAAAGTATTAGAGACGTCTTAACTCACGAACGGTGAAAAGCACCGTCGTAATAGAAATAGAACCAGTGTTAATGAGGCTCGGTGATGTTTGAAGGCTTCCACGGTATGGTACACCGCCGCCTATTCACCTAATACTGTAAACAATAATACACACGGGTCTTGGGCTTCCACGGTTTAGCACACCGCCGCCCGCACCGTGAAAGGCTCTCACCTGATCTCCTATGACCAGGCGAACTCGGCCAACTCCTTTATGCGTTCTGCTCCTCTGAAGTGTATTTCACTACGACGGGCATTCCGCGGTATAGCACACCGCCGCCTGCGTCGCGTGTCCAGAATACACTGATGTCTTCCGCCGCCAAGGTTCCTCGCAGCCGACCTCAATGCAACCAAAACAAAAACCGGTACTGAAAAGAGTCTGACGCTAACGAGCATCAGTTGGAATTACGTACGCGGAATGCGTGTCCACCGCGTTCTCAAATAGTCGCTAGGCTCCTCCTACTGTAATACCTGGGAGTTGTAGTTCCTAGAGACTGAGTAGGCGCCACACGGCTCGAAACCTGACAGGAAGAGTGTAAATGTTATTGGAAAGTTTGCAACGAGTTGACAGTAATGAATGAGAATGTGTTGCGGGGACCTAGAGTAGTTCTGCCCAAAACTTTGAGAACTACAATAGTTAAGTTATGTCATGATGGACATTTAGGCATTGTGAAAATTAAGCTAAGAGGGAATGGGACTTATTGGTTGTCAGGTGTGGATTTGGATGTGGAAAGAGTAGTCAAAGAGGGTGAGCTGTGTGGGGGGGCAGACAAATCTCAGGTGTTGCTTAAACCTAGTCTCCACCCTGTACCGTGTTCCGATATGGTTTGGGATACTTTGGGAGTGGAAATTATGGGTCTTATATGTGAAGAGGATGGAAGTGGTTGGTTTGTGTTGGTGGCAGTAGACTATTTTTTCAAAATGGCTGGAGGTAGAGTTTGTACACAGTGCCAATTCAGAATCTGTTGTAGCATTACTAGATGGAATTTTCCAGAGGGAAGGACTTCCAAAAAGAGTCAATACTGACAATGGGGTGCAATTTAGAAGTGAAGTCATAAAGGATTTCATGTTAAGGAATAATATTGCACACAAATTTACTTCTCTTTATCATCCCACTGGTAATGGTGAAGTCGAGAGGTTCAATACAGTTATTAAGGGGAAACATCCTGAACAACGACTCTGAAACAAAGAGTTCCGGAGCCACGCAAGCTAAACAACGACTTGCCCGAACAACGACTTAGCCTTAACCACACATGTGTGTGGATAAGGCTAAGTCGTTCTTGTGTTCGTGCAGGGAGGAGTTCAGAGGAGCGTCGGACAGGAACAGGTAAGAGGAGTTCGGGTGGGGGGTTTGTGTTAGTTTTTTTGAGGTGAGAGGGTTTCGTGTTAGTTTCTAAGGGGTGGGAGGGGTTCGGGTTAGTTTTTAGGGGGTGGGAGGGTTTGCGTTAGTTTCTAGGAGGTGGGAGGGGTTTGAGTTAGTTTTTAGGGGGTGGGGAGCCGGGTTAGTTTTTAGGGGGTGGGAGGGGTTCGAGTTAGTTTTTAGGGGGTGGGCGGTTTGGGTTAGTTTTTAGGGGGTGGGGGTTTGGGGTAGTTTTTAGGGGTGGGGGATTTGGGGTAGTTTTAAGGGGTAGCTTTTAGGGGTGGGAGGGTTTGTGTTAGTTTATAGGGGGTGGGAGGGGTTCAAGTTAGTTTTTAGGGGTGGGGGTGTTCGGGTTAGTTTTTAGGGGGTGGCGGGTCAGAGTTAGTTATTAGGGGGTGGAGGGTTCCGGTTAGTTTTTAGGGGGTGGAGGGTTCTGGATAGTTGTTAGGTGGTGGGGGGGTCGGGTTAGTTTTTAGGGGGTGGGGGCTCTGGATAGTTTTTAGGGGGTAGGGGATTCAGGGTAATTTTAAGGGGTAGTTTTTAGGGGGTGGGAAGGGGTTTGGGTAGTTTTTAGGGGGTGGAAGGGGTTCAGATTAGTTTTTAGAGGGTGGGGTTTTTTGGGGTAGTTTTTAGGGGGTGGGAGGGGTTCAGGTTAGTTTTCAGAGGGTGGGGCGGTTTGGGGTAGTTTTAAGGAGGTTTTGGGGTGTATTTAGGGCTCAGGGGGAGGTAAACTCAGCCATGGATAGCTGTTTACCATGCATGCCTTTACCACATAAAATCGTGGTAAAGGAATGGGTGTTAAAGCTAGTCGTGGTTAAGACGCGGTCATAGCAGAGACCACGTTCTTCAAGTAGGCATTGTAAAGGAACTCGTTGTTCTGACATACAACTATTATTAAGGATTCTGTGCTGTTGGCTAGAAGTAAGAAGCTAGACTGAGGAGTGGGGGTCAAGAGAATGGTGAGGATGTATCATACAACCACCACTGTTACAGGCGTTAGCCCTTTTACCATCATGAGGGGTAGAGTTAATTTTTTTAGGGATAACCAAGGGTGGTTGGTAAGCTCCAGGCTTGAAAATTGGTCTCCTCTTGTGGTAAAGGACAATATTTCGAAGGCGCAAGGGCGATATAAGAAGTATCAGGACATGAGGAATGGATCAAAGGAATGACGGCTTAAGGAAGGAGATTGGGTGAGAGTGAAATTGCCTTTTAAAGTAAGGAAGGGAGAAAGCTGGTTCACCAAACCTCTTATGGTGAAGGAAATACTTACTAATTCTGCAAGGTTGAGTGATGGCAAGGTGTGGCATTTGAGCCGCTTTGTGTCGTGCAGGAGGGGTAAGGTGGATGTGGATATGGGAATGCATTTTTGGTTTGATGAATTGGAGTGGAAGCAAGATGGTATTCAGAGTAAGGGTGTGAATGTTGGTAGAAGTTTGTAGGAGAATGAGGTTGAAGCCATGTCTGAGGGTGAACTCCCTGATGTTGGAGAGACTGTAGAGAACCATGGAATCCAGATCAATAGTAGGTCTGGAAGGGAAATCAAACGTCCTGGGTATTTACAGGACTATGTCATTTGAATAGTCTTATGTTTTTATTTTTAGGTTATGCTCATTTTCTCTTAAGTTAAAGAGGAAGTTTTAGTTTTGTATTTAGGAGGAAGATGTATTGTGTTTATGCTTAGTTGGTATTGGGGCATGTGGTAGGATGTTTATGACACTCTCAGGAATGTTAGTAGGTCATTGTGGGACTCACATGTGGGATTCGATAGTGGTTTTACTGGTGGTTGGATGTGTTGGTCCTTCCCACTTCGCTACTTGAATAAAGAACTTACAACATTTGCCGACTCCTTGGAGATTAACTCAACAGGCTTGTAAATGAGGCCCTGTTATTTTTAGACATATTTAAGTGTATACACAACAAGAACTGTGCTTCAGCCCAAAACCGCTAGTCATCTGTTTCCTGCATGGAAGATAGGTTCTCGGTGACAATGTAGATTTTTCACAGCCTAGTGGGCAGAAAATCTGAATTTTTTAATGACATAGAGACTAAGATTTTGCAAAACTCCTTTCATTGCCCACTTACAGCAGCAACAATAGAGAGAACTTAGAACTTTTACACATTCCAATAAAGTATAAAGTCAATATGCAGCCATCTTCCTTCTTCAAATGCTGTGAACAAGATAAATCCCAAAACTTAGAACTACAAATCCAAAGGCGAATGCTCCTATCGAGTCATTCCAATTTTCATTCTCTGAAGCCTTAGGCTGTGAAAAATCTACATTTTATGTCAGGACGCGGAGGCTAAATTTATGCAAGTTTAAAGTGCTGTTAAACCATTATCAATTGCATTCACAACAGGTCTAAAGTAGCAACTTTTGAACTTGTTTTCATTTGACCAATCTGAAGCACTTAAGATAGCTTGCAGGCCACCACCCAGGATGAATGCTTTTGATGCTGACGCACCCCTAAGGGAATGAGCTCCAAACCTACCTATCTGCCTCTCTCATGACCTCTTTCACCCATCTTGCCAAAGTTGAGGGTGAAACCGCTCTATAAGGCCACCTGTTGGAAAACAGTGACTGTGAAACATTGTTTCTCAAACTCTTGGTTCTTCTCTCATACTCTTTCATGCTTTTAACCATGCAAAGTCTTTCATTTGATTCAAAATAAGGGTAGAAAATAGTCGTATATATCGTTTTCGTTCTCCTTTTAATATAAAACCAGACTCCTTCAGGCTGGTAGGCTCTACTAGTAACATCCAGGGCCTTTACATCTGACGTCCATCTAAAACACACCAAACAAAGCAAAACTTTCAGTTTGTAAGAGATATGTTTCAGCGACAGGTAAGAGTTATCACCCCAACTCACAAAGACGTGTCTAACATACCACAGTGAAGAATACCTCGCTGTAGGTGGGTTCAAGACTCACATACTACACATAATTTTCCTAGTGAGTAAATTCTGAAAGACAGACATGCCATCTGCTCAGCAATGACCAGCTGCTATAGCCGACCCATAGACATTCACTGTTCTGTATGATAATCCAGATCCAAATAATTTGGTTAGGTAATTAATCACATGGACTATATTAATTGAATTGGGATCATAATTCCGTCATATACACCAAAAACCTATTTCTTCCAAACCAATCTATATGCTTTCCTGGTTCCTGATCCCAGGATTCTGATATGAGTTTGAAACCCTCTGCCGAAAGACATGGCTTTTTCCCACTGCCTCCTGAAATGTTCAAAGCCATCATGTCGATAAGTCCTTCCCTGTTCTACCAGAGTGTGAAACTCTCCACCTGGTCCTAGAACTACCTTTCTGAATGTCGGTATCAGGACGGGAAAATCTATTGCCATTTCCATTATGATTGGGAACCAAGCTTGCGACCTCCAGACTGGGGTTACCACCACTACAGTTTCCTTGCATTTGGGTATTTGCAGGAGTGCTCTCTGTAGCATAGCGAACAGAGGGAAAGCATAAGAAGCTAAACCCCTCCCGTCCTGCAGAAAAGCATCTATTTCCTAAGCCTCCGATCTGGCCTCCAACTTAATAACTTTGTCAGTTGGGCATTCAGTCTTTCTGCAAAGAGAGTTACACTGAAAGGGTCATATCTCTCCTGAATACGCAGAAATACCTCCCTGTTCAACCTCCTGTAGCTCAAATCTTTAAAATGCCTCAAAAACCCATCTGCTACACCATTGCGTAGTCCAGGAATATGTTTCACCACAACAGTAGTCCCAAAAGTCTTTCACCAAATCTGCTAGACCCCTTGAATGTGGTCCGACCAACTTGTTGATGTACCTCACAGCCGACACATTGTCAATACGGAGTATCACACAGCATTTCATCATTCCCTGGGTAAAGCAATGAATTGCAAGTGAACCTGCAAACAATTCTAAACAGTTGATGTATAACCTCTTCTCTTGAACTGTCCAACATCCACACGTGGATGAGTTCCTAAATCTCGCTCCCCATCCTTCTAAACTCGCATCTGACTCTATTACTACTTCCGGATCCTCCCTGGAAATGGCCCTGCCATTCCATGCCTATGCGTTCTTGAGCCACCGCTCTAACTCCTTTTTTGATTCCTGATCTAAATGATATCATCCGAGAGTATGAACAATAGGTTCGTAAGCATTTCGTTTTGAGTCTCTGAAGCACCCAATAGCATAGTGGTCTAGGGAATATTGCCTGAATCGTTGAGGATAACAGGCCCAGAATCCTTGGGAAAACCCTTAAAGGTATCGACTTCATCCCTAACACTTTCCACAATTCCTTTCATAA
The DNA here is from genome assembly GCA_963921515.1 of Calotriton arnoldi. Taxonomy (NCBI): domain Eukaryota; kingdom Metazoa; phylum Chordata; class Amphibia; order Caudata; family Salamandridae; genus Calotriton; species Calotriton arnoldi. The sequence continues at coordinate 1,125,888 of CAWUFW010003731.1, read as the reverse complement.
TTTCTTTAGTTTTTCACTTGGTAACCTCAACTCTTCCTGGACCATGCCCACAACAAAACCCAGAAACTGGGTTTCCTGACTTGGGATCAAAGAAGTTTTCTTTTTGTTTATCACAAAGCCCAGATATTCTAGTAACTCTACGGCCATTTCTGTAGGCCTCAAAACTACTTCCTTGCGCTGACCCATAATTAGAATGTCGTCCAGGTAAATGATTAGCCTTACTCCTATCATGCGTACCCATGCTGCCACAGGACAAAGCACTCTGGTAAACCACCAAGGTGCTGAGGAAAGGCCAAACGGGAGACTGCAAAATTGCCATAACTTTTCCATCCAACTGAACTGGAGATATCTCTGGTGAGGTAGCCAAATTGGTATGGTCAAGTACGCATCCTTGAGATCTAGCCTTATTAGCCAATACCCTTTCCTTAACACATCTCTTAAGAGACAAATTACCTCCATCTTGAAGTGGTGATACACCACCCACTCGTTCAATTCCTTTAGATTCATCTCTAGTTGCATACCCTTGTCCAGGAATATATTGGTGATGAAACCGAAGACCACCATCTGTGACCTCCTGAATGGCCTCTTGTGCCAATAAATCCTCTAGCTCTTGTGTCACCAACTTTGAATCTGCCTCTGAGTATCGTATTTCCTGAGGTGCCAAGTCCTAAGTAGGATCTTGACATAGGCTGCCCTCTTGGTCTACTGGCCCTACCAAAAACCTTGTCCTGAAAAACCTTTTTAATATCCTTTTGGGACTTTTGTATGGAGCTAAAGACTCCAGCTTATTTGGCCATATCTTTGATAAAATCATCTCCGGAGAGGTGTCCCTGAGAGAAGGGCCAGTTCAATCAGTTTCGGATCTATCTAAAGGAGAATACTCTTCTTTCTCTTGTTAGAAAGAGGAGTGTTAGCATTGCTTAAGAGGCAAATGGCTCTTTGGGCCCACTGGCGTAATTCTTTGGCATCGACTGGAATCTTGTTAAGATAGGCACCCTTGGCCATTAAAAAGTTTTAGTCAGGGGACTAATCACTTTTAAAAGAAGATACTGGCACAATTTCAAGCCTCTGTCTAGGCCCGTCTTCGGGTATTTCCTGCTCTTGTTAATAAATGCCACTACTTTGGTGTCCAAATCTGGGGTCATAGCCACCTTATCAAGAAGAGACGTGCGCCAGCACTCGGATCTCAGGTGAGATCTCACCTCCTGAGGAATCTCCCTTCTTAACCAGAAGACGTAAACAACCACATGCTGTGACTGCACCCATTCAGGGGATTGAGAAAATCCTATTAAAATGGAGTGGAACATTTTATCCTCCAAAGGATCAACTATGTCCTTTTTTGATCCTGAGGCCTTAGATGCCTACTCTGATGTTCCTTTTTTCCTGACCTCGTGGTCGGAGTCAAATTCTGAGGTGTAAGAGAGATCGATTTCTAGCTCTGAAGCCTCATCACTATCAATGGCTACAGGAACATCTGGGCTTTTTTCTTGCCCATTTACAGTGCCAGAGCATTAATCCAGTCATTAACACCATCAAGTGTCAGATCTTCCCCTGTTACCTTTGCTTTCTTGCTTCTACTATTATGGTCATCACCTGAAGGGTCTTACCTACCCAACCTGAGCATTCTGGTTGTTCCGCTGTTTTGAAACCTTATGTTTCTTAGAAAGTGCTTCAAATTTCTTATTGATGGTGTCATTTAGTGCCCTATTTACCATACCCTCTAATTTGTCTTCTAGTCTTTCCTCTAGCTGATCCTCCAACATCTCTGCCACAATAAAAAAAGGTTTATTAGTAATAAGGGAGGTAAAATTATAGTACAGGTGTTTAAATATCTAAAAACTTAAATTGGATTGGCCCAAGAAAAAAATTCTCCTCAAGAAGGGGTGCATAAAACTCAGCTGGATTACAACTGCCAAAAGTCCTTGCAGCCGTTATTCAAATGGTTCCTAAACCAGCAAAATGGCTTCCTTGCTTATTAGGGATAAAAGCATCCCAATCTTGCAAAAATGGCGGCAGACACACATACCCGAAGCACAGTCGGCCAATGAGTAATTTTCGTCTAATGAGAGGAAGTACCTTCGTGCAGGAAGTATGCCTCGCCTCATCAACTCAATCGGTGCGGTCTCTTATGCGGAGAAGCGCTGCACCGAATAGCAATGCCAACGAGCTGTGTGGGGGGAAATCGGTGCAGTCTCTCGCTTTGAGACACGCATCATCGAAGAATATTGAAGGAGGTGTGCACGGCTGCTCAGCTGCACCAATGGATTATGGTGGAGGCGTGTGACAGCTCAACAGATAGCCAACGCGTTTTCCGGTAGCTGCAGTGACCGCTCAAGAGAGCAGAAGATGCCTCAGACACGCGGTCGCTCCCTTGAGCTGCGCGCCTGCCAACACTGGGGAAATGAAATGCTCACCTAAATCTCAGAGGGTGGAGAACAGCCCCTCAAAACATGAAAGCAGGAAACAAGGGGCATATTCTCCAGACAGAGTCCTCAGTAAGTACAATTAAACATGGAAGATAGTAAGAAGTATAGCAGAAATCAAATAATATGGAAGTAGCAGGTTTCAGTGGGGGAACACCAGTCTACATGTCGACGTGTGCCCATCTAGCAACAAGCCCCACTCACACACGTCCATCCAAACAATTCCCAACAAAACTCAGTAAAATAGTGGAGAGTACTTATCTTGTGAGCAGCAGCAATAAAAGAAGGAAGACGTCTGCATGCTGCTGGACTCTATACTTTATTCGAATGTTTAAAAGTTCTATGTTCTCTCTATTGTTGCTGCTGTGAGGCGGGCAATAAAAGGAGTTTTGCATAATGTTAGCCTCCGTGTCCTGACATGAAATCAGGAACAAAAGTGCATTTTTTAAATTTGTATTCAAATCAACTTTAAAATATCAATGAAAGCTGTGACGTGCAAATTAAATTAGCATAATTTAAGGTTGATGTTTAACATGAAGTTTTCCTTAAAGTTATCAAAAGACTTATTTTTGCCTGATCTGTTCTCGCGTTGTATTTGTGGGTACTAAGACTGTAAATTGGTGTAAGAGAAGTTAACTTGTGCTTTTGTTTCCCTACATTGGTTTTCAGAGAAAAGCATTGTTAGCCCAATTGGCAAGAAAGCTAAGAATCTCTGGATGTTCTTCCAGTTCAGTGCATAGGTGTAAAAGTGTCCAGGCTATTCGCAAACTTTCCCACCATACAGAAGCCCTGCCTGCAAATTTCTAAATTGCGCACATACACGTGGAATATTAATGTCTCTTTCCCTAAACACCTTCTGTGAGGATTTTCTGTGTGTGAAATCTGCAGGCACGTTTAAGAAATTGTTGACCATTCACTAGAAGCATTTGTTGGAACTTTGTATTTTTGGTGCAAAATATTTGACATTTTTCAATGCGAAGATTCTCCTTCAGTCAAAACTGATATGAAATGGGGGATTTCTCCACATTTTTCAAACTTTTTGCAATCACTTAAACCTTGATGTATTGGGTTTAACCTTAGAAATGTCTGGGAAACGCATGGTGAATGTGTGTGAATGATCACTATTAGAGGATGCTGGGTATTCCCCTCGTATGCATAGACCACTCCTCTGAACTTTCACTGGACACCTCATGATTGCCACTTTCGGCTGTGAAAAAATCCACTTCTGGGTAATGTCCACATTCGTCAATGCTATCTCTGTACACAAAAAATAATCACTATTATCTTTGCAAGATTCGCCTGAAATCTCCATGCAGAGTTTCCACATTTTATGGACTACAACATTTTTGTGAATTGATTTTTTCTTTTGTTGAAGTGAAATCGAGTTCTTTCTACTTCAGAGCTCTTGAACTTTTACTTCATTCACATGTACCCCAGAAATGTTCAGAGAAATCCATCAGGATTTCCCTTAAAAGAGATTTAGTGCCCACCAACTACAGGAGATCCTGCTGAGTCTTGACTTTCCTTTGCCTTCTATATCTGGCTGCAGTTTAGATTCAGGAAACAGCACTACAGCAGGAGGTTATTTTGCTATAGAAATTTTATAGACCATTATATCAACCTTTGAAAGCCTTTCTAAAAGATTCATAGTGGAATACCGATTTTCTTAAAGGCAAATCCTGTTCGGTGGTAAATTATGGGAAGAGCTAATGTTATACATCTTCTATGTCTGATTTTTATTGTTACCACATATTAAGTATTTGTTCCAAAAGGCCTTTGTCTTTCTTACATATAAAAGAAATTCAAATATTACACTTTCCGTCCAACAAATGACGCTGTTAAAAGATTCATGAGTAGGAAAAGTGAATTGGGGGTGACGTTTTTAAATAGCTTGCTGAGATTAAAGACCAGATATAGCTAATATTTTGCTGAGGTCACTTGATAGTTTGTTCTAAAGCATGTTAATCAATAACAGCAGATGAATGCCAACTTTGGGGTTTGTAAGAAATGTGGTTATTAGCTGAGAGGAGAGGAACATCCACTCAAATAATAAACACAATCTTTGTCAGGGTTAACCACAGAAATCACTAAATAAACTTGTGCTTAACCCTCTGGTAGCTTGGCACAAAGCATTCAGGCTTAACGTATAGACAATGTGTAAAGTACTTAGGCAGCATTCAAACAGTAATAAACTGAAAACACAACACAAGAAAAATCCCAAATTTAATTTAGAAAAATAGAGTACATTTGAATAAATATAATGACACCAAAATGACAAACATCCAATCAGTAGAACAGGATATAGGAGTTTTTAAAATTTTAGGGGAAAATAGTGCCAAAAAGTGCAAAGCGCCACTTGCGTTTATCTGGTCACACTGGAACAATGTCACAAGTTCAAGCAGACTGCAATGGAGCAAAGTTGGATACAGGGACAAGATTACTCCCGCTGAAGACACACCTTCTCAAGTCCGGGCAAAGAGAACTGGCGGGTGTCATGGTCTGTCACTGTCAGCGCAAAGCGGAGGTCTCACGTTGGAGATCATCTTGAATGATCGGTGTCAGTACAAAGAGCAGGTCCTGCTGGTGCTTTGCGTTAGCGGTCATCATGAGCAGTCAATTCTTGCCACAAGGAGGTCACTTCACAGCTGCAAGCAGACCATAACCTCTTTATCTTCACCTTTTCTTCAGAAGGAGTTCACTCTGATGCCAGCTAAGGGTCCAGCACCTTTTGGGGATCAAGATTCACTCTACCAGAGGCCAGCAGTAGGATTCAGGAATGTTCAGGCAGGCCCAGTTGGTGCTGGTCAGCTGGTCAATTGTAGTAGGCATCTGGAAGCTTATTGTGTCCCTGTTGCTCTAACAGGCGGTCAGCCAGCAGACCCTTGGAGTCACATCTGGGGAGCCTGGGTTCCAGGCTTGTAGGTTCAATCTTCCTTCTTCAGACAACTGGGCAGTCATTCTTCTGAATCTTCCACAGGTCCAGGAGTGTTCTACCATTATAAACCTGGTGTCAGCGTTTGTTTGGGAGAATTCTCTGTCCTGCCCCAAAACTCGTTCTGGTCAGTTCTTCACCTACCCTTGGTCCTGGCTCCTAGTTATTTAGGGTGATAGAGGCAAGGGCAGGCCTGGTGTGAGGTTCCTTTTTGCATCCAACAGGCAGTGTCCTTTGAAGAGCAATCAAGGCAGTGGTGGTATAACTGGGGTGCTGGAGGCGCTGCAGCACTCCCATAAAACTTGAAAGGGTTTAGGTGAAGAATGAGCAAAAAAGGGGCCCTTCAAAGGTTTTTCTTCTAGCAGTATTTGAGTGTTTAGAAAAAAACACTGTCAGATATCTCCTATGCCTTTAGTGAGGTGACAGCACCCCACTTTAAAAATCATTCCAGCATCATTGAATCAGAGCAGGGTATCATCCCTCCCCATACTGTCAGGGAGACCCACTCCCTGAACACCTAGATCTTCTTTGTTCCCATGTCTGGAAAGAATACACAACGCAAAACAGGAGAGCCATTCAGGGTCAGGTGACCCAGGACACAAGCAGAAAGGCACAGTTGGTTTGGGCAGAAAAATGGCAACTTTCTTAAAATTCTGCAATTACCATTAAAGAGGATTTTAATTGCAATTCAAATTCAAATACAATCTTTATTCGGCATATAAAAATACCATAAAAGATACAATGTATAAAAAGACACATAAAATACAGACATTGTGCAAAATACGCCATGCAAAACTCTACACCTCACCAAATCAGCACATAAGTGTGTTGTTTTACTTATCTCATATTTCGAATACCTAAAACCTATGGCTAATTTACAGCTCGATTCAACCTATAACACATAATCAATATAAAATTGCTACCTTTTAAAACGATACATAATATGGGAGGCAAGAGTGCTATATACTTCAACCACCCCTTGTAGCCCTTAATCTAAAAGCAGACCTTAGAAAATTTGTAATACAAAAAAGTGTAAAAACATCTGGTGCCAATTTTAAAAATACCAGGGCCACACGCGCCTGTCTAAATCTGGCTTTCTTTAGAAGGCCCTTTAAAAAATATCTTCTGGGGTATGCATAAAACGGGCAGAGTAGTACAGAGTGAAGGGTATCCTGTGGAGACCTATTGTCGCAGCCACAGGGTCCCTTCAGTTCTGTGGTCACCGAAAACCCTGCCGTTACCGCCAATAGATGGTGCAGAAGATTTAACCTGAAGCGGGTAATTAAGAATCTATCATGAGCCCTGCTTGTCAAAGACAAGTAAGGTTCAATACCATCAGTGGACTTAACTACTAGGTATTCTCTCACAACTGGCTTGACAAACTCTCTGTCCTCACATAGCCTCATAGTATGCTTAAGGAACCGGTCCTTAACGAGTGCCTTATCCTGAGTGCTCATATTGAATGGGTTAGTAAATAAATCTGCACAGCCCAAACTCTCCAAGGACTCCTTCACATACCTTAACCACGGAATTTTGAGCCCGTGGTTGAGAGAGAGACAGTCTTGGATTACCAGCCTACAGAATGCCGCCTCCTCATTTGCCCAGATCTTTAATCAGCAGAGAAGGGGTTTGACTGCCACCAGATCGGCGACATATCTAACTCCCAGCTCTTCATGGATAATATGCGCCGGAGTACTCCCGGGGAACTTTCAGCAGGCGCCTCAGGTGCTTGTTCTCCTCGACTTGCAGCTTATTAGTATCAATAAATCCCCAAACCTCACTTCCATATAACACTTTAGCACAGCACATTGAACTATATAATTTTAAAACCTGCTCTGGAGTCCACCGTCCTAACCTGTGTGCAAAGTTCGATATTGATCCTGTGGACCTAACCATAGCTAAACACTTCTCCTCTAACTGATGTTTAAAATTTAAATGTCCGTCAAATAATATACCCAGATATGAAAAAGACTGAACTTTGCTTAGACAGTGGGAACCTATTTTGTAATTGTAGGGTTTCGGTGGCTTCTTCCCAATTTCCAAAATATATGATTTTGTTAGGTTTGGGGACATATCCAAATTTTCCATGAAAGACACAAAGCCATCTATTAAAAGCTGCAGACCCTTAGGGGTACGAGCGAGGAGTACCGCATCGTCTGCATAAAGCAGGACAGGAACCGAGCGAGTACCTATCCTGGGACTGTCTGCCTGTATATCACTCAGGGCCGAGTCAAGACCATTTATATATAGGGTGAACAAAAAGGGTGCTAGTATGCTCCCTGTCTAACCCCACTGGTACATTTAAAGGGGTCTGTTATTTTCCCCTCCTTGGTATATCTAACCACCGCCGTGGTGTTACAATGTAAAGACTTTAAAATATTAATTACCCCCGGTTCCACCCCAAGCCTACTCATAATTAACCATAATTTGCCACGATTCACTCGATCAAAGGCCGCAGTGAGATCCATAAATGCTAAATACATCATCCCTGATTTAACTACCGTGTATTTAGCACTAATAAGATATAAATTTAGACATTGATCTATGGTGGATTTCCCTGGTCGAAATCCAAATTGGACGTCTTTTATGACATGCTGCTCCTCTGCTCAATCCATCAGTCGATTTAAAACCACCCGCCCCAGGACCTTCGCCGATACATCAATGAGGGAGATAGGGCGGTAACAATGGGGGCTATCCCTATTACCTTTTTTGAAAATAGGGACAATCGTAGCAGTGGACCATGATGCCGGCATTACTGTGTCCACTGCTGCGTTTAGGACCCTTGTTAGAAGGGGCGCCCAGAGCTCGACATTACTACAAAAAAGATCCGGTGGGATCCCATCTGGACCTGGCGCCTTATTCCTAGTAAGGCCCTCAATTCCCCTTGTCACTTCATCCAGGGAAAATGTAATTGGGGTGACATTCTGCTCCAAATGATACTCCTGTGCATGGTCCAAACCCGATTGGTGGTTGTACAGCCCCTTAAAGTGCTGCTGCCATTGCGCAGGCAAAATGTTATTACTTAACCCCGGCTTATTCACGTCTCTAAAACAAGGGTTATTAACGACTCGCCAGAAGCGAGTAGAATCCTTCGACTCCACTGCCTCTGTGAGTTCTTCCCAGGCTTGCTGCTGCAGTTGCCCCTTGCGCCCCTTGACAGCTTGCTTATATTTTATACGGCAAGCTGCCACCCGATCCCTGTCCCTCGAAGTGTGCTTTAGGGCAACTTTCAGCTCTTTTAAAGCCCGTGAGTATTGTGGGTCAAACCATCTGGGGGTGTCCCTACTGGCCACATGAGTTGGTGCTTTCAGTAAGCTATCAACTAGCTGCGCTATATTCCCAAAAGCCTCCACTAGTTCCACACCTTTCACCTCAGGATCTAAACAGTTCAGGATGTTCTGCCTACCTTTATCAAAAAGAGAACCATTAAAAGCCTCACTATTGACCTGGGCCCAGCGCAACCTTCTGCCTTGATCCGTGGCCGTGCCTACCCCCCCCCCCCAATCTGTGCAATGCTGGGTGACGGCACATGTCAACGAGGGATAAGACAAGTGGATTGTGGTCACTGAACACACTGTGCTTGATATTGAAACGGGATACAGAGTTTCTCAGTGAAGCAGAGATGAAAATATAGTCAATAAATGAGGAGCATCCTCTCCCTTTAAAAGTAGGATAGACAGTCATGCCTGGGTTGACCACCATTAAGTCCATCGTGTGTGTTAGCTCGTGCGTGTTTAACAGGACACTCAGTTCACTTCCCTCCTGCGTGTGCTCCATATGTGGGCCCTCTCTGCGCGTGCAGGACGACCAACACTCTCAAGTTTGGGCACAAATGGCAGTTGAAATCGCCCGTTAAAAGCAGTTGTAACACTGCCAACCCTCGCTCCTGTGTCAGGGCAAGTCTGGTGTTCAGTTCTTGCAGGCTAGAGGAACCCTGAGCATATGGCATCCTATTATAGAAATTTATAATGAATAGCCTGTATCTTTTGTTGAAATATTTTAGCCCCTGTGCAACGTCGGAGTCCCATGCCAAGTCTGTCCATCTACCCTGCAGTGTTAAGTCTATAAATATAACCAAGCCTCCCCTCGCTCTCCCTGATGCTGATCTTAACGCTGGGCGAAAAAAGGTTTTATATCCCTCTATGAAGAAATTATTATTTGCTGGTTCCCATGTTTCCTGCAAATGCAAAAACAACAGTTGATGGACAGAATGCAGAACAATGTCATACATTCACCCCAGTACAGAGATCTGGGCCTAAATCCATCGTTTTTTTGCTCACCATGCCATTCCAGTTTGAACCCAGCCATATGCAAATCAGTCTTGACCCTGTGCCTCATGGGAACAGTCCAGCCCGAACTGCCAAGCCAGGTCCTCCCTGGACTGGAAACAAGCATCCTAGGACCGGTTTCGGGGTTTCACCCTCTTCAGCCAGGATAGCTTGATTCCAGTGGCATGGAGAGCACGGGACCCACGTCTGGGCATACCCGTCCCACTCGGGGTGACAAATGCAAAAACAACAGTTGATGGACAGAATGCAGAACAATGTCATACATTCACCCCAGTACAGAGATCTGGGCCTAAATCCATCGTTTTTTTGCTCACCATGCCATTCCAGTTTGAACCCAGCCATATGCAAATCAGTCTTGACCCTGTGCCTCATGGGAACAGTCCAGCCCGAACTGCCAAGCCAGGTCCTCCCTGGACTGGAAACAAGCATCCTAGGACCGGTTTCGGGGTTTCTGGAGACCTGCTCTGGTGTTGAAGGGTCTCCTGACCCAGGTGAGCCTCGTTGGCGGCAGGCGGGAAGAGCCGCGAAGAACACTGGGACCCGTAGTGCAGGGTCCGGCAAGATGAGGTGAGCGTCAATTAATTGCAATTAATTTGAGTGGCAAGAGAGCCTTAAAGCAGAAAACAACAACTTTAGAAGTTTTTCACTGTCTCCACATGTAAAACCTAAACCCACATGTCCTACTTTTTAAATATCATGCCAGAGGGGTGGTTAGGGCCTACATTAGGCATGACTTATAAGTATTAAAAAAGGAAAGTTCAGGCCTTGCGAAAGGTTTACTTTGCCAGGTCAAAATGGCAGAATTTTCAACGCAACCACAACTATTGACTTGACAAACGGTGTCGCTTAATAAACGGTGTCGCTTAATAAAATATTTATCATATCATGTTTTTTTCTTGTGGCAGGTCTAGCCTGCAGGAATATTGTTTCCAGACCCAGATATATGCATATAATGGTTAATAGTATGCCCACAAAAATCAAGAAGCATTGGTAAAACCAAATAGGTGTGACTATAATTTGGTAATACATGCAAACACAGGCTTGTAGAAATGCTGTTTGCATGAGTTTCCGACGTTAAAACAGGCATGCAAAAATGTGTTTGCATGAGCTTCCCATATTATAAGTTGTATCATGTCATCATATATCATCTATTGGCTTTGCTAATGTTTGCTTTATTACTGAATGCACATACACACACACATACACACACAAACTGACTCTTACTCACATACCTAAATCACCCTTTCTCTCATGTGCATACAATGCTGCCAAACACAAAATATACATACACACACAAACACACAATAGTGCTAGTTTTAGTGTAGTAATAGCGATTGTAGTGGTGGTGGCATTGATAATGGGCAAAATTTTGGTGGTAATGGTAATGGTAATTTTAATGCTGATGTTGGTAATGCTAATGATGGGGGTGGAAATGGTGATGTGGTAATGGTGCGTAGGGGTCAAAATGGTGGTGGTGGAAAAGGTTGTATTGGTAATGGTAGTAATTTAATGGTGGTATTAATGGTGGTGACAATAATGGTGGTGATTGTGGTAATTACTAACGGTGGTGCTAAAGTCAATGGTGATAGGGTATTAGTGATATTTGTAGTGGTGTGGGTGGTGATGGTAATGGATGTAATGGTATTGTGGTGGTGGCAATGATAATGATATTGGTGGTACTGGCAGTGGCAGTAATGGTAATGATGGTGGCGGTAGCAGAGAAGAACTACATTGTTGAAATCAAAAATGCTTCTTTTTGGCACTGCAGAATATTTTGAAAAAACGACATGGAAGGTGGATGCTTCCTCTCTCTGCATTCCAAGAACATCTGTGGTGCCTAGTAATGAGTGTCCTGGCAAACATGGACCAGGACTTGCTGGATGCAGGCCGGGCTGAATATAACTCAGTGAAGCATGAGCAATGTTATTAAGGAGGGCGGGATAAAGCAGGAGCCAGGACCTTGAAGGCAGGATGTGGATTAAAGGGTCAGGTCATCCTGACACAAACACAAAATAATAAGTAGTTGTTTATGTTATGGCCAAGCATGAACTCAAGTCCTGCTAAAAGCGTTAATACAGGGAAACCGCAGTGTAAAAACTAGCAAGCATCGGCAAAGTAGTTGGTGCCACTAGTGAAACCTATTGCCTGTTTTTTTCCCGGACGGCTCTGTGCATGTGCATGGTACGATGGCCATTATGCAACAGTTTTAGTTACATTTTAAGAAATATCATTCAAACATGACCACTGCGCATGTGCATTCATGGCAGCCGTCTTTGAATAACTTTTCTGCAAGTAAATAAAAATCGTTCAAAGATTGCCAACATGCTTGTGCACCCATGGTAACCATCTTTGAGTGATTTGACTTGAAGCTTAAAGGAAGACATTCCAAAATAGTTGTCCCACATGTGCAACCTTTCACATAATTTTTAAATTGTTGCTGGCCCATACAGTGGCGGGTGGTGCTTAGAGCATTAAGTGTCTGTGGGAAGCCGGCGCTGTAGCAGGGAACCTAATTTTTAGGTTTATAAAGGGGAATCAGCCACATCAGTGCTAATATATTTTAAACAGATTGGGGGCAATATGAAGGTGGAAATCCAGGGTGAGACACACAGAGGGACACAATATAGTCCCTCATGCACTGCAATGCAAGATGTTGACAGCAGTAATTGAAGAATAAAATGTATCTAGTCAAAACATTGTGAGAAGCTAATCCTCCTTGGGTGGAACAAACAAAAGAAAAGGGATGAACGCCATTGAATCAGGAACAGGGAGCTGAGATAAGGAAAAAAAAGCCACTGCGTTAAGAGCAAGGGATGAACACAAAGCCTACTCTCAAACTATATTGAATTCAATAGATTTGAAGGAGTCTCTAGGCGAACCTAAAAAAGAATTGCTTTCTGCATAAATGCATGTATTTGATAAAGAACTGTATGTAAGTTGACTAAGGAGCCAATTCACAAAGGGCCTCTGCACTCGTGGCGGAGGCCCATCAGTCGTGGCGGGGGGCCCATCAGTCGTGGCGGGGGGCCCCGCACTTGTGGCTGGACATCCACAATGAGTAACTCCAGTGGAGAGGTCCCAACACAAATACAGGGCCCCGCCTCAAGTGCAGATGTCCTTTCCCTATTGTGCCCTAAGTGTATTTTTCAGCTACAAAATAGTCCTCAGTGCACTGCAATTCTACTACTTCATAAGAGCAGAATGTTTCACAAAACAGCCAAGAGCATGATGTGAGAGATGTGTGCACCTCTGGGCAGATCTTCAATGTAATAGATAAAGATTCCTAGCAGTGGCTGAAGGAGGTTGCTCGAATGTACCAGTGGCAGAATGGTGCTGAATAAATTCCCTCTCTCTATATCCTGGACACAGTGGGTTTACCAGAGAGCTTCACTGGCAGGCCATTGCTCAAAGGATCTATTTAATTCTGAATTGCTTGAACGCATAAAGTTGCTAAAAGTGTTAAAAACTAAACACCTAGTTGTAAGTGATTTAATATTTAGACTAAAATGCTAAAATAAATAATACAAGTACATTGCTGTTACAGTAAAATGTTGGAGACTAAAATACATAATGAAGGGCACTTGCTCAGACAAGTGCTAGAGAGTAATTTAGGTGAGCTGGTCTAGGGGCTAGTCTGACAGGTCAGTGTATGGGCCTTTTTCTTTGGCTGTTTGTGGGCCTATTTTATAATCTGCTGGGAGGGTTTTTACTGTTGATTTCCCTGATATTAAAGCAAACATTGCCTGCAGCAAGCTCGCATCCATACAGTCTTATATACATTTCAAAACACTTATACAGTGTGTCTTTACAAGTTCAAAACTCCCTCAATTTGCAAATATGGGCCACTTCTTAGCTATCTAAATCAATTATGGGGGGCACCTTTATTGTGGTGCCCTGGCCTTTTTCTGTTCTGTGCCACTTTCACCCTGGCAATAATCCAAGATAAAATCATGAGTGAAGGATAGGATATACTTGCAAAGCATATGTGCTCTCTTATAGCTACGATAATTTTACAAACGTGAGTAAGTTAACATCAGTCCCCATTTAGAAAGTGGTGACAAGGTGGGTGTGCAAAATTCATAATACAGCTCAAGACTTGAACAACCTTTAAGCGATGTCATTTCCCTAAAAAAGAAGAAATCGAATGAATTGACAGCCTTATTAATCACTGCAACGAAAAATATAAATACACGAAGAGTGACCAAAACCAAAGCTGATAAACAGGCATTAGGTGAAACTATGCATGAATACAATAAAGATATTCCCAAGTCCCAAAAAGTATGCGATTTTAAGCATATTGAAGAATCCGGGATCTATTAAGTATTTTGCAGGAACTAAAAGAGTCTTCCAGAAAGAAAAGCTTCCATTAAACTCTGTGTTGCTGCCCAAGATTTCATTATGAATAATTTAGTAATACGGAACACAATTTTAACAAAATAGCAGAAAGATAATATAGATATTGAACCTGAACAAATGCAGGATAAGCTCAAAATCTTCTATTTATAACAGTTGCAAATAAGGAAATGAAAAATGTATTTGGAATTCGAAGTATTCTGACTGTAAAGCAAAATGATTGCTGCAAAAATCATCATGGAAAACTCTAATGATTTTCCCAGATTCAATACTGTAACAGACTATTACACCTAAAAACTTTAAATGATCTTGCTTCACAACATTATTCATGACATCTTACTTGGTGGACCCAGACATTACCAGTTTTAGGCCCGTTGCTAAGAATCATTTTAGTGGCAAGCTATTACAGAAGGTGGTGACCATAAAATCCGATACCCACACAGAGCACAAAAATCTAGCTGTTGCCATTTTGCCCGATACAGCATTAGAGGCTCCCCTTACCAATATGATAGAACAACATTTGGTCCATGCTTGTTAATGCTGCTTGACCTGTTGGCTGCATTCATTATCATTAACTTTAGGAGACAACTTTCCCATCAAATCGAAAATGACAAATAAAATTGTATCTCAACATTGATACTTCATGACTTCCCACAAGGTTTAGAAGTGTGATCCCTCCAGCGGCAGCTCTACTGCAATGGCGGAGGAGTGTTACCCCACTGCCTGGCTCAGAGCCAGCAAATGAAAAATATAACAATGTTCTAGCTGCACAAGCTGACTCTGAGCCAGCTTGCGCAGCGAGGGGCGGGGCATGGGGAGGAGGAGTGCTAAGTGCACTCCCTAAGTGTGCGCAAGTGTTTGGCCGGCCGGTTCTGGTTGACCAAAACACACATGCACACTTAGGTTTCCCCAGCCAGGCTGCATTGAACAGCCAGGATGGAGAAACCCCCCAGAATACCTGGTCTGAGCAAACCGTCTTTCCAGCCTGCTCAGGCCAATCCCTGACCTGCTCTTACAGTATGAGGGCAGCGCGGGGATTGCACAGGGAGTCTGTGACGCTGCCCCAGTGCTTGCTGGGACCAAGAAGGATTAGGCGCAACGTGAGAGGTGGGCCGCAGCTCCAGGTAAGTGTTTATTTTTTCCATTTTTTATTATTAAACCCGCCCTCGCGTGATCCCCTTCCATCCCCCCGCCACCTCTTCATTGTGGCGGCTGCCACTGGATCCCTCCAGGAAGTCACACTGTCTGTTCTGATTGCTACACAGTCACAAGAGGGTGTTCTTGGTAAGAACAAAGGGCCTCATTTATGAGGTTTTGACATAGGGCAGCGCCACAAGGAATCTTGCTGCGCTGCCTTACGTCAAAACAAAAGGGCAGGAATGCGCCGTATCTATGAGATGCAGTGCATTCCTGTCCTTTTCCTCTGTGCTGGTGCACAATGGCTCTCAATGCAGGCATCCTTGCACCATGGTTCAAGGGTGCCTGCGTTGCAGGGCTGATTGATTTTGTGCAGGAAGTGACACATTCCTGCACAAAATCAATCAATTCAGGCGATTTTCTCTTTCTATGGGCCTTATTTATAAAAAGTGTTGCATCGCTGGGGAAAAACAGCGATGCAACGTTTTCATTGCGCCCTCCTTGCGACACCATGGATGCATCGTATTTACACTACGGCGCTCCATGTTGCAAGGATTGACCAGAAACCTCAGTAATGCGCAGTAATGACGCATTGCTGGAGTGTGTTGGTCAACTGACGCAACTCCAGCAATGGTGTCAATACGCATGGGCGAGTCCCATGTAAAAGGCCCTGCGTCACTACTTATGCCTGCTTGAAGTAGGCGTAAGGATTTGACGCAGTCAAGTCGTAGAAGTGACGTAGTGAAATCTCATAGATTTCACTGCGCCACTTCTACAAGCCAAATTTATGTGGGAACGCCCACCCTGCATACATTATACCTAATGCAGGTATAATGTAGCAGAGGCATTTACAAATTGACACATCTGCCTAGATGCGTCACTTTGTAAATAGGGCGCAGTGTGAAGCATTGGTTACGCTGCCGCAGTGTCACTGATAAGTGACGCAACGGCGGCGTAGGGCCTTCATAAATAAGGCCCTATGTATGCTGCATAATGCAGCACACTTAGAAAAAGGAAAAAACAAGGAGAAATGAAAACATTTGTCCTCGTGCGTCTCCCTAACGCCCCACTGTGGTGGCGTTAGATTCTGACGCATTCCCAGGTTTACGATTTCTCGTAAATCTGGGAATGCTTCAGATTCCATGGGTGTTGTGTGGGAACACCCACAGCAACACCCATGGAACACCCCTTTCACGCAGCGTTCTGCGTGAAAGGGGCACATATTTACAAGGGCATGAAAAGCCACGTAAAGTGGCTTTTTCGTGGCCTTGTAAATATGCCGGGGCACATTACACCACTGGAACGTCAAAAAAGTTACATTCCTGTGCCGCAAGGGGCCTAATAAATGAGCCCAAATAGTATAAGTATTAAGGCAAGGGCCTAATGTATCACAGGATTTTGCTTATTCTGGCCCTATGGGGAAATGGTTTGATAAACAGGAGCCTACTAAACCTCCTGCATGCCTTGGAGCCTTGACTTTAATACCAGTATCCATAGCTGGGTGGGGTCATGCAAGAGAAGGTAAAAATAGCATAGCTAATGGAAATGTAGCTTTTATAATTGGAAATTCAATGCTGGAGCTTGCAGGACTGGAGTTTGGACGCGTGGAGCCTATATGGCTTCTCCTGACCAAAGGTCTTACCAACTCAAGGAATTACAATAACACAACTTTGTCTCTACTTCAGATAAATCATAAAAAATGTATAATAAATATTATTTAGAATGATAAATTCTGACGAATAAAACATTCATTAATCTTCATGTTAAACTTTAAAGAATTTGTATTAACCCTCAGGCAGATTACTGATCTTACCAAAAAAAGGAAGATGGCTATGGGTTCTCAGTATTTATGCAAGTTCCAGAATGTTTAAAGAGTTCTTAGTATTGACATGTTATACCTGTTGCTGCTGTGTATGAAGCACAACACAAAAGGAATGCATAAGATTGGCCTCTGTGCCTTGCCATAAAATTCAAAGCAGCCATTGCACATTGATAAATGTAGTGGTGTGGTAAATTGTAAATGGTCTAACCGTATGTCAGCAAGGAAAGGTGAGAGGAACTATTGTTTCTAATAGTAGGTGACATTTTGGAGGATATTTCATTTTTTGAAAATTCACTTTTGCCCTAAAAGCCCACTTTTTGTTGCAGTCGACATTACAGTAGGTTTGATACATCTGACAAGCTCTCAATGTATATGTTGGAGCATGTGTAAAATGCAATACTAACTGAAGAAACAGAGTAATGCACATAGTATTGGAAAGGGAAAAGTTCTGGACCATGAACTTTGACAGGCAATGATTCTGGATTGGATACAATGGGTATTTTTCTTTAACTAGAGGAGAGGAACTGGGTGCTATTGATTGGTGATTGATGAGGTGCCCCTTTGAAGATCCAAGCCTTCAGCACGTCTGTCATACAGCATGTCATACATTTGAGTCTATTAATGCCATGGCCTTTTGTGTTGTATTGGTTTTCTGAAATGGTGTATTTTGTATCCACATAGTCTAATGCACCAGTCATTAATATGCTCTAGGTAAGATAGCAGGACCTGGAGAGGCAACCAAAGCAGGTCTATCTAGGCGAACGTGAAATGCCATATTTTGAATGTACGTTTATGAATCATGTGGTTGCAGGCAGGGTTTACTTTCGTGGGGTTAAAGTGTGAGCATGGCTTCTGACAGACACAGCTTTGCCCCTGTCCAGGTCAGAGAAGACAAGGCTTGAAGAACAGTTTGAAGGTCAAGACAGAGAGCTAATGTTTAGTTCTATGTAAATGTGAAAACTGTACCTGGGTTCTGAGGTTTCTCATTGACATGTTTTGAGGTGGAGGTTGCTGTCAAATGTGATTCTGAGTAATTTAGTGTATGTGGAGAGGTGGTGAGTCAATACGTTTGGAGAGCCAATTCTGGATCTGGACATGCCAGATGTTGTTGGTAAACCAAACTAATTTTTAGCTGTGCTCAGATTAAGATAACCCTGAAATCTTGGTTTAGTGGTAGAAGGGTTGATGTCCTTGATTATGGAGACTTTTAGATAGAGTAGTGTCTCTTTGCCATGTTGGTCTTGACTCCATGGTTATCAAGGAGGAATCTCCATGTACATTTTGAAGATGATCGGAGCAAGGGGGAGCTCTGAGGCATTTCATAATTGGCTGACGGATGCTGATATTAGATGTTGCCCACCTAAACATGCTGATGTTGGTTCAATGTATTGGAAAAGTACCATTGAAGTGCAGTGTCAGATATACTGATGCATTCTTCCAGGATTTTGAACAGACTTGTAGATCCATGTTAATAAATACTACAGAGTGGTTGAGTTGGGCCTGAAGGATCTTGATGCGGAGGGATTTGTCTATGACATGGAAGCCGGGATCTATTTCTGATTTGGTTTTGTGGTTGGTTATCAATTTTCTTCCTAATTAAAAAGTAATGCGGTGAGTCTGTAGGCAACTGGAAGGAGGTTATGTTTTGCCTGCATCACGAGGATGCCTCAGAGAATGTTTTGTAAAATGTAAGAATGTAGTAGTGATAGCAGTTTTGAAACAGGATGTTTCCTTTGAAACCAACTTACATCAATACAATCAATTTGCTTGAACAGAAATTGGATTATTATTCCTTCTAAGGGTCAGTGTTTTCTAATTTGGTTTTGCTTAGATAACAACTTTACCTGATTTACTTCCCTTTAAATAAGTGACTAAATTGAGAAAAGAAAAAGTGTCAGGGCCCAAAGATTTTTTCAGAAGCCCAGCACTGGTTCTGTAAAATGTTAGAATCTCAAAATGCCAAAGTTACATATTCCTGATTCCACCTCATGCCTCTGTAATCCACCACCAGAGACTCACTGCCATTTTATCTCACTCTTGCAGGTTCCAGCTTCCTCCCTTTGTCACAACATGCTTTCAGTGACAATAAGCTTGCGCCTTTCAAATGGCCAAAATCCCCCGCATCCACAGAGCCAGAACAGGAGGAAGATCCTTCTTCTACATCGCGGCCAAGACCTGGAACGAACTCCCCCTCAGCATCAGACGAACCCCCACACTGCAAGCATTCAGGAAGAGCATCAAGACCTGGCTCTTCGGATGAGCAAGAGCAGCCCGTAACCCTCCCCCCAGGCGCCTTGAGACCCTCACGGGTTAGTAGTGTGCTTTACAAATCCCTGATTGATTGATTCAAACGGCCAATGAGTGGGCCGGGAGATGACGGGGCATTAGCACCTGACGGTCAAGAATAAATTAACAATTACGATGATTCTACCCATGGAAGGTTCAACATAAACATCATTCTTATTCCATGTCTTCACTTAGGTGGGTTCAAAATTGGGTGAGAAAATAATCAATGATTGATATAACAACGTTCAAAAAGAGTAGTTTTATTAAGAAATGTTAGAAAATAGCTTTATGAAAATGTACTATGTGATTATCCTATCTAATATTCTCAAATGGGCCGATTCACTAATGCATATTTGAGTATGTAAAAAAGCACTCCTGAATCACTACTTTATGTACTCTCAATTGTAATTAACTCTGGTATCCAGATGTGCATGCTCGCTGGGAGAGACTGAAGGGACATCACATACTAGGCGTGTCCTCTCAGCCTCATGCCTGCTATCTCTGGGTCAGCCCCATGCACAGAAGGATCATCAGAGCAGCTTGGCTGGACCGCTTTGTTCAACTGTGGACCCATGAGCAGCAGCACTGAGGTAAGTAAGTCAAAACCTAGAGGAAGTCTACGGCTGCATCTGTGGATTGCAAGAGTGGCTGTGCAATGTCTCCTGTATGGATTTCAAAATGCTCTGGTACCAGACATGCTATTACACAGCTGAAGAGCCTTCAGACCATGTCTTATACAGTAAGAAATCACCAGGCACAATAAATAAATGGAGAACCAGTTTTGCTTGCTATTTTGTGCTTAGAGCCAAAAAAAGGTAACTGCAGCTCATTGGTGCTTAGTCTGCTGTGTGATATTGTATATAGCTCATTGTATTAATCACTGGAAGACCCACTAGAAAGTAGAGGCACAGTCACATATCAGATGAAAATATACAGTGGAATGTCAGAGCAGTAACTGTTTTAATTTGTTAGGAGTTGAACACGTTTCCAGCTAGGAAACTAAATATCTGAACAAAATGTTGGTAGCTCTGATTGTTCACAGTGTATTACGTGTCTTTATTCCTTTAATATGTTGTGGCAGAAGTCTTGTTTCAGTTAAATCACAGAACCTTATATTTAGCAGTTGGGAACTATTGCATTTCAGCACATGGCTCTTCCATTAAAATCAGTATCTTCAAGCTGCCTTCACCTTGCAGAGCAATTTATGTTCTCATTTCCCCATCAAAAGTCAGACAATGCAATCAATTATTTCTGTAATAATCCGAGTTTCTGTAGCAAGTGCAATTTGTGTTGCGTGGTGGGCAGTTGTCAAATCCTTGAAGACATGAAGGTATTTTGCAGTACATTCCAAAGATTTGCGTTAATACTGGATTGGAAGAATGTTAATTACAAGAGGTGATGGCGGATATTAAATGGTTTTGAAGTATTCCAGTGTGAGTTGTAACAAATGAATGACATCATTATGCATATAAACTGATGCAAGTCTGCATTTGGAAAACATAACTATGATGAGCTGTTGTACACAATAATATCTCACACACTTTTAGTGTAAGAGCTGTTTATCGACCAATTGTTTCAACAGGATAGAAGCATTTACTCCTCAATGACTGAGAAAATCCAGCAACCACCAATAATGAATATTTGGTGAGAGCAGTAAAACCAAGACATAGGGGGTGATTCAGAGTTTGGCGGACAGGGTACTTTGTCGCAAATGTGTCGGACTGCTCTGTCCACGAAAGTGGGGGTCAGCCCCCACTGTATAGAGTCTGGAGAACCAAAAGCTTACCTTTAAAGGAGACCCCATTGGCTCCGGTGACCAAAAGCTTAACCTGACAGCCGAAGGAGTAGGGGTCATGGAGGAAATGTCATTACACCGCACACACTATGGAGGGTGGACGGTGTGATGTTCTTTTTCTCTGTCCATTCAACAACAAATAATGACCCCCGCTTTTGTTTACAATAACACACAAATTGGAGTTTGTTTTTGAAACCCAAAAAGTTTGGAAAAGTTTGGTGAACAGCCATCAAAACTGACTCTGGCAGTTCCTACCAGTATACAGAGGTGCTCAGTGATCTCTAAATTAGGCAAATGGTAAACTGTCAGGATGAGAACATAATGTCCTTAGGCACCAACGGCGGATGGAGTACTCTTCACCAAACTTTAGTTCTGGACCATAGTTTGGGCAGAAAAGGAAATTTGCAGGTAAAACATGCACGTTCAAAAGAGTCCTGTAAGTTTTTAAAATCACATGAACATTGGACATTGAAATCTTGAAAGAAGGGAAATTCTTGTTGCTGCAATCATGCGTCTTAACTGCAAATTTGAACAATATCCAAAAACATTTTTGGGTCCAAGGGCCTGATTTAGAGTTTGGTAGATAGGTACTCCATTACAAAGGTGACAGATATTCTGTCCACCTTATTACAAGTGCATTATAGCCAGTGCTTAATTTGAGCCAGTGCTTTCCGATGCTCAGCACCGGCACTTAATTGCTTTCCGGTGCTCGGCACCAGCACCTAAATGTCAACACCATACTTAGAACAGTCCAACACATGGTGGCGCTGCTCATCTAATTTAGAGATAAGCAGAACAACGGTAGTTTAGGACTACAATATGCATTAAAATTGCTAATACCTGCCTCCCCAGCCATTCCTTTAGCTTTGGGGACCTGGAATAATCTGAACTGTCGCATTTACATACGAGAGAGATGGTTAGTAGTTGTTTTGGCAGCAATGACAAGGAAGATGTGTTGTGCAAGCTGCAGTGGCCACCTGGTCAGAGCCCTGGCACCTAATATTTTACAAATTAAGCACTGAGTATAGCTATTATCTTTGTGATGCAGAAACTGTATGTCAAACTCTAAATCACAGTCCACATTTCTTCAGATGTCTTTACATGCAAGAAACCTAGCCAGTCACCTAACACACACAGTAAACAAAAGATAAACATGTTTACAGCAGATAATGCACCTCTTACTCATCCAAATACTTATGTCATTGAGGTGGGTCCAAGTCCCATAGGCACCCCCAAAAAACATTTTTTCCTTTTCTACTCCTTGACCTGCTTCTCAGTCACCTCCCTGCGAGGATGAACCATACAGGCAAGTCTTGCTCACCCACTGACCTGGGAGGCACAGGGGACCTAGTTCATGAATCATGGACTGGAAAGGTGGGCTGTAACCACTGGTATGAAGGAGGGTAATCAGAGTTATCAAGATTACAGGTAAGGGCATGTCCTCCTCATCCCTTCCCCATTCATTTCGGATACCACAGAATGAAGTCCGTGACCAGGCCTCATAAGTCCCCAAAGCAATGCAAATCACCCCAAATAAAGGATTGCAGCATCATAGGAGAAAATGCAGTCAGACAAATAGCCACAAACACACTGGCCCATGTAAACATGGACACCCAAATGGAGGAGAAGAACAGCCCAGAAAGAAGCGTAATTGAGCACAGAATGGACCACAGAGACACATCCCAGAGGCACAAATTACACCCAAAGCCAGCACCACAGGAGCCAAAACGAAGCTCTTGCCCGAGGCATGCCCTATGGAGACACCCCCACCACAGGGCCTGCAAAACCCCAAGAATCAACATGAAAGGAGAAACATCACACCAGGGGACCAGGCTCATAGACTCATAGTAGTGTAAGGAACTTCTCAGATACACACAACAAAATCTAAGCTTGGCTATACCATAAGGAGGGAACACAAGGGGTGCCACAACAGTGACAAACCAGAGTTCAAGGCTGGGCTATCAACCAAATCAAAAATCAGACAGTAATGGAGCCAAGAGCCATAGACCTGGAGGGCGTGCAAATTCGGTTGGAGCCCTCCTCTGTTCAGTACTTGGGGATTCACGTGTATCACACAAGCCTGGACCTTCTTGAGGGTTATGTGGTGGCAGCTGTTGCCTCGATTCGCTCGTCAATCCCATTCTGGGCTTTACTTCCCCTATCGGTGGCAGGTCAGGTGGCGATCTCCAAGATAACCATCCTCCACCGCCTCCTCCATTCTTTTGCAAACCTTCTCCATTCCCTCCCTCGTTTCTTATTTCGGGATCTTCATGCCATTCTGGTGGATCTCTTCTGGCAGGGGTCATGCAGAAGGGTGGCCCTTGAAAAAATTCAGCTCTCCCGGCCTCAGGGCACCCAATTTCCAACATTATTACTTGGTGGCCCAGTTGCAGTACCTCTCTTGTTAGTGGGTGGGCTGCTGCTGGAAGACACCGGGATGATCAGTCCACCCCTTTCAAGGGTACTTCTCCACCTGCTCCACTCCCAAGTGCAAGCCCCCCACGGTTTGCATCTACTCCAGTGGGTGGTTCTCATATGCCTGAAGCGCACGCTTTGCCTCACTAGGCACATTCCCCCGTATGCCCGAGCAATTCTGCTGCTTGGATTCCCTGCTCTGGGGGGGGCGCCTCACCGATGGCCACCACCAACAGTGGGAGGAAGCTGGTGTCTCATGTATGGTGATCTTCATGCAGATGGGCACCTGCTACCATTGTGGGCCCTGGTGGAACAATATACGCTCCAGAGGGCTAGTTCCTCCTTTATGCTTCTCTGAGGGGTTGCTAGCCACACCTTGTGAGCACGGGGTCCTAAACCAGTCACACAGCGACTCTTGCAAACACTCCACACTGGGTGCTGGTCGTAGGTTAATCACCTGGCTTACTAACACCATCCTGGCACACACCCAGACATCTCTCCAGCCCTTGTAGGGGCTTTGGGAGGAGGAGTTTAGCAGAACATTTCATGACAGGGAGTGGGATAAGGCGTTGGCGTACATGCGGAGGGTGTCTCGCAATGGCCGCCTCAAACGTATCCAGTTCATATCCTTCACTGAGCATATTTTTTCCCAAAAGAGATTGGACGGGTCTTTCCTGGTGCCTCCGACACTTGCCCCAGATGTAGCGCCAAGAGGACTGATCTAAAACATATCGTATGGCACTGCACACTTTTACATATGTACTGGCCCTCTGTTCTTATACCACTGCAGCAACTTGCGGGCATCCTGACTCTTTCCACCTGGGAGGTGGGTGCCTTGGGCATTTTTTCTAGACCGCGCTACCGCAGGGCTGCTGCCTGTTTCCATGACTTGACTCTCATATTGGCTAAGAAGACAGACACATCACGCTGGAAATCCCCAATCCCTTTGACCTCTGCTCAGTGGTTGGAACTATTTACCCATTGGGCAAAAGTCAAGGCTGTGGTTTTGC
The DNA here is from genome assembly GCA_963921515.1 of Calotriton arnoldi. NCBI lineage: Eukaryota > Metazoa > Chordata > Amphibia > Caudata > Salamandridae > Calotriton > Calotriton arnoldi. The sequence continues at coordinate 1,101,426 of CAWUFW010003731.1, read as the reverse complement.
ACAGGGAAGATGCAAGAGGTCTTTGTCTGCACCCGTGGGCCCCTGGCTTGAAGGTACTGCTCTCCAAATTGATTGTTCCACAATTGAGGTCTTCCTCAGACTCTGCTATTGTGTCCTCCTGAGCATTGCTGCGCATTCTCGATGTCCCTCCTCTTCCCATAGAGCCTCCCCACCTCCAGCCCATGGATCTTTCAGACATTGAGGGCGCACCCCTTGAGCTCTTCCACATCGCCACTTCCACCCCCTGGCCCATCACCCCAGCCCCTTGCTCCCGGCCAGCAATGGCACCCCTGACCTGTGGACACCAGATCGTACATCATCCGCGGTGGGGATGTTGTTAGAGTCCTACCTCTGATATGTGTATGACCACCACAACTGTATGCTTTACATGTTTTGTCATTTCATTTTGTATACCTGTTGGAAAAACCTCAATAAAAAAAAGTGTTTAAAAAAAAATCAAGAATCAGACGTTAGAAGGTGCCCCCTTCTAGGAAGCGAGACCACAACCAACCAAGGCTGATAACAGGCAAGAAACGCCCTAATGCTAGTAAGCCATTCACATCAGGGTAGAGCTAGAGGATCTAATCACCGTGAAGATGATAGCCCTCTGGAGCTACACATGAGTAGACCATGGGAATCCCACTAAGAGGCATACAGCCTAATAGGCACAGAGAAGAGTCTAGAGGCAGAACAGAAAATAAGGGGCCCTAAAACATCACAGCATCCAACTGGAATCACAGGAGAGGGAGCAGGCTACAACTGGAACAGCACGAACCCAGCAGTTACAGAGGAAGGCCCACTAACCAGAGAAGGACCTCTTGACCGAACGAGAGGGAACATGTAAGGCAACTAGAACACCAAAGAGAAGTCAAAAGCAACCCACAGTGCTCAGGCCCCATAAATTAGAAGCATTCACACAGAGCAGGCTCACTGCACAATGATTACTAAAGGTCATGGTGAACTGAAATTATTTAAACATTTTCATAAAAGTTGAAGTTACAATAATATTTGAATTGCGAAAAAGTTATTAAAATATGCTACACATAAATAATATTTTTTTTATAATGTATACACATTCAATATATAATTATATAGTTGTTTTATATGCACAGTTGTCTCATCAATAATTTCAGTGCAAATGTTGCTGAGATATTATCAATGATCTCATAGAAGATGTCATGAGTGATGTAATATATGGCGAAATTAGCAGTGCATGGCGAGGGCGGGAGTTATAGTTACCTTAGGGCAGAAGTTATAGTTACTTGAGATAACTGTCAATATAACTGGTGAAATTCTGTGGTTTTTAGAATTAAAAATGTTACATTGTTACTGAACATTTCACCTTAACCGTTACCTTAACCTTTATTCTTTTCAGTGAATTACTAGGGTTTTTAAACATAAAGCAATATTTTATTACCATATGTAAAGCCAACCCTCCGCCACTTATGGCCTTCAGCCTTGCGCAGCAGTGGGTTGGCGGCAGGTCCTGGCCTGTGGTGAGGCCCTGAGGCCAAACTTCCCCTTACCTTCACCCAACACTCTCTATATAAAGCAGATCTATCATCTTTCTTCAAAAATTAGCAATAATTTTAATCAAATGTCAATAATATGCAAAATACAAGATTTATTATTATTGATGACTTACAAAATATCTCATAAAGTTTAATTAAACTACATGTCATTTTTGGGGTGGAAAATGTGAAAATAAGTAGTCAGAGATGTATTATTTTTTCCTTAAGAAAAACAACAAAACAAACAATATCTCTTACTTCTACTTTTTAACATTTTACACCCAAAAATGCAATCATAAAAACAACAACATAAAGGCCTTGCAGTTTATGGGATACACTGCATCAGATTAATTGCAACCATACAACCAGCCCCTAGGTGGCACTGCAATCCCAGCTGCAGAGCAAAAGCTCCAGTCTGGGAAATGTTTTTGAAAACTGCAATAAATTCTCCTGGGGTCATGGTTTCAATGACCCAGGAGACTTACTGTTTTTCCCCTAGCATTGCTGGGGGGCTGCAGAACTCTCTGCAGCCTCCCACAACATAAAAAATGAATTTGGTGATGTCCCTGCCCCTTCTAAGGACATTACCGAAAGCAAAATATATCTAAATAGTTATCCCAGTGCATTATGGGGCGCTCCTTGGAGGAGCAGTGAATAATGAATGAGAGGCTGTGGCTGCTCATTTAGTCATTTTTTTTTTTTAATTAAAAAATGTTGTTTCTGGGTGTACCAGTCCCATTTTTTTATAAGGGGCAACGGGGGGAGCCCCTTGGACCCTGCGGCCCCACTGAGTCCCTGCAGGAGCTGGCATTGTCATTTTTTTTTTATTGTGGCATGCCCCGGTGCCCACCCGGGGCATGCCACAACTAGTTCCTCTGTTGAGGACTGCAGGGGAAGACCCAGGGCCCCGCAGCCCCACCTGCTCCCTGCTCTTGCATAAGCCGGCATGTTTTTGTTTAAAGTGGCGTGCCCCGGTACCCACCCGGTGCACGCCACAACTAGTCCTGGTTTTTTTTTAAGTTGGGGTGTCCCAGTGCCCACCCAGGGCACCCCAGACCATTAGTTTTTTTGGGGGGTGGGGCACAGAGGAGCCCCACGGCCCGGGGCCCCACTGGCATTTTCGTTTTTTTTTTTAAACAAAGTGACGTGCCCCATTGCCCATCTGGGGCACACCACTACTTCTTCCTGTATTTTATTTTTTAATGGGGTGGGGCACCCTATAATTCACCACTGTTGGGGGCTGTGGGGAAGGCCCAGGGCTCCCCTGCTTGCCCCATCACAGGTGCAGCAGGAGCTGGCATTGCTTCAACCCCACAGGATCAGTTTTCTTTTGCTCCCGTGGGGTGAGAGCAATCAAAGCATTTCCCTGCCCAGGAATGGGCAGGGAAATCCTTTGTTCTCCCACTGGGAGGGAGCTGCTTTGTGCTTTGTACCTAACCCAGAGGACTACGTGGTTTTTAAACAGTCTGATGTTGCTGACTACCTGCTCCTCCCACCAGCCCAGGTAAAGACCTGCAAAACTGGGGGCAAAGCAAGTTCCCATTGCAGTCCCCTGGGTTTGTCTGTATATCACTTTATCAAAAATGAATACATTATTGATGAGACAAATATACATCATGTTTAAAATCATCTCAGTATGCAAGAGATAAGATAATGAGCGAGCTCTCAAGAAATGTCTGCATGCACTAATTCCCTGCTTGTATGCTATACAAGTGTAGAGACTGTTAAAGTCCAAACTCATTAACATAAAATTCTTATCCCACACTATATAATTGATTAGGTGCAAAAAGTCACCTGTATCACATATATAAGAGGGAAGTGCCTGTACAAATGGTCTCAAGAAGTAATCAATATATTTGGAGGTCTTTTCGTACATACTCCCTCTTGAAGAGACTATCGATCTCCCTGGGGGTTACTCTTTTTTGTGCAATTTGGGCAGCATATAGAATGCTGGTAATTTAGGAAAATCACAATTTAAGAAATTGTATTCATCACCGTCAATCAGTAATTCATCCCTCCATTTTTTTAAACTTTACTTATATATCTCCTTGCTTTTCTCATATTTCAGTTTATCTGATACCTCATAATTATTCTTATAATTCAATTGTCTCTTGCCTTCTTTTACATACCTATCAAGTGGCCATACCACCACATTACCTCCTTTATCTGATTTTTTGATAACTAATGATCTATTATTTTTCAATTCCTTCAATGCATTCAACTGGTGTTCACTTATATTTCCTTGCACAAATTTTCTTTTTCTATCTATTTTCTTTAATTCCTCAATCATTCCTCTCTCAAATACATCAATTGCTTCATTAGTCATCTGTGGTAAAAAGGTCAATTTCGGTTTAAAGCCACTTTCACTTGCATAATCAATCGTCATATCATCGTTAATCAAAATCAATGTTGGATTATCTATCCAATTATCATTCCCTTCTAGCTCCCCCATAGTGTGCAAAATATCCATGTCCTCTATCGCTAAAATGGAGGGTTTGTCTTTTCCTGGTCCTGCTACTGTTGTTTTATTGGCATACCACAGTTTAAGCTTTCATTTTTGAGTAAAATGAAACAGATCAATCCTGCTATTTGTGTAGTTAAAGGGGGCTTTAATTTATCCATCACTTGGATGCTGTCTGGCCTCTTGTTTGCACTCCCACATAGCAGCCCAAATTGCCTTGTCTTTTTGCGCCTCCTCTGCCGCCTTGTCCTCGGCCTGCATACTGCTGAGTTCTTTGGTTGCCCCGGGTCGCCAGTCTTTCTTGCGCATTAGGTTGAATTCTTTTAAAATTTTGGATTTTACTCCAATCGTTTATGATTGTACTGATGCATCACTCTCACTTGCATCGCTTTCCATTTGGGCTATTGACCGTCCAATAGCTGTCACCTTTCCTTTCTGACCTGAAGTACTCGCAGTGGCAGAGGTGGATGGTCTCAGCATCTGGATTTTGATACTTTCTATTAATTGATCGAATTTTTGCCCAAAAGTTAATATTTGGCCTTTCCCCTAGTCTGTTTGATCCCTGTGAAATTGTCACAGTTTTTTTGCCTTAATCTCCGCTTCCACTTTTTCCAAACTGATGTTTAGATTTTTCATTTCAGTGGAAAATTCAGTATCAGTATATTTAGCTTTTAACATGTCTGTCAAATTTATCAATCTCCATTGCCAGTCTTTCCGTATCCTTTTTTGCATATTTAATCAATAATTTTAACAGTACTGTTGAGCAGTTGTTATTATTCGTGGCCCAATGCTCAATCAAATCTGGATCAGGATTAATAAAGGTTGGGGTAATAAAGATTCTGAGTCCTCTGGCAATTTTTTCACAGTCCACATATTTTTGTAAAGTGGTAGCCTCCCACCACTTTGCTTGCTCCTGTTTCAGAGCTTTCCATAAGGTATCCCATAGTTGTTTCTTTGTTTGGGTTTCATTATCCTTACCATTGTTCGCGTAGGAGAGAGACAGCTGATAAGCTGTTTACACAAATTATTAAGAACACAACTGAAGAAAACCAATTGAACAATGCTAAGGGTGGGCCACGAATAATCACGACTGCTCAACAGTAATGTTAAAATTATTGATTAAATATGCAAAAAAGGATACGGAAAGACTGGCATTGGCGATTGATAAATTGACAGGCATCTTAAAAGCTAGATAGACTGATTTTTAAGGCAAAAAAACAACGAAAATTTCACAGGGATCAAGTAGACTATCAGAAAGGCCAAATATTAACTTTTGGGCAGAATTCTATCAATTAAGAGAAAGTAATAAAATCCAGATGCCGAGAGCATCTACCTCTGCCACTGCAAGTACTTCAGGTCAGAAAGGAAAGGTGACAGCTATTGGAGAGTCAATAGACCAAATGGAAAGCAATGCCAGTTAGAGTGATGCATCAGTACAATCAGAAATGACTGGAGTAAAATACAAATTTTTTAAAGAATTTGACCTCATGGCGCAAGGAAGAATGGTGACCCGGGGCAACCAAAGAACCCAGGATTATGTAGGTCGAGGACAAGGCAGCAGAGGAGGCGCCAAGACAGGCGCAAAAAGACAAGGCAATTTGGACGGCTATGTGGGAGTGCAAACAAGAGGCCAGACAGCATCCAAGTGATGGATAAATTAACAGTGGTAAATCTTTTGGATTATGTACTAACACATTTTCAAACTGAAGTTTTGGCATTGGGTTTACCATTCTGTCCTACAGCCCCCTTTAACTACACAAATAGCAGGATTGATCTGTTTCATTTTACATCAAAATTAAAGCCTAAAAGGTGGTATGCCAATAAAACAAGGGTAGCACGACCAGGAAAAGACAAACCCTCAATTTTAGCGATAGAGGACATGGATATTTTGCACACTATCGGGAGCTAGAAGGGAATGATAATTGGATAGATAATCCAACATTGAATTTGATTAATGATGCTGTGACGGTTGAATATGCAAGTGAAAGTGACTTTAAACCGAAATCGACCTTTTTACCACAGATAACTAATGAAGCAATTGATGTATTTGAGAGAGGAATGGTTGAGGAATTCAAGAAGATAGATAGGAAAAGAAACTTTGTGCAAGGAAATCTAAGCGAACAGCAGTTGAATGCATTGAAGGAATTAAAAAATAATAGATCATTGGTTGTCAAAAATTCAGATAAAGGAGGTAATGTGGTGATATGGCCTCTTGCTATGTATGTAAAAGAAGGCAAGAGACAATTGAATAATAAGAATAATTATGAAGTATCAGATAAACTGAAATATGAGAAAAGCAATGAGATATAGAAGAAAAGTTTAAAAAAATGGAGGGATGAATTACTGATTGACGGTGATGAATTCAATTTTTTAATATGTGGTTTTCCTAAATTATCAGCATTCTATATGCTGCCCAAACTGCACAAAAATAAGAGTAACTCCCCAGGGAGACCGATAGTGTCTTCAAGAGGGAGTATGTACGAAAATACCTCCAAATGTATTGATTACTTCTTTACACCATTTGTACAGGCACTTCCTTCTTATATACGTGACACTGGTGACTTTTTGCACCTAATCAATGATGTAGTGTGGGATAAGAATTTTATGTTAATGAGTTTGGACTTTAACAGTCTCTACACTTGTATACCTCATGAGCTGGGAATTAGTGCATGCAGACATTTCTTGAGAGCTCGCTCATTATCTTATTTCTTGCATACTGAGATGATTTTAAACATGATGTATATTTGTCTAATCAATAATGTATTCATTTTTGATAAAGTGATATACAGACAAACCCAGGGGACTGCGATGGGATCTTGCTTTGCCCCGAGTTTTGCAGGTCTTTACCTAGGCTGGTGGGAGGAGCAGGTAGTCAGCAACATCAGACTGTTTGAAAACCACGTAGTCCTCTTGGTTAGGTATAACAATGACATTTTCTGTATTTGGAAAGTAACAAGAGAGGAAGCTGAGGAGTTTGTGGATATATTGAACAACAACTCTCTGCACCTGAAGTTCACAAGTCAGATTCATCCAGACAAAATTGAATTCTTAGACATTAAGATACAAGCATGCAATAATAAACTGGAGAGTAAGTTTTTCCACAAGAAAACAGCAGGGAACAGTGTATTGCATGCTGGCAGCTGTCATCCTAGAAATCTGATTGAAAGCATACTCTATGGAGAACTACTTAGAGCAAGGAGAAACTGTAGTTCGGAAGAAGGATTTAAGAATGAAATGACAGAGATGAGACAAAGGTTCAGTGATAGAGGAAACTCTCTGAAAGTGATTTACCAGGCTTGTAAAAGAGCGAAACGGATGAAAAGGAAGATCTATTAATTCCAAAAGTTAAGAAAGAGGAGGAACAACAAATTAGATTTATAACCGAATTTAGCACCCAGGCTTAGGAGGTTAAGAAAAGCCTCAACAAATTTTGGCAAGTTTTAAAAACAGATGAGATCTTCTCTAAATCTTTAAATGAGAACCCGCAAGTCACCTTTAGGAGGTGCACATCACTGAAAGATGTCTTATGTAGCAATTTGGAACAAGAAAAACAAAAGAGTAGTAACATACTAGGATTTTATGTTTGTGGAGAATGTAAGGCCTGCAAACATAGTACGAGCTGCAAGCAAGTACAACTGTCTAAGAGAAAAAAAGCTTACACTATTATGAAACACCTCACATGCAAATCAGATTTTTGTGTATATTGTGTAAGCTGTCCATGTTCATTATTTTTCGCTAGAAGCACAATACACAAAGCCAAGAAAAGGATTTTAGAACATTTGAGAGCAATAGTGAATGAAGATAAACAATATCCAATAGCTAGACACTTTAAAGAACAACATAAAAAAGATATAAGTCTGCTAAAGTGTTGTGTACTGGACAGGGTTCCATTAACAGAAAGAGGGGGCAACTGAGTACAAACGTTGGGGAGATTGGAGTCCAAATTGATAGTAAAATATGAAATGATGCACCCAACAGGGTTGAATAGAGAGGAAGAATTATCAGCGCACTTAGGATCAATTGAAACTAAGCCTTAGAGTTTGATTTCTTCAGTAGGAAAGTGTGTATTATATTATTATTTTATGCAAGTCTGTGTAAACAAGTTTTCTGGTTTTAAAAGAGAAATAAGGTCATGGTTGATCTTTCACTGTTTTTATATTGTAAGTAACATGGAATAATTAAGGGAGAAGAAAGAAACTCAAAAGAGCAAATATATCCAGGCCATTAAGAGAAAGCTAAACAACAGAGCACTAAAATGAGTTACATGGAACTGGTTTACAGTGGTATAATAATTGGTAAAAGTAGTGGAAGCATGAATGAGATATTTGTAACAACTAAGTTGGATTCCAAAACCCACTTGGGCAGAATTGACTTGATATGTTGAAGAAGAAGGAAACGGCAGTAAATATATGAGAGAATCCACATGGACTGAAAGCCCACTGGGGCATGACTATAACAATAAGATTTAAATTAAATCCTGTTATATCGATATTCTTATTGAAATAATTGTAACCAGTTAAAAATTATGGGAAATATATACATGCAGTATAAATTGCTTCAGTATAGATAATGTTTTCAGCTTGAAAAAGTTTCACACAATAAACTGTGTAGGATCTGTAACTGAAAAAACAAAGTTATAAGATGGCCGCTGTGAAATTGACTAGAGAAAGATATTCCATGTAGTCCTACTTTGATGGTGATGGGAAGTCACATGTTTATATGTTACTAGGTAGCAAACGCTAATGACCCGTGAACAAGAAGCGAAGGCTTCGAAACGCATTGGGTGTTAAATTGCTGCTTGAATAATTAAACATGCAGAAATAGAATGAGCTCTGGCTGTCTTATCCTTTTTTGATGTGGACCACGTTGAGGAGGTGAAGATCGTGGTAAATAGTTTAGGGGTTAGCCACCCCGCCGAGGGCTCACCGTTGGAAGAGGCAAGAGAAACAGCTAAATTAGTGGCGGATATAATAATATATTATATATATATTTTTTTTTCAGTTAAAACAAATTTAGCAATATTTCCTATGGGGTTCTATTTCAAGTCCCTGCGTCCATTATTTTCGGTGGGAAGGTGTTGCAGTATCAGTGGTTGGCCATGTTTGGTGCTGGACTTATTACTGCTACTCTTTGGCTGTAGTACCTTACACTTAAATTGGGCTCCACCCCTGTTTTAGAAGATGGAGACATGTAAGTCTACACTTTTGTGTAACTTTTAACTTATAAATGGTGTGTAGTCAAAAGTAGTAAATTTACTCAAAAAGTGTAAGAGTAAGCTTACATGTGTAGATTTACTCATGTGGAAGTTTACCTTTGCGAATAGGCATCTATCAGTATAATCCGCATTCAGAGTTGATATTGAGAGGGTAATTGTGGTGCAAACAAAATACAACATAGGAGAGGTTCATGGGAAACAAAAGGCTATACCATTGCAAAGCGAGACAAATGTTCAATCAAAACACGGTGACCATAGGCCTAAAAGGAAAGATAGACTATAAGGGCAAATAAAAACATAGATAACTCTTTCTAAAGTGTGGGGGTGTTTTTAACTTCTCACTAGGCCCTTGGGTATATATGAAAAGTAATACAGCCTTGCTCATCCGATGCCTTATCAAAATATCTTTAAATGACAGCTGTCCAAGAGATTGACCATTTCATTACATCAACTGATGGAATACCTTATTTATTTTAATTGCCATTCTTGCAAATACACAACAGTTATCCTGGTTAGATAAGATATAATAGTTGAAAAACAAGGCTTCCTTTGGTTTGCTTGATTACATATACCACTCACAAACAGACATCCATCCACTTATTTTCACATCAGTTATACACAGGGGAGTCTAGTTGCAGACCCAAGGCCAAAACACAAGAAATAGAAAATATATCTATTTTTGATTATTAAAAGCATGTACAAAACATATCAAAATCAATTGATCATTAAAAACAAGATAAAAAGAATTACACATAGAATTAAGTGAATTTCAAGTTCATACTAAATTAGACAAAGTTTTCCTTAATCGTGGCTGAGAAGGAAAAACCAATACATCTATAGACAAATCATCAGATAATAAAAGCAAGAAAAATACACCAGAAAAGACAGCACAATTTGTCATAAGAAACACACATTCGTGTTAGAGACACGTAAAGCCTGGAACCCGATAAGTTGTGCCTAATTCAATATCTGTAGTTCCAGCCACTACACGGATTGTGTACCCAAGCGCCGACGCATTTCGATGGTGAAATTCCAATTAGACCATGTTTTTCAAGACCCAAATATGACTCCCACAACACTTGTATGTTGCCAGTGTTAGGTTGTATACCTATTATTCTGTGTTAAGATGTTCAGCTGCTACATGTGGCCGATAATACACTAAGGGCTAAATGGTCCCTTCAGCTGTCCTGGTCACAATCAGTATAATAGCGGACCTATCTTTGAGGTATGCCAATTGGAAATGGCAAAATACTCTGTAGATGCCTTACTTCTGACTTATGTTCAAGGGGTGCTATGAAGGCTGTCACCCTCCTGCACACGGAACTTTACATATAAAATCTGCTATCGTAGGTCTTATGACACATGCTAATTAAAAAGGTTTCATTAAATATCTTCCTCTAAGTACATTACCCAGTCCTTCTCATACTTCGACGGTGCCCTTCATCAATTGGGCCTTCTCGCCAGTAGAACGGCTCGTTAATGCGCTCCGTGCGTTGTCCTCACAAATCCCGGGTTGTGGGAGTCATATTTGGGTCTTGAAAAAGATGGTCTAGTTGGAATTTCACCATCGAAATGCGTCGGCGCTTGGGTACACAATCTGTGTAGTGGCTGGAACTACAGATATTGAATTAGGCACAACTTATCGGGTTCCAGGCTTTACGTGTCTCTAACACGGATGTGTGTTTCTTATGACAAATTGTACTGTCTTTTTTTTGTGTACTCTCCATGACAAATTGTGCTGTCTTTTCTTGTGTATTTTTCTTGCTTTTACTATCTGTTATCCTGATGATTTGTCTATAGATGTATTGGTTTTTCCTTCTCAGCCACGATTAAGGAAAACTTTGTCTAATTTATGTATGAACTTGAAAGTCACGTAATTTTTGTGTGCAATTCTTTTTAATTTGTTTTTAATGATCAATTGATTTTGATATGTTTTGTACATGCTTTTAATAAACAAAAATAGATATATTTTCTATTTCTTGTGTTTTGGCCTTGGGTCTGCAACTAGACTCCCCTGTGTATAACTGATGTGAAAATAAGTGGATGGGTGTCTGTTTGTGAGTGGTATATGTAATCAAGCAAACCAAAGGAAGCCTTGTTTTTCAATTGGTGACTTGAACCCCATTCCTTTAGTTATAAGGGGTCCCTCTCTGTTTTTCCGAATAGATAAGATATATGTCAAAAACACAGGTCCTTTTGTGAGGAATTCTTTACAAGTAGGAGCTCTTCTTTGAATGAACAAGCTTCAAGGTGCATCAAATTGCAGGGCTGCAAGCACTGCCTTTTGTTCAGGGCACATTATACATTCACATGAGGGCTTATTTCATTGGCTTTGCATTGCATAATATAATTCCAACAAATCCAGTTCTATCACAAAACTAAGGCCTAAAATTACCAAAGGCTGTGGAAATACTTGCATGGCACTGCACAATTTTACACTGCGCCAGCAGACATTTTAAATGGGAAGTGAATTGGCTTAGTGCTTTGAATCACTCTGCAGATCGTCAGCAACCTTAAAAAAACATTCCCTGGCTGCTCGTGCTCCACTTGGAACAGGTGTGAATCGAACTAAGAAAGTCATTAAAAGATAAGTGCTTTATCACTAAATTATAATGCTTAAACATTTGTCCAACTCACAGCCAGCTCAGTAGGCACGCTACTATGGAGATTTTACTAGGTTCGGAAGTGTGCATGAATGTATTTGTCTTCTACCACTGACTAACAAAAAAACCTTTACTTGTAATCCCTATACATAGAACAGCATTGTGAGCCACATATAAAATTTAGGTATGGCTACTTGTAAGTCATGTGGCTATGTTTAGTTACAAAGATGGAGCTATATCTATTAATTATGAGAGCAACTGAACAAAACTGAGAACTTGGGAATTACATACATTTGATATTTGTTAAGTGCAACAAATCACCCTCAAAAGGGTCTCTCAGAGCTGCTGCACCCCACACAGGTCAGAGGATAACGTTTTAAAAAAAATATCTTTTTATTAGCATTTATCATTATGAACAATACAACTCAACAATAATGTCTGTATGGGGGGGTAAATCAGGTAGGTGGCAAGAAGGGGGAAAAGGAGGGGAGGGAAGATAAGCAGAGGCAGGGATCAGGGATAGTGCCACAGTGAACAATCCAAGATGAAGCATTTTAGATTGTCAATTACTTACATTTTTATTATTAAGCCTTGTAGTAAGCACATTATATATAAGTCGACCGTACAGACATATGTCGCATCGGGAGGTTACTAGGTGGTGGAGCATGGAGAAGGCACCAGGGGTCATACCCACATCCCTCGGGCCACGGGGTGGTGGTGAACGAACCCCCACTCGGACCGGGAGATCATGGGATTGAAGCAGGTGTGAGTGGATTGGAGTCTCATTGTCGAAGCCAGGTTGCGAGTGGCTTCCAGATGTCTTTGGGGCAGGCACGAAGTGGCATAAGATCCCAAAAAGTGCCCAATTACTCTTGGCAGTAAGAGATATCATGTAGCCATACTTTGACAGTGGGAGCAGGTTTCCTGCCCCAGTGTATTGCCATCCAACGTTTGGCCAGCAGGAACAGCATGGCAATGAGTCAATGGTGTGCATCAGGAACATCTTTTACATATCCCAACAGCCCTATCAGTGGAGAATGCGGGACTAAATGACCAATGACCAATTGGACATGCATTAACACCTCTCCCCAAAAAGAAGTCATGTCAGGGCACTGCAATGCAAGGCGAAGGAAGGAAGCCTGTGGTGAATTGCAGCATAAGCATCTTGGGTCAGGAACTAAACCCATTCTGAATAATTGTTGGGGGGGTCAATGTATGTGATGCAAGAATTTGAAGTGAATTAATCGCAATTGGTAATTCGAGGAGAGAAGTTTTAATTGTACGCAGCAATAATACCATTGAGCTTCGGTGATGCCGGGGTCAGTGTCAGTTTCCCAGAGTACCCTAACCCCGGGAATAATGACCGGAGAAGAACTTTGCATAGTATTGTAAAGGTGCATTATCAATTTGCGTGATGAAAGAGTAGTGGGAATGTGTTCCAATGCCGGGAGGACCGGGGGTGGAGCAGGAAAGGTATTGTGCAGTGTGCAGCATATAGCTTTCAGTTGATAGTATAGTAGAGTGTCCAAGAGCGTATGGGGTGGGGACGTGTTAGACTAGAAAGGTGTGAGGAATTGGCGATCAGGGAAGAGATTGGAGAATAGTTTAAGCTTGTATTCAGAGGTAAAGTTAGCAGAAATTAAAAGAGCCATGTTTTGAGGGAGTTTTTAAATAGAGCTAGATCAGAGCAGGAACGTATATGCAAGGGTAGCTGGTTCTAATGTTGGGTGGCCAGAAATGAGAATGACCAGCCCCATGCCTGGCCCTAAGTACTCGCTGAGGGTGTAGTAAAAGTTGCTCACTGGATCTAAGGTTGCAAGTTGGAATAGAAATCTGCAGCTTATCACGCAGATAGCGGGGGCCCGCTTTCGTGTAGAGACTTGTGTACCAAACAAAGAAACTTAAAGAGGGTGCTCTTTTTAATAGGTAGCCAGTGCAAGGGTTTGAGCGTAGGTTCCGAAGGGGGCGAGGTGGCAGGTTACAGACCAGGAGGGGAGTCATGTTCTGCACCACCTGAAGTTTGGTTAAAGGGCCCTCATTCATTGCTACCATAAAGGTGTTACAATAATTCAGGTGACTTACAATAAGTGCCTGGGTGACTGATTTCCTGGTCTGGAGAGGTAGCCATTGGAAAACATTCCTAAGAAGGTGCATCATTCCAAAACAGGACCCAGATATCGAATTTACATGTTCTTTTATGGATAGATTCTTGTCTATCAGGACACCCACATTTCTAACTACCTTTTTTGGGGTGGGGGCCAACCCCAGTTCGAAAGGCCACCAGTCACTGGACCAGAGGGAATGGGATTTTCCAAAAAGCAGACTCTTTGTCTTACCAGTGTTCAGTTGGAGATAGTTGGATGACATCCAAGAAGCAATCTTTTTCATACAATCCCTGAATCTTAATTTTGTAGAGTTCGGGTTTGGCTCCATAGTGATGATAAATTATGTGCCATCTGCATACAAGATGACATCGAAACTGCATGATCTTATCACTTGAGCCAGGGAGGAACATTGATGTTAAAAAGGGTGGGGCTCAAAGATGAACCGTGCGGTAGCCCCCTGTCTAGGGCCATAGTTCTGGAATTGAAAAGATCTAATGTACCTGATGGGTTTGATCAATCAGGAACTTTTTCAGCCAGCCTAGAGCTTTACCTCGACAGTAATCATCCCTAGTCTTTGGATTAGAGTTGAATGGGAGATGGTGTTGAATTTTGCGGACAAGTCCATTAGAACCAACATGGCTGGGTTCCCCTCATCCAGAGAAAGTCTAATAGTATCTAGAACCTCCACTAGTGCTGATTTGGTGCTATAAGAAGCCCAGAAACCTGACTGGGAGGGATCTAACAAGGAGTGGGTTTCCAAAAAAGATATGAGTTGTTGTTGACTAGAGTCTCCATGACTTTTACGAGAAAGAGGAGCAGTGATAATGGTCTATAGTTTGCCAACTCTAGGGGATCTGCCGTGTTTTTTAAAAAAATCGGTCCGACACGAGCTGCTTTTCAATTTACTGGAAAGATTTCCATGCCCAGGGAGAGGTTGAACAGGTCTGTGATAGTGATAAGAAGAGCTGGGGCCAGGGTGGCCATAATGTAAGGAGGGGTAGGATCGTCTGGTGAGCCAGTCCAAAAACTAGAGAGGAGTGTTGTAAGTTAGAACAGGCCAAACCTTTGCAATATATGACTCAGTCAGTGCCAAAATGTAGAGGCCACCATGTGTTTTATTGAAACATTCGAGACTGCCAAAACAGTCCAATAGCTACCTCTTTCGTAAGCTCTACTATTCAACATACTCATTTGTTGCCTTTAATTAGACTGAGACAGCTATAATGAGTGATCCTCATGAGCATGTTGCTACCAAAGTGCCAACAATTCTTTACTGATGTCCACCAAAAATACATTATTTTTGTTGTTTCCTTATCACACCAAGGTTGTTGTCTACATATATTTCCAAAAAGTAGTGTAAATTTGTACTTGCTCCTCAGCTTGAGAGGGAATCTACTTCCTACCTCACTTCCCATCCAAACCACAGCAGCAAGTTCAAATATTTGTGAATGAGCACTGAGCACACATGCCCACATAACACCATACATGCTGTATATCATCAACTACTACCTGGAATCTCTTTATATGACCAGTTGTCCATATGGGAATCACTGATAACCAGGAGCAGCCATCTCAAAATCCTTTCATCATGCATTTTATGTGCTGTGTGAGCCAAATCAGCCTATCAAATACAGTGGAGAAGTCCACAATAGGGGAAACCTGGCATTGTGAGGAGTTTGCTTGGCTTGGCAATACTAGGACCACTGGAATGCACATAGTAATCCTGTCTACAATTTTGGGATACTGCCTTGCATTTCCTCTCTATGTGTTGAGCTAAAAAAAACTTTTCAGTATCTTCGGAATGGAAGACGTATTGGCAAAAATCAATAACTTTTTGACGTATCTTTTTTTGTGGATTGGTGCCAACATGGCTGCTTTCTGTTAATGGTATTCAACCAGAATTAATAACAGTGGGGTCCCTTGCCATAGATCTAAAGAGCAGCATGGAGCAGTTAACAAGGGAAATCTTGAATTCACACATCCATCAAAGATCTCTCCCTGTTTGTAAACCTATTTGGAGGTTTCACTGCTCCCAACGGTAACCGTCTCCATGTTGTTCTTTAGACCTGTGGCGTGGGACCTCATGAACATTGCATAAATAGCAAAACTTCACTCACCAGTAGAAACATATCACTGGTACTGAATGCATATATGTTGGTGGTTTGAGGTCATCCTGTATATATTCTCTTACATATGTCAGCGTCCTGAGTTTTGATATTAGGGCTCGCTCGTGTTCTCAATAATAGGGTATTTATCCCCTAAGAGGAAACAGAAGTTTTCTATTAGAACCACTTTTGCTACGTTTGCCTTATGTGTTTGTGATATTTATTTGGAAGAATGCAAATGTAGACTGCCCACTCTCTCATTCCCAGATCCCTTAAGTTTGGAATGGAAATATTAAGTCAAATCCCCACCTAGAATCCAATACTTTCCTCAATGTAGCTAAATCTGGGCTGGGAATAGTAAATCTGACCCCTCAAAAGTCGAACATTTTCTCCAATACGGCCAGGTTTTAGGGTTTTATTCGAGAACATTTTTGTATATTTCAAAATAATTGCTAAAATGTTTCAGTTTTCAGTATGCTACATTGCTTGACCAGTTTCATTTTTCTGATTTTTTCAGGGTTATTTCAATTACAAGGATTATTTTTTTCTCTTGTAAGGATTGATTTTTTTTAACCGATTACAAATCTTCACATTCTTTGGGGGTATTATTGCTGGATTAATGGCTGGTCTAGATGATTTTTCTAGATGGCTTTTCTTACAAAATTACTCTTAAGTATTCATTCATATATTTTTTGTGGGTGGAAATGTTTAAAATGTGTTGTTTATTTTATGATTTGGTGTAATATGTTGTTTGTTGTGCAATTTGTGTATTGACAAATATTTTTGATGTAATGTTGATTTTGTAATGTATGTTTCTGAAATGTGTCCTACTTGTTGTGTAAATTGTGTTTGAAGGTATATTTTTTATGCATAGTTTTGAGATTTAAAAATTGGTAATTGAAAGGTGCTCCAATGTATATTTTTTGAAATAGCAACACAAAAAAAATATGGCAACACAAAAAGATGATGGACGGAATGCTGAACATTGTCATTCACCCCTAGTCACAGGTCTGGGTTAAATTCATTGCTTTTTTGCTCACCATGCCACCCCAGTTTGGACCCAGCCATATGCAAATCAGTCTTGACCCAGCTCCCCATGGGCACAGTCCTACCCAAACTGCCAGGCCTTCCCTGGACCAGAAAGCAAGCATCCTGGGACCAGTTCAGGGTATCATAACTCATCAGCCAGGCTAGCTTGAGTCTAGTGGCATCGCGAGTTAACTTTCCTTCATTTTATTTGAAGAATGAGTAGTCTAAATAAAATATAAGTCATACAATCTTGTCACTTATTTAAGAGGTACCAAGGCCTGAAAATTGGAATCTGATCTTTGTGTAGGATTCAATGATAAGGGTCGCTATTGTAAGGTGGGACCATATGGTTCTATTTAGTGTAAATAAAACCTTGTGTATCATATCAAATTCAAAATGTATGACTATTTTATTTAGGGAGCAGTTGCCTTATCATTAAGTGTGTTTAATAATTCAATGTCAGTTGTGGTATGTTTATTTGGAAGAAGTATATCTGAAAAGGGTATGCTGTTTTTTTTAATTGATCATGGATGGTAGATCCATGAACTATATTAGGCTTTGTGTAAAAGTTTCTATATTATTTGATGTTGAAAAAAATTTATTTTGTTTTCATTTTTGAGGTTGTCATATAAGACGAAATCCTCTGTAGTGTCTATTATTGTTAGATGTAGTGGTATGTGTATTTCAGAGAGCGTTTCTGGTGCAAGTATGTTATTCTTTCACAACTCATTTTATGGATAGAGTTTTTTAAATTAGGCACTGAGGGTAATTGTGCAGTACAGTGAGTAGATCTTTTAAGTCTTGAATTATATTGCAGACACTCATTTCAGCCATGTTTGCTGGGTGGTTATGCTCATTGTATTTTCAACTTGTAAATTTAACATTGAAGACATTCCATATTAACTGTTAGAATAATATTTTGTGGATTTCCAGTGATTATTTTCTTTGGTGGTCTGTTCTCTGCTGTCAGGGCCGGCTTTAGGGCAGTGCGACTGGTGCAGCTGCACTGGGCGCTGACTTGTGGAGGGGGCGTTGACCTCCGGGGGGCGCTGTGTTTAGCAATAACTTATGATTGGAGAGATGAGGGGCACCTTTGCCCCGTGGTAGTGAGAGAATCCGAGGAGGCGGTCATGGGGTGTGGGGGCGCCAAAAATGATTGTCGCACCGGGCGCCACCAGCGCTAAAGCTGACCCTGTCTGCTGTAAATGTA
Organism: Calotriton arnoldi; assembly: GCA_963921515.1. NCBI lineage: Eukaryota > Metazoa > Chordata > Amphibia > Caudata > Salamandridae > Calotriton > Calotriton arnoldi. Next base: position 1,083,187 of record CAWUFW010003731.1, on the reverse strand, counting down.
TTCTAGGTATGTGGGCAGAGGTTTCACTTTCTGAGATTCTGTGTTTCATTGGAGATGTTGATTTCTGTATTTAATTTAAAATATAATGAATGTATGAATGAAAAAAGACTTCTAGAGCGCAACAGTTGCCCAGAGGCGTCAAGGTGCAGGTAGCAGTTAGTCTTAGGGGAAGAAGAAGCAACATTTATATCCCACTGCCTGTCTGTTAAAGAGTAAAAAGCCAAGTTTTCAGGGCCTTGCGAAATGGAACGTGAGATTGGAGACTGGAAAAGGAATGAGGAAGCAAATTCCACAGCTTGGATGGGGCCACCAAGAAGGCTCTACCTCCCCAACTCGATTTTTGATGCTTAGGAACAATTAGGATGTTCTGAGGCCTGAGGATCGCCGCTGTCTAGGGGGAGTGTATCATTGGAACACATTCCTGAGTTTTCCCGGGACAGTGTTATGCAGGGCCGTGTGAATAATGCAAAGAGCCCTAAAAATAATTTGCTTATTCACAGGCAGTCAGCAAAGTTTCCGAATCCCCTCAGAAATTGATTGAAATTTGGGGACATCAAGAATCAATCTGGCTGCAGCATTTTGAACCAGCTGCAGTTTGGCAAGTACAATCTTATTAATATCCAGGTAAAGAACGTTACAGTAATCCAACCTGGATACAATAAGTGCCAGATCCACTTGCTTACGTGCTGAAAGAGGGATAAAAGACAACACTTTCCTAAGGGATTTAATTATCCAAAAACAGGTAGAAACCGTCCTGTTGACCTGCAGGTCAAACGATAGATTTTTATTGACCAGTACTCCAAGATTTTTAGCGCAGTCAGTTGGAGTAGGTCACCGCAGATTGGACCACGCGGATGGTGGACCACCAAAGATGAAGACCTTGTTCTTGTTCCCATTGAGTCTTAATTAGTTTTTTTCCATCCATGTGACCACAGCCTGCATACAGTTTTTAAAGTTGGTGGCAGTCACATTCATGTCCCTAGAGGTAGACATGATGATTTGGGTGTCATCAGCATAAGACAAAAAGATCTTATGAGTTTTGCCAGCGGGGAGACATACAAGTTGAATAATGTAGGGCTCAGGGAGGAACCCTGAGGCACCCCACATGGCAACATGGCAGAACTGATCCACCATAACCATCTGTGACCTGTCACTCAGAAAAGATGCCAGAAGTTTGAGTGCCAAGTTTGTAACCCCCAGTTCTCAGAGCCGCTCATAAGCCAGTCAGGAAGATGGTATCGAAGGCTGCAGATAGGTCCTAAAGGGCCAGCGCTGCAGCCTCCCCAGCATCCATCATGGAACGGATGCTATAAACTGCATATACTAGTGCAGTCTCAGTCCCATGGTTGCTCCTGAATACAAACGGAGATACAGCCAGCAGTTGATATTGTTCTAGATAGTTCATCATCTGGCGATTACGATGTTTCTCCAGGGAGATAGTAAGAATACTTAGTTATGTACTGTCTTAATTTCTTACTAATAATATAAATACCTTCATTCTGGTCATGCTTTTTTTGTTCTGGTTACATTGTGGTTTGGGCCTCTTGTAGTTAAAGTGTTGCTCATTTTAAATTTGTTTTCTTATTTTTTGTAGCAATGGGGGTGTGATGAGAAAATATAGAAATTAAGATTAGTTTTATTTTGTTAATAGAAATATTTTAGAAGTTGTTTTTTTAAGAGTTAAGGTGTTTAAAATAATTTGATAATTTTACTTACTTTTTTGTGGCAGTTGTATGGACTTATTTGGACGGCATGGCAGGCTTCTGTCTTCTTTGTAGGGTGCAAGCACAAAAGTATTAGCTTTGTAATTTCGTTTATAGTGTTTTTCTAATTGTTTCTTTCTTCTGGTTTGCTAACTGCTTTGCTTTTTAATGTGATTGCTAATTTTGAAAACATTTTGGGGATTTTTCCTTGATTGGTAAACAGAAAGTGGAGAAGTGTGGCTCAATGGTTAGAGCGGCAGACCCTGATGCAGAGATCTGGCCCGGGACCAGGGTTCAATTCCCACCTCGGCGGGTCTTGGGCTCAATTTCCTCGGACCTGATAATTCTCGCCTCGGTGCCTATTCTAATCATGGGTCCCACTCTGCAACTCTGGGCAATAGCTTGCTTAATCTCCACAACGGCCCCAACAGCGCTGGGATGCCTGGCTTCACCCTGGGGGTGCCCAGGAGTGGACATTTTCACAGGGAAAAGCCAGGAAGGGTTCCACAGCGGTATGCGTACAGCGCCCGGACACCCCTTTAGGGGTATGGGTGCGCTTTACAAGTACAAATTTCATTTCAATTTCAAAGTAAGGTGTATGTTTTTATTTGTTTAGTGATTTATTTAGTTATATATGTATTTAGTAATAATTAGTTAATATGTGTTATAATATATATTTTAGACATTTTGCTGTGGTTTCATTTTGGGTATTGTTTTGTAAATATTATGTGTTTCTATATTTTGACTATGGCTATATTATAATTTAAATATTTTAATGTTCGGATTAATGATTTTTGCTATCTTTGTATTAAACATAGACTCAATGTAAAGTCAATATTGTGGTTCTCGATATGTGTGTGTTGTTATTTGTGTATCATGATGTTTGAGTGCTTGATAATCAATAGTATAATTGTAAGTAGAATATATGTGGCATATGTATATGCACAACATTTACACATCCCATATAACAAAAGATTAAGAAACATTTATGTTCAATACTTCAACTTTGTACACATTATAGTCATTTTCCAATAACTTTTATGTTTTTGGTGCAGCCGTAAACACTGTCCACATATCTGCATTTGATAAATATTTAATTTTTATATCTCGCAACTCCAATGCCATAAAGGCGAAAGACCTATGTCATGGAAACTGTATATCATGGCAAAAGCCGGGCTCAAATGACCTCTTACCTGTATTGCGTAAGATGACGAGAGGCCAGATTCACCTTGTACCCTGATAGAATGAACAACTGGTCAAAAACTGTGCAATCATTTTCTGGCTAGTCATCATATAGACAGACTTGATGTATCTTTCCATCTACCTGCATAATTAGATTGTTCCATAAAATCAGGTCATAATGCAATAAAACAAATCTCCTGAAATTCCTTTTTGCTTTCAGGTAACATAAAGTAGCCTGGAAAGTATATCATGCTGTCACAATAGCTCAAGGATAGATAAGGTTACACTGTATTTTCTATACAGAAGTAGAAAATGAACATTTGCCAATAACTAAGGACATTATTAACCCAATTTCACAGTTTTTCAGAGAGCCACCACCTCATAGCTCAATGAACATTGGTCAGCTATATCATATTTCAAACCCCACCTTTAATGTCTATGAATATGCGCTTTGTTAACATGGAAGTTAGATAGCCCAAAACAGCACCAACAACATTTAGCATGATCTTTGAGTTCACTTGTACTGCAGGTGCCCAAAAGTGATTGAGGGCTTGATTTAGAGTTTGGCAGATGGGTTACTCTATCAAGACGTCATGGAGATACCGTCTGCTATGTTACAGGTACCATTGAATATAATGAACTTGTAATAAGGTGTATGAGAGTAATCCAGTCAAACACTAAATCAGGCCCAAATCAGTGCTGTGAAAAACTAGTCTGGATTTCTTTATAGATTGAATCACCAAAATTATATTTAGGCCATATTCATGGATAAGAAGTTGCCCAGTGTTATCCGAAGACAGAATACAGCAATGTTCTGAACTAAATGCAGAAAAGGTAGCCTACACAAAATTGACTAAGAACTGTAAACCTTAGCTAGAGTTCAGCAGCCAGGATACTCCGTCAAAATGTGTTGGATATCCCATCCGCCACATTGCATGTTCCATATGCTATAATGCACATGTAATACAGCAGCCACCTTTGTGACGGAGTATCCTTTTTACCATACTCTAAATAAGACCCTTTCTGCTGACAGGTATCAATACACACCACACACACTCTTACAGCAGTTAATCCTTCATGCATTCATATCAGGTCCAGAACCTCTGACCCATGCTGCATGTGTGCATGTCAGTGTAGCACTTGTCAACCCGCATTTGGGTATAATTAGCCCAAGAACACCACCTGTCCCACTAATATACATCACACATTAGAACCTTCTCACGCGCTCTTTCCTCTCCAGTAAAATACATTGATCAGCAACACACTACACAGAAGAATACATCACTGCAGCATTTCAACATTGCTTTATCTATCACTAAGTCACAGTGCAAACACAAATCAGTCCTACATTTCTATCCTTGTGGATGCACTGCACCTTTCGAAGCAGCAGAAGCCCCACTAGTAAACTCCACCTGGGTGTTTATGCAATCACATCACTGCTAGATATACAACAGCCAAACTAACACACTCAACCCTAACAAGCTTTATTTGGAGTATTTGAACATTCATAAACGGGCATGCTCGCTCAGAATGGCATATACCCTCTAACCCATATAGCACCAATGCACATAGGTTCAGCAGTCAACGTTTCAGACATGCTAACTACCACACACGTAAAACACAAGTAACATTGATCCACAGCATACTATTACACATCTTAATAGCATACCCTAAATACAGAAAATGAAGTGAGTACTTATAAGCTACAGGCCAACAATGTTGGAATGTTCATCCATGTACAATTCAATACTATGGCCCTCAAAGCGAGTAACTCAGAATTACTGATTTACGTGGGACACAGGAGTTTCCACCCTATCTGTATTCCTAGAATTACATGGATTTCCAAGGACACATTTCATCAGGTAAAATCTGACATAATATAACGTTGGAAAAAAGCACAGAATGTTGGAAATAGACTTGGAAATAAGTGTGGAAACCCCAACTTCTTTCTGTACGAGACTTTTCATAACTGTGAGATAATACCTCAGCCAGGTATCACTACATCAGGCGTCCAGCGTATCTTGGAATGTGGCGCCACATGTTTTCACTTCAGGATATAAAACCACCTCCGTAGCTCACACATTGTAATATACATCTGTGACATATGGTGCTGATGGTGCTTGAGCTCTCCAAACACATATCTGTAGAGTGGATGCAGAGATGACCATGGTGGGAAGTTAGGGCCATATATTTATAAAGGGTTGCATCACTTTTGCACCACACAACAGGGTGCAAAAGCGGCGCAACCCTTGAGATGCGATTTATCAAGCCACGCAAGGCCACCTTGCATGGCCCTGAGTGGCTTGATAAACCCAGAGTAACGCTATGCAGCACAAATCGCTGTGTTGCTTTACTCTGCTACAGGGAGGTGTTCCATGGGTGGTGCGTAGGTGTTCTCATGCAAAACCCATGGATTTTGACGCATTCCCAGATTTATCATAAGTGATAGATCTGGGAATGCGCCAAAACTGTTACGCCTCCCCAAGTGAGGTGACGAGGAGAAATATGTTAATTTCTCCTAATTATTTCCTATTTCTATGTGTGATGCATTCTGCAGCACACATAGAAAGAAGAAAATGCCTCAGGGGATTGTTTTTGTGCAGGAAGGTGTTACTTCCTGCACAAAAACAATCCTGCTAACACTACGTTGGTGCTAGGCAGCACACTGTGCGCCAACGCTGGGAAAAGGCGGGAATGTGCTGTACAATGTTAAGTACATTGCATTCCTGCCTTTTCCCTATCACGCAGCGCAGTACAGCAAGGTGGCTTGCTGCGCTGAGCTACACTGCATGACATAATTATAAATATGGCCCTAAGCACACACCAAACACGTACTCAAACATTACAAACACTGAAAATCAGGGAGTCTTCTATCACATACTTACAACATTTAAATATTTGTACATGTGCACGATTACACAAATACAAAACTCTTACTATCTACATCCGTATATTATTCTGAGGCCTATGCAAGTGGACCTAAACACTTGTCTAAGAAAAAGTTGCTACTGAGTGGCTTAGCACTACACACATCAGAATTACAAGCATAAACGGCTGTATCTAGCAACGCAAGACATTCACAAAAGGGCATCTCATAGTCATAAATCCTTATACTTTCTTCTGATATTACCCCATAATCATGTAATATTACACAGGGTGAAACCGAAGCACTGGGTGAAAAGTGTGTTTTAGAAGGCATGGTTAGCCATGAATGCTAGTGCAATACGTGTTTTTATTTGGGTATCCACAAACACCTTTAGACCAATTCCATTCTGGAAATGGTCAAAGATTTACTCTTATCAGGAAAAGGGATACATCTGCTTGCATATGAGAGATAATGAGACACCCCCAAACCGCATGGAAATGTAGGTTAAGGGGTTTCTTCACAGGGAAAAATATTTTCCTGCAGGGGAAATAGTAAAAAAAGAAATTGTGCCATTGCAGAAAAGGAGATGGCTTTTCACAATGTGTAATTGTGCAATTGTAAATGCCAATGCCCTGCAGAACGGAATTCAAACAGCTTTTCTGAGAACTAATCGGAAAAACTGCAAATGACACAACTTTTCAATGGCACTTGTGTTTTGTCACGTACTGCAGAGAGTGAAAATATGCACCCATATATGGTGTAGCAAACCTGTGAGTACCAATTTACAACTTTCTTTGTGCATGCCGTGTAACTTTCACTTTAACTTTATTGAACAAGGAATTGATATTTTATTTAGAGGCAGGGATTCTTCGGAGAGAAAGGAAACTGCTTTATTAGTAACTTAAACACAAATGGAAGAACCAGCAGGTTGATCGAGTGGCCACAAGTCCTCAAACTACCAAGAACAATTAGATTCAAGAGAAAAAGATAAACTGCTATCAACATAAAATATGGATCATAGTCACAATCCTGATACTCTACAGATAAGACCCAAACAGTAAATAACACGACTTTCTTTTATAATGAAAGTCAAACCACATTCAACACGGAGCACAACATTATCTATTCCTATGAAAAGTAAACAAACAGTAAATCAGTAACAACATGAAAATAATTAAATTTGTTTTAAAACCAGGCAACGACACTGTGCTATCAGAGCAGTAGGAATGTACACATAAATACACATCTCCATTTTTGTAAAAAACTCAAATCTACATTATGGTGAAAAGATCAGTGGGCCTCTTATTGCCTCAACAGTAAGCAGACTCTTCTTCACATGAACAGTGGTCTGAACACCTTTGACCACTCTTTATTTATTCCTCTACTGATCCGTCTCTATGCCTGCAACTGATCTGGAGCATCTTTTAACACCGTTGTCAGCCTATATTGAAACGCTTCTTTTCTGACATTATTAGTTAAATTAAACCTCACTACGTAACCCATCATCACTTCAACATTCACCAACACCCCCATAACACAATGTAATACATCATATATCCTGTTACTTTCTTTCTGTTTCTTGTTTACTCAGATTAGCATCTACTTTTCTTTTCATTCCTTGCACCTAATTTAAACCTTGACCTTGGGCTACTAGCTGGAAGTAAAATTGCCAGTACTCTTATGACCCATCAAAGCCTCAAAGGTGATATTGAGTCTTCGATTGTGGTGTACTGCATATGCCCATAACATTTAGTTCATAGCAGTGTATAAAGATATCTTGTTCTTTTTTTTTCATACATACACTCTCCCAACACCTTATTAGTGAGCCCATTGATCACATTGCGCTGACAGCAATACAGACTGGATCTTCTTTTTCCACTCGAGTGTGCCCAAAAACATCAGAATTTCTCCCAAATACAAGACCTTTGGCAAACTTTCCCTTGACCACCACATCTGTTACAATATTCCACCACTACAATTCAGGTTTCTGAAAAATCTGACTTTATACCCATTTTGAGAAATAATTGTCAATTCTGTTTCAAAATGTTGTTCTTGTGAGAGAACATGGAGAGGCACAAGAAAATGTAAGCATGCTCTCAAGGTCCTTCCAGCAGTTCAAAGGGTATCATTACACACACTACAGCTCTCTACCTTGAATTCGACATCCCTTTCCATGCAAAGCCACTGATATACTTCCCTTAGTCCTATCGTTAAGTATCATGGATAAATGACCTGTATGTGCAACGTTGAATACATTAGTTCTGATTACTGGAGATGGAATTATGTATCCACTCTCATTAGAATGTCATACTCAATAGACAACTCTGGGGATAACTTGGCCAAGGTTTCCATCTCTCCATTAAAACATCTTTCTTTGAGCCATCCCATTCTAACAGAATCCATCACCATCTCTAACGCCTTGTCCTTTGATAAATCCAGATTCCATTCACTTTCCATTACATTAAACTACATTACTTTCCTGCTCTCTAATTCCACAGAATCCATCACCATCTCTAACGCTTTGTCCTTTGATAAATCCAGATTCCATTCACTTTCCAGTACATTACATTACATTACTTTCCTGCTCTCTAAATCCACAGTTACCACAAGACTTTCCATTTCCTCCTCTGAACCACTATCAGTGCCCTCTCCACCTATTTGTGATGGCTATCTTGAAAGACAATCAGTCCTTTTGTTTAACAACCCTGGAGTATGATGTATTACACAATTGTATTCCAGCAATTTGGTGCTTGGCCCGGCTAGTCTTTCAATTGATTTAACAGAATGCACATTAATTTCTCCCAAAATTTATATTAATGGTTTGTTGTTTGTTCTCAATCTGATTCTTGTTTCCCTGAACATAGTTGCCACGGTGATGCTGAATATTGGATGATGGCATAGCATTAATTAATATCTTCACCACAATTGGGACACAAAGATTAATATTGCTTTTAAAAAGACTCTGGGGGACCCAAACTGAACTCTGAGGCCTTTCCCTTGTGGCTTTGGTTAACAGCTGTGATGACTTCTTCGATATTTAAAACAATTGGAGTTGTAAGAACCATGTCCTCCTCAAGATCTGTCTTTCATTATTTTTCAGTTGCATTGCATTGCTTTATGTTGGTGCAGGGAGACCCACACAGCAGTCAGTCCAAGACGTGGCTCTGAGCTGTGCCAGGTAAGAGCAGCTCCAAGATGATGCAGTGCCAAGGATCAAGTCTACTTTGAATCTCAAATAATATGAGAGTTTGGCACTCTTGACTCGAAAATAAGTTACAAGCTGGCAATTGTCCTTCTGAGAACCTTCAACCCCTCACTGTACTTTTTCACACATCATGTGTCCTTGCAGGTGTATTCATCCACTGCACAATGCATACCTCCTCGTTCTTTATGACAGATTGGTGAGACTGTTTATTGTGCACATTTCTTAGCAAAATTGCAGGCCTGGCATGTGAACATACATCATGTGCGCTCATGTGGGCTTCAGCTTTGAGTGAACACTTATGAAACTAGGATACTTTCCCAGATCCTGCTGCTGCCAAGGTCTACCTCATTGAAGTTTATGATATAAGCACAGTGCCAAGCAATTCTGTCCTTCACTGAGGAATAGTAAACACCCTTTTATTATACTGATAAGCATTTGATAACCTTGTTCATGAGTTGCATCAAGATCACATTTTCAGAAACTAACTACTTTAGGATTAAAAAGATTTTTATTGAGTTTTTAACACAGAGAGAAAAAAAACAACAACCAATGGCCGGCGAGGGACAACAAGTGTGGGAGGACAGAGGGAGATTGGGAGAGGGGAGGACCAAAAGGAAACAATAGGAGGGAGAAGAACAGAAAGAAATTGAACCAATAGGATGTGTATGTGCAGGCCATTGAGTAGCCATGTTTAGAAACCATCTCGGCTCAGTGAGGAATCAAGGTGAGCGGGGGCCATCCACAGTAAGTCGGAGTACCTGTAGATACACTGGGCAGGAAAGCTCTCGAAAGGAATGACATAGAAATTTCAGACACCGCCCCCAAATCTTTTCAAAGGTAGGGATAGTATGTTTCACAATAGAGGTCAACTTCTCCATACTGAGTAGGTTCCAAAGCTTATGCAGCCAATCTATGTGGGTGGGTATGGTGTCAGTGCCCCCCTTAGATAATAAAACTTGTTTATTGGCACAAAGTGCCAGGGTAATAGCCCTCCCTCTCCTCGACTTCAATGGGTATGTTAGTGGGTTGGGGAGGCCTAACAGAATGTAACTCGGGAAGCGGGGAAGGTCGGTGGTGAACATCTGATCAATGTGTCCAATATCTTCTGTCCAGTAGCAGTGCAGTTTAGGGAAATGCCATAGAAAGTATGTGAGAGTGCCAGACGCACCTCAGTGGCACCAGCAGAGATCATCATATCCCCTCCTCCACCGAGCCACGCATGTGGGTTTGAAACACCAATAGTGAGTACACTTTAGAAGAGGTTCTCTGCCTGACGCGCTGCAGGCGGACGTTCGGGTTTGCCGCAGAATGTCCAACCATTCTTTATCTGAGAATCTTTGTTCACACTCTGTCTCCCATCGTGTTCATGCAGGAGAGTTCAAGGCACCCAAAGCCCCGTGTAGAAATGTGTAAATATCAGAGAGGAGGCGCTTATAATCCCACAGAGAAAGGAGCCATTGCTCGAAAGGAGTAAGTGGTCTGCTCGCATGAGGATGCCCTTGGGGGAGCATCACCCAATGGCGAATCGCAATATAGTGCCAATACTATGTAGCGGGCAATACAAAATCTCTTTGCAGCTGTGGGAAATCCAACAGGCCTCAAACGGAAACTAACTTCTTTATACTACTTCTGTTTGCTGTCCCTGCTTCTACACATTATAGTAAGTGGCTGAGGAACACTTTCCACTACAGTTATTGCAATCCTAAGATAAGCAATACTTAAAATGCTAATTGAGACTCACTGCTCTTCCACTACTCTTCAAAATGATTATACCTGAAGTCTTTCACCAATTAAGTATGCACTGCCAAACTGCTGTAGTCTTTTCAAAATTGCCAACACTGACTTATCTGTTTTTGATACCAGTAGAAACATATCATCTGCAAATCAAAGTGATGTAACATACGTAGTTCCATAATTAATATCAGTGCAGCATTTGCATTGTCGTGGAGCAATGTTTTAGGATAGTAATAATAAGTGATGACACAGGGCAACCCTGTTTGGTGCCATCTTTCCCTTCAATGCCCTTTGGAACTATTCAATACTACTACTTATGTTCTAAAATAGTACTACTTAACAACATCAAAAACCCAATTTTCAGTAATATTGCATGTATACTATGTCAATGTCTATGTTTGTAAGTAAGACCATTTCATAATATTAAGGGTACTTCCCTTACTGTTTTTGACATTAATAAGGGATTTTTTCATATCTCTTTGAAACAAATATTTTGAGCAAGGGGTTACCTCTTTGCGAAAAGAATTGCAAAATTTGCTAGGAAAAAAACATCTATCCCTGATACTTACCCTGTTTGCATATTTTCTGGTATCTTTAGTTTCAAATTCATCTAGCATACTCCAAGTCCAAAAATGCCCAAGTAGTTATTGATGCTCCTATGCTTGCATTTGGTAGATTTATGCAATTTTTCATAAAATGTTTGAAATTACCCAATATTATGTGTCTCAATTGCACAGCACTTTACACCAAATAACATGTTCCACTGCTCTAGACATTTTCAGCTTTATAACATGAGAGGCCAGGGTACAACTATACATTTCAACATTATCCCAGTATTTATGGATAAATTGGAATAGCGATAATTCTACTCGTGGAGTATTATGTTTGTTTACATCATACTTCAGTTTGACTATTTTTTGTTTGATATGACAGTCTTTGCAGCCTTATTGTAATATATTCCCAAATCCTTAAGTATAATTCCAGAGATTCTTTTCTTTTTCTCTTTCTTTTTCCTTGATCTAGGAGCATATGTATATTCCCCTAGGGACGCATTTATGGATTGTCATACAACATTCATAACTTTGACCTATTAATAAGAATTATGGGCCCGATTCACAAAGGTAAACTTAGACCAAAAGTCAAAGTTTACGACTTTTGGAATTCACAAAGGTAAACTTAGACCAAAAGTCTAAGTTTACGACTTTTGGTATTCACAAAGGTAAGTCACGAGTAGTATTGTTTCGTCCACACTCGGGGCGGAGTTTCTGCACTCAGGGCTGAATCTCCACCCCGAGTGTGGAGATTCCGCTACCCACCCGGAGTGGAATCTCCGCACTCGGGGTAGAGGTGGAGATTCAACTTCGGGTGATGAGTGGAATCTCTGAACTCTCTGCCCCGAGTGCAGAGATCCCGCCCCGAGTGCAGACGTGAAGATGCTACGCGTAACTTACCTCTGTGGATACCGAAAGTCGTAAACTTAAACTTTTGGTCTAAGTTTACCATTGTGAAGCGGGCCCAAAATTTCTGATTTTGTGGGTAAGTTGGTTTACCAGCTACATTACTGTCACCTCCATTACTATTGTGTCCAAAAAGGGATCCTGCCCCATATGCAGGTCTCCAGCTATTATTAACTTCTCTGTTGTAAGAGGCACTTCTTTTTTTCTAATTTCACTGTGAGATGTACAGAGCATCATTTGTGTAATAAACTTTGATTAGCAAAATATCAGCATCATTAAAAAAACATTTGCTATCAAGTATTTGCCTTCAGGATCTTTTGCAACTTTGTTCAGGTTGAAGTCACATAATCATCTGAACAGAATATGTGGCCCAGTAGCACCGGATAGAAAACTATTGTTTATTTCTTCAACTAACCATGAAATTTTCAATTTTTTAATGCCACATCAGAATCTGATTATTTTGAGGCGATCCATAACTTTCCTTCTAATAATGGGGTATTCAAACCATTGCATTACAGGAAGTTATTTTTAACACCTTACCTCTCATGTCACTGACTACCTATGTAATCCTGCCTCAAGTCAGGTCTATTAGTGTAAGCAAATAATCAAATAGATTGACTTCAATTACCATTTTGCTTACATTAGTGATGACCAGGAAATTAATTTCTGTGTTAAGTAAAAAACCTTTTTAATCATATCAATAAAAGAGACATAACTTTCATCAATTTCTGTAATCAAGGTAATGCAAGCATATGTCCTGCCCACTCAACCTGATCATTTCACTACTACAACAATTTATCATACCTTCATAGAGTGCTAGCAAACTAATTCATATTTATCTCAGTTTTTCAAATCCATCCCTTTTTTTGCAAAATTAAGAATGTAATCATTAGTTATGCTTGATGAAAGATATAATTTAATGTTAACTTTTCTAATTATTTATGATTCCCCTCATATTAGACATCAGATGATCTATCTTTATTATCTCAACCACCATTAAACACACATTAACAGGAATGGTTATTAAAAAAGGAATTAGCACCATACACTGACAAAGCATTTCGCAGAAGGCATCGGAAGAAGATCAAAGGGTCCTTCCTGGCTCTCACCAGACCTTCTCAACTACTCAGAAGGTGACCCAAGTTTCTCTAAAAATTCAAACATAAAAAGCACAAGTTCTCCCCTTTCAAGTAACTCTTCAGGTCCACCCACAACTGCTAGCCAATCAGATTCATTTCTAACCTCATTCTCCCCTTCCACAGGCATTCAGAGCTAAAAGAGAACAAAGGCAAAAATATACCTATTGGGCCTGTTCAGGGCCTAAAAGCTAGAATCCTTGCATTGCACACCTTATGTAGCACAGATCAATAACACTGTTGCCTTCTTTATTTTTTCTGCCTCTTCATGTCACATCACAAATATCTCTTAAACTTGCACAGACCATACCCCTTTAAAAGAGCATCACTATCTGAAAATCCTCATCAAATTTCCACTCATCACCACCTAGAATAAAAACAAAAAACACCTCTAAATCATATTCATCAATGCTTACATAGCTGATCTCAATACCACCAATACTCTCAATGCCATCTTTGTTGCACAAAACTGGCTCCCCATTGTTACAACTCACATTATTAAAGTCTGGGTTCCCAAGGTTGTGGCATCTTACACTTTGTTCAGACAAATCAACCAAGAGGGATAGCATTGTAATCTATTGTAGCCCCCTACAAATGAGCAATAACAGACATTCAGAACGTTCATCTCCTCTCTGGTTACTTTCCTCTCACTGCCACACAAACTGACCACCTTGAACCAGCATTCCAAACCAAGATGTTCGTCCAAAACCACACAGTCTCCACCAGCAGGAAAAATAACATATTTCTTGGCAACATCAACCTCCCAGGCAATGTATTCACAAAGATCATTATGGATTCCTCGCTTGACCTGCTAGCCAATGGTGATGATGAACAGCTGTTTACACTACCACCATTATGGGCCACCCTAGCTGTATGTTAACTGGATTGACTAAGCTGCCTTTACCTTCAACATGACATGCATTTCTTTTAGGTAGAAATGTTCAAGAACCTTATTGATGATGTTTCATGACCACTATTTTAGTACATCACTTTATGTAACAGAGGAACTGCAGTTTTTTGTAAAACGGCAATTCGTTCCATATTACAGATCATTTCTCGTATTATGATTGCCACTGGTTTTCCGAATAACTTAAAAGGACAGGTATCCAATCATCCATTTTACTTGTTCCACCAGGAGAACCATGTGTTGGCACTTCTGAATGTCATACCAAAACATGACGATTGAACAGAATTTAATGTTCCTATTGAATCAACTGAATTATTTGTATGATATACTATAACTCGTATGAAGCAGCCCCAGTTGGCAGTGCTTTGACAGTAGAAACCTGAACTAAGCCACCCACCTCAACATGCTATTTACAGATTTAAAAAGTTGTATCCTGTTTCCTATTGAATGTGGGCCCTTGATTTATGTTAATGTCAGCATGGAATGTTATGTAGTTTTATGGCAGTTGCTTTGATCTGCACAACTGCTCTATGCCCCATGGTGCATGATCCCGATAACATTGGTTTGCTGTACAAAGACGTTTGTGTCTTAATTTAATCAGTGGCAATGAGTATATGTGTATCAGATAATAGACCATCTTCCATGCATGGGATATATATTTTTGGGGATTTTTCAAACACTTTGTGAGCGAAGAAGATGGCAATGGGATATTGGCCTGGAGTTGGTGGTTTCTGAATTCAATATGGGAGCTTGGTGCAAAGGAACAATTCTTTCTTCTTCTATGGTGTTTTTTTTGGGGGGGGAGGGAGAACCCTCATTGAGAAGATCGTTCAATTCAAAGTCAGGAATGTAGTGCTGTAATCGTCATTGTCCTCTTGCACAGGAGCTACATTACCCTACAAAACTTAAGTATTCAATTGAAGCTATTGTGGATTCATTTTGACCAGAAATATTTTGGGGACATGGCAAGGTTATCTAATATTGATAAACTAAACATCTCCACCATGCTGTCAGTGATTGTGTCCCTGCCCTAATAGTCAAAGGGGTGTAACTCAGTATTATAGGCACTGAGAGGTACTTTGTAAATCAGTTTGTATCTGATTTGTGCCTTTTTGTGGCAGAACAGGTATACTATTCATCATTTGTGTACTTCGTAAAACCCTGGGATACTATCTTTATTCATCCCATTTTTAAGGCTGACATGAAAGATGGTATTAAAACACCTGCCTGTATTCGAGGGGTGAGACATTTTCAAGCAGCTACTTATGCTAGAATCTCAAGAGGATGAGCAACTGGAAAAATACGAAGTAGCTATTGCATAATTAGAAGGGCATTTATGCAAGCCTTCGAAAGTGGCTATCATGAGTCGTTTTGTTAATGGGAAAATTAATTGGACAGATGATTGACATGACTTTTGCTTTGTTCCATGTGCTAACAGCAAATTGTGAATTTGGCATGGTCACAGAGCAGGTAATTAATGAGGAATTAGTAAAACGCATCTTAATAAAAGAATAAAAGAACTATTAAACACATGCAATCGTCCTCCATATAAGAAGGAACTGGATATAGCAAATGTCATGAAAAATACAGATGAATCATCACATGAACTGAGCTAAGTGGAGAGGATAGTGTTTTGCACCATCAGGATAAAAGGATATGTTTAACAGTTCAAAAAGCTGAGAAAGAATATGTATTTTAGGTTGGAACAAATGTACCTATGACTAATTATACATTTTGTCTAGCACTTCAGAATGATTGTAAGAGAAGCTGATTTATGGGCTGTGTTAGACCTGGCATCCTTGGTGTGTTTTTCTCCTAACTTTTTGCATCAGACCTCCTGTTTTCGCTGACTTTGTGTTTGCTGGCCTTAGGACTCTGCGCACTTTACCACTGCTAAACAGTGCTAAAGTGCTTGCTCCCAGTGCTCAAAACATGGTAACATTGGCTTTTACCCAATTGGCATATTTATTTTGCTTGTAACTCCCTAGTAAATTGTACTATATGTGCCCAGGGCTAGAACTTTAAATGCTATTAGTGGGCCTGCAACACTGATTGTGCCACCCACTTAGGTAGCCCTTTAAATATGTCTCAGGACTGCCATTGCAGAGCCTGTGGTGCAGTTTAAACTGCCATGTCGAACTGCCATAATAAACCTTTTGCCAGTCCCAAACCTTCATTTTTAATACATAAAAGTCAACTCTAGGGTAGGCCCTGGACAGCCCCAAGGGCAAGGTGCAATGTATTTAAAAGGTTGGGCATATACTTTGAAGTTTTACATGTCCTGGTAGTGAAAACTCTTAAATTTGTTTCTCACTACTGCAAGGCCCATCTCTCCCTTAAGATAACATTGGAGTTCCCTTATTACATTTTATAAGAATAATTTCCAAATGGGAAGAGATATTAGGTCATGTTTGGTGTCTCTGAAATCTTAATTTAAAATCCTAACTAATTTTGAAGTCGGATTTTAAATTACCATTCTGAAAATGCCACTTTTAGAAAGTTGGCATTTTCTTGCCTTAGATGGACATTTGGTGCCTGTCTCTGGTCACATAACTGGGTGTAGTTGGCAGTTGGGCTTTGTATATTTCTCCTAGACAGCTACACACAATGGGAGCTTAGGTGTGAGTGGATGGGCCATCACAGGCAGGATGGGGGGAGGAGCTTGACTCAGCCTCACTTGGACCTGAATAGAGTGTATCCTGACTCCACACAAAGGGCTGCATACCCCCTGTAGTTAGTGCTGCCGAAAGCTGGACTGCTACTTTGAAGGAGCTGCTGCCTTGCTGTACTGACCAGCTTCCTGCTGCAGAACTGGACCTGCCACTCCATCTTGTACCCAGGACCCCAAATTGACTCAAAGGGCTAGTCTTCTGGCCTCCTGTTCTGAGCCTCAGGCACATAACAGACTCTCCAACAACTCTTGAGCATAAGCGAGTTCCTGACGCCCAAAAGGTGCTCCTCAGGTCGTGGACCCTTGGTGTGGCTCTTGAGCTCTTAAATTCAAGCTCTTCAGCTCATTGTGACCTTGAACAGGTCCATCAGAATGAGCCGCCGCAAGTCAGTCTCTTTGCATGGCAGCATCTTCAGCCCACAGGGGATCACCAATGTGAAGCTTCAGCCCACCCATCCATAACGACTGTCCTGCTGTTGGTGCCACGCCGACTGCCACCCACCATGCTCTCCTTGCTCCCCGCAATGTTCTTCCACATGAACGTGACTCTTGGTACAAAACTTGAGAAGGTAAACCTTCAGCGGGACTAATCTGGGTCTGTATCCAAACTGAGCTCCATCACGGATGGCCTGAACTTTTGACTTTGACCCATTCCAGCGCAACCAGAGAGCTTCAGTTGGCGCTTTATGTTTTTAGGCACTATATTGCAATTTATTCTTTAAAAATTCATAACTCCGGTTCTAATGACTACTTGAAGTACTGCACAACAACTTTACACATTGCCTCTAAGTTAAGCCTGACTGCTAAGTGACAAGCTACCAGGAGGTTGAGCACAGGTTAATGTGGGGTTTGCTTGTGCATTACCCTGACTAGGATTGTGGTTGCTCCTTGACCAGGGCTCACACCCCAGTCCACCAATAACCCAATTTCTAACAGGCTGTTATGTGCAGATGAGCAAAAATACAGAAAGAAATAGCTGCTGTGAGTGCAGTAAAAGAGGATGAAGGATTAACCAAAAGTATTAACAATGCTATATTAAATGTGATGGTCAATAAGGACATTATTCCTGACTAAGATCTGATGGAAAAATGTGATATAGAATGCAAATTTCACTTCGCATTGATTTGGGATTAAGGATGGGAAAAATTTCTAAAGTAACTATAGGAAACATGGTCCAGTAAAGTACTTCAATTCTCCCTTTATTTCCCCAAGTGGTTATGGATGGACCAAAATGGATTTTTGAGTGTAATACGTGTTCAAGAAACGGGGTGTATGGGGAATAACTAGGTTTCAAGGATAAGACCTAATGTTTTGGGATGGGAGCATGAGAGATGTTTGAGTATAGTGCTAAGACCAGAATGCAGACTGCAGTTTTTCTAGAACTGGCCATTAAAGGGGAGATGAAGGCACGAAAGTGAAGGATGAGTTAAAAGAAACAAAGTTTTGATCATATGCTAAAAAAATTAAAAGGGTTTGAATTGAACATTAAAATTAAATAGGATGTGCACCTGTTATAGACAACGTCAGATGTGCTCCATTAAGTATTCATGAAGAGGCTTTGTGAATAAAGCGTCACTGAGCCAACAGAAAGCTCATTGTGGTTGTTGCCTATAGTTCTGGCTCATAAATGTTCAAATGAATTGAGCCTTCACACTTTAAATAAGTCTATTTGGATTATGGGCCATCTTTTACTTAGTAGATGAGGTGATTGGGAGACTGAATGGAGCATGTGTGTCTTCTCAACTTGATCTTTGTTCATCCTGCCATGAAGTTGTATTAGCAAAGGACCCAACACATTTAACTGCTTAGGTGACTTCTGATGAAGAGTTCCAATTCCGTTGTATTCCTTTTGCTCTCACTTCTGCAGTGGCCATGGTTCAAAATTTAACAAATGACGCTTTGAAAGATATGGAGGGAGTGTTGGTGTTTCATGATGATGTGTTGGTGGTCAGTAGTATTGAAACTGACCATGCCAGGAGACTAGAGAATGTGAATGAAAAATAAGGTATGTCGCTCAGAAGAGAGATGTGTCCGGGTGTCAGAAATGCTGAATGTGTTGGGTATGTGATTTCAAGAGAAGGCACTTTGCTAAAGCCTGATCTGCTTCAAGCTATTAAGAAGGCACCTGTGACAAAAATCAGGGAATAATTGCTGTCTTTCATGGGAATGAAGAATTTCTAAGCAAAATTTGCAGACAATTTTCGAACTATTTTAGAACCAACTAATAATTCCTAAAGAGCCATTGTTCTCCATTATTGAGTTTGTTTGTTCCTGGTCAAAAGTAATTGCCACAATTGATGTCAGTGAGTGTTTTTACATGTTAGTCCCTTAGGTACAGTGTCAGGCACCTAGCTCTAGTCAAGGCTTCATCCTCCCACGAACTGTAACTATCTAGAGGCTTTTAGTTCACATATACATAACCATTCTATTACATCATCTTTCACTCTCTGCATTCCAGACACCTACATACAGGGAGTGGGGACATACAAGATGCGAGGCACCAGTTCAGACACACGGGGAACAGGGACAAACAGGACTCTACCCACCAGCTCAGACATGCAAGGAACGGGGACTCACAGACCCCTACAAATAGATTTCAGAGGAGATAAATTGGGGCCCTGAATGTGATCAGGGTGAGACAGTTGTAATGAATGCATTAGGTCTATTTAGACATAACAGTTAATTAAATGAAACTACGTGAGAAGTATTGGTGGCCAAGTATGGTTCAGGATGTGGAGCAGAGAGTTAGAACTTTTGCTGTTGACAGACCGAATGATAAAACTTTGAAAAAGAGAGCTCAATCTATGGTCGAAGTTGTATTTCCAGAGAAGGTCTGAAAACAGTTTGTGACTGATTTTCTTGGAATGATTCATATACTTCTGGGGACCCACAAATAGGCTATAATTTAGCTGGATCATAGATCTAAATGGTTAAAAGTGAGACTTGTTAGAGATCCTAATACTAAGGCAGTAATTGACGCGATCACTGATGTTTTTCCAAGGAAGGGAAGCCCAAATGAGTTACTGTCAGAGAATGGAGTGCAGATCATGTCTTTTTCACAAACAAGAATTTTTGAGCAGGGCTGGTGTAAGGCACATGAAGTGTCTGTATCACCTACAGGGCAATTGATCAGTTGAAGGTGTAAGCACCTTTGTGAGTGGGTTTGTGAGGCAGGCTGTGATTAATGGAGTTAATGAATGCTATGAGGACCATTTTAGGGTCTTATAGAAAGAATCACTCTGCACAGTACCACTGGAGTGTTGCCATTTGTGGCCTCGCATCGGAAAGAAGCTCAATGTGCACTGAGGCCACCATCAGTCGCGGCTCCTGGAGGGAGTGCTGCGGGGCGGTGGGGCGGGGGAGGGGCAGGGTGGGGGTAGTAAACTCCGGCATACTGCCGAACGGAGGTAAGTACATAAATAAATAAATAAAACGAATTACATTGCGCGCGCCGCATCGCCATTTTGCATTGCAGCGCGCGCAATGTAATTCGTTTTATTTATTTATTTATTTATGTACTTACCTCCGTTCGGCCGTATGCCGGAGTTTACTACCCCCACCCTGTCCCTCCCCCGCCCCACCGCCCCGCAGCACTCCCTCCAGGAGCCGCGACTGGCCACCATGGTTAAGGAAAGTTAAGGATGGACAGTTAAGAGATAAGTGACATGCACCAAAGTCGATGAGGTGTCAAAAAGGTGGTACAGTGCAACTGAAGTTGTCTGTCACAATAAAATAATGAGAAATTAGAAATGAGAATGTTGCTTGAACATGAAATATCTTGAAAAAACGAGAGCCAAGAGGCATTTGGCAAAACAGGAACAGTTTGTTTAATTAAACAGTGCGGCCGGGAGAACAGTTACAGACATACGGTCTGTAGACTGTCTCAACTTACAATCGATCTGACATGGGTTTTTATACAATTCATTGAATGCCGTAAAATAGTACCAGTTATCCTCTTTTGGTAAGGAATGTGAACCTCTATTTTTGGAGTCATAAATTAATGCATTTGATGAGGAATCCAGGTGGGCCTCAACCTTGCGTGGACACAATGTGTCCTGTGGGTAACGGGTCCAGATGTCCGGCGTGATCACTTGTGTACTGTGTGTGCTGTGTCCTGATTGGCTATGTGTTCCTAACTTCATGTGACATCTGACTTTATGGAGTTTTGGGAGCGCGCGTACCTCTCCGGCCATGTGTGCTTTATTGGGGCCAATCTCCCTGGACCATTGTAGTGTTGCTGCGCCTATCTGTGGGATTGATCTGGGGTTTCTTGTTCGTGCGTTTGTCTGCCGGCTACGTGCCACCCCACCTGTGACCTGTCAATTAGTGACCTTGGGACTGGGTCTCAGCTCTTGCCTGTCTACATATTTCTGAGTCGGGTTGAGGTGATTTTCATAACAGGCGAATTTGTCAAGAAAGATGCAACTTGAATGTATCGTTATTCATTGACTTTCACAATATTAACATTAAATGAGAATTTAAATGTGGAATGGAGATGTTGGTTGATAAAGCCTGTGGGATTGTGGTGAGACTGTTGTTGAAAGGTGTTGAATATTGAAAGGGTAGTTGTGGTCATAATAGGAAAACGGAATAGCCAGAACATTTGATCAAGAGAAAAGGTTCACAGGTGTGAGAGGTGGAGTGGATTGTGATGCTAGGCAACAGGGCTTTCTTGATCAGGGTGGCAAGCTTCACATTGCTAAACTACCTTTGAAATGTAATGCTAGTCTGTGATGTATTAGATGTAGTATTTCATGGTAACTACATATGCAATTATCTTGGTTGCAATTTTCGATCATAGGAGGTACACTAATACATTTGGTTTTCTGTACAAAGTAGTTTGCAGCTTCGAGTTATGGGAAACACACAGTGAAAAAACAGACAAACTGTGAAGACTCAGGTGTATTTCAGTGTTACAGAAGAAGGGGGCGGGTTGTAAGGGCTAAGCTACCAAATTTAGAACATGGAGACCTGGTTTTGAATCTCCACAGGTGCACTTGGTTGAAAATTCAAAAAATTATTCTGGCAAGTTTCTCAGTCTCTCTGGGCCCAATTCAGAAAGAAAGTAATACATTTGTGCTTGCAGATTTACGTGTGTGTGTATATGTGTTTGTCTCTGTAGGCTTAACACATTCTGGAATTACAAACATTCTCAGCAATACGTATGAGATTTCCAGGTATGATCCTTGAAAGTACATGTGACATTTTTGCAAGATCTAATTCTCACTGTGCAAAAGTTTCCATTATTGAAAACACTGTACATCAGAAATAGGATTTCGTGTACAAACGCACATTTTTTGTTTCTCCAAGAAGAAACTATTTTTCTCTGTGGGGATGCCCATTACCCTTCACCCCACCAAATCTGGGGCTGATCTATTACTCTATTCACCCTGGAAAGGGATTCAAGTCAACTCTGCTAGAGAAAAAAAACAACAACTTCCAGGGCGGAAGGGGAATGAGAGACGTTTGTGAATGCCAACAAACAGCCATGTTTGTGAGTGTTCACAAACTTCCACGTCTAACCACACCTTCGAAGACCCACTTCCTTACCTCTTTAGTGGGAATTCTGGGTGTGGAGAACTGCGTGCCTGGGTGGGAAGCTGCACACAAAAATAGGTTTATGCTACAATGAAACTGTTTGTGAATTCCTGGCAGGTGTAAAAAAAGGTACATTTTGTTGTAAACTTAGGTTTGGTGGCAAATTTACCTTTGTGGTTAGGGGTCCACTTTGCTAAAATATGTAACATGTAGATGTGAAATGTAATGTAATTGTGTAATTCAAAGATAAAAATATCAGCTTTATGTACCCAATCATGCATCATCTCCCAACACCCCTCTTAACATCCAGTGCCCCATTACTCCCCAGATTGTGCTATACACCTCCCAAAATATAATATTTAAAAATCTCAATTCAACTCTATATAAACTTGCAGGGTGCCAACAAATTTGCATCCATAATGTTAGATTGAAGCAACAATGTTTGACTCAAAATATGGAGACTGCTTGCTCCAGTTGCAGATGTGAATGCTAATAATGACATTCTAATTGCAAATGTGTCTCCTGCCGTGGGAGGCACAGTGCCGCCCATTATGTAAGTACAGCAACTGCCAAATATGGTACTTGTCCTCTGACAATGCTCTGCCCCCTGCTGCCCTCTGCAGAAACCCCATATGGGGGCAATCAGTAACACGTCGAAAAAGCAGAGATGATTGAGACTGAAGCTAGTTCTATGGACATCTGGTGTGGTTTAAAGTCATTACAGGAGACACTGCTGATGCTGACGAGTAATCAGACAAGTAAAAGGATAACATTTGTATGTGAAGGTCTCAAAGAACCATCCACGCTCTGTTGCCAAGCTTCAGCCAAGCTGTCCACAGCTCCGTGCACGTTTCAAAAGTGTATCCATCACTTATGTAACTCTATACCAGGTCTCCATCATCAATGTGTACTGTTGCAAGCCTGCATTAATCCCATCCACCACCACTCATTGCTTGACTGACAAAAAAGTTTTAATTTATTTTTCCCACAGGTGCGGCAGCTCAGGATCAAGTGTTGTAATAGATGCTCGGTACTGGAGAAATTAAGAATAAAAATTAAATTATTCGTTTGGAATTTTCGATCATTTAAAAAAACAAAAACACAGCAGTTAAAAAATAGTACTAACATGGAACGTACAAATTGAAATCCAAGCTACATACATCACACAAAAATCCTTTTCGGAGGTAGAAAGCACTATTCGCGATTCAGTAACCCATTACCGAACTGAATTGCAATTTGGATTTGTGATTCAGTATTTGGAAGGGGCAAATCACAGTGGTATGTGTGAATGTTTTGCGACCGAAATGCGGTCGCAAAACATTCACAATATACGCCAATTTTCAAATTGTTGGTAACCCATGTGCAAATGAGAAGGGGTCCCCAAGCGACCCCCTCCCCTTTTTGAATGTTTGTAAAAACAATTTTTAAGAGCAGGCAGTGGTCCCACGGACCACTACCTACTCTTATAAAATGAAAAGAAAACTTTTCATTTTTTGTTTTGAAACGCATCCTGTTTTCCTTTAAGGAAAATTGGCTGGATTTAAAAAAAAAAAAGATTGCATTATTTAAAAGCAATCACAGACATAGTGGTCTGCTTACCCCAGCAGGCCGCCATCCCTGTTATTTTAGCGATTCCCAATGGGTTGCAAACAGAGACCAACCTCATTAATATTCATGAGGTAGGTCTATTTGCAACCTACTGGGAATCGCAAATGAAACTCAGAACAGTTTCATACATTTGAAATAGTGATTTCCTAATTGAGATTCGCAGGAAGTCGGAATTAGGAATTCCCTATTTCAACGTTTTGTACATGTGGCCCCCAGTTCTTTGAAATATGGTTTTAAAATGAGTGTGTAATAAGCTTCCATTCTTGTGCATTCACTGCAAAGATGAGTATTTTGAAATGTGTAGTCAACTAAAATATATAGTGCTTAATCCGCAATAAAATAAAATGCAGGGTACTGTCAAGGGCATAAAAGACACTAAAGTTCTGGAAGAGACACAGCCAGTCTTGGGGATAGTCGAGTCAGGGTTCTTGCTTGGCCAAAACACGAGCGAGTCAACAAAATCTGTAAAACAGGCAAAAATAGCATGGGGAAATATGCTAAAGACTTTAAAATGACAAAAATTGTTTTCATCGCTTCTCAGTGCATAAAAAAGTACATACAATTATATCACTGAATTTAGTGACATTTATTAAAAGTAATATTTTTTTAAACATGAAGCATTCATGAATACCCCCATCCCCTGATGACATTGCCACAAGTTACCCAAAATGTGTCAGCTTGTCATGGTTTCTATTGATGTAGTCTATTATGCTATTAAGTGGCCAAACATTATTATTTTATATTACCATATATTAGTGAGGTTTTTGTAGAGTGCAGATCCTGTACTGAAATAATGCACTCTCAAACTGCATGGTTAAGATAAATGGTACATTGTTAATTAAAGAGATGGGCCGTGGATCACACAATTTGTCAAATGGAGAAGCCAGAATTTGATTTCAGGATTGCTTTTGCTTGTTTTACAATTCAGAGACTGTAGGGGTACATCTGTCTCTTTTCCACTTAACACCAAAGGTGCATTCTTTGTGTTTGGTCAGAAAATTATTGTTATTCAATTAGCGATAGTATATGTATACCAATAAATACACTTATCATAGCTTGAATCAAACGGACGCTATGGTATTTACCAGTGCTTAATTTGAGCTGTTGCTTGCATGTGGAGCCCACTGGAACTTATGTTAGTCACTACCACTTATTTTTCCTCATAAAATTCGACCTAGAAAAAAAGAAAGAAAAACATAAAAAGGTAAAGAAGGAGGAAGAGAATGACAAAAAAACTGAGACAAAGGAACAAAGCAGGGACAAAAAAGAACTTGCAGGAGTGAGACAGAGGGACAGGGAGTGCCAGGTGATGGATTAAGGAGGCATGAAGTGGAATCAATACTACACAGCCTTGGTATTTGGTACCAAGACCATCTGCAGTGCCAGTAGCAGATTTTGAGCAAATGTTTGGTCCCGGCACTTATTACTTTACACATTAGGCACTGGTATATACACATATATAAAGTGGCCATGTCTGAAGATTTAAAGGTGTGCCTGAAGAGCTGTAACCTAAGGATCAAATTCTGTGTGGGCTCTGATCTCTTAGGGGCCGATTACAAGTTTAGCGTTTTTTGACCGCCAGACTCACGGTGGGGCAGGGGTGACGGTCCTGCGGCTGCCCAATTCCGCTGCAGACCTTCGGACTGCCAACGCTGCACCAGCTGCGCCAGGGAACCACCGTTCCCTGGTGGTGGAGCAGTGGACAGGGGTATCCATGCGGAAGGGGACTGCCATTCCCGGGTGGTGGCTCAGTGGACAGGGGTTTCCAATATGCAAGGCGGGACCGCCGCGCTCCGTCGAGCATATTATGAGTTTCCCCACCTCCAGCCTTTTCATGGCGGTGAACCAGCCATGAAAAGGCTTGCGGTGGGGAAACAAATGGGGCCTATGCCCCCGCTGCCATGGGGATGCATTCAAGGGGGCACAACATGTGCCCCCCTGTTTGCATGAACCCCAAGTTCCAGCACGGCATGGACTTAACAGTCCATTGAGGTGCCCGTTTTCAGGTCACCGTCGTGGGAATGGTAAAAGAAAAGCCCGCCAGACACAAGTTCTATTCGTAATCTGGCCAGTGGACCATGCACGGCTTTGGTGGTGTTGTGCCGCTGCAAAGCCGGTGCAGCACCACCAAAGTCAAAATCAGGCCCTTAGTTTTTAGTAATTATTTAGTTACGATCATTGAAATGCAGAGCCTCTCCTAAAATCGGTCTTTTTCTCAAGTCAGCCAGGCCAGCAGTAAAATTAACAGAAAATAGCATCTCCTGCATTTCCTTACTCTGCTAGCTCACCTGGCTTGACAAACAGAATGATTTTATGTTTTTGTATTGCAAAAATGTGTTGTGTCTTTACTGGCACTGAACTGTAGCATACATCCTTAGAGCCATGGTTGCAACACCAGTGAGATATAAACCATGTGTAAGTGGGACACCCCAACATTTTACATTATTCAACAATCTGCAGTGCCATAAAATCTTCAACAAAGTTCTCGAAATAAACTCTCCCACTTTATAAATATCCTTGATACATAGAATTCGTCTATATTATTGTATTACAACTATTTAACATGGGCACACGCCCAGATATCCACTGGTGAATAGTCAACACAAGCTTTGCCATATCTCACCTCAACCTATATTCAAACACACATATACAACCACAAAAAGTGCGCTCAGACTTTACCTTGTTTAACGTGTAATAACACTTGTACCTCAACATTTACTGCTATTTCAATTCTATGGACCCTCATGTGTACACTCATTAGCTTTATGCTGTATATGACTATGGTGTTATCAGTGATGTCATTAATTATTTCATTTGAGATGTCAAGAGTGATGCCACGAAAGATGTCTTCTAACGTGTCATGAGTGATGTAATATGTGACGTCATAAGCAGTGCATGGCGGGGGCACAAGTTATAGTTAGCTCAGTATACTATAGCTGGTGAAGTTTTAGCACTAATTTTTACCTTATTTGTACACCTAACTATAACGATACATTAACTTTTGTTTCTTCCAGTGAAAAAAAGAATATATATATATATATATTCACTGAAAAAACCGTAGGTTTCAGGCACGTTATAGTTACAAATTAGCATTTAAAAAACCTTTGAAATTCACTGAAAAAACCATAGGTTTCAGACACGTTATAGTTAGAAATTAGCATTTAAAAACCTTTGAAATTCACTGAAAAAACCATAGGTTTTAGGGACAGTTATAGTTACAAATTAGCATTTAAAAAACCTTTGAAATTCACTGAAAAAACCATAGGTTTTAGGGACAGTTATAGTTAGTTGGACATTTCACTCGTACAAAACCCGTGAAATTCCCCCGTTATAGTTAGTTCAGCTAACTATAACTCGCGCACCCGCAATGCACTGCTGATGACGTCACATATTACATCACTCATGACATGGTCAGTGACATCACTCATGACATCACTGATGACATCTCAAATGACATCACTGATGACATCATCCAGTGACTGTGTGTTTCTGTAAAGTTGAAATATTTTTAATATATATAGGAAAAGACGTATTGAAGAATGAGTGGGTGTGTAAGTGTCTGTATGGATGATTTAGTAGGTGCGTGACTGACTCTATAAGTGAGTGATTTAACGTATCTTACTGAATGCATGGGTTAGTGACTAAACTGGGTGAATGTCTGTATCCGTCTGTCTGTTGCTGTGTAAGTGGCTGCATGGGTTTGTGAATAGCTACATGAGTGTCTATATGAGTTATTGATTGGTTGTCTGAGTATCTGTATGGGTGCCTGAGTGTTTGTGTGGGTGGGGTGTGTGCGACTCTGTGCATAGATGTGTGAGTGGGTGATTCACTGGGTGGATGGTTTCAAGAGTGCATCTGTGATAGACTGTATGGGTGGGTAAGTGTGTGTAAGAGTGTGTTAGTGAGTGAATGTATGTCCCAGTGGTACATGTGTGAGTAACTACATATGTGAAAGCCAGTATATATGTGTGTTGGAGTATATAAATAGCTATAAGTGAGAGTGAGTGATTGTGATAGTGGCTGTATGGATGAGTGTGTGCTTGTATCAGTGATTGTATAAGAGCGTAACAATGTGCTAGTATTTGTATGATTAAGTGAGCTGGTGTGTGTATAACTGTATAGGTGAGTAAATGGCAGTGTGTTTAATTATTTGCATGACTGACTAGGTGTGTGAGTACCTCTATGGATGAGTGGCGGTGTTTGAGTGTCTATATAGGAGTAAGAGTGCATATGATAGTCCTGTACTGAGTGACCATAAGTATGAGTGACTGTACGGGTGAGTGAGTGGATGTGTGTGTGTAGACCTAAGAATCAGTGAGTGGGTATGTAGTTATTGGTGTTGGAGTGTCTATAGTTTTGCGAATGGCAGTCTGTAATTTAGATTGGGTGTATCAAAGGTTATATTAGGGTGTGAGGAGCTGCATCAGATTATCACGTGGATGATGTCATCAGTGATGTCATTTGAGATGTCATCAGTGATGTCATCAGTGATGTCACTGACCATGTCATGAGTGATGTAATATGTGACGTCATCAGCAGTGCATTGCGGGGGCGCGAGTTATAGTTAGCTGAACTAACTATAACGGGGGAATTTCACGGGTTTTGTACGAGTGAACTAACTATAACTGTCCCTAAAACCTATGGTTTTTTCAGTGAATTTCAAAGGTTTTTTAAATGCTAATTTGTAACTATCACTGTCCCTAAAACCTATGGTTTTTTCAGTGAATTTCAAAGGTTTTTTAAATGCTAATTTCTAACTATAACGTGTCTGAAACCTATGGTTTTTTCAGTGAATTTCAAAGGTTTTTTAAATGCTAATTTGTAACTATAACGTGCCTGAAACCTACGGTTTTTTCAGTGAATTTCAAAGGTTTTTTAAATGTATTAATTTTTATATTATTTTTTTTCATACTGATTTACTACATTTTTAGAAACAATTTCTTTTACATATTTTATTTTTTAAATTACATTGTAATTACATTATACATTACATTACAAAAAATACTTTCTCAGAATGAATTACTTTAGTTTAAATACTTAGCACATAGGCAATAGACTTTTAAGTACAGTAGTTACAGTTGTTGCAATGAGCAACACATTTTCAAACACAATGCAACATTCAGCTCAATGTGAATTTCTAGTTAAATGCAATTAGTTACTTTATGGATTACTTTTCTAACCACAGGACTGGATCCTAGATTCAGTCCTGGGACATCTCCTGTAAACAGTTGAGTAAAAGCGTTTTGGTTACAGTCGTGATTTTTAAGGAATATTATTGTATTTTAAAAGTTGACACTTAGAAACTTTTCCTCATAGAATCACCAATGTTATCCTATGGAAGGAAATTCACTTAGCAGGTAAAAACTGTTATCGTTACTTTTTCTTACTCAGTGTTGGATCCTGGATCCAGCACTGGTGCATCTCCTGTAAACAGTTGAAAAAATGCGTTTAAGTCATACAGGCGATTTTTAAGGAATATTTGTAGTTTGTGAAAATCGACACAAACTTTTCTGCTGAAAACCAGACAATGGATTCCTATGGAAGAAAAGATAAGTTACTGGTAAGTACGGTTAAAATTACTTTTCAGGGTCAGTGCTGGGCTAAAAGATGCAGCACTGGGTTCTCTCCTGATAACAGGTGAGTAAATCGGAATTCGTATTTCGGCTGATTTTAGAGGAATATTTGTATGTTTCAAAAATCAACACTTAGAAACTTTTTCAGCAAAAAGCAGGCAATGATATCCTATGGAAGGAAATTCAAGTTACTGGTAAGTACGGTTAAAATTACAGCACTCACTGGACGTACCTGGTGGGCTAGTTGGCCCCCAGGGACCCTCAGGATTGAAGGGGATTTAATTCCCCATCTTAAAATGCGCCACGGGGCCTGTTTGCACACATGTCACCTGAAGCCCCGCCCCCTCCCTTCACCACTGTGCAAACACGCCCCGTGGCGCGTTTTAAGTTGGGGGATTAAGTCCCCTTGAATCCTGAGGGTCCCCGGAGTCCAACTAGCCCACCATATACCTCCAAAAAGCGCCACAGAGCTGCGTTGCAGAGAGGTGTAAAAGGGGCGTGACCTCTGTACACCTCTCTGCAAGGCAGCCCCTGGCCATACTGGAGGTTCCTGGTGGGCTAGTTGGCCCCCAGGGACCCCCAGTATTCAAGGGGAATTGTTCCTCCTCTGCAAACGCGCCAGGGGGCGCGTTTGCAGAGTGGTGAAGGAAGGGGCGGGGCCTGCGGGCCCGATCGTTTTTTGTTTTTTTGTCCCCTTAAGGGGGGCTGTGTGGCCCCCTTCCTTTTTCATGTTTTTGGGCCCTGGGGACCCCATCCCCCAGGGCCTTACCCCTTTTTGTAATTAAAATTAAAAAACAAAAACGGGAAGGGGGCCGCGTGGCCCCCCTTCCCTGGGCCTGTATTGGCCCCGGGGACCCCATCCCCCGGGGCATGGCCTTTTTATTTTTTCTTTGGAGGGGGGGCTGCGTGGCCCCCCTCTTCCGGCCATTTAAGGCCCCGGGGACCCCATCCCCCGGGGCCGGCCTTTCCATTTTTTTTTAAATTTTTTTATTTTTTTTTTGGGGAGGGGGCCGCGTGGCCCCCCTCCCGGGCCACTACTTGCCCTGGGGACCCCATCCCCCGGGGCTGGCCCTCTCCGTTGGGGACTGTGGGGGTCCCCAATCCCCCACAGTCCCGCCGGCTCCCCGCGTCCCTTGGGAGCCGGCATTGCTTACACATGGGGAGCAGCTAACATGCTGCTCCCCATGTGGAAAGCAATCGGCTTTGGATATTGGAAGAGAGATCAGGTTTCCCTGCTCTCTCATCCAATATCCAAAGCAAGTTTGTAATGGCAGGACGGGAGCCGCGAGGCTCCCGTCCTGCCATAGCAAACTACAGTGTCCCAGGGGTAGGCACCCCGGGACACTGCAGGAGCCGGCCCTGGGGGTGGCGGTCCCCAGGGCCATCAAGGGCTCCAGGAGGGGGCCGCGCGGCCCCCTCCCTTAAATTGCACAGCCCCGGGAGGTGGTGGTCCCCGGGCTATGGGGGTCCGTAAAGGACCCCCACATTTATTTTGTAAGTGCCCCGGGAGGTGGTGGTCCCCGGGGCATGTGGGGGGGCTGGAGCCCCCCCCACACCTTATTTAACATAAAAAAAGAAGCCCCGGGGCTGCGGGAGGGCAGAAGAGCCCTCCCGCACCATTTTTTATATAAAGCCCCGGGGGTGGCGGTCCTCGGGGCTTGGGGGCCCTTTGAGGCCCCCCACACATAAAATTAACCCCCCACCATGCCCCCGGGACTTGGGCACCCGGGGGCAAATGCAATCGAAGCGCGGGAGACCGCGCTTCGATTTTCTGTTCGCAGGATTCGCGCACCCTGAGCGCATCCTGCCGATTTAAAAAAATATATATATTTTTTTGCCCAGGGGCTCCTTGTGGGACTTCCTGAGCAAACCTAGGGGGTCAGGGTGTTTCTACCCTGCCCCCTATGTGCGCTTTGCACACTTATTTCTGTCCCTCGGTTATACCGAGGGACAAAATGGCTGCCAACATTTCCTGAATCGGAATGTTGACAGCCAGCTGACAGCCAATTAACATGCAGCTCGTGATCGGGAGGGTACGCGGACCCTACTCGGCCATAGATATCACTATCTTTTTACTTTTGATTTTCTCAGCAACTACTGCACGGATTTACACCATTTAACAAAAAGGGTTCTTTCTGAACCAAGAACTACCTCTTTGCCAAATTTGGTGTAATTCCGTTCAGCAGTTCGGGCTGTAGCCGTGTCTAAAGTTTCCTATGGAAAATTGCATGGGGAAAACGCGTTTTGGGACCCCCTTTTTCTCGGCCCCCGCTGACGAATCCCCCGAGACTTTCAGAGTAGGAGCGGACCGGAGCGGGCCACAAAGTTTGAAAATTTTGTGAAGATACGTCAACCGGCAAGAGAGTTATTTCAAATAGAATGTCGCGGATTTCCTATGGATAATAGGTTGTAACTATAACTATCTACTGGCGACCGCCAGTAGATAATATATATATATATATATATATATATATATATATATATATATATATATATATATATATATATATATATATACAGAAAAAGAACTTTTCAAAGCCCAACTCGATGAAATGCTGGTGTTTATTTGCATCCAAACTGGCAGCATTGCTTTCCCTGACGTGTTTCGGCATTCGGATTGTTCACAGGTGAGGAGGATTGTAGTGCTTTAAATCACAGAGGTCATGTGAACTATTAAAATGCCTTCTAATACCATAATGCATATATATATATATATATATATATATATATATATATATATATATATATATATATATATATATATATCCAGCTCCTAATTGCCCCTCAGGCAAGAACGAACTCGGACACCGATCTAGAACAATCCTTTTATTGGTAAAGACGCCTCCCATGTGCAGATTCCTTTCACAGCTTGGCAGTCGATTTCGCCTAACGCGTTTCAAAGCTTCAATGCTTCTTCTTCAAAGGCTCGTCAGTCTGTGCAATTTCCGACACACCTCTCTTTTAAATAATACCACGCCCTCTGATGGGCAAAGAATTCTGGATCTCGTAGTGTGCACAGAAAAATATTTTAACCCTGTATGGGTGCACTTCAATTATGCTGTTTTGGCAATAGTTCAAAGCCCTCAGATGGGCCTTCGCAGACAGGTACGTAATAAATCCAATGTCAATGTCCCACAATAGAGGCTAGGTTGGATACCAAGCCCCGTGGCCCCCAATAATTGTAGGGTGGTGCGTTCCTCGCGGCAGGGCTGCCGCGTCTACATCCAGCTCCTAATTGCCCCTCAGGTAAGAACGCACTCGGACACCGATCTGGAACAATCGTTTTATTGGTAAAGACGACTCCCATGTGCAGATTCCTTTCACAGCTTGGCAGTCGATTTCGCCTAACGCGTTTCAAATCTTCCATGCTTCTTCTTCAGAGGCTCGACAGTCTGTGCAATTTCCGACACACCTCTCTTTTAAATAATACCACGCCCACTGATGGGCAAAGAATTCTGGATCTCGTAGTGTGCCCAGAAAAATATTTTAACCCTGTATGGGTGCACTTCAATTATGCTGTTTTGGCAATAGTTCAAAGCCCTCAGATGGGCCTCCACAGACAGGTACGTAATAAATCCAACGTCAATGCCCCACAATAGAGGCTAAGTTGGATATCAAGCCCCTTGGCCCCCAGATCGGTGTCCGAGCGCGTTCTTGCCTGAGGGGCAATTAGGAGCTGGATATATATATATATATATATATATATATATATATATATATATACACACGTTTTAACATAATGACAATTATCCTTTGATTTCCAAAGGACCCACAGAAATAACCAAAAGACCTCAGTGTTTCCATAATATTTAGAGCCGGGCAGAAAGGACAATGTTGTCTTTATGCAGGTTTGGTGAGAAAAGTTCATATTATCCTTTTTGAAGTTTTTATATATTGTTGAAAACTTATGCAGGCATGGTTCTCTTTTGGCAACGGGTAAGAATTTATAAAAGCAAAATACATTGACTTTTGCTAAACATTCTTGAGCATTTTACGTCCAAACTGAGCACTCTTACCACACATTTTTCAGCTATTGTTGTACACAAAAAGTTTGTTAGTCAACTTAAGTGTACACTCATTGAAATTAGTTCTGTGTTCTTGTTTATTTGTGACCCCTTCTCTGCAGTTCAGCAATCAGAGTGCAGGCCTCCTTTGCTGTCTTATGACAACATGTTCCTGCAGGGGTTCGTTCTATGCCTTTTGTGGAGTCAAGGCCCCGGTACACAACCTTGGAGTCATCGCTCCAAAATGGACGCTAGCATGAGAAATAAACACTTCACAAACGACCTTCGGCTGTGGGAGGGCTGGTCGCCTTCCAAGTGCATTGTGGTCACAGTAGTTGATCTTCACATGAGTTGCATTTCCTCAAGTGCTTGTCACTCTCTGTTTCCAAGCTGTGCTGTCTGTAGTGGATATTCTAACCTAGATAAGTTCTGAGTTAAAAGCATGTAGTTTCGTATGCACTATCACATAAAAACATGTAAAAGCGATTTGCGCCGGCGCTGCTCCTTCCGCATTCCCGAGCTGAACGGGAGGCTGATTGGACAGGGCCAATCCAATTGGGAAGGGAGGGGGCGGAGTCAGGAACTCACCAAGGGATAAAAGCATGACGGCTGCACAGACGCGCCGTTAGAAGGCATCCCTCGAAGTGCAACTGTGCGCTAGCCATTGATGTAATGCTTTTAACTTGCCATATTTGCTTTTAATTATTGTGGGGCGAATTGTATTTGAATTTGAAACTGTACTTTACCTCGGGGCGATTCGCGCTGGCACTGCTGCTCCTTCCGCCTTCCCGAGCTGAACCGGAGGCTGATTGGACAGGGCCAATCCAATTGGAAAGGGAGGGGACGGAGTCAGGAACTCACCAAGGGATAAAAACATGACGGCTGCGCGGACGCGCCATTAGAAGCCATCCCTCCAAGTGCAACGGTGCGCTAGCCATTGATGTAATGCTTTTAACTTGCCACATTTGCTTTTAATTATTGTGAACCGAATTGTATTTGAATTTGAAACTGTACTTTACCTCGGGGCGATTCGTGCCGGCACTGCTGCTCCTTTCGCCTTCCCGAGCTGAACGGGAGGCTGATTGGACAGGGCCAATCCAATTGGGAAGGGAGGGGGCGGAGTCAGGAACTCACCAAGGGATAAAAGCATGACGGCTGCGCGGACGCGCAGTGGACAGGCAAGCCCGTCTGCGCCTGTCCGCGGCCGGACGGGGCCTGGGGCCAGCCACTATGCAGAATTTGTAACTTACTCTTCCCAAGAACTGCGACTTTTGGCACCACAGGCGAACCTGAAGATTGACTCCACAGTCAAAAACAAACTAATAAGGCATGGCCTTTCAAATTCTGAGTAAATTACAGAAGACACTTCTCCCAGATCAGCAATTTGATATTAGGTAATACATCCAAGATAGACTTACAATTGTCCCACAAACCAATGATTTTCAATTTTTATTATCAAAAGTATAAATAATTTTTATAAAATCCTTTTTTGATATCACACATGTACATAAAAAAAATACACACCAATATATTTAGGCATATAATTGTAAAGGAGCCCCACTAACTAGAAGAAAAACAAATAACATAATGAAATAATCAATTAGGAGAACATGACCAAAGACAAGACAAATTATTCAAGACACATGTACAATAAACAAAAACAATACTAACAAACCAATACATACACACACCAAATTACAATACAATGTTTGCTCAATGAATCAAATACATAAATCAATCCAAGGTAGAAAGTGCCGACGGGGGTTTCGGAAATGGAATATACACAAGCAATTCCTTCATCAGGGTGCTGAGGAAACAACTGATTCAGTGGCAGAGGGCCATCTGTATACCATGCACTATCGCCAAATATGTAGTGCAAGGGCTCTGTACCAATATACATTTTTCAAATGGTCTGTAGGGACAACAAAACATCATATAAGCATTTAAAAGGATCACAAATTAAGGAGCATTGGAAAGTATAATATAGTCAACCCAAGAGGTGTTCACCAAATGAAATGTGTAGCCGTGGCAGTATAGTCCCATCACTGAGGAGGTTAGTTGACAGAATAAAGTCAAGTGTATTGCGACACCGATCTAAAATCACCAAAAGATAAAGTATCCAAGTGCACAAAGTGAGAGAATGTGAAGAGGTAAATGAAAAGAATGCAGAAAAATAAAGAAACAACGATATGAGGGTCTACATAGGTTCTGAATGGAATTAGGAGCTAACTCTATATGGTCAAGCATCCCAATGGGACTAGTTAACAGCGTCACAGTGGTGGATTCCAAAAGTGTCTAAATTCTAAAAAGTGGAAGAGACACAGGTAAGACATAGTCTAACAGGTAGAGCTACCAGCATAGGCACCAATGGCACCTAATAAATGCCAATAAAGATGAGAGGCTTACTCTGTGAGCTACTAACATAGGCACCGATGGTACCTAATAATTACCCATAAAAAATAAGAGGCTTACTCTGTCGGAGGAGACATCTCAATGTAACTTCTTAAGGAGATCCCATGGTAAAGGTGTCTGAGTATCTAATCCCAAAAGCGTCTAAAATCTAGGGAATAGAATGCAAACAGATAAAGCGTCATCCACTATACTGTTAATCAAGGCTTCCTACAATTCCTAAGTCTACTAATCACCAATAAGGTGGCATAGCGAGGAGCCTCCTATACACAGGGAACAACAATCCTAAAAAGGATTAAAGTATGAGGTGGTTACTCCAGGGATAGATATAGTGTAATGGAAGTACATCGAGAATCCCTCCAGGTGTTCAAAGGCCATACGCATGTAACGCAGTCAAACACCAATAGGGCTTAGAAATGAAAGTAAGATCATATCTCCGGACGGAGAAATAAATATATGGTAATAACTAACACCATGCACTGATAAATAAATATCGAGGTAGATAAATAAAAATCCGGTAGAATGCTACCCTAGGAACGGTTTACAGGCTAGATAAGCCAAAGGGACGCTATACTCACTAATGCAGAGAGACCCGCTAAAGCATTCTAAATAAATATCCCGATCCCAGGCAGTGATACACACAGTCTAGAATAAAGAAGAATTGGTACCATTACTTACACGGATGTCCCAGCCGGGACCCCGACTACGTCAGCTGATCATAAAAAAAGCTAGCATCCAGTGATTGAAAAAGCAAACCGCTATGGGGGATTCTTTAATGATCTAAAAAAGCGAGAGCAAAAAAGGGAGCCAAAGTTACACTAATGGAAGTGAGTACAGCGTTGACGCAACAAATACAAGGTCCACGGGAGTCCCAAGATCCTGAGGGCCTACTTACCGATGGCGTCCTCCGTTCCAAACCAAAGTGTGGTCAATATCGGCGTCCATCCGAGGCGGGTAAGTGAGAACTAAGAAGCGGGCGTATATATATGGAGGAGTACCGCTGAAAAAGTGTCAATCTGTAAAAACTAGCAGCACCTGGGTCCCTGGATAGAACATAGACCGTGACAGGGAAACTTACGTGTGTACTATTGATCGCCATCTTGAACTGAGCATTAGAAAGAAATTCTGAAACAGCAAAGGTACCCATTACTCTCGTGCCTGAAACTCCCTTATACAAGTATGAACCTGCCACGCCCACGATACATGCCCCAGCACCTAAGGAGCTAAATATAGTGTATCTAAATACACGCTCTATGGTTAAACACCAATTAGAAATTTTCAACCTTCTAGACACCGAAGCCCCAGATATATTACTACTAACAGAAACTTGGTTGACTAAGGTCAGATCCGGCTCCCCCCTGGACCACTGTCCCCCTCACGTACTGAAAACAGCCCTCGTGGCTCTCCCTAATCCAGCCCTTGCCCTCCTTAACCATTCTCTATCTCAGGGCTGTGTCCCCACCGCCTTCAAGCAGGCTATAGTAGTCCCCCTCCTAAAGAAACCAGGCGCCGACCCCCAGACACCAGCAAACTACCGCCCCATCTCTTTACTCCCCTACATGGCCAAGATATTAGAAGCCCACGTGGGCAAATGCCTGTCCAATTTTGTGGAACAGACAGGTTACCTTGACCCTAGCCAAGCCGGGTTTCGGCCAGCACATTCCACGGAAACAGGTATCGTAGCAGTACTGGACTCCCTACGCGAAAAAGCGGACACAGGCAGCCCCAGGCCCTGGTGCTGCTTGATCTCTCAGCTGCTTTTGACACGGTCGACCATGATACTCTGGCCGACCGTGTCAGCAAGGCAGGCGTCCAGGGTCCAGCACTTAGCTGGATAAAGTCCTTTCTTGAAAATCGCACCCAGGCAGTCCGCATCGGCCATTTCACCGCCCCCAAACTAAACACTACGTGTGGGGTCCCACAGGGCTCCTCCCTCTCCCCCCACCTCTTCAATCTCTACCTCCTCCCACTAATAAGAACCTTGAAAGAAAGAAGAGTGACCGTCTTCAACTATGCAGACGACCTTTAACTTATGTTCAAGATTGACAACTCTCCCCAGTCAATCTCTGACTTCCAATCCACCATGACATTCATCCGTCAATGGATGGACCACAACCACCTAAAGCTGAACCCCAGCAAAACAGAACTGATACTGACGGGTGACGCATACAGACATTGGGGCCCACATTACTGGCCAAACAACCTGGGCTCCACCCCCTACCCCCACCACCTCAGTAAAAAGCCTAGGGGTCACCATTGGCAACGACCTATCCCTCAAAACACACGTAGGTACCGTGATCTCCACCTGCTTTCTGCAGCTGCGAAAAATAAGGAAGATAAGCAGGTTACTATCTCAAGCTGCACTGGTTCAGGTCGTGATAGCCCTAGTCCTATCCCGTCTTGACTACGCAAATGCCACGTTCCTGGAACTCCCACTCGGCCTCACTAGGCGATTGCAACTGGTACAAAACCAAGCAGCACGATTAATATTTAAACAACCGAGGTGGCAACATGCTTCCCCTCTCCTTAAGAAACTGCACTGGCTCCCCATCCCCCAGCGCTGTGCCTTCAAGGTTGGCTGCCTAGTGTACAAATCCCTAAACGGCTGCAGCCCCAAATTCATCGATAAACACATCTCCCGTTACATGCCCTCACGCCACCTCCGCTCGGCCCAACTCCACCCGCTGACAGTGCCGACTTTCAAGCTGAAGCGCCAAGGGGGATGCAGGTTCGCGACCCTGGCCCCTCGACTATGGAATTCCATTCCCCTGGAAATCAGACTTAGCACGAACCTACTCAACTTCAGGAAGTCACTCAAAACATGGTTATTCACACTTGCTTACAACTGATCTGCACCAAGCTGGCCACTCCCTAGTCTCCCCAGCGCCAAGAAACCAACTGGTGAACGAGCGCTCTACAAATCATTGTTAACATAACATAACAAGGAATCCACCCCATATATACTGGCAGCATTACCTGGCAACTACTACCTCTTACAGACCAATAGGCCTTCTGGGAAAAGAGGAGGAGGGGTAGCAGCAGCGGTCAAAAAGCACCTCCCCTTCACCGCCATCTCCCACTTAGAAGTTGCATCGGTGGATAGCCTTACTCTAAAATTGGACTCTCCCACGTCCACTCTGGTGTGTGTTCTGATCTATAGGCCTCCTATTGTGATGGGGGAATTCACCAAAGAACTAGCAAATTATCTTGCACCCTTAACCATAGACTATGCAAAAATCTTGTTGGTAGGAGGCCTGAATTATTGGGCAAATG
Source organism: Calotriton arnoldi (assembly GCA_963921515.1). Taxonomy (NCBI): domain Eukaryota; kingdom Metazoa; phylum Chordata; class Amphibia; order Caudata; family Salamandridae; genus Calotriton; species Calotriton arnoldi. Next base: position 1,043,921 of record CAWUFW010003731.1, on the reverse strand, counting down.
AGGAAGAGGGGAGCAAGGGCTCCAAGGAACTCACAGACTTGCTAAAAAATCTGAACCTAGAGGGACACATACACCAGCCTACACATAATAAAGGTCATGCACTTGACCAGTTATGGACCACTAATCTCTCGGTCCAGAGCTTAACAGTTAAGCCATGTGTCTGGTCAGACCACTATCTAATAAATTTTACCTTAAGTGGTCTATCGTTAGCCAAACCCTCAGCGGCCCCTACATTACTGACTACGAACTGGAATCGTATCAAGTTGTCAGATTTTCACAATACCCTGGCATCTAATCTACCACCAAGAATAGACAATGTTGATAAGTTCGAGACAGCCATTACAAACTGGCAACTAAAGGCGAGTGAGATACATGCCCCATTACAAAGCAGCGATACAAAAGGGGATGATGGACGGAACGTTTGAGCCAATCAAACACTCACCCCCAGTCAACTGATCTGGGTTTAATCCATCATCATTCTTTAGCTCACTCCACCACCCCAGTTCAGACATGGCCAAATGCAAATCAGTCTGACCCTGTGCCTCATGGGAACAGTCCAGCCCGAACTGCCAAGCCATGTCTTCCCTGGACCGGAAACAAGCATCCTAGACCGGTTTCTGGCATTCCAGCCGTCATCAGCCAGGCTTGCTTGAATCCAGTGGCAAAGTGAGCAAGGGACCCACGTCTGGGCATACCCCCGCCAACTTAGGGTGAATAAAGCGATACAAAAGGGGATGATGGACGGAACGTTTGAGCCAATCAAACACTCACCCCCAGTCAACTGATCTGGGTTTAATCCATCATCATTCTTTAGCTCACTCCACCACCCCAGTTCAGACATGGCCATATGCAAATCAGTCTGACCCTGTGCCTCATGGGAACAGTCCAGCCCGAACTGCCAAAGCCTGTTGACTGGGGGTGAGTGTTTGATTGGCTCAAACGTTCCGTCCATCATCCCCTTTTGTATCGCTTTGTTCGCCCTAAGTTGGCGGGGGTATGCCCAGACGTGGGTCCCTTGCTCACTTTGCCACTGGATTCAAGCAAGCCTGGCTGATGACGGCTGGAATGCCAGAAACCGGTCCTAGGATGCTTGTTTCCGGTCCAGGGAAGACATGGCTTGGCAGTTCGGGCTGGACTGTTCCCATGAGGCACAGGGTCAGACTGATTTGCATATGGCCATGTCTGAACTGGGGTGGTGGAGTGAGCTAAAGAATGATGATGGATTAAACCCAGATCAGTTGACTGGGGGTGAGTGTTTGATTGGCTCAAACGTTCCGTCCATCATCCCCTTTTGTATCGCTTTGTTCGCCCCTAAGTTGGCGGGGGTATGCCCAGACGTGGGTCCCTTGCTCACTTTGCCACTGGATTCAAGCAAGCCTGGCTGATGACGGCTGGAATGCCAGAAACAGGTCCTAGGATGCTTGTTTCCGGTCCAGGGAAGACATGGCTTGGCAGTTCGGGCTGGACTGTTCCCATGAGGCACAGGGTCAGACTGATTTGCATATGGCCATGTCTGAACTGGGGTGGTGGAGTGAGCTAAAGAATGATGATGGATTAAACCCAGATCAGTTGACTGGGGGTGAGTGTTTGATTGGCTCAAACGTTCCGTCCATCATCCCCTTTTGTATCGCTTTGTTCGCCCTAAGTTGGCGGGGTATGCCCAGACGTGGGTCCCTTGCTCACTTTGCCACTGGATTCAAGCAAGCCTGGCTGATGACGGCTGGAATGCCAGAAACCGGTCCTAGGATGCTTGTTTCCGGTCCAGGGAAGACATGGCTTGGCAGTTCGGGCTGGACTGTTCCCATGAGGCACAGGGTCAGACTGAATTGCATATGGCCATGTCTGAACTGGGGTGGTGGAGTGAGCTAAAGAATGATGATGGATTAAACCCAGATCAGTTGACTGGGGGTGAGTGTTTGATTGGCTCAAACGTTCCGTCCATCATCCCCTTTTGTATCGCTTTGTTCGCCCTAAGTTGGCGGGGGTATGCCCAGACGTGGGTCCCTTGCTCACTTTGCCACTGGATTCAAGCAAGCCTGGCTGATGACGGCTGGAATGCCAGAAACCGGTCCTAGGATGCTTGTTTCTGGTCCAGGGAAGACATGGCTTGGCAGTTCGGGCTGGACTGTTCCCATGAGGCACAGGGTCAGACTGATTTGCATATGGCCATGTCTGAACTGGGGTGGTGGAGTGAGCTAAAGAATGATGATGGATTAAACCCAGATCAGTTGACTGGGGGTGAGTGTTTGATTGGCTCAAACGTTCCGTCCATCATCCCCTTTTGTATCGCATTACAAAGCAGAGCCAGATGCTTGAGGCGGCATGAGGCTTCCAAGTGGTTCTCCACAGAGATGAAACTAGCAAAATTAAAAACCCGCCAGGCTGAACGGAAATGGCGGAGAACTTATGCATCAGAAATAAGGGAAACATATGTAAAAGCTCTGACAGACTATAAAGTGGCCATTCTAGAAGCAAAAAAAGCCTTTTTCATGAGCAAAGTCTTAAGCTCGGAAAACATCATTAATATAGTTAAGGAACTATCTAACCCGGACCGTATAACACCTGCTATCACTCCCTCTCAGGCTTTATGTGACGACTTGAATGGTTTTCTTGTGAACAAAATTAAGATAATACAAGACTCCATTATCCCTAGTCAACAGAACTGGAATTCACAACAGCAATACATCAATTCAGTAATACTCTCTACCTTCCAAGGCATAAATTTAGATCGTCTCACAGAATTAACAAATAATAAAATCTGGCTCACCCAAAGACCCTTGCCCCCCTGCAATACAAAAAGACATACTCACCAGCTTCCCAGATACCACCCTTTCACTGCTCGATCTGTCACTTGAGCAAGGTATGGTTCCACGTGCTTTTAAAGACGCAGTCCTAATCCTGCTTCAAAAGAAAGCCGGTGTGGATCCCCGACAATTGGGCAACTATAGACCCATCTCGCTTCTCCCGTATCCAGCAAAAATTCTTGAAGCACATGTAGCTAAACTTCTCTGTGCCTTCATTGAAGAGACCAAATTCTTAGACTCTCACCAAGCAGGTTTTCGGCCATCTCACTCGACTGAATCAGTCATCCTAAGCGTTGTGGACGACCTGAAGGAGGGGGCAGACAGAGGGTGCACGCAGGCATTGGTCCTGCTCGACCTGTCGGCGGCATTCGATACCGTGGATCATACGATGTTAACAGATAGAATGGCGGTGGCAGGTCTGAGAGGAACTGCCTTAGAATGGATGAAATCCTTTCTGAGGGACCGCACCCAATCAGTCAGGCTTGCACCCTACAGCTCTGCTAGTGTTACCACCACCTGCGGGGTACCACAGGGCTCCTCCCTGTCCCCCCACCTGTTTAACCTCTATATTCGCCCCTTGATCCATTCCTTCCAACAAAGGAAGGTCAAGATCTACAATTATGCAGATGACATGCAATTGATTTTCTCAATTGACGAGACGGAGGACTCCAAGGTTTTTTTCAAAACACTATTTTATTCATCAAAGACTGGATGAACCACAACCACCTTAAATTGAACCCTGATAAAACAGAGATAATCATTTCCAACAACAGACTACACCAATGGACTCCTACACACTGGCCGGATGCATTAGGAACTTCACCTATCCCTAAGAATTCTGTAAAGAGCCTCGGCATTCAAATTGACGCTAACCTCTCTAGGCAATCCCAGATAAACATGCTTATGTCATCCTGCTCTTATCAGCTGAGGAACTTCAAAAAGATCAGGAGATTATTCACTAGGGAAGCAAGCATGGTAATCATGATGGCTATGATTTTGTCTCGGTTAGACTATGCCAATGCTATCTACCTAGGTCTCCCTGCCAACCAAATCTACAAGCTCCAGCTGATACAGAATCAAGCTGCCAGAATCATTTACCAACAACAGAGACACTGCCATACTAAGTCACTGATGAAGCAGCTTCATTGGCTTCCCGTGGCACAGCGGTCCATGTTTAAGACAGGCTGTATTATCTTTAAAGCAATAATTTATCTCTATGAAGATCCATCCATACATCCCTAAACGGAACCTCAGATCGGCACAAATGAACTTGCTGACGATTCCAAGATTTAAGCGCAAAAGAATGGGTGGCTCATGACTCTCTAAGCTGGGCCCCCAATTCTGGAATTCCTTGCCGATTGAGATTAGGCATACAACGGATTACATGTGCTTCAGAAAAAAACTGAAAACTTGGCTTTTCACTCAGGCCTATTGCTAGATACAACTTCAGGGGTGGCTCTTAACTCAGCTCCAAGAGACCTTTGGTGAACGTGCGCTCAATAAATTCCCTATAACATAACATAACATAACATAAAAGCTGTGTCTTTCGCGAGCAGACGTGTTCATGATAACAGGTTCTGATATAAAAAAAAAACATGTTGTTTAATAAAGGTGTCATGCCACACAAACTCAGAATTAAGTGCCAAGAAATATCAGCCCTTATAGTGAAGCTGTGTACTGATTCTTATTCTGACGTATAGGCTGTGCTATTTTCTTATTTATTTCATGTTTCATGCTAACCCGACATTTTTAAAAATAGTACCTTAGTGCAATCTATGATATTAATGTAATTTTTCAGTGGCTCTAGTCACAAGCCTGCGTTTTCATCCAGTCACTTACATGTGCAGCCACAGATGTGGGTGAATGCTTCGTAAAATATGCGTATTTCGGGCACATACATTTTCTTCAGACAGCTAGTCGTAGCTGCAGAGATATTTTGCCCCATCACTCATGAGAACCGCGCACGCTTCATGCCAGGCAGAAAGCCCTTCCAAACTTCGGTACCTGTGCAGCGGCAAAGCCCTGGCACCGCCGCAATAAAATTCAAACGGTATCCAGCAACCTCAGCCAGATTTGTGTCAAACTCCTTAACATGTTCCAGTTGCACGCAATACTAATTAAAGGCACTCATTGTTAACTGATATAAATAGTCCCCACTTAGCCCATTATAGGTACGGGCCGTAAAACTAACAATTATGTGCCAGATGACGCATGTTAACACAGAGAAATTCTGTAATGACATTTCTGTGGCACCGGAGCCGCGTCCAGAGCCATGTGTTCCACATTAGGAACCAAAGGGGGGGTGCTGATTGCACGGGTGACGTCATCCCTAAGAATAGAAATACCTCACTGCACCTCTGGATGACTTACAGTACACAGTTGGTTCGGGCAATGAAACCATTAATATGGGTTTGATTTCTGCTTCTACATATGTTTGACATTCCATATATAGAGGCTGGGCTGAAGCTTCCTACTCAGTGAGCGAGGGGCCCAGATTTAAGCTATTAAGAATGATTTACCATTTCTCCCTCAAAAATCTGTTCTCCTGTTTGCATGCAATGGGAAGCGTGATGCGGGCAAGAGCGGAAATGAAGGCTGAAATGTATATATTGTTACAGGCGGTGTCTTCTCGACCTCCAGCCAATTAACAAAAGTAATTTCTAGGCAATGTGTAAATATGCAGTTATTCGTCTGGACGAACGTAAACATCACGTCTCTTCCGGTAACGTAAGACGCAGGTGCCCAACATCAAGGCGTCGCGGGGCAGCACGGTTACAGGTGCCTCCAGCGGGATTATCCTGTTTGGTGTTTGGAAAGCTGCAATCGACTGGATCGGTTTGCAAAAGCAATCTTTATTAGTTTTTCTAAGGGCTCTGAACTACAAGACCACCAACTAGAGATGTTTGAAAGGTTTCGTCGCAATAACAGAACCAGCATAAACAAGAAGCCGCGTCGTGTGAGACATGTAGAAGATTTGACGTTGTTTGCTTGGATTTTTCGCCCCATAGGCGCAAACCATAACAACTCATTTTCGACTATTCATGACTTCTATGTTAACATTTTCAGTGCCAGTGATGATGAATAGAGGGTAGATTCTCAGAGCTGCTAGAGGCATGGCATTTTAAACAAGGAGTGACCGGGCTAATCTAAGCGACGTTTGAAATCTGTCCAAGATCACAAGCATTGGTTTAGAATTTAAACTAATCTGAATACGAACTTGCAGCTTTAGGGTTCCCCAATGTACACAATTACTGAGGACCACATTTTTTCCCCATGGATGCCACAAATAAGCTGAGATGGGAGTCCGCCCGCCACCCTAGCGGTGGTGGGACCGGCCGCCAGTGGTGCGGCGGTCCCGCACCACCAATTAGGATGCGACCGCCACCCTGGCGGTCGCATTCCGTATTGTTAACATTGCGGCGGGTGCTGCTGTGAGCAGCACCCACAGCAATGCCAAAAATACATGTTGTGCATTGCCAAGCACAACGTGTCAGGCACCGCGCGGTGCCTGCCACCTTGTGCAGCTCCAACCCCCCAGGGGCCCGCATCGGGCCCCCAAAGCAATTCCCGCCAGCCTTTCCATGGCGGCAAAGCCGCCATGGAAAGGCCTTCACATCAAACCATCCTAATATGGATGGCGGTGCCTGCTAGGCACCGCCACCATATTAGGGGCCAATTCCGCAGGGCCGGCAATCGTTCCGATTGCCGGCCGGCGGAAAAGCGGCAGACGCACTTTGCGTCCGCCGCGAAACCCCCGCCATTGTAATATGGCGGGGGGTTCACTCGTTACGATGTCGTGGCCGTTGCCACCGCCTGCTCGGCGGTGGCGAACGTCACGACATCCTAATGAGCCCCTTAATGTGAATAAAATCAATGCACGCCAATCAGCATTTTTTTCCAAGACGAACCACCCAAGTGAAAGTTTTTGGGGGGAAAATCAAACCATTAAATATCTGCTGTATGGTTTGACTGATTTGGTCCCTGACACTGGCCAGTCCTCCTGCCTCCTTCAATGACTTCTAGGTCAAACATGCCCTGTTATATGCCCCTTGACATGTGTTAGCACCTCTGTCTACATATTTACTCATCATATCCTGCCCATGTCACATCCTTCAACCAAAGTCCCAACAACTAATTTAATAAACTAATCAGTGGCGGCTCCACCACTAAGGCGAAGGAGCTGTCGCCCACTGCTTTCAGCAGTGGAAATAAAGAAAATATAAAATGATAATATCTCATTGTTATTATCATTTTATTTGTCCCTGCTGCGGCGTCTTTGCGGGGCGGGGCTGCTCTGCTCTCAGAGCAGGGGGGAGGAGTGGTGACCACTCTGTGAGTGTGCAATGACTGATTGGCCGGCCCTCTTGGGCCGGCCAAACAGTCATGCGTACTTTGCATGTTCTCCACCCAGGCTGCATTACAGCCTAGGTGGAGAACATGCCCAGGCTCCCATTCTCCCATTCCCTGGCAGAGAGCCAAACCACGGTGCTCACACCAATCACAACACTGCATTGCAGCGTTGTGATTGGCTTAGGGGAGCCTGGAAACCTGGGTGCTTCCTGTTCTGGTGCGGAGACTCGATGACAAGGGATGACGAGGTAAGACGCGGCGAGGAGGTACTTTTCTTTTCCTTTACCGCCTATCTCCACCACCCTCGCCCCCCACCCCGCCACCTCCGATCCGTGCCAGTCGCCACTGCAACTAATGTTGCTTATAAGGCATAGGGGCAGATCATACCACCTTCAGGCTAATGCCAACGCCTTCTCTATCCCTTCAAATGACTAAGGATGGCATCAACATCCCACCAGTAGGCCAAATAGCTAAGGTAGCAAGTCAGCCTTAGTGGGCGATCTAGAACCTTTAAGGCTCAGGCCATTGACCCTTACCCACCAGTCTCCAAAGACTTGAAACCAGCTACTCTTTTCTTCTCGTAAGGGTCTTCCACCACATCCTGTCGAGAGTATTCTCAGAAACCTTCCATCACAAGTAGAACCAATTGAACTTTGGTTCATATTTGTGGCCTCTTCTTCCCTTCTTATGTGAGTAGCTTCCAATGCAGGAAAATACAAATAAATGTTCTACGAAAAAACAGATATGCTATACCACTATCTCAATTCCCATTGCAGTTCACCTACATACAACATATATGATAACGGCATGCCACATAACTCTTTAGAAACCAAAAGATCATAGCTGTAGTACACACAGTCTTTGGACAAACTATTAAGTTTTAAATATTATGATTCCAGAATATAATTGTAAGGATATTCTCATTTAGAAATATCTTTTTTTTTTAATGTTTGAAAAGCTTTATTGAATGAACAAAGAAATAGGCAAAAATACCAGCAATAAATACGAATAATAACAAGTAATTATAACAAAATATACGGCTAGTACAATAAAAGAAATAAAAGCTATTTTAAGATTTTATATGGAAAGGGGGATAGGAAAAGCGAAGGGAAGAAGGGAGGAGGGGAGAAGGAAATAAAAACAAATTAATAGAAAAGAAGAGTGCATATTACACTACATAATATGGCGAAATGTGAACAAGCCATTGGTCAATAAACAACATATATCAACTTATCTTGGATGATACAGAAAGAGAACAAAGATAAGGTATTCAAGGAGGTTTAAAATTTTCAGAATTGAGGGAGGAATTACGTTTAAAAACAATCTGATCCAAATAAGTTGTGAGAGGTAACCAAAAAAGCGCTCTATTACATGCTGGTTTACAGGAGGAGGCGAAGGCAACATCAAGTCTATAAAAGTGGCAAAGGCTATTCCACCAGTGTTTTGTAGAAAGATTAGAGAAAGTTTTCCAGTTTAAGGTAATGTGCTGAAAGGCTAGAGCGAGCATGAGATCAAAAAGACCATGAGAATGAGAGGGTATAGATAAAGAATCAAAGAGGCTTCCGGTAAACAAGAGGGGTATTGAATAAGAGATAGAAAGGTGAAAAATACGAGAGATATAGGACCAAACAGATCTCCAAAAATTGGAAACCGACGAACAGAGAAAAAGAAGATGCATAAGGTTAGCATCAGAAGAACCACAGGACCAACAGTTAGAATCTGAATCAGGAGAAAAACGGGCAATAGAGACAGGAGTAAGATAAAGCCTATGATAGAGAAAAAACATGGATTGAGTAAGAGAGGCAGAGCCAGAAATTTTTAGAGATCTAGACCACATTTTGTCCCAAAAGCAGATAGTCCATTCACATCCCAGATCAGACTCCCAGGAAAGTTCCAATTTAGATTTAACTCTATATGGTTTGGGGGCTAAATAATATTTATATATAAGAGAAGCTTTAGCTAAGGATAGGAGAATATTAAGAAGAGAGTTTTGGGTATCGGGGAGAGGAGGGGGGAAGAGAGTAATATACATCTAGAATAATCGCCATAAGAGTGGTAAACTTCTGTAAGAAGGAACGAGGACAGTGGAATAAGGTTTGAAATTAAGGGGAAAAGAACATGGCGACAGGCCATTCAAAAGATGTTTAACCCATACAATGTTCTTTATCCTTCAAGAATTCCAGAAAAAGGGCCTGTTATTGAGAAGAATAAGAGAATTATGCCAAATAGGAGAATCCAAGAAGTCATCCCGAGAATGGGGAGTAGGTAGAACTAAAGTTTTCAGAAGGGAACAAGTATGCCTAAACAGGGGGAAGGATGTATGAGAAGTTTTGGCGGAAAAAGCTATTACTTCCTTGAGAGAGAAAGGTAATAATAAAGTTTGTTCAATGGATAACCAAAGAGGAGTAAAAGGAGAATGCTTAGCTACGAGCCAGTGCGAGGCTTGACGAAGAGAAAAGGATCTATGATAAAGACGAAAGTCTGGAAAATTCACACCACCATTAGACTTGGTCTTACGAAGAGAAGAAAGGGCAATTCTGGCTTTTCTATTCCTCCAAAGAAATTTAGAAAGACAAGAATCAATACGTTTCATGTATATGGCGGGAATGTGAACGGGAAGCATAGAGAGAATACAAAGTAAGATAGGGGCAATCATCATTTTAATTGAATCTAACCGACCCCACCAAGAAAGAAAAAGGGGGTTCCAGGAAGAGAGTAACTTATCAATACGAGACAGAACAGTAGTCATATTTAACTTAATCGAAGAAGCAATAGAGTTGGAAAACCATATACCTAAATATTTAATTTTTGAATCATTCCAGGCAAAACCGGTGGGTGAAAAAGAGTGGGGGAGACAAAATTTAGTAAGGGGAAGGATTTCTGTTTTGTCAGAATTAATCTTGTAACCAGAGACTTTGGAAAAGGAATCAAATTCACGAAGCAAAGGAGAGACAGAGGTGTCAGGGTCAGAAATAAATAAAAGGATATCGTCCGCATATGCGGAAAATTTAAGTTGTTGGTCTCCAAAAGAAAAACCAGAGATGGAGTCATTGTTACGTATAGAAGACAAGAAAGGCTCAAGAGCTAGGACAAAAAGAAGAGGGGATAAAGGGCATCCTTGATGAACTCCGCGTTGAAGAGAAAAATAGGATGAAATAGAACCGTTAACTAATACTGAGGTCCTGGGGGCAGAATACAAAAGAGAGATAAGTGAAATTAATTTGGGACCAAACCCATGCCACTGTAACGAGGCAAATAAGAAGGACCAGTCCACTCTATCGAAAGCCTTCTCAGCATCAACTGATATGGCAGCTAGAGAAGTAGAGAGAGAGGGAAGTTTGTTTAGGACATTAAGAAATAGTCGAGAATTATCAGAGGTATGCCTACCTTTGACAAACCCACACTGTTCTTTCCCGATAAGGTGGGGCATGAGAGGGTCTAGTCGTAGAGCAAGCAATTTAGCAAACAACTTATAATCAACATTTACCAAAGATATCGGGCGATAATTCTTGCAATATTTGGGATCACGACCCTCTTTATGGATTAAACAAATAGTCGCTTTCTGAAAAGTACCTTCCGTCTTACCAGCTAAAAAAAAGGAATGGAAAAGCGCTAAAAGTTTCGGAAGTAAAAGATCTGAAAAGTGTAAATAAAATTCAACCGAGAAGCCATCTGGGCCAGGAGCCTTCCCTTTAGTGAGAGAGGTTAGGGCGCTGGCTAGTTCTGTAAGAGACAGATCTGATTCAAGAGCAAGAAAATTAAGGTGGGATGAAGGGGGGGGAGGAGTTTTCTCAAGATATTCCTGAATGGTAGAAAAAGAAGGAGGAGATTCAGGAGTGTAAAGATTTTGATGAAAGAGCTTGAATTCATTAAGTATTTCTTGATCTTTGTGCAAAAGAGAGTCGTTGGAGGAGAATATAGCATCTATGAGGGTGCGGTCTTTACGCGTTTTGAGATAATTTGCCAAAAGCTTCCCTACTTTGTTACGGCCACCATAATAGCGAGCACTACTACTCAAAAGTACAGAGGACGCGTTATCAGTAGTGAGTTTATTAAAGGCGAGTTTAGCTCGTATGAGTTCTGGTAAAACAGAATGTTTCGAAGAGGTATAAAATTTGTGTTCAAGCAGCTTGATATGTGCCAAGGTGGTTTTACGTTGCTGCAGGAAGCGTTTCTTCTTTTTTGAGACGAAATCAATGATAAAGCCTCTTGCAGTAGCTTTAAAGGAATCCCATATGACATGTGAAGCTGAATCGGGTGTACAATTAAGATCAAAGAATTCAGTTGCGAATGCGCGAAAGGAAGAGGAGAAGAGAGGATCTAAAAGGAGAGAGATGTTAAAACGCCAACGAGAGGACTTGGGATGTGGAGGGAGCAAATCCAGGTCAGTTACTATTGGGGCATGGTCAGAGATAACAATAGGTTCTATAGAGGAAGAGAGGAGATTTTGGGATAAGGGTTGAGAGAGAAAGATATAATCCAAGCGAGAAAGAGAAGCGTGGGGGGAAGAGAAAAAAGAGAAGTCTAAAGAATAAGGGTGAGAGAGTCTCCAAGAATCAATGAGATGTGCTTGAGAGATGGTGTCGAGAAAATGTTTGTGAGTCTTAGTGGGAGTAAAACGAACTTGAGATTGACGGTCAAGAAATGGGTCCATAACTTGATTGCAGTCGCCTCCTAAGATGAAAAAATCATTCTGAAATTGGACACATTTTTGTGTAACAACAGGCCAAAAGGAGCAGTTAGGATGTGTAGGCCCATAAACATTAAAAACAGTTAAAGGAACATTATTAATTAACAATTTAACAAGTAACCATCTACCTTCAGTATCAGTTTCTTGTGATAAGACCTTGCAGTTCAATTTCTTATGACATAGAGTGATGACACCATTCTTTTTAGTAGTAGAAGGAGAGAATAACACTGTACCCACCCATCCTCTTTTTAATTTTAACGCTTCAATTTCATTGAGGTGGGTCTCTTGCAAAAGTACTAGATCAGGGTCATAAGAGGCGAGGTGCGAAAGGATTCTCTGTCTCTTAATAGGGTTATTAAAACCTTTCACATTCCAGGAGATAACTCTGAATGTAATAAACAGTAAAGCTTTATAAAAAACCAAATATGCATTAATAAAAAAATGAAAGAAAGAACAGACACAGAATAGGGGATGAAAACTAGGGGAGAAAAAGGGGAATAGAAGAAGGAAAGGAGAGAGATAAGAAGAGACAGTACATATCCATAAAGGACGACTGAAAAGAACATACCTGAGGGGAACGGAAACAAAAGTAGAAGGCTGGGGCAATGGCGACGAACGGAAGATGAGACGCCCGAATCAGGGAGTCCAAACCACACCAGAACATATAAGAAAGTGCAGATGGACCAGACAACTATAAACATGATAAGACGAACCTGTATGAAAATAAGAAAAAGGGGATTAAGAGTGTATACAGTAATAAAGAATAAATGAGGACCATATGTCAAAGCGAGCTGAGAGTATCAACAATAAATATGAAATATAGAAATGGTAAGCAGAAGAATAGCGGAGAGAAAGATAACAAAATGTAGTAAGACATGCAAAACACTAGGAGATAGAAAAAGGACAGCCAATATAACACGTGAAAAGGAAACACGGACACAACAAGCGTGAATGCCATATAGACAATATAACAATAGTGATGAATAATAGGGATAAAAATAGAAACATATCAAACCATATAATAAACAGGGAAAGCTGAACATGGGACACATATAAACATGGACAAAGATGACTCATATGTCAACATTGCAATAACAATATGAGTCCTGATGGCATGAATAGAACATATCATCCTGTAGGAGGATTAGCGGTATCCATGCTAGTCGAAGAATGAGAATGGATAAACTTCTTGAGTTCTGCAGGATCTTCAAAGGACAAAGTTCGATTCTGAAAAGTAACTTTAAAGATGCAAAGGTGAAAAATCCCATAACGAGCACCCATTGAGCGAAGAGGAGGACGAAGACTAAGAAACTCTTATCGTCTGGTGGCTGTGACATTGGAGACATCCTGAGAGAGAAAGACTCTCTGACCAAGCCAAGAAATTTGCCGTTTGGCTCTAGCTGCAGAGAGAACAGAGAGTAGGTCAGTGAATTTCAAGAAGAGAATGATAACACCCCGGGGTTTGACCGAGGAAGACGAAAGTGAAGGACGTGGACCAAGTCTATGTGCTCTCTGAATGTTCAGTATTGTTGAAGAAGGCATCTCAAGTAACTTTTGAAGAAAGGAAGAGAAAAAGGTGACAGGGTCTTCTCCTTCCAAAGATTCCGGCAAACCATAGATACGTAAATTATTCCTCCTATTACGATTTTCCAAGTCCTCGGTGTGTTGTTGAAGCTTGCGGACTTCCTTTTCAAGAGAGGAAAGCTGTTGAGAATCATCCTGGATCGACGAGAGCTGTTGCTCCATTGTAGAGCTCTGTTCTCCATTGAGGACCACTTTTCTTCCAGAAATTGCATCTTACTGTTTGTTTCCTCCACTAACGGGCGTAAGGCGCGAATTTCCTCCAATAACAATTCCAAGGAAATGGTAGGAGATGGTTTGTCAGGTGATGGAGGGTCTTGTTTCAGCCTTTTAGGAGTGGAAGTTGGAGGAGACGATTTATGAAGCGTTGATTGCGACGCTTGGGAGCGAGCAGAAGACACTCCAGCCATACCTGTAGAAGAAGGAGCCTCCGGTGTAGACACCACAGATTGTGAGGGTGACAATGAGGAGGAGTTTTTAGGGACAAAAACAAACTGTGGCTTACGAATCCTGCCCATGTGCGGGTGTTAAATCAATAAGAGAAGCTCTGCAATGAGTAAAGATGATCACGAGAGAAAAAGGTAATCCATAGCAAGCCTAGGCAGCGATGTCCAAAATAAAAAATGAGAAATAACTTGAGCTCACATTGGTAAGAAGGAGAAAAGGCCCATCTCTGGTATGAAAAACTAACACAGAGGAACCACGTTCTGAGAACACTTCCGGCTGCACAGTCAAATCCCTGACCTCTATGAATACAATAAATCAAATGTTCAATGCTGAAGCTCTGTATTCCTTGTTATTACTGTTTACTATTAACCACCTGTTCTGTTTTTAGGCAATTTATTTTTACTCATGTGACTGTATGATTGCGAAACATGAAGCACACACAAAGGGAGTGTAAGTTTCCACAAATCTTACTAAAGACATCCGATTAGAGAGATGACGCTGAGAAGCGTGTCAGGAGGAGAAAAACCAACAAATATGAAGCAATATTGTGCGAGAGTGGGTGAATCCAGCAGGTGGTACATAACCAGCAGGTGGTACAAATCCAGCAGGTGGCACATAGGAAAAATTCAAAAATGCTCATGAGGCAGAGTAATATGCAGAAACTCTGAGGGAAAAAGCAGCAACGAAGAATATGTGAAGCAAGTCATGCAGTGGGTAAAGGCAGCTTACTTTGGATTGAAATCTTGAAGAGAGACATGCTGGGTCTGTGAGCGGAACTGAAGCGCATTTATTGTGAGGAAGAATGAAGACGTATATTCGCTTCAAACAGGCTGACAGGAACGAAGACGCTACTTCAAAATGGCGGCCGCTCAAAGAAAAAAAATTCAAATAAGAGGGAAAAACGAGAAGCGCAACGCGACTTACACTCCAGAGCCCCTCATTCAACTCACGGCATGTTCCGGTGCATGGAAACGTGAAGTCCGTCAATAAAAAGTACGAAAAAACGCACTTACGATACGAAGAGCGTCCCGGTGTGTCGGAGCTCCGAGCTCAGGCGGCCATCTCGCGCGGCGTCGAAACCACGCCCCCATTTAGAAATATCTTTGATAGGTACATAGCAGGTTTTTTATAATATCATTGTTAAAAATATTGTGTTTAAAATATTGTTGTAAGTAATATAATTTTTACAATATTTTTATAACGGTGTTAGTGTTTTATATTTTATAATGTCCTTTCTGTTCAAATGTTTAATATTTGGTATTAATTCAGTAGGTGTTTTGTTTGTATAGAAGAGTTTAAAATAATTAATAATTTCAGCATCATTTTTTAAATATTTTTTTAATTTAAATTATTTTATTTTGGTAGCGGGATGTTGGGTATATAGGTAGAGGAATGGGGAGCTTATTTAAAATGTATACTTTAAAAAATAATTTATTTACATTTTAAAAAAGCTTTAAATGCAATTTTGTTTAATTTAATTTTAAATTTTCGACATGTAAAACTGAATTTAATTGTATTGTTGGTATGTTTATTAATTTATGTAGATATTAATTCTGACGTTATATTAAACTTATGTATTATATTTGGAAGGTAAAATATATATAATTATGTATAATTTAATAATTTTGTGAAATGTTTTGGGTAATTGGAAATGTAGATTTTTTAAATGCATTTATATTTTAAATGAAACATGAGTTGGCATTGTTATATATATTTAAATATTTTAAACTATGTAAAATAGTGTTACAATTTCAAAATATATATATTTTTTTAAATAAAGGATATTTTTCTTTTTTTGAAACAAATTGTAAAATACATTAACTTTATATTTACATTTAACATAATTTTAAATGTAGAAATGTTCAAGTTTTTAAAATTTTAAATGTAGTTAATATTACATTTTTTTAAAGTTCATATTATTTCTTATGTACAATACTGATTTTAATATACATTTTAGTGGTAGTAGTGCATGTTTACTTTGGAATGGGAATAGTAAATCTGACCCCATTCAGTGTCCAACTACTTCCCCAAATGGTTTAGACAGGATTCGGAATAATAAGCCTGACTCCTTTAATATCCAATACCTTCCCCAAAATGATTTAGATCAGTGGTTCTTAACGTTTTAACTTCTGAGGACCCCCACTGAATCACCATTGGAAGTCTGGGACCCCTAAGTCATTTACAGGACTTGAACTCTATCTGAGGACGGAGCAGCAAGCAAAATAGGGTCTGCAGCGAATCACAGGTCTCTTGCTCATGCACTGTTAAACATAGAAAAATTCCATACCAAAAAGCAGAATCAATTTTGTGATGAATAATATAGTGCTTCACACCATGCTTCAGCGGTTTCTATGTGCAGTTCCTGACAGGCCTTACCTTCTCCAAATTGATGGTACTCCTCTTAGCGAATTTGAAAGCATAGAGGAGTCTTGTAGGGGCTCCAGCCCATGGCCTGCTTGCCACAAAAGGCAACAGTGATTAAAGCAACTGAGCTATCTTGGCTGCTGTGCCAGGTTTTTTCCAAATTATGTTATGCTAGATACATTCATAACAAACTTTGATTTGTTGATATACATATGTACAATGAAATAAAGACACATCGTTGACATACCTCAGTGGGTTGAGCACCTTCTCTACTGTCTGTATATAGCCAGCAGGAGGCAGGGAGGCCCATCTGGGTCCATAATAAAAGCAGTGCACATAAAGTAACTCTATTTAGTTAAACATATTTTTGATTTTGAGTATGTGACTTGAAAAATTGGTGCTGCATTGGTGAGGGTCTTCCGTCCCATGAACGAACTTGTGCGAACGGAGGTGGGCTCGCAGGCCTTGCATCTGTCTATGTGGCAGAGCGCCTAGTCACAGTTAAGCCTGCGGGGGCCTTATAATGAGCATGCAAAGATGTTGCCGGGTTTAAGCCCACAGCCATGTCTGTGTTTGGCAGCACCCTTAACATGCAACATTAGCACCATTACCACATAGACTGATTACTCTGCTATACAGAGGAAAGGATATTTTTCGACAAACTACATCACTGAATAAATGCGAGAGGATAATTAATAATAAGTAAGCATGGCAAACATACAATAACCACCTCTCTCGTTTATGCAGCCATGTAGCGTGTGCAAAAAATATCTAATTTGTATGAAATGTAATTTTAGTTTAAATAAAGCAGCTCCTGCTTACTCCAAGAAACTTCAATGCAGCACTAGCAGCCTTGAAACGCACACCTTCGGTAAAACTAGCACATGTGCTCATCAGAGGCAGGACCGGACTGGCCGTAGAGGGCACTGGGCATTTTCCCGGTGGGCCGGAAGGGTGGGTGCCGGTTTTCGGCCCGTGGGGGCCGTTTTTGTTACTGAGGGACGGTTTTGCAGTAGTGCTGCAAAATCGGCCCCCTGTAACAAAAGCGGCAGCGGTGCAAAGGAGGGCCGAAGGTTCTACAGTAGCACCCCCTGACCTCCTTGGGTGGCGGTCGAGCGGAGCTGTCAGGGCTAGTTTCCGTTCCCAGGCCGGCCGTGATCAGGGGACAAGTCACAACTCAAGACAGCTCCTTGGCACACTACAGTCGGTGGCAGTGCTGCTAGCCGGAGAAGGTTGAAAGGGGCATGCATGCACACCACCAAACTGAAATTCCAAAACATGTCCAATCACCGTGCAGCTCCAAAATACAGCCAAACAGCGATTGGAATGTTTTAATTTTCCCACTCTAGTGCTACTTGTCACCTATTTTAAGTAAGGCCACAGAGAATGCCTATCTTTAATGAGCCCAGTTCTAATCCAATCCTAATGCTGCTCTCATGAGCTCTATTACAATAGAATGAGAATAGCACCACCAATGGCATAGCACATTAACCAGGGCCTCCATTGAAGACCGGGGAACTGTGTCTGTTTCCCTAGTTCAAAGAGTCAGCGCAGACGTGTCAGACTGGGTCACACTGAAAAGCATGCCTTGAAACAAAGAAGATCTCGCCTCCTATACCTAAACCTGCTTCTCACTTAGCGCAGTGCCTGAGCGTAGGGAGTGATAAAAAAGCAAAGTGCTTATGATTGTCATGGACCCTCTGAGCAAGTGCTGTGGACCACAGGTTAAGAACCTCTGGTTTAGATAATTGTGTAAATAGTAAATATTCCACCTTCAATGTCCAACACCTTCCCCAAAGTGATTTAGAATTGAGTGGGAATTGTAAATCTGATCCCTTCAATGCCCAACACATTCCTCAAAATGTTTTAGGTTGGAGTAGGAATAGTAAATTAGAAACCTTCAAAGTCCAACACCTTGCCCAAAATGATTTAGTGCCTGATTACGACTTTGGCAGTGTGACAGCGGGCCGCCACAGCAGTGCCCCGCTGCCACACCCCCAAAGCTGTCAACTGACCGCCCCCAGATTAGGAGTTTTCTCCTGGTCTGGCGGGCGGTGCTTTGGTGATCCCAGTTGGTGAGCCCCTAGAAAGGCACCGCAATGGAAATACCAAAGCATGTTCCTGCATGGACCGAAATACACAATTTTGTGCATTTCATTCCATTCAGGAACATGGGGGTGATACAGACAGGGGGGCACACCATGTGCTCCCTTGCATGCACCCCCATGTACACAGGCACCAGGGGGCCCTGTAGTGCCCCCTTAGTTTCCTCCCCACAACTTTTTTCATGGCAGGCTCACCGCCATGAAAAGGAGGGCAGCAAGATAACTCATAATATGCTTGGCGGTGCAACACGGCCAGCATATTATGGTCTATGACCGCTGTGCCACTAACACGGGATCAAGGATATTGGCGGTCTCTCCATAGTTGCAATACTGTGGGTGGACCACCACCATGGGTTTGGCAGTCCCATGGACAGCTGAACTCGTAATTAGGCCCTTAGGTTGGAGTGTGAATAGTAAGTGGGACCCCCTCATTTTCTGAAACTAATCCAACATGGCTTAGATTGGAGAGGGAATAGTACATTTGATCCTTTCATTGGCCAACACTTTCCACAAACTTATTTAGATTGAAGTGGGAATAGTTAATCTGATCCATTCAATGTTAAACACCTTCGATTGTGTAATTTATTTTCCAGTGGGAATAGTAAATATTACCCTTTTAATGTCCAACATCTTCCCCCAAAAACTTTTTGTGGAGTGAGTGTAGTATATTTTATCCTTTTAATGTGCAATTTAATGGTAAATATATTTTAGAGAGGAAAAGGAGAAATAAATAGTTTGCCTTCAATTATTGTACATTTTGTAGTGTTGGTTGCTTTGTATTGTGTGTATGATTTGACAAATAGAAAAATGGATAATTTTATATATACTTTATTTTAATTTTTTTAATTTATTTGTGACACATAGATGTGTGTTTTTTACATAAAAATATATTTGCAAAAATATATAAGTTCATTGTTTTACATACTTCTGCAGTACCATATATTTTACATATTTATTTTTGAATTATGATATACGCTGTAATGTATTTTTTCCTGTTACCCAGATATACAGCTTACATTGTTTTTTTTACACATTTTACATATATTTTTAACATATACATTTACCTTCCAAGGGAAATATGAAATGAACATTGTTAGAAATGGGGGTCTCTAGTTAGCAGAGGTAGGTACCTTTGACCAAATAGGGACCCTTGCTTCTAGTCAGGGCAAGGGGGAAACACACTCTAGATAACCCCTGCTCACCCCCTTGGTAGCTTGGCACGAGCAGACAGGCTTATCCTCAAGGCAATGTGTAAAGTATTTGTACCAACACTCACAGTAACACAGTGATAATACCACAAATGGACACCACACAGGTTTAGAAAAATAAAGGTATCTTTATCTAAATTTGACAAGACCAAAACGACAAAAATCCAGCATACACAGTTAAAACTATTCTTCGAAATGTTCTTTGGAATGTTATTATTAAAAACAGACTTGTAGACTCTGTATTCCTCTGAGCGCAAGAGCACTATGTCCAAACAGTCCTTAAATTGTAGCAAGTTATGGTTATTTGTATATAACAGGATGTTAATGGCACCTTTCCCTTGGCACTGGCATGCGATGCCCCTGCGGCTCTGACATACCGCTTTCAATATCAAAGTAATGCTGACTCCGTTGCCAACCACTGCGAGCGTATGCCCCCGGCTGCCCCCTGAGCGTGAAAGAAGGAGTGAAAAACAACACAGGCCACCAGTATCGGGACAGTTTCCTGCAGGCCCGCAACCCGCCCCAGGCAGCGACACACGCGGCGGCTCAGGAGTTCAGTCCGAGCGTTACCTGGGGGGGTTGCTTCCTCTCTCCGGCACCTCCGGTCTTGGCTGCGTAGCTACTGGGACCTCGGACGGCCCCCGGGAAGCACAGGACTCCGGCCCAAGGGAGAGCACTCCTCACTTTTCTGCTGCGATCGACCTGCTGGGCGGGGCGCGATGAGCGCCGGCTTCCTCACGTCGAGGAGTCCTTCATTGCCAGGCAACGTCTCGTGTCGGATCTTGCAGCAGCGCAGCTTCTTCCACGGGCTCGGGCCATGAGCGGTGATCGGACAGAGGGGTCGGAACGGCTTTCTCTGTCAGGGGCAGCACATCGCAGCTTCCAGACACGTTCCAACGGAAGCGAGGCCAGATATTAGGGACGGATGGCAGACCCTTAGCGCTTTCCCCCACTGACGCTGCAGCCTCCTCACCGGGCTCAGTTCACGAAGGCTGTGCAACGGCACATACACAGCGCAGCTTAGGTAGAAAGGACAACAGACTTAAAAAGGTCCTGGAAACTTTGATGTCCCTGAGTTTCCTAAACAGGAGGCCAGCTCTCCTCAGGCCCTTGGAGATTTCCTTTAAGTAGAGGACACAGCACACAGCAAAAGTCCCCCTCCTTTCCTTGGCAGAATAGCAACTGCAGGTCAGCCCCAGAGCACACAGCAAGGGCAATCCTTCTTCTCAGCTTCTCGCGCTCTTCTGTTTGGCAAATGTTTCTTCTTAATTCCAGGATGATCTAAAGTACAGGGGTTTAGCTCTAATATTTATACCCCCAAATGTCTTTGTTCTCTAGGTGTAAGGGGTCCTGAACCCAGTCCAAACCAGTTCTGGGTGCACTCTGCCAGTGCACAACTTCTTCCTTTGTGAGTGTGGGCCAAGGTCTTCAGACACACCGCAGGAGGTGGAGCCAGTCTTTTGTGGAAGGCAGGCACAGCCCTAGTCAGGGACAGGTACTACTCCTCCCACAACTCCAAATGCAGTTTGGCCTATTCAGCCCAGGCTGACTCACCCAGACTCCTGGAGCCACCCCAGCCCCTGTCACTCCCAAGCCAGACAGTCAATCCACAACCAGGGGGAGGCACACAGAAAGGTTGAACAAGAAAATAGCCACCTTCTAAAAGTGCTATTGTTGGAAAACGAGGCAGTATCTGTGAGGCCTGCACAAATAACAAGACTACATTTGTCCTTCACTGGGAACCAAACACCCAATTGTAGCGCCTGACTCTCAGAGGGTAGCGTTGCAGAGCAGTCTGAGGCTTACTCAAAGGAGGTGGTGTGGGCTAGTAATCGCCATTACAGGTGCGCAGCAATAACACTCAATAATTGATTGTCCAGTCTGTACTTTGCTTTATAAAAGTAAGAGTACATTTATTAAACACACACACTACTCAATACTATGCACCAATTTACACATATACATAAGCTGTTGGAATTACTTTGTGACATTGTATAATATCTCCACCCCTCCCGCAGGGGGGTGGGGTCTAGTACCACCACTCCCATGTATGCACATCATCTTGCCCCCAAATGCAGTTAGTTGAACCTAACCTAGAGCGAGGGTCCTGCGCACTGGCATCATCCCAACGGCGACCCATCCCGTTACCTCAACAAGCATTTAAAATAGGTACACCTGCCCTGGTGATACATAACCCTGACTGAGCATTTCCTACTGACCATGAAGTATGCACCTCTACATCTTAAGGGCTAGCAGTCTGGTTTCTTCACCTAAGCGCAGCAGCAAGACTACATGTTTAGGCATCACTTTAGAATGACAGTACTCATCACATTTGTGGATCATTAGAATGCATTGCAATTACAGCCCCTAAAGGCATCACAGATGAATCACAGGATTACGCATATACAGCCAGACACCCTAGCAGGAATGTCTGGCAACACAACCCCACTTTGCTTATGACATCACCTTACACAGGTACTTCACATTACACATGTGACTTTCAGTCCCTCTAAAAGAAATAACGTTAGTGAATGCATTTCTGGTGCAATTACACCTCTTCACCTCCAGGGGTTGCCCTTCTCTAGACATCCCCAGCTCAGTTCTTCATCCCTTGGTGCACTTCTCCCTACACCTCCAACTGTAGAACAAAAGTTCCAGCCCAGGAGGTGTTGAAAAGCTGGCTGAGCCCTTGAGGGGTTATTTCTTCCTAGTCCCCAGAGACTTAAGGAGGGACTTCTCCTCTTCGTGCTGATAGAGGCTGCGTTCTCCTGCTGCTCCCCCTGCACCTCTGCACTCACAACCAGAAACAAACGCTGTTTCTCCCTTGCTGACCGGTCCAGGCCTGCAAGGCATTATGGGCGCTTTTGCATTTTAGAACAACGGCTCTCCCGCTGCTCCGGGGAGAGCCGCGATGTGGGCCTCCGGCTGCGTCTTCTTGCCGTTGGAGGGTCCGGTCCCACCCGGACCCCCAGGTGAGTGATACGGCTCGGGGAGCCCACCCCTGGCCGCTTATGCCAATTTTCGGGGGCCCGGTCCCACCCGGACCCCTTGCACCACACTCTGTCCTCCGCGGGGTCCCGGTCCCACCCGGGAACCCCATGCCTCCGACTTTCTGGAGAGCCACTCTTTTTGTTTCAGGGAGGCCCGGTCCCACCCGGGCCCTCCCGCATCACCAGGCTGAAGGGCAGCCCGGGGAGCCCACCCCCGGCTGCTCCTGCCGGCTCCCCGCTCGGCCCGCACCTCCGGGTGCAGCTGCAGGAGCCGGCACATCCATTCAGGTCTGCCCACTCCGGCGGGCAGACGCGGAGGCCTCCTTGGCCTCGCCGGACCTTGGGGGGAGTGCGACGGCACTCCCCCCCCTCCTTCCAGCACTTCGGGGCCCGGAGATGGGGTTCCGGGCCCCTCTGCTCACCTTCGCGGGGAGCGCGACGGCGCTCCGCCGTCCTTCGCTTTTTCGTCAGGGGCCAGGGTGGGCTCCTGGCACCCCCTGGGGGAAATCTTCACGGGGAGCGCGACAGCGCTCCCCTGCTTCGCTTTGGGGCCCGGGGATGGGGTCCCGGGCCCCTTGGGCACAATTTCGCAGGGGCGCGACGGCGCTCCCCCGACTTTCATCTTCGCGGGGGGCACGACGGCGCTCCCCCGCCTCCTTTCTCACACGGGGCCCGGAGTTGGGATCCCGGGCCCCTCCCCCGGCACATCTTCACGGGGAGCGCGACGGCGCTCCCTGGCTTCATGTTCGGCGGGGGCCAGGGTGGGCTCCTGGCACCCCGCGGGGGTACCTTCATGGGGTGTGCGACGGCGCACCCTGACTTTACTTCTCTTGGGGGCAGCCCCCGGGACCTGGCCCACCCCGGGGGCACATTATTGACCGGCGGCGGAGCCCCACGCGCTTTGTCGTCGGTCCTTCCAGAGGTCAAAGGTCGCCTACCTTCTGGGGGGCGTATCTCGGCCCCCAGGCGGCCGATTTTGGTGATCTTGGCCTCTTCTTGCTCCTGGAGGTGCACCCCAGCCACTGGTAGCACTTTCCTTCACCCTCCTGGTCACACGAAGGGTGGATTCAGCAGGGAGCTGTCTTCACTGGCTCCCTGCGCCAGCCTTTCGCCTGTCTCTCCTCCTGGGCCTCTCTTCTCCCTGCGCAGAGGCCCCTGCTTCTGCGCACTGGTCCTGGTCTCTTCTCCTGGCGCTGTTTAGGAACCTGGGACAGTCAGGGGGTTCCTCCTTCCAACTGCCCATTGCGCCAGGCTCCAGCACCTTCTGCCTCAGCAGACCACGCCCCAGAGAGAGCTTCTCTTCCTGTGCAAACACTTTGAAAAGAATTGGGGAGGGGGCTGGCAGGAAGTCTCTGTTTGCCCTATTACACAGCGACACCTCACTTCTCTGCCCCTGCTCCCTCCTTCCTGCCCAGGCCTCTGGGTTGGTTCAAGATGGCGTCGTCCAGGGTCTCCTGCCACATGGTATCTGAGAGCCCCTTCCCCCCAGGGCTGCCTTCGCCCTGGTGCAGCTTGGTGCCTGGCACCCAGTGTCAGCTGCTGATGGATTAGCCTGTAGCTCCACCCCTCTTCTCTCCTTGGAGGGAAGGTCTTCACTCTGGGAAGAAAAGTCATTAATCCAGGCTGCTGGGGTCAGCCCCCAGCCAGGCCCTGGTTATGAGCTGACTCAGAGAAATATAACATTTCTGGATGACCCAAAAGCAGTACAAATATGACTCTGGACTCTGCAGAATACTTCTTCTCACATAAGTTACAGTGGACTTTGGTGCGTGTCTGGAATTTGTAGGCCCTAGGAAAGTGAAACTAGCCCATGTGCTCCCTATCCTCATAAGAGAATAATGGAATAAACACTGTAAAGCACACTGACTTTCCCTGGCATGTTTCTTCCCACTGTATAGAGCCTATTCCATGTCACCACCCAATTCTGCATACGTCCTGCCACACCATTCACTTTGTAGCTGCTCCTGGGCTGCGCACGCCAGGAACCTCCCCTGCACATCCCGTACACGTGTGCACACGCATGTACACATGTGTCTGCATGTAACCAGCCCGGTGCCCCGTACTCCAGCTGCTGCGCAGCGGCCTAGTCAAGCTAGGGGGACACCAGTAAAATCCACACGCAGTCTCTTTCATCATGAGTTCACTGTGGGTGAGTCCCAACTTATGAGGCTCTCCCACAGTAAAAGCTCAACAAATAGGTGCTCAAAAAGCGAAAATTCCGGGCGGCTCAGAGTGTCAGAACCACCTTCTATCAGCTATTTTCAAACACAGAATTCAAAAACCATGCTTACTAAAAGATGTGTTAATAAATTCTGAGTTCAGGGATACCAGACTCCAATTTTCCATCTCACTCCTATGGGAAGATATGCTTGTAAAATGTTACAAAGCATTCCCCATTCTGTCCTATGGGCAAGATAGACTTTCAATAGTGAAAAACGAAATTGGCAGTATTTCACTATCAGGACATGGTACACACACCAGTACATGTCCTACCTTTCACATACACTGCACCCTGTCCAGGGGGGTACCTTGGGCCTACCATAGGGGTGTCCTATGTGTAAGAAAGGGGAAGGGTAAGGTCTGGCAAGTGGGTACACTGGCCAGGTCAAAATGGCAGTTAGCAAACTGCGCGCAGGCACTGCGGTGGCAGGCCTGAGACATCTTTTTGGGGCTACTCATGTGGGTGGCACAATCAGTGCTGCAGGCCCACTAGTAGCATTTGACTTACCAGCCCTGGCACACGTAGTGCACTTTACTAGGGACCTACTGGTAAACAAATATGCCAATCAGGGAGAACCAATCACAATATCAATTTATACAGGGAGCACTTTCACTTTGACACTGATCAGCAGTGGCAAACTGCCCAAACCATCTAAGCCAGCAAAAACGAAATCCAGCACAGCATAAAAAACACAGGAGGCAGAGGCAAAGAGTCAGGGAAAACCACGCCAAGGATGCCAGGTCTAACACGTGTCCCCTCCAGCTGAAAAGTGGGGAAAACTACCCACCCTCTTGGGAGTTCTCATCACTAAGGCGTAAAAATCTGGACAGACCATCAGCATTGGCGTGTTCTGTACCAGGGTGGTGTTCCACCGTAAAGTCCATTCCCTGTAGGGAGATGGACCACCTCAACAGTTTTGGGTTCTCACCCCGCATCTGCATCAACCATCTGAGGGGCCTGTGGTCTGTCTGAACCCGGAAGTGAGTCCCAAACAAGTAGGGCCTTAGCTTCTTCAGTGCCCAGACCACAGCAAAAGCTTCCCTTTCAGTTGCATTCCACCTCTGTTCCCTGGAAAGTAGCCTCCTACTAATGAAAGCTACGGGTTGGTCCAAGCCCTCGCCGTTCAATTGTGAGAGTACTGCTCCCACACCATGCTCTAAAGCATCTGTCTGCACCACAAACTCTTTGGAGAAATCAGGCGCCTTGAGCACAGGCGCCGTGCACATGGCAGCTTTCAGGGCATCAAAAGCAGTTTGGGCTTCCTTGAAGTCAGCTCTGTCAAGGGGGCAGCAATGGTCCCATATCCCTTGACAAACCGTCTGTAATACCCAGTGAGACCTAAGAAGGCTCTCACCTCTGTCTGGGTCTTGGGGGGCTCCCAAGCCAGAATGGTATCAATCTTGGCCTGTAGGAGCGCCACATGGCCGCTCCCTACTTGGTGTCCCAAGTACACCACTGATCCCTGCCCTATCTGGCACTTATTGGCCTTGATAGTGAGGCCTGCTCTTTGCAGAGCCTTCAACACTTCACAGAGGTGTTGCAGATGTTCCTCCCAACTGGAGCTGAACACAGCAATGTCATCCAGGTAAGCAGCGCTGAATTCCTCCAGCCCGGACAGTACCTGGTTGACCAGTCTCTGGAAGGTGGCAGGGGCGTTTTTCAATCCAAAGGGCATAACACGGAACTGGTAGTGCCCCTCAGGTGTTGAAAACGCTGACCTCTCTTTGGCCCCCTCAGTTAAGGCAATCTGCCAGTACCCAGATGTTAGATCAAGTGTACTGAGGTACCGTGCAGCTCCCAACCGATCCACGAGCTCATCAGCTCTGGGGATGGGGTGTGCGTCAGTCTTGGTGAACGCATTAAGCCCACGGTAGTCCACACAAAACCGAAGTTCTGGAGTGGCACCGGGTGCAGCAGCTTTTGGTACTAAGACCACTGGGCTAGCCCAGGGGCTGCTGGAGGGCTCAATTACCCCTAGCGCCAACATTTTGGGAACTTCTTCCTTGATGCTGGCCCTGACCTTGTCAGCTACTCTGTAAAATTTCTGTTTCACAGGCAGACTGTCCCCAGTGTCCACATCATGGACGCACCAATTGGAGACTCCTGGTGTCAGGGAGAACAGGGAGGCGAACTGACCCAACACATGGCGACAGTCCCTCTGCTGTTTTGGGGTCAGGGTAGGCGAGAGGTTCACCCCATCCACTGACGCATCCTGCTCCCTTGCTGACAAGAGGTCAGGAAGAGGTTCACTCTCCTCCTCCATCCCATCATCTGTAGCAAAGAGCATTGTCACATCAGACCTCTCAAAGTGTGGCTTGAGGCGGTTCACATGTAGGACCCTCAAAGGGTTCCTGGGAGACTGTAAGTCAACCAGATAGGTTACTTCACTCTTGCGCTCCACTACCTCATATGGACCAGTCCACCTGTCCTGGAGCGCACAGGGCTCCACTGGTGCCATCACCCACACTTTCTGCCCAGGTTGAAATTCGACCAGAGTAGCATTCTGGTCATACCATCTTTTAATTTCTTCCTGGCTAGCTCCAGGTTCGCCTGAGCGAGTTTCCTGAAGCGGTGAGTCTGGTTCCTGAAGGCCAGCACATAGCTGAACACATCCTGTGCGGTCTTACCAGGAGACTTCTCCCAACCCTCCTTCACCAGACTCAGAGGTCCTCTCACAGGGTGACCGTACAGTAGTTCAAAGGGACTGAACCCTAAGGACTTCTGGGGTACCTCCCTGTAGGCAAACAACAGGCATGGCAAAAAGACGTCCCACTTCTGTCGCATGGGTTCCGCAAGACCCTTGATCATGCCTTTCAGGGTTCGGTTGAACCTCTCAACCAACCCATTCCCTTGAGGATGGTAAGGAGTGGTGAACTTGTAAGTTACACCACACTCCTCCCACAAAGATGTCATGTACTTCAAAATGAAGTTGGTACCCCGGTCTGAGACCACCTCTCTGGGGAACCCCACACGGGAAAAGATCCCCATCAATGCACGGCCCACCACGGGGACAGCTTCCGGGTACCGGGTGGCATGGTCCACCAAGACCAAGATAAACTTGTTGCCTAAGGATGTCTTGGGTTCCAGTGACCCCACAATGTCGATGCCCACCCGCTCAAAAGGGGTGCTCACCACAGGAATGGGTTGGAGGGGAGCCTTACACTTCCCTCCACTCTTGTCACTTGCCTGGCAAGTCTGGCAAGTCCTACAGTGCGTACCAACATGCTTCCTCATTTGGGGCCAGTAAAAATGGGTGACAAGCCTCTGATAGGTCTTGTGGCACCCCAAATGTCCTGCGAGAGGCACGTCATGAGCCAGACCCAGTAGGAAGGTCCTGAAGCGCTCGGGTACAACCAGCACACGGGCTGCACCGGGCTCACCGACCTTAGGCTCACTGTAGAGTAATCCATCTTCCCAGTAAATGAGATGTGATCCGGACTGATCACCTGCTGCCTGGTCTGCAGCCTGTTGCCGCATACCAATGAGAGAAGGGCATTCCACCTGCGCCTTGCAGAACTCCTCCCTGGAGTCACCCCTTCCTGCTGCCAATGGGTCAGCTCAGGCAGGTCTCCCAGTTCGGACACTTGTTCCCCTGTAGGTTCCAGGGCATCCCCCTCAGGTTCTGCCTCCTCCTGGACCGTGGGAACTTCGGGGGCTGGTTTCCCACGCCCCCTGCCCCTCCTTCTTCTGGCAGGCCCCTGGGCCACTGTTTCAGGCTCCAGGTCCTCTTGATTACCCCTACTGGCTGCCATTGACCGAGTGGTCACACAGACCCACTCAGGCAGACCCAACATCTCCAAATGAGCCTGGCGTTCCACCTCCCTCCATGGGGAACTCTCCAGATCATTTCCCAGCAGACAGTCTACAGGCATGGATGGACTAACAACGACCTTCAAGGAACCTGAGACCCCCCCACTGAAAGGGAACTAGCGCCACTTTACATAGGCGCACGGAGTTGTCTGCTGCAACTACAGGGTGAAGTGCATTGGGAATAACCTGCTCCTCAGACACCCATTGACACCTGACAGATGTCACACTGGCTCCTGTGTCTCTCAGAGCCTCCACCCTCCTCCCATTGATGGTCACCCACTGCCTGTATTTTTTAGTGTTCTCAGGCAGGTAGGACTCCTGGACCATCTCTCTGTCTCCTAAAGAGACAAGGGTCATCACCGCTTGCTCCTCCCCTTCACTGGAAACAAATTCCTCCCCCAACGCTACACTCACTAAACCCGGTGACGGAGCACCAGTGGGTGCTGGGGGTTTCTTGGGGCACTTAGGGGCAATGTGGCCAACCTCCCTACAGGAATAACATGTGGGGGGACTGCTGTTGTCAGGCCTGCCCTCAGGGGGCCAGGTCGTCTTAGTCTTCGGGGGTTGGGACTCCTTTTCCTGGGAACTGTTTTGGGGCCCTTTAGAGAACTCCTTTTGGTTACCCTTGTCCTCCCCATCCTTCTGCTGGGGACCCTGCCCACCTTTGGCTGTGGTAACCACAATCCCCTTGTGGACCCTGGTGCTGCTCCAGCAGTCCGCCTCCTTAGCAAGCTCACTAGGATCAGTTAGCTTACTGTCTAAAAGATGCTGGCACAGCTCTGGAACACACAGACTACTCAAGTGCTCCCAACTAATTAAATGGCACAACCCCTTATAATCAGTTACCCTGCTGCCCTTTATCCAACCTTCCAGTGCACAGGTGTACAAACTCACACACTCAACCCAAGTACTTGAATCATGCTTCTTGAAGTTCCTGAACTTCTGTCTGTACTGTTCTGGGGTCAGCCCATACCTGAGGCATAAGGCCTCCTTCTAATTGGCTTAGGTCAGGGTACCCGCCCGCTCTAAGGGTGGTAAGACGTCCCTCCCAGAAGCCTCAAAGTGTTTCCATAGGCCCGCCCCCCAGTTCTTCTCAGGCACCTCATTCATCCTTAGTGCAATCTCATATGCCTCAAACCATGCATAAATATCATCACCCCTTTGGTAATTCTGCACTAAATCCTTGGGTATATACACCTTACCCGCTTGCACTGGCTGTGCGCTGCCACCATTTGAACTGGACTCCACTTGTTTGGCCTTAATGTCCAGTTCCCTCATGCTCAACTCATGAGCCAAAAGCATTTTTTTCTCTTCCAAAGCGAGAGCGTTCTTGCTCTCCTCTACTCTCTTTTCACTTTCAGGAAGTAACTTCCTTTCCTCTGCCTGAGCCTTGAGCTTCAAAACGTCCAGCTCATGCTCTCTGACCCTTTGATTTTCCTACAGCTCCTCTGGGGAAAAGCTCCTAACGGAATGGTTGCTACCAGCCCTGGAGGCTGGTCTGCCCACAGGCAGATCCTGCGATATGAAACCATCCCCTTGCGCATCCTCACCCATATTTGCATCATCTGTCTCCTCAGCATCTTTGGCCTCCCACCAGGTTTAAGGCCTTCTGCAGCTCCTCCTTCTTAGAGCTGCTCCTCATGGGACATCCAAAAGTTTTGCAAAATTGTTCAGTTGATCTACTTTGTAGGTAAGCAATGCCTCAATATCAAATTCCAATTCTGCAACCTCACTTGCTGCTTTACTCTTCTGAGACATGATGCGTGGATGCTTTTAAGGGTCACTCAAAAATAGAACCAAAAACAAAACACAGTATGTGGTTGCGTAGTGGTCTGCGCTAAACTAGTGATGTACACCAATCACTGTGGGTCAAGTACAAATACAAGTTCAAATCCTCACCGCTGACCACCAATGTTAGAAATGGGGGTCTCTAGTTGGCAGAGGTAGGTACCTTTGACCAAATAGGGACCCTTGCTTCTAGTCAGGGCAAGGGGGAAACACACTCTAGATAACCCCTGCTCACCCCCTTGGTAGCTTGGCACGAGCAGACAGGCTTATCCTCAAGGCAATGTGTAAAGTATTTTTACCAACACTCACAGTAACACAGTGACAACACCACAAATGGACACCACACAGGTTTAGAAAAATAAAGGTATATTTATCTAAATTTGACAAGACCAAAATGACAAAAATCCAGCATACACAGTTAAAACTATTCTTCGAAATGTTCTTTGGAATGTTATTATTAAAAACAGACTTGTAGATTTTGTATCCCTCTGTGCGCAAGAGCACTATGTCTGAACAGTTCTTAAATTGTAGCAAGTTATGGTTATTTGTATATAACGGGATGTTAATGGCACCTTTCCCTTGGCACCGGCGTGTGATGCCCCTGCGGCTCTGACAAACCGCTTTCAATATCAAAGTAATGCTGACTCCGTTGCCAACCACTGCGAGCGTATGCCCCCGGCTGCCCCCTGAGCACGAAAGAAAGAGTGAAAAACATCACAGGCCCCCGGTATTGGGACAGTTCCCTGCAGGCCCGCAACCCGCCCCAGGCAGCGACACACGTGGCGGCTCAGGACTTTGGTCCGAGCTTTACCTGGGGGGTTGCTTCCTCTCTCCGGCACCTCTGGTCTTGGCTGCGTAGCTACCGGGACCTCGGACGGCCCCCGGGAAGCACAGGACTCCGGCCCAAGGGAGAGCACTGCTCACTTTTCTGCTGCGATCGACCTGCTGGACGGGGCGCGACAAGCGCCGGCTTCCTCACGTCGAGGAGTCCTTCGTTGCCAGGCAACGTCTCGCGGCGGATCTTGCAGCAGCGCAGCTTCTTCCACTGGCTCGGGCCGTGAGCAGTGATCGGACAGAGGGGTCAGACGGCTTTCTCTGTCAGGGGCAGCACGCTGCGGCTTCCAGACACACTGCAACGGAAGCAAGGCCAGATATTAGGGACGGATGGCAGACCCTTAGCGCTTTCCCCCACCGACGCTGCAGACTCTTCACCGGGCTCAGTTCACGAAGGCTGTGCAACGGCACTTACACAGCGCAGCTTAGGTAGAAAGGACAACAAACTTAAAAAGATCCTGGAAACTTTGATATCCCTGAGTTTCCTAAACAGGAGACCAGCTCTCCTCAGGCCCTTCTAGATTTCCTTTAAGTAGAGGACACAGCACACAGCACACAGCAAAAGTCCCCCTCCTTTCCTTGGCAGAATAGCAACTGCAGGTCAGCCCCAGAATACACAGCAAGGGCAGTCCTTCTTCTCAGCTTCTCGCGCTCTTCTCCTTGGCAAAGGTTTCTTCTTAATTCCAGGATGATCTAAAGTACAGGGGTTTCAGCTCTAATATTTATACCCCAAATGTCTTTGTTCTCTAGGTGTAAGGGGTCCTGAACCCAGTCCAAACCAGTTCTGGGTGCACTCTGCAGTGCACAACTTCTTCTTTTGTGAGTGTGGGCCAGGGTCTTCAGACACACCACAGGAGGTGGAGCCAGTCTTTTGTGGAAGGCAGGCACAGCCCTAGTCAGGGACAGGTACTACTCCTCCCACCACTCCAAATGCAGTTGGCCTATTCAGCCCAGGCTGACTCGCCCAGACTCCTGGAGCCACCCCAGCCCCTGTCACTCCCAAGCCAGACAGTCAATCCACAACCAGGCAGAGGCACACAGAAAGGTTGAACAAGAAAATAGCCACCTTCTAAAAGTGCTATTTTCAAACACCATATTCAAAAACCATCCTTACTAAAAGATGTGTTATTAAATTCTGAGTTCAGGGATACCAGACTCCAATTTTCTATCTCACTCCTATGGGAAGATATGCTTGGAAAATGTTACAAAGTATTCCCCATTCTGTCCTATGGGCAAGATAGCCTTTCAATAGTGAAAAACGAAATTGGCAGTATTTCACTATCAGGACATGGTACACACACCAGTACATGTTCTACCTTTCACATACATTGCACCCTGCCCAGGGGGGTTCCTTGGGCCTACCATAGAGGTGTCCTATGTGTAAGAAAAGGGAAGGGTAAGGCCTGGCAAGTGGGTACACTGGCCAGTTCAAAATGGCAGCTAGCAAACTGCGCGCAGGCACTGCGGTGGCAGGCCTGAGACATCTTTTTGGGGCTACTCATGTGGGTGGCACAATCAGTGCTGCAGGCCCACTAGTAGCATTTGACTTACCAGCCCTGGCACACGTACTGCACTTTACTAGGGACCTACTGGTAAACAAATATGCCAATCAGGGAGAACCAATCACAATATGAATTTATACAGGGAGTACTTGCACTTTGACACTGATCAGCAGTGGCAAAGTGCCCAAAGCATCTAAGCCAGCAAAAACGAAATCCAGCACAGCATCAAAAACACAGGAGGCAGAGGCAAAAAGTCAGGGAAAACCACGCCAAGGATGCCAGGTCTAACAAACATTTTGTAACTATATCTAATTAAAAAAAATATGTATTAATGGTGCTCTTTATTAATTATATGAATTTTTATTGTACAATTTTATATTTATTTTGCGAAGAATTTTTATATGTTCATTATATTTTTCAACATAAAAAAAATGACATAATTTTTCATCAGATACTGTTGCAGAGATTTTGCTCTGGAACAGAACTATGCTTGGGACCATGTAGGGACTGATTCATCATACCACCTCAGTATCTATGAGCCTGAGTCCGACTCGCTGTAGTGCCTCACTTGCCCTCCTAACTATATCAGAGAAACAAGTGAATTGGCTCCCCCAGAACACAACACTCTCGACCCTCTCAAGGATCACGGTAACAGGACACACCCTTTCGCTCTCTCACTCATACTTGTCTACAATAAAATAACAAAGAGACACAAAAGAAGTTTAGAATATTTATTCAAACTATCGTTCTCTGAAATGCAGTATACATGCCACAATTAGAAAACAAATGCATAATAAAAATACTGTTAGCATGGTTAATAATCCATATACCATGAAAAGTGCTGTCAGTTTATAAAACAGAATAACCTAACCCCCCTCCCCTGCGAGTAAAGCTAAATGATTATATGAAAGATCTCTGGGATAATCGGCAGTCCCCATACCTTAGCATACTTAAATGAACGCTCTACATCTCAGCAGACGCAGTGCTCTTGTCCCAGAACTTTCGTTCCATGTGGGTCTTTGTGGCTCATTTACTCCTCTATATGATAGGACATGTGTGCGCATAAACAACAGCTGCATTCTTGGTGCTAGTGCCTGGTCAGAAAGAATAACAAAGGACATTGTTGTTTGACCTTGTCGGTAGTGCTCAGACTAAATCCCAGGAAAAGAACAATACACAAAAACGTAGGCAGGTTCTGTGTGAAAGTATAATGTGGCATAAAAGCAAGCGTGTTTATATAGTAACATGGGCATAGGAAAATGAGCCTACAACGTGCAAAGCTAGGCATAGACAGGGAAAACTACAATGGCTATGCAGAAAACACACGACAGTAATAATAATAATAATACTGAAGCTTATAAAGCGCGACAGCTACCCCAAACAGGGGTGTCCCGGCACTGAAGCAGCAGGTAATTGCGACCGGAGCGAGCACCGGGGTCCAACGGGCCCTATTGATCTGCCATAAAGAGCCACGTTTTCAGGGCCTTTCTCAAACTGGCTTCTGACTTGGCCTGTCGCAGGGACCCCGGTAGAGCATTCAGTACAGTTTATATTTTTGATAATTTTCATTAAGTAATTATTGATTTGTATTCCAACATAGACTTTCTTTATATTTTCATTTAGTGACCATTCTTTTTACCACCACCTATATTTTTCTACTCTATTAACATCATTGTTAGACGATTTCAGTTCCTGTCCGTTGTGGTTCCCTGCTGCTGGTCTATGGATAAGCTAAGACCACTCTCAAGTTATTAAGTTTTGAGGGTTGAGGTAGTTAGTATAGAATAGTGTATTGGTTTGTTGTGGAGTTCTGTGTTACATTATCTTTTGTTGTTATGTAGTATAGTGAGGTAGGCGTTAGGGTAGGAGGCATAGTGTAATTACTTTTATTAGTTTTTTATTAGGTGAATATTGTTTTTAAATGAATATTATATTGTTTGTAATGTATTTGGGGAATATGTTAGTGAGAGTGGATATACTGTGTTTTTTACAAGTTTTTTGGTCAAAGTGGAAACTTTTTCCTGTTTTTCTTAAAAGGAGATAATTTTGGCCATACTTTAAACAAGATTACCTTTTAATTTACTTTCATTTTTCGGTTTTCATGGCGCGTTTTTAAACTTATTTTTTATATTTTTATGGTTTGCTGGGACTTTGAAATAATTTTGTGGATTTATGTTTTGGTTATTCAATTTTTAAATTGTCCCTATTTTTCTGGTTTTGTTTTTTTGTGGATTGGAGGAGAAACTTGGACATCACCTACAAAACCACAAGTGATTTTATTTTTTTTATTTTGAGTGGGAAATGTTTGCTATTGTTAAAGTTATTTATAATTCTGTGATTTTAAAGCAAATGAGGTATATTTTATGCATTTATTTCCAAAATGCATATTGGTTTAGATATTTTAGTTTCTGTGTTATTGTGTTTTATGGTATTTATTTATTAAATTGATCAAACTTTTTTATTTATCAGTCATTGACTGCTGTTTAAAGTTATATTTCTAGGTTAAATTGATTAATAAAGATCATTTAAATAATATGTATTAATGAATATATTTTAGTGTAGATTGGTAGGTGGTTTATGGCATTGTTTTTCTATGCATCTTAGGCGGTGGAGTCATTTGTTATTTATAAAGATTTTTAGTTTGCATTGTAGCATTTTGCACATTTCTTTGGACTCTTTGGATATTTTAGGTTTAATTTGGGTTAAAGATTGCCCTATTCTAAGTTCTAGGAAGCTTTGTTCTATGTTTAGGATTCCTTGGAGATCGGACAGCATAGGAAGACATCAACTCCAATATGCATTGGAAGATGTTGTGCCATCCACGCACTGCATTGTTGGTTTTGGCTTGTTGCACTATGGTCCTGTCACATACGTTCCACCATGGTATTTGAAACTTAGGTTGGCATCTGTGACCAGAATGGTGAAGCCTGCCAATCCAGGTGTCTTCAAAATAGTTCATTAGGTGGCTTAGTTTTCTTTATGTGTTTGGAAGAAGGAGGTTGTAATGTTTATCTACTTATGTGACTAGTACATATGCTAGGGCTATTCATTTCTTTATTTCTAAAGCATATGCAACACATAGGGCCTTATTACCAGTATGGCGGTCCCAGGACCGCGGTACCCATGGTTGCAGTCCAACCGCCGCAATTTAGGTGGGCTGACCGCCCGATTACAAGTCTGGCAGTTGGACCGCCACCAGCCTGCAACAAAACAACTAACACCACCATGATCTCAGATCCCGGCGGTGCAGTGGAGATGAATGCGGCTGTTGATGGCAGCGGTGCCAAGGCAGGCACCGCCTTCGGGATTAAGACTTCCCTTTCCCACATCCTTTACATGGTGGGAACCCTGCCATGAAAAGGATGGTGGAAAGGGAAGGAAGGGGCCACAAACAGGGCCCCGGGCAATTTTGCCCATGGGGGTAGTGCATGCTGTGCCCCCCTCTCAATGCACTGTCTTGCGTGCACTGTGTGCCATGCACGACATGGTGCATGCCACACAGTGCAGACGTGCAGAAGGCACTGCACTGCAGCAGCATCTGCTGTGGCCCTTCTCAATGGACAAGCCATGCCACCACAGCTTTGCGGTGTTCTCCCAAGTGCAGCATCGGCAGTCCAGCGGATGGACCGCGGATGCCATAATCAGGCCCTAATGCAGATTTTTGGAGGTGTCTCCAACTGCTTTTGTTAAAACGGTAATAGTGTCCTTGTATGACTGTGTCAAAATTGTTTGTATCATTGCATGTTCAAAGCCTAATATAATATTTTGAGGGTAAAATAGTTGTATTTATGGAGCACTCAAATGGTAATAATGTGATAACACAACACAAGAAAAATCCCAAACCAATTTAGAAAAATAGAGAATATGTTAATAAATAAAAATGACATGAAGCGACAAAAATCTGACCAGAACCCAAGATTTTTAAAGTTTGAATTAAAACGAGTGCCAAAAAGCACAAACATCCAACTGCGGTTGTCTGGTTGTGGTAGACCTTGTCAAAGTCAATAGTAAAGCCCGACTGAGATGGAGCATGGCTCAGATACAGGGACCCGGTTCGCCCTTAGACTCAGGATCTTTTCTGGAGTGAGATCTCCGTCAACAGGACAAACCAGCATGTTGAATCCTACCGGAGAGTCAATGTCGACAGCTTCAACTTGATGGTGGCCCCAGTATCCCGCTTGTTCTTTGGATGAAAATTTTGCAAAACATTTTTAAGTCACAGCTTTCTACATTTTGGACATGAGCAGTACACTCTAACACCAGCTAATGATCCAGGACTTAGGGGTTAGGACTCACTCAAATGGAGGCTAGCAGCAGGGTCCAGGGCAAGTCCAGTTGGAACTAGTCAGCTGGGAAGTTACAAGAAAAGGCCTCTGGAAGCTTGTTGTGTCCCTGTAGATCAAACATGAGGTCAGCCAACTGACTCTTGGAGTCATTTCAGGGGTCCTGGGTTCAAGGCAATCGGGTCCATTCTTCCTTCAGGATTCAGACAACAGGACAATCCTTCTGATCGTCACAGGTCCAGGAGTGTTCTGAGATGTATAGGGAAATGCCACATTTATGTCCATTGCCGGCCTGTGGATGGGGGTACTCTTGGCAACTCCGTATCCAATGGGGTAAAAATTCCAAGGTGTGACACTACCCACTTTTGCAGCAGTTGTTGTGTTTTTTTTAACTATGAACTATCCCACAGTGCCTTTGTAAAAGAATTTTATGAATATATATTTTTGTGCATCATTACAATATGCAGTATGCAGTTACATGTGATTCCACATGTACAGAATGATTTAATGTTATTACCTTTGGAACGAGTTTTCTATGATGAGTATAAGTGTATTTTCATAGTATATGTTACATAGGCCATATTTCTGTGCAAAACATCATTTTGACTAAGGTGGAAGTCATCTCTGCCACTAATTCTGTGCTCCCCCACATCCATTCTCTCATCACAAGTTCCGTAATGTGAAGTCAATCTGAAAAGCATTCGAATATTTTCCTTTTTATTGCTGTTCTGCTTATGGTGAACTTTCTCTTGTTTGGATGAAACTGGCAAAATATTATTATTTCTTCTGTTCCTTCACTGGGACCTAGTCATTCAAATAGTGTGACATTTTAAGTGTAACTTGTTTGTTCAAACATTTCCGAATGATATTAGCAAAGAGGGTCCTGAATAATTATTCATGTAATGAGCTAGTGCTTACATGTTAAGGTAATGTGACATTTATTGTCCCTGTGCTCTGATCTACAAAGAAATTATACATTTGCTCACACCACGACGATTCTCCAAAAGCTCTTGTTTTCTATGCAAGAACTGTGCATAAAAAACCCTTGATTTTGGGGGTGAGCCATCGCTTTCCTTAATGCTACTAGGGATGCTGTCTGATTCTTTTCTGATTTTGCTGCTCATTGAGACAGAATATTTTCAGATTTTTTTATATACTCTGTATAACTCTGCATTTGAAAGCCTTCATGGCATTTATTCTGTATCACTACAACTCAGTTATTGAGTGGGCCCAAATCTTTCCTAAAATGGAATCATTTATTGAAATTGTATTTTGTTTATTTTGATGCTTAGGAGGTGCCTTACCTTGGATACACATTGAAATTGAGGTTCACAGTGGCAGAAAGGCACATTTGGCTTAGGCAAAAAATGACAACTTTCTAAAAGTGTCATTATCAAAACAGTAATATAAAACCTGACTTTACAGTTATATTGGAATTTAAGTTACTATTAAGATATGTCCTTGAATAATTTTTCTTCCTGCCCCCAAAAAGAAATCAAGCATTATAAGTTGATTTAATGTAACCCTGTATTTCCCTATAGGAGAGCCAGCCTTGCTATAGTGAAAAACGACATGGACAAATTAAAATATACATGGCCTTCTATTTGCATACCATGCACTCTGACTCACAGTTATTTAGCACGCTGACTAATCCGCGCCAGCAGACTCCAGCACCATTAGTTGCATGCTGCATGCATCGGAGGTATCAGGATCCAGTCTCTTCTTCCTCAACTGGCCCCGACGGGCACTTTGGTCCACCGTGATTGACTCCACATTCAGTACGAACTACGCTGACTGTTTGGACCTCCCCGCTACTTTAACCACATTCTTTGGAACTACCACGGTTACTACTACCGCACGACGATCCTAGCTAGCAGCGTCACGCTGCCAGATCCTACTAGCTCACACGGTTTCTCATCCTGATGATGATCTCTAACTAAGGAGATCGAAACGCCGTCGACTTCCACAACCGAAACTCCTTTAACATAACTTATTAACTACGGAGTTTTGCACAGTGTTGTCAATGCGATGTAAATTTTAAGTCACTAGCACCTATCACTTCACGCACCTTCACCTCTTGTGTGAGCACCAGGACTAGCTCCTATAATGTGAATGATACTCCCTTTATGATTTTAATAAACGTGATGTCATTCGTATAACCTTGTGTCCCCGCATATATTGTTTTTCCAGTCCTGTTGGGACTCTCCTTTCACTACTAAAACCTAGACAAAGGCTACACTTGAAATAATAGTAGCTCTGGCTACCCGAGGACCCTATTGGCCTCACCCCAGACCGCTGTCCTTTTCAACTAACCTCACAGTTATTTAGGGCCTACCTCAGTAAGTAGTAAGTAAGTAAGTAGTACATTTATTTGCATAGTTAATTAAAACCATTGCAATACAAACATCGAGATTTAAAAACTTGCTCTGCATGCATTGGTAAAAACCGATATATCATAAATCTTAGTTTTTTGTTTAAAATCATAAAAATGTATAGTTTTTAGCGACCTTATGTGCAAAATAGATACAATTTCATAAATCACAATTTTTCAAAAATCATAAAAGTGTATACTTATTAGCGACCTTAAGTTGAAATAGATACAGTTTTGTGTTATAATACTATCTAAAAGGCAGTTAAGAATCAAGTTTTGGCATTTTCCTCTCCACCACCTTCATAAACTTCACAAGTCTACAGTTCAGCTGTGGATCCTGAGGTGCAAAACAGGCAAGGACTGCTTGTCTTCGTGAGCGTATCCCCCGCTGATTAAAATGGAATTTTAGCAGGTGTTTTCGTTCTTCCAACAGTTTATCACAGGAGCAAAGCAAATGCAGCATATCCTCCGGCGCTGAACCACATAACCGGCAGAGGAAACACGCCTTATCCTTAAGCCAGTGTGGAAAATGCCGGATACAGGGTAACAAGCCCAACCTATACTTTAAAAACTTCATTTTGATAGTTTTAACATAACCCAAATCAAGGTAGCTCTGTGGTGCTTGTTTGGAGTACGAGTTCAGAGTCATCCAGCCATGTGACCTCTTCGCGAGGGATGCCTTGTCTTCAACCCACGAAAGATGTTTGACGGTTTTCCTAACCAGTTTTTTAAGCGTTATATGATGTGTGGGGGTATCCCAGAGCTGATTTAAGCCAATATTTGCCTAGCTGCTTTTGAGATACTTGGCAGCTGGAGACGCTGAGTGTTGCTCTAACTCCATCCATAGATAATTATTTAGAGTTCCTTGTTTGGATTTTTGCACTTTGTCCCAGGTAGTTATATACGCCCCCTGTCTCATCAGGAGCTGTTTCTGGACGCCAAACTCTAGCCTAATTTGAGCCGGTGAAGTATGTTTGGGTAGGCTAAAAATAATCCTGTAGGCAGCTATGACTGTACTATCCAAAATCATTGCATCTCTGCCTCTCTGTACTTCACTCCCGTAAGTGATTGTTGGCAGGAGTTTAGCTTGTATTACTTGTACCAGTGGTAGGAGAGATGGCCCAGTAAGCTTGCTGTTTAGTGCTTTTAAAGATATTGCTAAGGCATGGCCTTTACCTCTGATGCTGGTTTTCTGTACAGTAAAATGACCGCTGTTGTCAATTTTTACTCCTAGATATTTATATACTCAATACGGACATTGTTCCAAAACCAAATAGACGATTTTTTCCTGTTCTTACTGATCGTCATTGTCTGCGTTTTCTCCAGGTTTATGGTCAATTCATTTGCTTCTGAATAGCCCTGTGTAGCATTCACAAGATGTTGTAGCCCTACTTTTGTATGGCTGATTAGGACTATATCGTCCGCATAGATAAGACACAGTAGTAATAGCCCTCCTAATTTGGGGGCATGCGAGTTACAGCTATTTAGGATCGGGACGAGGTCTCCTACAAACAGATTGAATAATGTGGGGGCTAAAACACAGCCCTGTTTGAGGCCTTTGTTGGTTGGTATACGACTTGACAGAAGTGATCCGTCACCCAGTTTTATCTGGACCCATGTCTCTGTATGGAGGTTAATCAACAAATCTAACAGAGGTCTTGGTATCCCCAACTATTCAATTTGGACCACAAAATATTCCGATTTATGTGGTCAAAAGCAGCCTTATAGTCTATAAAACAGAAGTGAATGGGCATTTTAGTTGATCCAGCCTTATCTATTAACATACCCATGGTTAGGATATTAGTGGTTGTCCCAACTGATTTAGCAAAGCCAGTCTGATTAACCGGAATTAGGGATTTCTCTGAGGCCCAGGCCTGCAGCTCCTCCAAAAGTATACCTGCAAAATACTTTGCCTCGTTATCCATTAGGGCCACTAATCGATAATTTTGCGGGAGAGACTTATCCCCAGACTTAAAAATCGGAGAGATAATTGAGCCCTTCCAGGAGGCAGGCAATCTATTAAAATGTCTTATTTCCAGAAATAGAGGCTCGAGCGCTGTTGCCCATTCATTCTCATCTTGTTTGTAAAAGATGGGCGGAATTCCGTTCGGGCCTGGCGCCCCCTCTCTTCTTCCTTTTTTAATTTGGCGCTTAATGATGTTTCGCGTACTTGACAATCCATAATTTATGGTTGATGTGTGACCTTCTGGATTGCCGAGCCTCCTATGGAATGTCTGTGCTTTATTTGTAACAAAACTTTTTATCACATTATCGATTTTTTTCTCACATTTACCATCCATACCCTGATTAAAATGATTCCTAAGGTGGCTTGCCCATACCTCTTCGGTAATATTGGATGAAACCCCGTCATGCATTGGTCTTAAAAAGTTGTTTATGGTTTTCCAAAAACTTGCACCATTGTTACATTTTGTATCAGCGTGTAGTTTTGCCCACATATGGTTCTCCATTGATCTGTTGGCTTCCCATTTTATTTTTTTCAGCATTGCCTTTTGTTTCCGTAAAAAATTGTGTTTTACTATATCCATAGGATTATACCGAAGTTGTCTTATCGTGTGATAAATTGAATTTTTTATACACCTGAACTTCTCTTTGTACTCTCGTGAAAAGTGTTTCATGCTGCTGCGGCCCAATTGGCCTTGTGGCTTTAATCTTGTGGCTTAAGCTGCCATAGATGTTGTAAATTGCTCCCATTTCTCAACTTCACTAGATCCAATTCTGGCATTGAAGTGTTGTTTAGCCTTTTCCAGTATGTTTTCATCGGTTGCTACTGAGTACTTAATCCTTTTGTAGTTAATAGTATACACTGACTCTTTCGGCACCGCGAATAACTCGAATTTAGGCTTGCTAATTTTGAGGGCCATTTCTTGGGGACAATGATCGCTGTCAGCTTTTTCACCTATCTGGAATGAAATCATATGCTGAAATAAAGGTAATGAAATAAAAGTATAATCTAGGATAGAATTTGTTCTTGTGGAGTGAAATGTAGTAGCAGGGGATTATCTCCAACAAATCTTCCATTTAATGCTCTGATGTTAAAAAGCTCGAGGTCCTCTAATATCTGCGTTCCTAATTTGGTTCGTTTGGGAGCTTGTGGTTTCCCTTGTAATGGTATGTCCCAAGCTGAATTTTGAGTTAGAATCTCCTCATCTGACGAGGTTCCCATAAGATTTAGATTGAAGTCCCCGGTGAGCATAAGATCTATTGTGGGACTTTCCCTTATACACTCCTCCACGAAGTTACATAATTCTTTTACTGCCTTTACTTTCCTTTTTGGATGGACATAAACATTGATCAAGCTAAGTTCCATTCCCCCTGTGCCTGGTTTTGGTTGCGAGGTGAAAAGGTTTATTGCCACTGATTCTGAAGAGGTTGGACCAACTTCTTTGACCACCTGGGCACATGTGGCTGAAACATAGGTTACTAAACCGCCTTGGAGGTGGCCTTATTTTGCCATCCTAGTTGCACCAGTAAAGAATGCAAGAAACCCTGCAGGTGCGGGGGGTCTGCCTGCCATGTTTCCTGTAATGCCACAATGTCGAAAGATCTTATGTAGTTAACAAAATCTAAGTCAGACAATTTGGAAGCTAGACCATTTACGTTCCATGAACATATTCGTAAATGATTGTGCTTACTCGATCTTAAATGTGAGCCTGTTTGTCAATTTGTATAATTATTTATTGTTCTAGTGATCCATCTTAGCTCAGTTAATTCAGTTGGTGTTAATGCACCATCTTGGATACTTCTAATGCTTCCCGGATGTTGCTCATTACTTGTTCCGCATTTCCCCACCGCTCCTCTGAGCACCGATATTCCAGGTCTGTTCTCAAACGCCTGAGTTCCCACCGTTGTTGCCGGAATCAATAGTTCTGGGTATCTTGGCTTTTTATAAGGTGTTATTGTTATCCCCCAATTTTTGAATGTGTGAGCCTCTGCTAGTATTTTGTGTTCAATTGTTGATGTTGTCCATGATGCTTTTGTTTTTTCACCACCTGTTCCGTCGTCATCTATGAATTCGATTGAGACCAGGTCCAAAGTTGTCACTTCTTCCAAAGAAGGAATATGAGATAACAGCCGTAGAATATTACCTCTATTCAGTATATCATGCCTACCCTTTGAGATGTAATCCGGGCGAAACCATATAGCACTTATCTCATTCCTTAATTCATTCGTGCTCCTGGTAGGATCGTATCCTCGTGTTGCTGTTAATGATACCTGATAGATGGAAGATTCTACTTCATCTCTCTCTGTTTGGTGAGTTGTTTCATGTCTTAGTATGAGCGATTGGCCTTTCTCTCTGTGCCTAGGAACATCTAACGAGGTTCCTAATACTTTTACGTGTGCCTGCGATTTTTGTCTCTGATTAGCTCTTTTATATATTGATGAAGTCGCTTGAGTAGTGGAAACCAATTGACTATCGTTTAACTCTTTAGGGCTGCACCATGTTGTTCCTCCTGGCTTTTTGGTCCGTGTGCATTGGTCGCTTTCGTTATCAAGCTTTATTACTGAGGTGTGTTCACAGTTTGTTGTTCGATTAACAGTAGAACGTGTCGTGGTATTGCACATTTGTAATTGGGTCTGTTCAGGCTCGAGAGATGCTTTTTCCTCTTTGATTAGTTGGGGAATCGTGATAGGCCCTTCTCGATGTGGGCCTTCTAAATCTTCATTCGTAGCATTCCCAAGAACTTGCGATTTCTCCATTACCTGCTTTGTTCTGTTGACCGGCTGCTTGATTACTTTTGCAGCTACTGTATTTTATACAGGGGGACCTGCTAAACTGATGTCCTTTCTAGGCTTGAGTTCACTTTGCACTGATGGGGATGATGTCCCAAAGAGACGCATGAATCCTTCATTGTTTGAATTTGTTTTTTGATTTCTGCCTTTCCGTTTTTTTGCTCGCCTTTGTTTTGCATTCATTTGTTTGTCAACATTGTCTCCCGATGAGGTTTCAGACGTTTGGCCATCTAATGTTTCGGTTTCTATACCCTCTGTTCTATTAATCGTATGAGCCAGGGTATCTTTTGTCCCGGAGTATCCCATTTCATTGGCTTTACTTATAACTGTATTTATCGGATCGTGTTTTTCTTTTTCCGGATGGACCTCAAAAAGTTGGTGCGGAGACCTTTTGAGTTGTGTACACAGATCACTCAGCATTGCTGGGAGTGAGGCCAATTTATCAATAATTGGACCACATGCGCAACTCAAGTTTGCGCCTTGCGATTGGTCATACTTGTTTTGTAGAAGCGTGTTTAATGTACCCAACTTCCCATCGATGGCGACCACAAAGACGGCCAGAGTATCTAGTAGCGTCAATTGAGTGTCCATCTTGTCGGATTGGTAATGGAGGGCCTCTACCAGAAGTTGCATTGTTTTTAACAGACTTGGCCACGCACTTTCATGATTTATATGTTTTGGTGACCCCTCGACTTCCTGGGTTTAATGTAGCATTTTGGTCTCCCTTGGTCGCCCCCTCCACCTGTTGTTCCTGATTGCCTTCAGTTGTCATGTTCGAAGTGTGTGTGGTAGGCCCGCTCCTGCACTTATCTTGGGAGTAGGCGGCCATAAGATCTTCCCACTCTTCTTTCCCCAGGTATGAAGAGACCTCTGTCTCTTCTGAGGAATGA
This sequence comes from Calotriton arnoldi, assembly GCA_963921515.1. Classification (NCBI taxonomy): domain Eukaryota; kingdom Metazoa; phylum Chordata; class Amphibia; order Caudata; family Salamandridae; genus Calotriton; species Calotriton arnoldi. The sequence goes on along the minus strand of CAWUFW010003731.1, from coordinate 998,931 downwards.
TTTGCTGGCCTATCGTCTTTTTCCTCTTTTTCCTTCTTCCCCCCTGATCCTAACGTTGTATTGCAATCTGTCACTTGTTCGTACGGTTGTGAAACTGGCGCTGGATCTGCCAGCGAGAGATCCTTTTCTCTCCATTCTTCCCTTACCCTCATTTGTATATATTTTGTATTCTTAGAGTGCTTTGTTTCCTCTGGACTTCTCTGTTCACGAATCGATGGTGCGTCTATTGTGGCGCAGTTGGCAGTTGTATTTCTACTGTGAAGTGATCCACTGGCCCCAGCTGTTTCATAAATATCTGTTTGGCTTTCCTCTAGATTATCCACAGATATTTCTTGTGCTTCGTTAGACCTATGTACTTGGATTAGTTTGATGTCAATCGCAACTTCCTTACTGGTGGTAATAACCTCATGAGCCATCCGAATTTTGTTACATTGTGGAGTCGATGTTACTTGCAGTGGACTGCTACCTGACGTGCTAGGACTTTCCTTTTTGTAAGTGTTTTCCTGTGCGCCAGTAAATTGTAACGGTTGTAATGGCTGAAGAGGTGATTGAAGACCCGGCACTTCTCTGGCATTTGAAAGTAGAGTATCCCCCATATTTTTTAAAAAGCAAAATTTTGTGTATATTTTTGGTTGGAATGAGGTTTGGGAGATTTTTGATTTATTGATTATTTCCATTTGTAATGGATGTCCGCTCTTTTGCTTCCCTGAAATGTTTGTATCTGTTATTGTATCTGTTGTTATTTCAATTAAGGAGCAGTCGCTCTGTACTGCTGACCTGGTTTTAGATGGTGGTTCATCCCTGTTGCCCTCTAGCGTCTTGATGTTTCGCTTACGCTTTTTGTAGCTCCTTTCACCGTAGGACCTCCTCGGACACGGCCTGACCTCATACTGCGCTTTACCAAGCCTAATTATCTGTACTAATTCAATTAGAAGGAAAGAAAACCCTTTAAACGTTTTTCCAACTGTGTTCTATTCCAGCCGTTGGTTTCTTAATTCCAGATACTGTCTGGATAAATAGTGTGTTTGGTAGGATTGTAGTGCTACCAACGCTGTTGAAGAAGGGGAGGCAGAAAGGGAAGCAGGGGAGCGTGGGAGAGAGCGGGGAAGCAGGGACCTTCTCAACCAACTGAACCCGATTCAACCCGACTCAACCCAGCTCAACCCGAAAGGCTATGGCAGTTTCCTCCTCCTTCCCACTGATGAAATATACTGAATATACTGAATTAAGTTGGAAAGCGGCTGCGTTAGACTCACCAGCACACCAGTAATTGTCTTCAGTTGTTTTCTCTTGTCACTTATCCCTCACTTGCGTGCCTTGCTCCTGCCGCTTCAGAAAAAGAAACTCACAGGATTCCGCCGGGTTCCGCTGCTCTCACAATCTTTTTGCGCCAAAAAAAGGCTTTGCAGCTCCCGCGCTGGAAATTGACTCGTGGCAGCGCTCCAGGCAGAACCCCTGTGGACCGCTGTGGATCCTACTGTGCCTTGGAAAATGCTGTGCGGCACCGGCAAGGCAAGGTAAGGCAAAAAGCGAGGCTTCGGTGAAGGACTTGCGGCGTCCGCTGCAAACACCCGCAGCCGCGGCCCCCCCAGCCGCACTCCTGCCGCACTAGGAAAGCCCCTGGTTTGTTAACGCCCTCGCCCTCACCGTAAGAGCAAGAGTCAGCAGGGGCGGCGGGGATAGGGAGCCGTGAACTGCAGCGATTCGGCGTCCTCTCTCGCTCATTAACTGAAGGTCTGCCAATCTGTGCACCTGATGAAGTTCACACTCCTCGGTAGGGAAATGTTTTTGCGTTGGAAATCACACTCGCGCCGTCTGCCACGGTAGGGAAATGTTCAGCGGCTCCTGCCGCTCACGGGAGGTTTCTCGCGGCTCCTGCCGCTCACGGGAGGTTTCTCGCGGCTCCTGCCACTCACGGGAGGTTCTCGCGGCTCCTGCCGCTCACGGGAGGTTTCTCGCGGCTCCTGCCGCTCACGGGAGGTTTCTCGCGGCTCCTGCCGCTCACAGGAGGTTCTCGCGGCTCCTGCCGCTCACGGGATGTTTCTCGCGGCTCCTGCCACTCACGGGAGGTTTATCGCGGCTCCTGCCGCTCACGGGAGGTTCTCGCGGCTCCTGCCGCTCACGGGAGGTTCTCGCGGCTCCTGCCGCGATAGAGGGACTCTCGCGGCTCCTGCCACTTCAGGGCAATTCTTAGCGATGCAATGGATGTCTGCTCGTCACACAAGGCCTACCTCAGGGCTGTCTTATGGGTTTTAAAAAGGGAGGTTTGGCCTGGAAAAAAAGTATTTTTTCAGGTCGAAATGGCAGTTTAAAACTTCCCACCCAGGCTGTAATAACAGTGGTTGGCCTGAGGCATGTTTTACAGTGCTACTTTAGTGGGTGACAAAATTAGCACTGCAGTCCACAAGTAGCATTTAATTTACATGCCTTGGGTACATGTATCATATACTATGGACTTAAAAATAAATTCAATGCGCTAATCAGGGATATGCCACTTTTATCATGTTTAAAAGGGAGAGCACAAGAACTTTACAACTGGTTAGCAAGAGTAAAGTGAACAGAGTCCTAAAAGCAAACAAATACAGGTTCAGCAAAGGAAGGCAGAGGAAGACAAAAAATCTGGGGTGACCCTGCAGAAGGTCAGAAGGTGCCAGGTCCAGCATATATATGTCATTGATGTCATTTGAGATGTCATCAGTGATGTCATCAGTGATGTCACTGACCATGTCATGAGTGATGTAATATGTGACGTCATCAGCAGTGTATTGCGGGGGCGCGAGTTATAGTTAGCTGAACTAACAATAACAGGGGAATTTCTATGGTTTTGTACGAGTGAAATGTCCAACTAACTATAACTGTCCCTAAAACCAATGGTTTTTTCAGTGAATTTGTAAGGTTTTTTAAATGCTAATTTCTAACTATAACGTGCCTGAAACCTATGGTTTTTTCAGTGAATTTAAAAGGTTTTTCAAATGCTAATTTCTAACTATAACGTGTCTGAAACCTATAGTTTTTTCAGTGAATATATATATTATATATAAACATATAAGCTTGATGTATATTTAAAAAATATATTTTTTTTTTGTTTGGAGTCGCGCACCCAACGCGTTCACACCAGGGTCCGCGCTGGGAGTCGCGCACCCAACGCGTTCACACCAGGGGGCCGCGCTGAGCGCCGCGCTGGAGTCACGACTTCAAATTTTTCCGTAATTTTTTTTTTAGCTCCTACCACTAATTTATATTCTCCCCAGGGACCCCATCCCCCGGGGCCTATACATAATGATGGAGACCGTGGGGGGAGCCCCAATGCCCCCACGGTCCCGCCGGCTCCCCGCGTCCTTCGGGAGCGGCATTGCTTTCCACATGGGGAGCTGCTAACATGCAGCTCCCCGTGTGGAAAGCAATCTAGTTTGCATTTTGAAAGAGAGAGCAGGTTTCCCTGCTCTCTCTTTCAAAATCCAAACCAAGTTTGCTATGGCAGGGCGGGAGCCACGAGGCTCCCGCCCTGCCATAGCAAACAGCAGTGTCCCGGGGGTGGGTACCCCGAGACACTGCAGGAGCCGGCCCTGGGGGGTGGCGGTCCCCAGGGCCATCATTGGCTCCAGGAGGGGGGCCGCGCGGCCCCCCTCCCACTTAATGTAAAGCCCCAGGGGGGTAGTGGTCCCTGGATCTTGGGGGTCCGTAACGGACCCCCTATTTTGAATATTTAGTGCCCCGGGGAGGTGGCGGTCTCTGGGGCGTGTGGGGGGGCTCGAGGCCCCCCACACAGGTTAAATACATTTTTTTTTAAAAAGCCCCGGGGGGTGGCGGTCCCCGGGGCGGCGGGGGGCCCGTGTGCCCCCCGCAAATATTCATACTTTGCCCCGGGGGTGGCGGTCCCGGGGCAGTGTGGGGGGATTAGGGCCCCCACCACACTTTTTTTTCACACGCCCCCGGGACCTGGCCCACCCGGGGCTTTAATTAAACGAAGCGGGGAGCCCGCGCTTCCTTTTTTCATTTTCGCGGCTGGATCCGCGCACCCTACGCGTATCGCGGCGTTTAAAAAAAAAAATGCTTTTTTTAGCCCTAGAAGTCCTTCTAGGACCCCCTAAGCAGACCCACGGGGTCAGGGTGTTTCAACCCTGCCCCCTCTTCTTCTTTACGCCTTCATTTTACTGCCATCTTGTGCCTCGCTTCTACCGAGGCACAAGATGGCTACCAACAGTTCCTGGTTTAGAGTGTTCACAACCAATTACAATGCAGCTCGTGATCGGCAGGGTGCGCGAACCCTAATCTGTAGGGTGCGCGGATCCTCCGCGGCCATAGATATATATGTGTTTTTGCTTTTGATTTTCTCAGCAACTACTGAACAGATTTACACCATTTAACAAAAACAGTTCTTTCTGAACCAAGGGCTACCTTTTTGCCAACTTTGGTGTAATTCCGTTCAGCAGTTCGGGCTGTAGCCGTGTCTAAAGTTTCCTATGGAAAATTGCATGGGGAAAACACGTTTTGGGACCCCCTTTTTTCTCGGCCCGCTTGCCGAATCACCCCGAAACTTTCAGGATAGGAGCGGACCAGAGCGCCCCACGAGTTTTGAAAATTTCGCGAAGATTCGTCAACCGGCGCCAAAGTTATTGGAAATAGAATGTTGTGAATTTCCTATGGAAAATAGGTCCTAACTATAACTATCTACTGGCGACCGCCAGTAGATAATATATATATATATATATATATATATATATATATATATACAAACCGCCGGTGGTGCAGGTCAGAGGCGAATGCCACAAACACCTCTTTTACATGAAGACACCTCCACTCCCATTCTGATTGAAGCCCGCACTCGAACATGGATTGATCCTTTTATTTGGCAGCATGCTTATACAGTCACAGGAACGCGTTTCGGCTGTCTTGGCAGCCTTTATCAACCTGAATATGCACAATGACTTTTACACTTTTATTAACTGCTGCCCGCATTTAAAGGTATAGTCCTCATTTTAGGCAAACACTCGTAGGCTGCAATACAAATAAAGTTGTTCAATTTTTAATAGAAACAGTCAAACAATTTTTGTAATACTTGTGTTTAAAATTCACATCTATTTTTGGCAGCAAGCAAATTGATAACATTATCAGAATTTCATTTGATGATTCCACAGTTGGCAGTCAGTCAACTAATTTTGTCGATTCCATGCAAAGTTGCAATTTTGTTAAAACTAGTGTCTCAACCTGCCACAATTCAGTAAATAGTTCTCCATATTTGCTGACATAAACTCAATGCTTGCTCCAATTCACAATTTTAGACTGCGTAAGATGAATCACGCGCTGCCAAATGTCAGTTTCCATTGCCACTCACGGCACTAGCCACGAGTCCCGGCTCCGAACTGTCACAATGTCGGGGCTCCCAGCAGGTTTGTAATCTCCTCACAGGGCAGTCCATACGGTGAGGTGCTCGGGGGCAGCCAATCATCAATACACTACTCCAGTGTGGCTTTGTTGGCTGCTTCCAAACCGCCGGTGGCGCAGGTCAGAGGCGAATGCCACAAACGCCTCTTTTACATGAAGACACCTCCACTCCCATTCTGAATGAAGCCCGCCCACGATAGTATGTTTTTTATGTTCATTATTGCTGCTATGGAGCACTGTCACTTTAAAAGGGGAGATCCTACCCCCTGGCGTTGTCAATGTGATCAAGGCCGGCAACGGCCGAAACGCGTTATGGCGGTATGGTGGTGTGCTGAATAAATATGTTTACGCACCGAATTGGGTCCACTCTCGTTTATTCTCCAAGGACGGAGTAGGAGGCGAGCGTTTCTGATAAATTGCCGGATTTACCTCCTCCGGCGGTGTGGACCCGATCCTTTCAAGTTGGCTTCGTGGTTGGCAGGTCTATTCTTCTGGCGGAACCTGGCCGCAGGCATCGCTGCTTTGTGGCAGATGTCAGCATCGTCGGGGAAACCGGAAGTACTTGGATATTGTTCCGGTAACGGAATCCACGGAAGCCCCCTGTGGAAGCGCAAAAATCAACCTCGGAAGGTGGAACGGCAGGGACGCAGAGCTTGCATGCAGGCGGTTTCTCGGAGGAGTGGAGCCGCATAGGAGACTGCTGCTTCGTTGGAATCCACCGGATCATTCCAGGTACAAAGCACTGCACAGTTCAACTAAACAGGCGGGAAGGTGTGCGTTTGCTGTCCTTCCCTTGGATATCATCCATACTGGTGTGGGTATACAAACAACAGTTTATTGAATAACAAGCACTTGCCATGTCCGCTGCAACGCTAAGGGATCGCGAGTCGGCAGTGGAGGAAATGTTTTCGGACAATCCTCAGCAGGAACAGCAGCAAGACCATGACAATACCACCGAAGCGTCGGGGGGAACTAAGAGTCTAAAAGACATTTTCCGCATTCTCGAAAAACATATGCGTCAAGAACAAGCCAAGTGGTGGGAAGCAAAATCCCTCCAGAAGTACCTAGATGTGGGAAGAATTCCAAGGGGGCTGCGGATCATGTTAGCCCCCAGCTACGAAACACAGAACCCACGCATGATGGCAGAGTGGGCTGAATGCAATCTCGAGTCCTCTCGCAGATTCGTTCAGATTTTGGTAAAATATGCAGAGTTGGACCGGGTAGAACTTCAGGTCAAAATAGAAGCATTGAATGAGGAAATCAAAACGCAAGGTGAACCACAGCAGAGGAAAAAACTACAAGATGAAATGTTAGTAAGATTGAATAAAGAAGAGGAAAAAATAAAACAAAGAAAAACATATAAATTCAAACGTGATAAGGATGATTACACTAATGGCCAAATCTTTACTTTCGCCCATAAATACGATTTATTTAGAAATGCCATCGTCAATAACAGAAAGGCTCAATCGGGGCGGAAGGAGACTCAAGGGGAAATAACATCGGCATCTGACCTTAGCTCCGCAGTGGAGAGCGAGTCAGAGGCAACAAGAAGCAGACCTGACCAAAGTGCGACAAAGCCATCACTGGGAGAAGAACTGGATTATCTAAGGAGAAGTCGTAGAGAGACACTTAGACCCAGAAATAGCAAACCGGCAAAAAACGACGGACCGAGACCAGGCGGAAACGAAGACAGGCAGCTAGAAAACGGGGGCAACAGTGGCAACCCAAAACCAGTGAGGGGACGGGCCAATGGAGACGCAAATAATAATGCCACCCAGCTCCCCACAAACTGCAGCCAAAGATAACACCATTGTAAACCTGGCCAATGTAGATCTGGACATGGCGGAACAACAGCTACTCACTCTGAGACTATCATATTGCCCCAAAACTAACTTTGATTTCACAAATACAAGGGCACACATGTACAAGTTCATAAGGAAATTAAAACTTAAGAAATTTCACCAGCTTCAGGCAAATTCACGTGAACAAATACAGGTTACTGACACCCCAAATTTACCTTCAAATCTACCCTTGACCTTGCCAGGTAGGTCGCTCCCCCACCACACAGCTCCGCCTGTGTTGTCTGCCCGCTGCTTCTGCAGGTAAGATCGCCCCTCAGCTGCGGCCCCGGTGCCCGCATTTCTTGCTATCTCCCCTTTTTCCTTCTGTGCCCCTCGCTGCCCCATTTGCGTTGTGACTGTGATTTTGTCTGTTTTCCCCCCATTTCCTTTCTGTGCCCCTCGCTGCCCCATTTGCGTTGTGACTGTGATTTTGTCTGTTTTCCCCCATTTCCTTTCTGTGCCCCTCGCTGCCCCATTTGCGTTGTGACTGTGATTTTGTCTGTTTTCCCCCCATTTCCTTTCTGTGCCCCTCGCTGCCCCATTTGCGTTGTGACTGTGATTTTGTCTGTTTTCCCCCCATTTCCTTTCTGTGCCCCTCGCTGCCCCATTTGCGTTGTGACTGTGATTTTGTCTGTTTTCCCCCATTTCCTTTCTGTGCCCCTCGCTGCCCCATTTGCGTTGTGACTGTGATTTTGTCTGTTTTCCCCCATTTCCTTTCTGTGCCCCTCGCTGCCCCATTTGCGTTGTGACTGTGATTTTGTCTGTTTTCCCCCCATTTCCTTTCTGTGCCCCTCGCTGCCCCATTTGCGTTGTGACTGTGATTTTGTCTGTTTTCCCCCCACTTCCTTTCTGTGCCCCTCGCTGCCCCGTTTGCGTTGTGACTGTGATTTTGTCTGTTTTCCCCCCATTTCCTTTCTGTGCCCCTCGCTGCCCCATTTGCGTTGTGACTGTGATTTTGTCTGTTTCCCCCATTTCCTTTCTGTGCCCCTCGCTGCCCCATTTGCGTTGTGACTGTGATTTTGTCTGTTTTCCCCCACTTCCTTTCTGTGCCCCTCGCTGCTCCATTTGCGTTGTGACTGTGATTTTGTCTGTTTTCCCCCATTTCCTTTCTGTGCCCCTCGCTGCCCCATTTGCGTTGTGACTGTGATTTTGTCTGTTTTCCCCCATTTCCTTTCTGTGCCCCTCGCTGCCCCATTTGCGTTGTGACTGTGATTTTGTCTGTTTTCCCCCCATTTCCTTTCTGTGCCCTCGCTGCCCCATTTGCGTTGTGACTGTGATTTTGTCTGTTTTCCCCCCACTTCCTTTCTGTGCCCCTCGCTGCCCCATTTGCGTTGTGACTGTGATTTTGTCTGTTTTCCCCCCATTTCCTTTCTGTGCCCCTCGCTGCCCCATTTGCGTTGTGACTGTGATTTTGTCTGTTTTCCCCCCATTTCCTTTCTGTGCCCCTCGCTGCCCCATTTGCGTTGTGACTGTGATTTTGTCTGTTTTCCCCCATTTCCTTTCTGTGCCCCTCGCTGCCCCATTTGCGTTGTGACTGTGATTTTGTCTGTTTTCCCCCATTTCCTTTCTGTGCCCCTCGCTGCCCCATTTGCGTTGTGACTGTGATTTTGTCTGTTTTCCCCCCATTTCCTTTCTGTGCCCCTCGCTGCCCCATTTGCGTTGTGACTGTGATTTTGTCTGTTTTCCCCCCATTTCCTTTCTGTGCCCCTCGCTGCCCCATTTGCGTTGTGACTGTGATTTTGTCTGTTTTCCCCCCATTTCCTTTCTGTGCCCCTCGCTGCCCCATTTGCGTTGTGACTGTGATTTTGTCTGTTTTCCCCCACTTCCTTTCTGTGCCCCTCGCTGCCCCATTTGCGTTGTGACTGTGATTTTGTCTGTTTTCCCCCCATTTCCTTTCTGTGCCCCTCGCTGCCCCATTTGCGTTGTGACTGTGATTTTGTCTGTTTTCCCCCCATTTCCTTTCTGTGCCCCTCGCTGCCCCATTTGCGTTGTGACTGTGATTTTGTCTGTTTTCCCCCCACTTCCTTTCTGTGCCCCTCGCTGCCCCATTTGCGTTGTGACTGTGATTTTGTCTGTTTTCCCCCCATTTCCTTTCTGTGCCCCTCGCTGCCCCATTTGCGTTGTGACTGTGATTTTGTCTGTTTTCCCCCCACTTCCTTTCTGTGCCCCTCGCTGCCTCATTTGCGTTGTGACTGTGATTTTGTCTGTTTTCCCCCCATTTCCTTTCTGTGCCCCTCGCTGCCCCATTTGCGTTGTGACTGTGATTTTGTCTGTTTTCCCCCATTTCCTTTCTGTGCCCCTCGCTGCCCCATTTGCGTTGTGACTGTGATTTTGTCTGTTTTCCCCCCATTTCCTTTCTGTGCCCCTCGCTGCCCCATTTGCGTTGTGCCCGTATTTTTTGTCTGTTTTCTCTCCCCTTGTACTTGTGTGCCCCGCTGCCTCTCGCCTTTCCCGCCGCTGCGTCCCCTGCGTCCCCGCCCCCCTGACTGCCCATTCGCTGCCCCTGCCTCCCGCCTCCCAGCTGCTCCTCCCTCCCACCTCCCCATAAATGGCGGCCGCTGCCGCGCCGAAGGCGCGCCTAAGGCAAGCCCGTCTGCGCCCGTCCGCGACTGGACCGCGCCCAGCGCCAGAACCCCTGGATCCCACAGATGCAACACTACTCGACGGACCTACGACACCGCCACCCTCACCGCACTCAATGCCGGCCGGAACCCTGCCTGCTACCGAGCCTCACCGACACACGCACCCACGGACCCTTCACCTGCCAAACCTGCCGATTCACCTGCCCCCGGACGTGCACCACCTCCGCCAAGTCGAGCACCAGCAGCAACAACCTGAAATGCATCCTGTTGAACACCCGCTCCGTCCACAGGCACGCCGTGGAACTCTGGGACCTGCTCGACGCAACAGCACCGGACATCGCCTTCCTCACCGAAACCTGGATGAACGCCTCCTCAGCGCCCGACATCGCCATAGCCATCCCGGACGGATACAAGATCACCCGGAGGGACCGCGTCAACCAGACGGGAGGAGGCATCGCCATCATACACAAGAACACCATCCGCATCTCGACTAACTCCGACGAGACCTTCACCGCCGCCGAACACCTACACTTCCAGATACACACTGACCCCAAGACCACCCTCCGAGGCACCCTCATCTACAGACCCCCGGGACCACGCACACTATTCAGCGAAGACATCGCAGACTTCATCAGCCCGCACGCCATGCCCTCAGCCGACTACATCCTCCTAGGGGACCTCAACTTCCACCTGGAGAACAACAACGACAGAAACACCACCGCCCTGCTGGACAACCTCGCCAACCTCGGACTCAAGCAACTGGTGAACACGCCCACCCACTACGCCGGCCACACGCTTGACCCCGTCTTCTCTTCCAGCAAGCACATCTCCTTCAGCCACGCCACCGGACTACACTGGACCGACCACAGCTGCGTCCACTTCAGCTTCAGAAAGACTGCGACCCACCACCACCCGCAACAGGCTCCCCGCCGGAGCTGGAGCAAGATCACCGCCGAGCAGCTCACCGCCTCCCTCAGCCAGAACACACCCACCAACACAACGGACCCAAACGAAGCAGCCAGCAACCTCGCCAAGTGGCTGACCGCCTGCGCCGACGACCTCGCACCACTAAAAACCCTCCCAGCAGACCCGGAAGCAAGAAAACCCCTTGGTTCACCAACGAACTCAAGGAATCCAAGAAGAACTGCCGCACTCTCGAGAGAACCTGGCGACTCGACCAGACCACAGACAACAGGACCGCCCTCAAGCACGCCACCCGCAAACACCACCAGCTGATCCGTGCCACCAAGAAGTCGGCACTCAAAGAACGACTGGACAACAACGCCCACGACAGCAAGGAACTTTTCAGCATCGTCAAAGAGTTCTCCAACCCCAGCGCCGGAAACAACGACATCACCCCCTCGCAAGACCTCTGCAACTCACTCGCCACGTTCTTCCACCGCAAGATCACCGACATACATAACAGCTTCGACGCACAAACCACGCACCCTACCGCCGAACCAACGCCCGCCACCACCACCCTCTGCAACTGGACCCCGATCAGCACCGAAGACACTTCCCGCACGATGAACTCCATCCACTCCGGATCACCAACCGACCCCTGCCCACACCACGTCTTCAACAAAGCCGACGCCACCATCGCACCCCATCTCTGGGACATCATCAACTCCTCCTTCCACACTGCCACCTTCCCGGAGAGCTGGAAGCACGCCGAGCTTACCGCCCTCCTGAAGAAACCAACGGCGGACCCCACCGACCTCAAGAACTACCGTCCCATCTCGCTCCTTCCGTTTCCGGCCAAAGTCATCGAGAAGACCGTCAACGGACAGCTTGCCGCCTTCCTCGAGACGAATGGATCCCTCGACCCCTCGCAGTCCGGGTTCCGGGCCAACCACAGCACCGAGACCGCCCTTATCGCAGCCACCGACGACATCAGAACCCTAACCGACAACGGGGAAACAGCAGCCCTCATCCTCTTGGACCTCTCCGCGGCGTTCGACACCGTCTGCCACCGCACCCTAGTGAAGCGCCTCAGCAACATCGGAATCCGAGAGAAAGCACTGGAATGGATCATCTCGTTCCTCGCCGGAAGAACCCAGAGAGTCCGCCTCCCCCGTTCAGATCCGAGGCCACCGAAGTCATCTGCGGCGTTCCACAAGGATCTTCACTCAGTCCAACCCTCTTCAACGTCTACATGAGCCCCCTCGCAGCCATCGCACGCCAACACAACCTCAACATCATCTCCTACGCCGACGACACCCAGCTGATCCTCTCCCTCACCAACGACCCCACCACCGCCAGAGCCAACCTACACGACGGGATGAGAGACGTCGCCGACTGGATGAGGAACAGCCGCCTTAAACTAAACTCAGACAAGACGGAAGTCCTCATCCTGGGCTCATCACCCTCCGCCTGGGACGACTCCTGGTGGCCCCCGGCCCTGGGCACCGCGCCCAAGCCAACGGACCACGCACGCAACCTGGGCTTCATCCTGGACTCCTCCCTGTCGATGACCAGACAAGTCAACGCCGTCTCATCCTCGTGCTTCAACACCCTGCGCATGCTCCGCAAGATCTTCAGATGGATCCCCACTGAAACCAGGAAGACCGTCACCCAGGCACTCGTCACCAGCCGACTGGACTATGGGAACACCCTCTACGCCGGAACCACAGCCAAACTTCAAAAAAGACTCCAGCGCATCCAGAACGCCTCCGCACGACTCATCCTGGACATCCCCCGACACAGCCACATCACCGGACACCTGAAAGACCTGCACTGGCTCCCCGTCAGCAAGATAATCACGTTCAGACTCCTCACCCACGCACACAAGGCCCTCCACGACCTGGGCCCAAAGTACCTCAACGACCGCATGACCTTCTACACGCCCACCCGCCAGCTACGATCAACCAGCCACGCCCTCGCCACCGTACCACGCATCCGCAGAACCACCGCCGGAGGAAGATCCTTCTCCTACCTGGCAGCCAAGACCTGGAACTCCCTCCCCACTCACCTTCGGCGAACCCAGGACCATCTCTCCTTCAGGAAGCAGCTCAAGACCTGGCTGTTCGAGCAGTAACTTACCCCCTCCCCCAGCGCCTTGAGACCCTCCCGGGTGAGTAGCGCGCTCTATAAATGCCGTGATTGATTGATTGATTGACCTTCGGGAAATCCAAAGACATCAAATCTCACAGTAGCAGATTTGGATATACTTAAAGATCTTCATACTTTGGAGCAAAATCAAGTAACAGTGGGGGGAACACAATCGAGTCAGCAACAGGACATGAATATCCAAAGTTTCATGTCACCATCTTATGAAACTTGTATAAAACCGGAAACTACCTTCAAGATACAATCGAAATTCGTGCCCATCATGCCAAGAGACTCCCTCGATCTATTTAGTGAACAAGTGGTGGCACAAGTGAAGAAACTATATACGGACACAAACAAAATTAAATGGAAGAACACCAACCAAGAAAGAAAGTATCACCAACTGATAGAGAAATTGAGAAAAGAGAAGGATGTAGTAGTCAGGAATGCGGATAAGGGGGGCAATATTGTGCTGTGGCCCCTGAAGGACTATACACAAGAAGCAGCGTCGCAGCTCAACAATCCTGACTGCTACAGAAAAAGTTCCATGCAAAGATTTAAAAGCACACAGGATAACTTTTTCAAGAAATTGCTGGCATGGAAAAGTCTGGGCCTTTTGAATCTAGAGGAATACAAGTATCTAAAAAAGAGACTCCTACAATTCCAGTCATATACTTTGTCCCTAAGATTCATAAATGTATAAGCAAACCGCCAGGGAGACCCATCATTTCGGTGTGTGATGGGCCATTGGAAAATATGTCCATCTATATTGATTCTTTTTTACAGGAGCATGTAAAAAACCTAAAATCATATGTGCAAGATACGAGCGATTTTTGGAGGAAAATAGAAAAAATCAAATGGCAAGATGGCTATCAATTGATAGCATTAGATGTATCTGCACTTTATACATGCATTAAGAATCAAGATGGTATCAAGGCGGTAAAATATTTCCTGGCTAATCGGCCCATGAAATTTGCCCAGCACAACAAAATGTTGATAGACATGTTATTATTTTGTCTCGAGAACAACCTATTCATGTACAAAAGTCAAATGTACCAGCAGACACAAGGTGTGGCTATGGGGGCCAGCTTCTCCCCCAGCTACGCCTGTCTTTTCATGGGCTGGTGGGAGGAGCTGGTCCTCATGAAAGAATATGAGCGCACCTATACGGAAAAGGTAATATCATGGTTGCGTTTTATTGATGACTTATTTATTGTATGGAATGGCTCAGATAAAGTGCTATTGATTTTATTGGTCAAATCAACAATAACAATGTGAACTTAAATTTTACTTCGTCTATCAGTGGTGAGAAAATAAAGTTTTTGGATGTCCAAATATATATAGCTAATAACAAATTGTCAACGTCCCTATATCGTAAAAAAACTGCTGGTAATGCGGTATTGCATGCATCAAGTTCTCATCCCCCCATCTTATACAAAGCATCCTCTATGGGGAGATGCTGAGAATAAGACGTATCTGTAGTGAAGAAAGTGATACAGTGGACAAGCAAATGGAATGTAAGAACAGATTCCTAATGAGGGGTTATAAATCCAAAACTTTAGATGCAGCAATTCTAAAATCGAAAGGCAAGGCAAGACAAGATCTACTCCAGTATAAATCGAAAGCTCAATGTACACAAAAAGAAGGATCTAATGAATCAACAAGATTAATACTAGCATATTCCAGGCAAGAAGGACAGATCAGGTCTATCATATGGTTCAATTGGCCCATCATATTGGGAGATCCAGTAATAGGAGGCTTACTCCTCAAGAAACCATCCATAACATACAGAAAAACAGCTTCCATGGGTAACGCACTGGTCAGGAATAGCCCTGAAGATCAAGAAGCAGGCACATGGTTAACAGCTAGAAAAGAATTTTATAAATGTTCCAGCTGTAAAGCTTGCCAATTTGGTATTAATAAAACTTCATACCAAACGTCTTTCAGTGACTGTATACACCTGATTAGCCAATATCTGTCCTGCAAGACCGAATATGCAGTATATGCCTTAGTGTGTAGCTGCAATCTGTACTATATAGGCAGCACCAAACTTGCAGTTCACAAAAGAATATTGCAACACACAAGAGCAATAGTGAATAAAGATCCCAGTTACCCCGTGGCCAGGCATTTTAATGAAATGCATAACAGCAGTCTTAAACATTTTAACTAGTTTGTTTTAGATGCAATACCGCCGCACAAAAGAGGAGGCAACAGGGAAGCTAAGACGCTTAGAGACTAGATATATACTGGAGCTCGATACAAAGCAACCAGGGGGACTAAATACGAGCGAAGACATGTATACATATTTATAGGCCATTATGTTGTTTTAATATCATATATAACTGTTTTTCTGATCACTCTTTCTCTTTTCTCTCTTTTTTCTAACAAAAAAAAAAAAATCCTAACTAATTTTAGGAATACTGTTTTTTCTAATCAAGATTTTATGGGGTTTTAGTCAATTTTATCTAATTTTATGCAGTTGGAATGAATTTATACAATATATTAATATTTTATACTTATTTATATATTTATATCCTCATTTGTGGGAACTGGCTGCGTACAATGGTTAAACATTGAGATCCAATGTTATTGGTATTCCTCTACGAATCTGGTACTGGCATGATGGATTATCCAAAAATGCGTATAGTACTGAATCATTTTTAAAGAAATAAGTATTAAGGATTTATCCGGGAATAACATGGTTACATTAAAGTAACATTATTAGTGTCTTTGCTGCTATTCAAGACATATTCTATATTGTACACAAAAAATTTTTTAACACATATTTTTTCGCACTATGCACTTTTTATAAATAGACTTGCACTGTTTGTGGGAACTCAGGCACTGTTCACTTTAATTTTACTATAGCAGTTTATATATGAATATTTGTTACAATCAATGTGATATCAACTGTTTAGAATCATTGTATTTAAACAAATAGTTTCTTAAAAACAGATTTCAAAGACAGTTGGCAAAGCACTGTACTACTAATGAATTATATCATTGTATTTAAACTTGATATTGTAGTAACAGCTAAATGCACACTGAGAGATACACAATAGTATGTTTTTTATGTTCATTATTGCTGCTATGGAACACTGTCACTTTAAAAGGGGAGATCCTACCCCCTGGCGTTGTCATGTGATCAAGGCCGGCAACGGCCGAAATGCATTATGGCGGTATGGTGGTGTGCTGAATAAATAAGTTTACGCACCGAATTGGGTCCACTCTCGTTTATTCTCCAAGGACGGAGTAGCAGGCGAGCGTTTCTGATATGTATATATATATATATATTGATGAAGGCCGTCATGGCCGAAACGCGTTTGTTCAGCACGGGACTAAAATAAAGTAATTTTTAAACTCTCACTCGAGTGTGCGCCACACTGTTTATGCAGAGTTTGGACGAGGATATATATATATATATATATATATCCTCAACACGCCTGCTTCCGTATACAAAACAAGCACCAGAATGCTCGGGTTCGCTTTTCAAGAAGGCTTTATTGTCGCTCATAGCAGATCAGGTAACGCGTTTTGACCGTTGCCTTTAGTGAATTATTTATACATGTTCCTGGCGTTCAAAAAATTAAAATGACAGTGCAATTCTCGCTATTAAAGTGGTATGTGCAAATATTCCTCTCCAGTGTACTTTTCTTTGGAAAAACAAAGTGACAAGTGCCTTAGTCTGCAATATTGAATTGCCAAAGCGTTGCACACAACACACTAATGACATTTCATAACTATGCATTTTTGTAAGAATACACATACATGGGTTTAGTCTACGCCAGATAGCGGCACTCTCAGAGTCAAGGGCAAGTGCCCTTTTTACCCTTTCCCTGGAAAATCCACCCCTAAATATATCAAGAATCATAATAACAACATCATCATTGTCATTACGAACTGTGCAAACTTTTGCTAGATTAAATAAAACAACATTGCTGATAAAGTGTGTGTGCAATGAACTGTGCAAAAATGTCAGGAATTTAAAACCATACGTATAAATTACAGAATGGATCTGGAGAAAAATTAATTTAAACATACAGATGCTAGAAACATATCTTCTTGATCTACTGTATTAATACCAGAGAGTGACCTAGCTGGATTAATTCATAAACGAACATGCATGTACTCTTCAGTGTTAAGACCATTTGGAATCTTTGAATTGAACCGAATGATGTACCTTGATTCCAGCTGTCTCAGATACATTTCTCTATTGCCACCTCTCGACCTTACTGGAACCTGATCCAGCACGAAATACTCTAAATCTTTGATGTTACTATCATGTATCAATTCAAAATATCTCACCACTGGGTACGTCTGGTACTTGTTTTTGATGGCTCTGATATGTTTAGGCTTTCCTGTTTTCAGTTTCTATTTTTGGTAAATTCTGGTAGGGTTTTTTCAGTGTTTTCAAATGATTTCAATACCTTAAAAAAACAGTGGTTATCAGTGGTTACACATTTTTGCGCCATTTAAAAAAACAGAAACAGTGTTTTTCCGGTGTTTATGGAACATTTTGCTTTTAATATTGTTTGCTTTTTTCTCTGATAGTGCATGGTATATAGACAGTGTACGTACAGTGTATATGAGGCCCAAATACATTTTTGCAAATCAAACTTATTGTAGTACACCATACAATACTTCTTCAGTGAGTCTTTGGTCATGTGCGCTCGCTCTTTCCTTCCCATGTAAACTTTTTTCTGTGAAAAGGCCCTCTCAACATTGGCACTTGAGATGGGCAACGCCAAAACAGCCAGTACACAATTTGCTAACTCTGGCCACTGACATAGCTTTCTATACCAATACTGGTGCACTTGAAGATTGCGATTCTCTGGGCAGGTTCTGCAACATTTGCATTGAACTGGGTGTTTATGACCTCAGAGTTATTGAAGCAGTCAAAAATAAAGCAGCACTTTTGAAACTACAGAGAAAATTCCCCTTTATGGAAGGGATCTAGAACTTGTACAGAGTACCACAGTGAGGTTTCATTGACTTCAAATGCGATGGCTGTTGAAGGGACATTTCTATGCATCATTGCAAGCCATTTCTTATACATTGTAAAATAAAAGTTCCCTAATTGCTCACCAACATTGCTTTGCTTACCAAGTGGCAGACACTCTAACATGGAACATGTTGCAGTGCCAACGTCCAGCCTACTCTCAAGGAGATGTTTCACATCTACACCACTTATGCTGAACACTTGGCAGACAAGGGTGTTTCCAGACTTTAGTTTTTTTATCATGTCCACTACAGCAGTTATGTTTTCCTGTAAAAATCTAAGAATGCAGTAGAGTGTACTTTTTTCACATCACTATCAATATGCGACCAAAGATCGATCCTCCCATTTCTTGCTTTTGGCATCATCACTCAGCAAAATTCTGTAAACGGTTGCCACATGGATAATATAGCATTCACAGCCCCTTGGCATGAGAACCATCAGTTAAGTGACACAGTTGGGATGACTCTTTCTTTGATGCCACACAAAGCACAAAATTATAAATATTTGTGTTTTAGTTCCCTCGCATAACAAAACAGTGCACCAGAATGGACTAAAAAGTCAATAGCATTCTTCGTTAACTCTGAAGATTGTAAAGATACTTTCAGCATACCATCTAACAAGTGGCAAGGATCTCTTACAGGGAAGCACTTCAGCTTAGGTATTGATTTTGACAGGTCATCACACAACTTTTTCATATACATAGCTGAATCACTGCAAATACAAACCATTTCACTCCAATCTTTGTTGAACTTGGAAATAACCTTTTTGCAGCAGCATTCCAAGTGACACTGCGTTCCATGTTTTCCAAAGTCTGGTGTCATGTTTTCATCACTATCTCAGATGCTTGGTGATGGCACTCTTTTCACATATACTTGTCACTATACCTTGCATTGAATGTTTAAAGCCTGAGGTGTTGGCAAATCACCTACTATCAATAATGTCTCACTAGAAACGGGGGGCTGATGTATCAAGGGTTTTTATCCATTCTCTGTGGGTAAATGTGATGGTACATATTGGGAAAGATTCTTACGAAACCAGCCATTTTACTTATCAGTGAAAGAATCAAACACAGCCAAAATATCAATTATGATTTTGATATTTCCTGATTCTCTACAGTTTATAAAATAATTAATCAAGACCTAAAACATGCTTCTAAACCCTGCATCTTTAGACCAAAGACGACAAAACTGAAAAAAGCAAAAGGAAGAAGAAACAATGGGGCATATTAGCAAGGGCACTATCGCCGCTTTAGCGGCACTTTTTGCCGCTAAAGCGGCGATATATATATCGCCCTATCAGCAAACTGTCTCTAACAGCAGTTAGCGACAGTTTGCGGGCATTAGCGCCCGTTTTTTTACCGCTTTGCATGTCAGCGATATTTATCGCTAATGACATGCAAAGTGGGCGTTCCGACGAACAAACCTGGGAAACACTCGCTAACAGGCCTATCGCCTATTAGCAAGGTGGCCATGGCCCCAGTTAGCGACGTGAAAATTCGCGCTAACCGGGGTCATCGCCATTTATTTAACACCTGCAATTAGCAGGTGTTAGCCATACCTAACATGGGGGGTGGATTATGCTGATACGACCACAGGGTCGTATCAGCAAGGTGTTCTCCCTTCTCCATGCAACATCGCTGGTTTTTCAGCGATGTTGGCTCATTTCCCGCTATCGCTGGAATATTCATCGCCATAGCGCTAATCGTTGCTAATACAGCGTTAGCGTGGCGATATATTCCAGCGATAGCCGGCGATAAAAAAAATCACGCTAAGCAGGGTTAGCGATGATTATTGCCTCTTCTTGCTAATATGCCCCAATATTTTAGTGGCATCCCAAAACAACAAAACTCAAGCAGAATAATGTTAGCCCAGTCTTTCTTGCTGCTAGCTTGCATAACCCAGGGGTCCATTACGATGTCGGGCGGAAGCACGACCGCCATGCTGACGGAGGCAAAAACCGCTAGTTACCGTCCGCCAGCAACGGGCCACACGCCCGCCAAATTAGGATGTGAATAGTCAGGCAAACACCGCCCGCAAGCCTGCGGCGCCGCCCGCCATCAAAGTGCCCCAGTCTACGTAGCGGCACGAGCCAATGGAGACACACCGTCCGACGAAATGACGTACCGCCCGGCGTACAAATTACGATGCCACAACCAAACAGCCCCACCGGCTAAGAGACACCGCACGAGATACCAAGGCGGAAACCCGACTGTTCTGGACGGAGACTAAAAAGGCGGACCACCCAGAGATGAACCCTGCACTCCAGGCCATCCCCATGCTCTACCTGATGCACCACCTAGGAGTGAACGCACCACGACGACGCAGGTAGGCAGACACACAACTAGGGTACGAAAACAATGCACACAGTGCAAGGGCAGGAAAACTGTACATGGCCCCCCCAGACACCCCTGTGTGGACAGGACACATCCATCACTGTACCCACACATGTCCCACCTGTCAAAAATAAACAACTCGCAACATCCTGGGCACCCACGACCCGGGCCCAGGAAGTGACGTCCCCGTCACGGCACCGCAGCGTAGCGGCGATGACGCAGGTACACATGCGCACAACACAGTGGCCAATGACTGCGCCATAATTGGGCTGCACACAAACACCACAGGGCCACAACTACACACCCCACACACCAGCCCCACCCTGAAGGCACATGTCACGTGGCCTTCCTGCATCAGTCATGTCCCCAACCGACAACTCACAGTTGTCAACTTGACGTCACACAAGTGTCCCGAACAGGGGAGTAATGTGAATGCAAAATAGGACACACCCTTGTATGTAAAACAGGATAATCACACGGCGGCTACCACATAACAGTGCAGAATATCGACAATGTCCGGAAAAAACACGCCAGTCTCAACAAGAAATACCAATACCATCCTGCTCGCAATAACAACACATGCAATGTACAAAATAGAAAAACCCTGCTGCCTGAGAACAGGTGTGCCCAATCACTACACCCACACAGAAGCCGCAATGGACAGCGTCAACGGAGTGTCCCGCCCACACACGGAAGACCAGATAGCACTGAATGGCCTTCCATTCCTGCTCCGAAATAACATTGCAACAAATTATGCTGGAGAATGGAGCCATTGTACCAACAAGAAGCAAAAAATAGCCATGCAGAGTAAAACGTCCACTGGCAGATAGCGCACAACATGAAAGAAAGATAACACCACAAAATGCAATAATACCACTCCTCCATGTGGACCAAATGAAAGTAATGTGGAAAGAGTCACACACCACTGGCCTTGACTATTCATAGAAGCATGTGGGATGAGGGACTGTGTCCTCCGCCCAAGCTATACCCCAAGTCCATCCGCCGTACATCCATTCCAGAATTCCCATCATCGTCGGAGGCTGCACTCTGCTGACTGCTCAGGCAGACGGAGCACGCCATCACATCACCCTGTAGTAAAATGGCTGTTGCACCACTGACCCTCAACTACGCCGGACAGATCAAGCTGTACAGTGACAGCATGCTACACAGAGTGGGCTGCTCAAATCTGGCAATGCTGAATGTAAGTTACCGAGTAACTTACCGCATTGCAATGTTCAGCTGCGTCATCCCCGTATTCTACTGTCGGAGGTGTCCGTTCCACTGGCCTGTGGATTTATGTCTCTCCAACCCGGCATGTCCAAAGGCGGACTTGGTACACTTGTTTGCACCCCTGGACGACCACGACAGGATCTGTTCAGTGTATGGGGGCATGGCGTTTGTGGCTGCAATCGGGGACACACTGCAATGGGACCAGTGTGCCTCCACACAACGTCTTCTGGATCACAGTTTCATCGAATGTCATCCAACATGTCCCATCAGGATTCTACAAGGGACAACTTACGATGAACACGTTGCCACCCACCATCCGCTTCATTGGATGACATCCATGTTCACCATCAATGGGATGGATACCCTGCTGGAAGGTATCGCATACACGTCAACTTGTCAATTCATGGGTCCCCGACTCAATATCCCCAATTGAACATAGATGTACAACACCGAACCCATGCTTGGCTTTCGCACGGAGTGGGCAGGTAGCTGTACAAGAACTATACCATATAATCTGCAACTAACACCTTACCATCAACTCCACTGCCATGACAACTGACATTTCCGGGACATGCACCCTGTTCCTCACCATATCCTGTGTCTCTGCATGAACAGGGGGAGGCAGAGGTATGGGACTTGTGTACAGTAACCACATGGCCAATACAGCATGAACAACTATGCCATAATATGTATTCTGCGCACCTGGACACATGCACCTGTCAGTGCACACTTATCTGTCTGCTGTAGTACGTGCGAACTGTCACCTCACCTTTGTCTGTACTTCCGTGCCAGGACTTTTGCATGGACAACAAATGCAACCCCCTACAACATGGCCCTAGTAACAGTGTCATGTTCAGTAGCCACCACATTGCAACAACTGGTGAGACGCTGCTGCATGCAGGTGGGCACATGCCCTGATGTCACCTCTGACGCAGGTGTGTCGGAGTCACTATTGTATTAAACCGGTACCATGGAACTGAGATGAACTGTCCCTATGATGTCAAGCTGTCTGGTAGGCTGAATGAATACTGTCTGTGTCAAAGCCCAGAGACCATCAGTAATCAGCAAATGTACTTTAGCATAGAAAGGGCAAGGCAGCTGTAACCCTGAAGCCTCCATTCCACAGTCAACAACTAATTACATCTACCTGTACCCCCTTTCGTATGTGTAATCATGCTAAGTATATCCTCCACATGCATTTTGCTGCCAGTAGTGTCCACTATTCTGCATCACAGAGGAAGTAAGTCCAAATACATGCCTCGAAGCAAATATGTGACTCTGTAGAATTATTTCCAGAAGACAAGTACGAATGAGAGAGGATGAGAGTGTGTGAAGTACACGAGAGCCGTGAGATGACCATGTAGTCCAGTGACATTGGATGTCAATGCATATGAGTTGCCGCCACAGTGGACCTAGTGAAATACTACAGGTCGTGGGCCTTTGATTGTCAGACTCTGACGTGGCCCAACAGATCATCACATTAACACGGACGGGCTGGTCACTTCAAAGCACAGTCCTACATATGTGTATAATTACCTTCACAGTCGGACATCACACTCATCAAGCAAAATTAGGACCCACGCAAGAAGCATGCTACAGCAATGCATGTCAAAACACACACAGGAAATCAGTGTGGGTGGGCAGGTCCGCACAGTGAGTACGAACTGCTGAAACTCACATACATGCTTAATTAAACCAGGCACAATCTTGACAGTCACACACCCTGCAGACCCACAATGGCCAAAACATATTAAGTAGGAGCCATCCTGAACTGCAAGGACACACCCACACACTGCACACTGTGCAACATACAATACACACATGCGCTCACATTCACAGACCTGAACACCGATACAAACACCCACCATGCCCTTGGGTAACACATGTGTGTAATCGACATTGCCAGAGTGCACACACACACACACCAACACTACCCCAAAGTCACACACTTCACACCACACACACCTACACTTCCCAAAGTCACACTTTGAAAGTAACCCATGTGCCCAGGCTCAATGTTCATCACAAGATTAACATACACCTACACTGCTGGCCACCCAGAAAGTAAGCTCACACATACCCGCACACTATGCACATGCTACCTGTCATCCTGTGGCCAGACTCACACCCCGTGCTTTGCTTGCACGCAAACATGACACGTAGACATTTACCATGGAATTCAAGCAAATACATGCAGACAATCCGTGTCACTAAAAAACTTCTTCATCACACACACAAGTGGCAGAGTCTGAAAGAAGTGAAGTCCCAGCCACGTGTAAAACACATTGGAATGTGACACCAGACATTGCAATTGTTGATGTACCATACAAGGCATGTGCCTCACTTAACTATGCACACACAGTAACAACTGCAATCAGCAACTACACAGACACAACCGACTACAGGAACAACAGCATCCAGTCACAGATTACATAGACAGGCGGCAAAATTGTTCAACACCAGGGACAGTGGCCAGTCCGATGTGCAGAGTAGTGACACGAAAAGCTGCGTATGCAATGTGTGTGAGTGTACCCTGACATGGCCACCAACACTGCCATGGCCGGCACAATAGCCATCACAGCCACCACTGTGTCACAGGTAGATGTGTGTGTGTCCCTACCATTCAAACAGGATGGCCCGTTCAACTCGGTGCTGTCTATGTGCTACGGGACAGTTGGAGGTCCGCCCCTGAGAGAGAAGCACAACTGTGGAAGACACACATGTGTCATGTGAAGCGGGAGTTCCGCTTGGGCCAGGTGGGTGGGTGGCACGGGTAGGTGCACGCATGCATTGTTGAAACAGACTGTGTGGGGAGGATTCCGGAGGGCTATATTTCCACTGTGTTGGGTATTTGGAAAGCACACCTGTCTGGAGATGAAATGAAATGAAATGAAATTCGTACTTGTAAAGCGCACTGCTGCCCCCAACAGAGGCGTCCTGGCGCTATACGCATACCGCTGTGGAACCCTTCCTGGCTATTCCCTGTGAGATGTCCACTCCTGGGCACCCCCAAGGTGAAGCCAGGCATCCCAGCGCTGGTGGGGCCGTTGTGGAGATTAAGCAAGCTATTGCCCAGAGTTGCAGAGTGGGACCCATGATTAGAATAGGCACCGAGGCGAGAATTATCAGGTCCGAGGAAATTGAGCCCAAGACCTGCCGAGGCGGGAATTGAACCCTGGTCCTGGGCCAGATCTCTGCATCAGGGTCTGCCGCTCTAACCATTGAGCCACACTTCACTTCAGATGAATGTGAACTCGTGTGGGCACAACAGGCGGGCACACGATCAATGCTGCATCAGGTGTAGACGTTAGCCCTCCCTCTGGGGACATGCTGGATACTGCTGTGCGTCTGCCAGGCCCTTGCCAAGGCACTCACATCCCCTGTCCACCAGGTGTACCCCCTACATTGTCCGCCTGCACAGGCTACCCAGGGCACGGGATGGCAGTGGAGCTTGGTGGGTGGGAGGTCATGGCGCCCTTCTCCTGGTCACATCTCGCAGGCAACACATTCTCAGTGAGCAGCAGGGCACAAGTCCTAAATATGTAGTGGGGGGACGCAGATGTCACGACAGGAAGTGACGTCACGAAAGGTGGCTTGCACCATCAGACTTTTTGCCTCCCTTCGCCCACCCCTTACATGCGATTGCAACAGAGAAGCCAGCGCGTGCACAAGCAGCACCGAGCTCGCCCCAGAGGGGCCAAAGAGTGAATGTGTGTGTCCATTTGCACCAGTTCCCTGGCTCGCGGTAAAATCAGTGGTGGGACGCCGTCCACCCACGTGGTACCCTGACTCGAGACCTGGTGTGCAGGCAAAGTGTCCTATTGGCTTTGCGATATGTGTGAGATGCATGACACTCGTTGGCGGGGGATGGCTCAGAGGCCCGTCACCCTGAGGCCCATGTCCCACCACATGGGTCCCTTGTCAATGGCAGCGGTTGTAATGACTATGCGCGCAGGGGTAGGTCAACCTTACGTGTGGGATTGTGTTTGCGGCCTGGCCCGCTAGGGCAGCCACAGCCTCTGTGTGTTGCATGTGGTGTATCCGGACTCCGGAGGCTGTCATGCATTGTCACTGTTGTCCAGGTATCGAGTCGGGGTACCACGCAGGTGGACGGCGTCCCACCACTCATATTACCGCGAGACAGATAATTGGGGCAAATGGACCCACACATTCACTCTTTGGCCTCTCTGGGGAGAGATCGGAGCTGCTTGTGCACGCGCTGGCTTCTACGATGCAATCGCATATAAGGGGTGAGCGAGGGGAGGCAATGAGTCAGACGGTGCAAGCTACCTTCCGTGATGTCACTTCCTGTTGTGACGTCAGCGTCCCCCCACCCCTTATTTTAGGACTCGTGCCCTGCTGTTGTCAGATGTGCCACTGCCCAGGGGGGTGGAGAAAGGGTCAGGAATGTCAGCCTGATATTGGCCCAGTTGAAGGACCACCTTGACTGGGGGGGACAACCATTGGACAGTCTGGTGTAGCCCACCCACGCATACATGTGGGCCCTCCATGTACTGTGTCACCTGCGGCAAAGTGATGTCATGGGCAATGACGTTATTGAGGAGAGCTGTCTGCCCCACGCAGAGATGGCGCATGAGCTCAACAGACCCAGCACTGAGGGCAGCAGGGGTCACATGTGCAGGGGCAGCTGTGCCTGGTGTGAAGGAAACTCTACCCTTCATCCCTGTGCCGACACATGTTGCACCTGTGGAAGTAGTTGGGAGGGCGGGCATTGGCCTCCGCGTGGCTGAAGAGGAGCCAGAGTCCACGTCCCCTGTGTTAGCAAACATGGATGCATCACCTCGGTCCTCAGATGACTCAGAAATTGCCGTCTTGGCCTGTAATTTATCCAGCACACGTCTGACCCCTCCGAGGCGCTGGTCACATCTGACACACTCAGCACCTGTGCAGCTGCTACATCCGATGCCACACCACTGTTGACCATCCCCTGTCCCTCAGCACCCACGGGAGATGCCACATGAGAGAGAGCGAGGTGGCCTCACTCATCTGGCATCAATTAAACAGACATGTGCAAGGAAGCGATACAAAGGGGATGATGGACGGAACGTTTGAGCCAATCAAACACTCACCCCCAGTCAACTGATCTGGGTTTAATCCATCATCATTCTTTAGCTCACTCCACCACCCCAGTTCAGACATGGCCATATGCAAATCAGTCTGACCCTGTGCCTCATGGGAACAGTCCAGCCCGAACTGCCAAGCCATGTCTTCCCTGGACCGGAAACAAGCATCCTAGGACCGGTTTCTGGCATTCCAGCCGTCATCAGCCAGGCTTGCTTGAATCCAGTGGCAAAGTGAGCAAGGGACCCACGTCTGGGCATACCCCGCCAACTTAGGGCAAACAAAGCGATACAAAGGGGATGATGGACGGAACGTTTGAGCCAATCAAACACTCACCCCAGTCAACTGATCTGGGTTTAATCCATCATCATTCTTTAGCTCACTCCACCACCCCAGTTCAGACATGGCCATATGCAAATCAGTCTGACCCTGTGCCTCATGGGAACAGTCCAGCCCGAACTGCCAAGCCATGTCTTCCCTGGACCGGAAACAAGCATCCTAGGACCGGTTTCTGGCATTCCAGCCGTCATCAGCCAGGCTTGCTTGAATCCAGTGGCAAAGTGAGCAAGGGACCCACGTCTGGGCATACCCCGCCAACTTAGGGCGAACAAAGCGATACAAAGGGGATGATGGACGGAACGTTTGAGCCAATCAAACACTCACCCCCAGTCAACTGATCTGGGTTTAATCCATCATCATTCTTTAGCTCACTCCACCACCCCAGTTCAGACATGGCCATATGCAAATCAGTCTGACCCTGTGCCTCATGGGAACAGTCCAGCCCGAACTGCCAAGCCATGTCTTCCCTGGACCGGAAACAAGCATCCTAGGACCGGTTTCTGGCATTCCAGCCGTCATCAGCCAGGCTTGCTTGAATCCAGTGGCAAAGTGAGCAAGGGACCCACGTCTGGGCATACCCCCGCCAACTTAGGGCGAACAAGCGATACAAAAGGGGATGATGGACGGAACGTTTGAGCCAATCAAACACTCACCCCAGTCAACTGATCTGGGTTTAATCCATCATCATTCTTTAGCTCACTCCACCACCCCAGTTCAGACATGGCCATATGCAAATCAGTCTGACCCTGTGCCTCATGGGAACAGTCCAGCCCGAACTGCCAAGCCATGTCTTCCCTGGACCGGAAACAAGCATCCTAGGACCGGTTTCTGGCATTCCAGCCGTCATCAGCCAGGCTTGCTTGAATCCAGTGGCAAAGTGAGCAAGGGACCCACGTCTGGGCATACCCCGCCAACTTAGGGCGAACAAAGCGATACAAAAGGGGATGATGGATGGAACGTTTGAGCCAATCAAACACTCACCCCAGTCAACTGATCTGGGTTTAATCCATCATCATTCTTTAGCTCACTCCACCACCCCAGTTCAGACATGGCCATATGCAAATCAGTCTGACCCTGTGCCTCATGGGAACAGTCCAGCCCGAACTGCCAAGCCATGTCTTCCCTGGACCGGAAACAAGCATCCTAGGACCGGTTTCTGGCATTCCAGCCGTCATCAGCCAGGCTTGCTTGAATCCACAGGGTCAGACTGATTTGCATATGGCCATGTCTGAACTGGGGTGGTGGAGTGAGCTAAAGAATGATGATGGATTAAACCCAGATCAGTTGACTGGGGGTGAGTGTTTGATTGGCTCAAACGCTCAGTCCATCATCCCTTTGTATCGCTTGGTCGCCCTAAGTTGGCGGGGTATGCCCAGACGTGGGTCCCTTGCTCGCTTTGCCACTGGATTCAAGCAAGCCTGGCTGATGACGACTGAAATGCCAGAAACCGGTCCTAGGATGCTTGTTTCCGGTCCAGGGAAGACATGGCTTGGCAGTTCGGGCTGGACTGTTCCCATGAGCACAGGGTCAGACTGATTTGCATATGGCCATGTCTGAACTGGGGTGGTGGAGTGAGCTAAAGAATGATGATGGATTAAACCCAGATCAGTTGACTGGGGGTGAGTGTTTGATTGGCTCAAGCGTTCCGTCCATCATCCCCTTGTATCGCTTGGTCGCCCTAAGTTGGCGGGGTATGCCCAGACGTGGGTCCCTTGCTCGCTTTGCCACTGGATTCAAGCAAGCCTGGCTGATGACGGCTGAAATGCCAGAAACCGGTCCTAGGATGCTTGTTTCCGGTCCAGGGAAGACATGGCTTGGCAGTTCGAGCTGGACTGTTCCCATGAGGCACAGGGTCAGACTGATTTGCATATGGCCATGTCTGAACTGGGTGGTGGAGTGAGCTAAAGAATGATGATGGATTAAACCCAGATCAGTTGACTGGGGGTGAGTGTTTGATTGGCTCAAACGTTCCGTCCATCATCCCTTTGTATCGCTTTGGTCGCCCTAAGTTGGCGGGGTATGCCCAGACGTGGGTCCCTTGCTCGCTTTGCCACTGGATTCAAGCAAGCCTGGCTGATGACGGCTGAAATGCCAGAAACCGGTCCTAGGATGCTTGTTTCCGGTCCAGGAAGACATGGCTTGGCAGTTCGGGCTGGACTGTTCCCATGAGGCACAGGGTCAGACTGATTTGCATATGGCCATGTCTGAACTGGGGTGGTGGAGTGAGCTAAAGAATGATGATGGATTAAACCCAGATCAGTTGACTGGGGTGAGTGTTTGATTGGCTCAAGCGTTCAGTCCATCATCCCCTTTGTATCGCTTTGGTCGCCCTAAGTTGGCGGGTATGCCCAGACGTGGGTCCCTTGCTCGCTTGCCACTGGATTCAAGCAAGCCTGGCTGATGACGGCTGAAATGCCAGAAACCGGTCCTAGGATGCTTGTTTCGGTCCAGGAAGACATGGCTTGGCAATTCGGGCTGGACTGTTCCCATGAGGCACAGGGTCAGACTGATTTGCATATGGCCATGTCTGAACTGGGGTGGTGGAGTGAGCTAAAGAATGATGATGGATTAAACCCAGATCAGTTGACTGGGGTGAGTGTTTGATTGGCTCAAACGTTCTGTCCATCATCCCCTTTTGTATCGCTTATGTGCAAGGGAAGCAGCACAGAACATCCACCAATCCACATGTTGCACGATACCTGTGCAATTGCATACAGCCACCACAATCAACACGTAATGCCTGGCGTACAGTAACTGAAGCCGCTAATAAGTGGCACATGTGTTGTGCACATAGCACTACACTCCGGCCTGTGTCACCCTGCGACCATAGTCCCAAATCGCGGTGTGCACACCCACTGTCCTGATGGGGCAAGGATGACCACTACGTAATTAGGCCAAAGACATACCTGCATGGAGCAGAATGGGAAACCACTCACACAGACTGCAACATGACGGGCCACAATGGCCATGAGCCCATGCCATCCACCTGTCGTTCACACGAGCATAACTGCTGTTGCACAGTGTGCCGGATGTGTAAGCACCAGAGATATGAGCTGAGGCATCGCAAACATATGACCGAACGAAATCAGAGTAGGCACAGTGCCTCAAACATACATGTGAATTGCCAATCCAGGCAACTACAGGTTGTTCCTGAGGGCTACGACTCTGAGTGCATTGAGAATGCAGAGTGCTCAAATTACATCTTGACCCTCAGGAATCGCATATGCATGTCAGGTGCACACAGCACAGAGTACACTTACAACCCACTGCATACACAACATACATCGCATCACCCAGATTATGGTTAGGCTGTGGACACATGCTGCCTCTCACCGCAGAAGACACCATCCCACATTACTGTACACTTGCTTGCTGCTGATGCCCATACAAACATGCATCCGGCACAGGCTGTGTGACTGTCAAGATGCAGACCATTACTGGTGAAATGCAGCACCGTGCTGACCTGACCTGACGTGGCATCCCCCGATCCGTTCTCGCCACGTAGTAGCTCATCCGGCAGATGACGTCACACCCTTTGTCGAATTGGCTGCACTGTCGGTCACACATACACAGAGGCATCAACTTGGATGCAATGCCTCATCACAAGCCCTTGGGCTGGAGGACTTCAAACTGCAGGGATGGTACACAAGAACCTTGGAATGTCACTCATACACTTCTCAACATCACCCACATCCACCAATCACAGTGGCATGCTGATGACCCATCCCAAATATTCAGAGACGTGCAACAGAGCCAGGAAGTAATCGGACATGGCCCAACAGCATGTGTACACCACACGTGAATGCATGTTGCTGGGAGTGTGTACACAGTACCTGTCCATCCCATTCACATGCAGGTTGCCAGCACATTGAGCAATGTGTAGTCTGCCCACATCTACTGTCCATTGTCAGGTGGACCAACAAATAGATCACAAGGCAACACATCTTTGTGGGTGGACTCACTGTGTCCAACACTGCGCAGCCCTCAACGTACTCGCCCTGTGAATGGCTCACCCCGCAATGGAGGTCACATTCAGTGCCACTATCTCTCACACACAGTGGCATAGCTAGGGGGGGGCGATGGGGGCGGACCGCCCCAGGCGGCACAAGTTTTGGGGTGGCAGCCGGCCCCCCTTCCCCCCCGCAAGAATCGGCCGCTACCCCCCCCCCCCCGCTCTTCTATAACTTTGCCGAGGGCGGCAAACGCAGGGGCCGCCACGGGCAGCCTTAGGCCTAGCTACGCCCCTGCTCACACACATCCCTATCACAAGGCATGGTGTGTCCAATCGACAGGGCTGAGTTTGTGCATTTCAGGAGAGACCTGAACAAAAGACACATGTAACCCACTGTACAGTCAGTGTTGTCTCCTTCTAGGATTGTGCAGTCAATGTGCAGCCCAGGTCTGCTGCCACTGAGAAGGCCAGCAGGGACCCAGCCAGCCATTCACACAAGCAATGTCTGCCCTGAGTCCTGCATTGCCAAGTGGCTCCGTGACTGGATGTCTGACATGGAAATGCCAAGTACCACCACTCGTGAGGGACATGCATGGGAAAGCGCCATAGAGCCTACATACCCCTTACACCTGTAGTTAGCATGGTAAGCAGTGCATGTTGGAACCCCACAGGCTCAGAATCACAGTGCTGCGGATCAACGACATGTGTGTCCCCCACATGCACTCCCACACACACTGTAGTTGTCTTACACACACAAGTTTTGCTATGAATAGCCTTGGGCAGTGTGCGTGGAGCTCGGAATCCATGATCTCCAGCTCCTCGCTGGTGAGTGGACCTGGACATATCTTCAGAGTCGTCGACATGTAGGTGGACATGTGGCAGCAGCGGCAGGTGTTGTTGAGGGATGCCAGGCAGCAGGCCCTGTAAGCTGTGGTAATGCCTGTCTCCCTCCCACACTCATATAGCCCCCTGGGGCTGTTCCAGTGGGTCCAAGCTGCTGCAATTGGTGTACCATGTCTGCCTGCTTCAAATGCACACAATGGCCTGCACCGAGCTGTCCCGGTACGCTTACCTCTATCGTCGAACACGCAGGATGCAGTCGCGAGGGCCATTGGAGTTGGCCTCAAGGGCCTGGTCCATGGCGGGTACAGTCCGCTGGTGCCATGTGGAATCCACAGTTGAAGGTGCGCCATGCATTTGCAGGTGTGGCCATGATTTGTGTGTGGGAGCATGTCCACACTGGACAGGGCCACTTCATGCTGTGTGCATAGGCGTTGACGGCCAGTGCTCAGCCTCCACATGTCTGTTGGCACATCATCATGTACACATTAGCATGGGTGCATGGGATGTGCATATGCACACACATGCCATATTTCTCAATGTACATCTCCCACTTGGCACGTGCAACGTTACGTGTCACTTGTGATGTGTGTTTACATTCACACAGCTGTGTTGTCATGGAATTGTCAATGTGTACACCTGTCAATGTGTGTTGGAGGTGTGATACGTACAGTGCTGGACATTGGGTGGACTAGGGACATCATTGACTGTCTCATATCCCATTGTGCAACAGGACCCACTTGTTTTGGCCGCTCAGCCTGTGTACATTGTGTTGTTGGTGTGTGCCATACTCACCCGGCCTCGGAAGCTGTGTCTGGCACAGCAGCTAGGTATATTGCTGTGGTGTTGTCGCCTTCCACCTATGCAGTATGAAACCATCATGATGCCTTTCAAGCTATTAGGGCCTAAATCCCCATGTGCATGCTCATGGCAATGGTTTGTGTCAGTAGCCATTGCTATTGGTAAGGGGACCTGTGTAAGAGTATTGTGGCTGTGCTGGCCCTACTTGTCAGCTGTTCTGTGATTCTATAGCTTTGCCAGTAATTTTTGGTATGTGTATGTGTAAGTGCCATGTGGTGTGTTGCATTGACATGTGTCCACTTCCATCTGTCCTAGGAGGAGACCAAACATACATCGCCCCTACCAATTGCTGTCAGACATGGAGGATGTGGAGGTCATTCGTAAATTCCGGCTGGACCGTCCCACACTGCATCACCTATGTGCCATGTTGGAACCCCACCTTTGTCCTCGCAGGGTGTATCCAACAGCATTCACCCCCACGGCTAAGGTGATGGCTGCACTGCATTTTTTCGCTACCGGATCTTTCCAACACACGGGAGGCAGTGGAGGTGGAATGTCCCAACCCATGTTCAGCATGGTGCTACGGGATGTCCTGTCAGCTATGATGCTGTACAGGAACCGGTACATCCAAATCCCCAGGGCTCCTCATTTGGCGGCAGTGAAGGGTGCTTTCTATGCCCTTGGACGCATCCCCCACGTTGTTGGTGCAATTGATTGCACACATGTTGGCCTTGTTGCACCACAGGCCATGGAGCACATCTTTAGGAACCGGAAACATTTCCACTCCCTGAATGTGCAAGTGGTGTGCCTGGCGGACATGATCATCACGCACGTGTGTGCGAAGTTTCCCGGTTCCACCCATGACTCGCACATCATGTGCCACAGCCTCCTCCCACGACTGGTGTCCAATCTTCAACCGGACCGTGCATGGATTGTTGGTGAGTATTGGTGGAGCAGAGAAAATAAAAATTTTTAACCCCTAACAAATTTTATAAATAATTAATAAAATGTTCGTTTAAATGTATTAATCAACACTGTACGTGTGGGAAGGGTAATATGCAAATGTGTGTGCTAAATAATCTATTAATGGATGTCCGTGTGTCTAATTATAACGTAAAAGTAAATGCGTACTAATTTAAAATAAATGCATGTTTTGTGTGCTTCATAAAAATAAAACGTGTCGCTGCAAAAACAATAGTGATGGTAAGTAAGAAACAGCTTAAATGTTGCTTTCTGCTAGGTAATAACTAATTGGGGTACGTAGATGACGGGAGGGAAACGAAAAGGCTATTTTTCTTTATTTTAATTATGTTTTGTTTATTTCAAATTAGTGCTTCTAAAATATAACCGAGTGGCGATATAAGATGGCTGCCAGTGGGTGATGTGCACAGGCGCAAGGGAGACATGTGACACGGGAGAGAAGTCGGAGAAAAACTAACCTCGTGATGTTGCTGAGAGGCTAGGATGCGAGAAATGGTCAAGGCTGATGTGACCTAATTGAACTGATAGTGTGCCGTGGTGATCAGCAGAGACCCGTGGGAAACCAGTTTAAGAGAAAGGACAATGACTGCGGAGTTCTCGAATGTATCGAAAGAAGTTACAAATGTACTGATCGAAGCGGATGGAAACATGTCTTGAACTGTGAGAAAGGAAATGATCCAAGGACCATTGGATCCAAGAGAACTTGATTAAAAGAATGAATAAGATGACATGCATGGACCAATGAAAGAAAAGCGTGTTATTAATGTTGCAACAATTAGTTAGCAAAGTTAGAATTAGGGTATAAGAGGGCCTACTCTTAGTGGGAGGGGGTCAGTCGCAGAGTCGCAGTCACAGTCAGGAGCGGAGTTGGAGAGTCGTGTTGGTGTTGGTGGCTTCCAGTGCTGGGTGGTCCTGATCGATCCCTTACTGAGCGGGAGATGCTGAAAGACTGTTAGATGAGACGGGTTGCAGGTAGCTGATGCTGACGAGCTGAAGTTTCTGTTGCTGTCTTAATTTTCCAGTTGAGTATGAGAATCAGGTTATTTCTAATTTCCAAACTTAGGTTAGAAATCATTAGGCTAAATTAGGAAGGTAGGCAGGTAATTAGGGTTTTGCTTCATGACGAAAATGTCCTTTCTGCAATAAATTGATTATGCTTAATAAATATTTGAATTAATAAATGAATGAATAATTGAATAAAAGTTTTAAATTCTTTCTCATGCTTCTAAAATTATATAAAATTTAAGTTTCTTTAAATCAAATGACTCAGTGGTTATTTTCCTAAATGATTGTGACATCAGTAATTGGTTATTGTGATTCAGCTGGTCTTAATCACTATGAACTAATTTCTTACATGAATGATTCATCGACAAAACAATGAGCAGGAATATCTTAAGAAATAACTAAAAGAAAGCGATAAGTTAAGGTAATAAGATATCCCGGCTCCTTCCAGCGGTACATAAATGGTGTTTTCCATTTAGTTCTCATGCTTCTCCTAGGAAAACAGAATTTCGTAAAGGTATAAAGGAAATCCAGGTGTGTGCGTGTGTGTTAGGCGATGTTTATGGGCCCCATCGTCATGTGGATGTGAGAAAATATAGTTTGCCCCTGGATGACATATAAGTGACCTAGGAGGAGAATAGTTTTTATTGTACGCGCTGCATCAGATTTCTTGGTAGCAGAGTTATGGTTTTCTATAGATTAGTTTAGTGATTATTGTTTATTGATTATTGATTATTTTTGATGACTAACACTATATGTTGAGTCGTGTTATGTTATATGTGAGTTTTCACGCTTCTGGGATGTAGGAAGTGGAACACGTGTGGCAAGAGAAGTCACATGGAATTTGGTACATGGTCTGAATTCATTTTGGTAATAACACAGGTTGTGTTATGTTAGGGATTTTCTGTACGAAAAGTGTATAACTGAGATAGCAAATCACGTTTACTTGTGAAACTTTGGCCTTAATTCTCAGGAGCCTAGTCTCCACATGTGTCTTATCCCCAGAGAAACGAGTAAATTGTTTGCTTGAAAGAAGGGTAAGGTAGAGGGAAGTGCTACTTTATCGGCGAGAGTAAATAATTCTGTGGTAGGGTAGAGGTAAGCGCTGCCTACTGGAAATACAGGATTCTTGTGTAAAAGGACAAAGCTGTCACTTTTGTTTAGCGAATCAGACTATGGAATTGTTTTAATTGTTGTAACTAACGGAGAAAACAGCGAAAAGAAAAATTGCCGATAAATTTTGTAAAGGAGGGGTAAAAGAGCAGGAGTGACGTAGAACAGTGCTGCGCTAGGATTGGATAGTGCACTAGTCACGTGAACACGGAGCAGGAGTGACGTAGAAAAGTGCCGCGCTAGGATTGGTTGGTCCGCGGACGAAGAGAATCGTTCTGATTGGTGCGTTAGTGTGAGTCGCGCTGTAATTGGTTGAAGTTCCGTACACAGAACAGCGTTAGCGTAAAGAGAAAAACAAATAGAAAATATGCCGTATTACGAGTATGAAAGGGAGAGAACGTCATGGACGACAAAATTAAAGAATTTCTTTAAGAAAGACAAAAAGGTCGTGACTAGAGAGGGACAAGTAATTCCTCCGCCGAAATCAGCAGCTTCACATATGATGCTGAAATATGGATATCATACGTGCATATGGTTGGAAAATTGGGCAAAGTATACGAAGAATGATGGTGCTTTAGCTTTTCCTGAGAATGGTTCATTTAGTGTAGCGGTTTTGCGAAATTTGCGAGAAAAGATGACAAATCTAGAACCTAGACCTAGACCGACACAGTTTGAAGCATTGACGGAATGGGAGGATGAAATGTATGAGCGAGAGAGATTCAGAGGTTTTAGGGATCATGAGTTTATGCCTGGAAGGATGTGGGGAATAAATCATGAAGACAGAATAAAACGATGGAGATGTGCTAACATGACAGGAGGTTTGTTTCCAGCTTTTACAGTTGAGGAAGGGACTAAGAAAAACGGACTGAGAAAAAGAAACATATGGAGAGGGAAAAATATATGCATGAGAGCGAAACGGATGATGAATTGCTGGAAGATATTCTAAATAGAAATCCACCTCCGTATCAGCAGAGTTCTACAGTGGTGACACCAAATGCGCCGCTAATAGAGACTATGCGAAATAAAAGTCCGGAAAAGAGAATTGAAATAAATAGGTCACAAGAACAAATGAGAACTTCACAAAATGAAGGAATAGAAAGTGACAATGCCAGCGAATTAGCAAGGACAACCAAAGAACTAACTGAAAAGATTAGAGAATTAACGAAAAATATGGAAGCAGTTACTGTGCCTGTAACAATAGGTCCAGTGATACCAGTTTTTGAGAATCAGAAAATTGATGAAAGATCTTTGGTGATTCCCATGAGTTCACAATTTCAGAGAGAAAAAGAAAGAATGGAACAAAGTGCAAGTACAAGTAATTTGGCTAGTACTTACAGACCAAGTCCACCTACAAATTTGACGGTGAATGAGTGCAATGGTAGGAAAATGCATATGGTAACAGAATCTGCAACAGAAACCCCTGAAAAGAGTGGTAATTGGGTAGAACTAAATAATACACCCATAGGTCCAACTCCTGATGAGTTAAATGAGTGGATGAAGGCATTTAAAATAAAAGAACCAGAAGAAAAACCATTAGATGTAATTAGATTAAAAATTGACATGGAAGAATTAATTCTAGGAACGATTGGTACAGAAAAGATAAAAAATTATCAGGATGATGAAATAATGTTTTTGTGCAAAAGTATTACATGGAGAGCAAAGAATTTACATGACAAACTAGAAGAAGTAGCCAGTGAGATTGGAATAGACTTTGCGAAAGTGAAAACGTTGCAGAAACCATATCGAGTAGACTTTTGTGAAAAGGATATTGAAAATTTGAACACGGCAGGAAGGCTGACACAGATAAAAGAGTTAATTGTGTTGTTGAGAAAATGGGGTGATGTGGACAGATGGAAGGTTAGATGGACGAAGAAGAATGAGAAAACTACAGACAAAGGTTCATTGGCTTTTATGATAACTGAAAAGGAATCTGTTGTTAAAGAATACCCTATGAGAGAAACTCCAGGTGCCTGTCCTGCCTAGTCCAGGTAGTTCCCTGGACTAGGCAGGACATACTGTCATTTACCAATGACTTTCCGAAGCTGAGAGAGAAACCAGTTGAGTGGTACCGACAAGTGGAGAGATTTGTAAAGGTTTCAAAAGTGTTGTGGATAGATTTAGATGGATTATTTGACATAGTAGTACCAACTGATTTGTGGTCAGAATGTAAGATTACAGTTGACTGGCCAACTACAGAATATCCAAGAGATCCTAAGACAGGAGCTCCAGGTCCTGATGTGATGAAGAAGTATGATAAGGTAATTACCTTTTTGAAGAATAAGATTCCTCCTAAAGAGACAGATTGGGTAAAAATCGATAGAACTACACAAGAAAGTAAGGAGTCTGTACATGCCTATTATGAAAGGTTGTTGTTGGTTTTCAAGCAGTATAGTGGATATGAGGAATTAAGTGAAAAGGATATGAGTCATTTTGTGTACAGATTTGTGTTTGGATTGAAACCAGAGATTAGTGAAATGATTAAACAGCATATGATTAATTGGCAGAATGGCACAGTCGATGACGTGCTGAGGTATGCTAAGTATTGCAGTGATGATATTGAGAGTAGACAGCGTAAATTGAAAGAGAAGGCAATGTGGGCACAGGTGAAGGTGGCAGAAAAACAAGAAGCTCAATTGGACAATAATAGTGGAAATGAAACAGGACAGAATAAAATGCGACCTAACATAGGTAAAGGAAAAGGTCAAGTGAGTCTAGAAGAGGCAAAGAAGAAATGGCCATGTCATAATTGTGGAAAATTAGGGCATTGGAGAAACGAGTGTAAGTTCCCACCTAAACCTAATCCGGAAAATCAATCATTAACTCCACAGGTGCAGAATGAGGTAGTTGTTCAACAAAGTCAGGTGCCGCAACCACCACTTCCCAACACTGTTAACCAGCAAAGATACAGTACAGAAACAGGATTCTACGGAGGAGAGCAGGTAACACAGTTGCCGCGAGCAGCTAACATTTCTCAGTATTGGTTGCGTCAGAGTGAGGATGACCCGGATGAAAGATTCTGACGGTGCCCAGGAGAGGGGAAAGAGTGCGTACTTGGCGCAACTCTAGAGGTAGATCAGTCTGGTCCCTTTGTGGATGGAGAAGTGAATGGTGCAAATGTAACATTCCTTGTCGATACTGGAGCTACCCGTTCTACTGTTAGATCAGTGGAAATTCCAAACCTTCCTCTCTCAGGTGAATACATCCAAGTAGTAGGAGTAGCCAATCAGCAGATTAAAACACCACTTACTGAATTGGTGGAAGTAAAAATTGGTTCTTTTAGCAAAATGCATAAATTTGTAGTGTGCGATTGTAGTCCTGTAAATCTTTTAGGTCGTGACCTCTTGTGCAAGATGAATTGCACAATTTATTGTACGCCAGATGGAATTGGATTTCAGACCTCAGATGAAGATGTCTTGTATAAAGTAACTTTGATGAATCAGGAACCTGAAATGAATGGTTTGTTTCCTGCATTTGATGCAGAAAAACTTCCAGAAGAACTAAAAAGTGCAGTGAAAGAAAGTGTGTGGGATTTTACAGGAGAAGACATTGGATTAATGAAAGAAGTTGATCCCGTAAAAGTAACAGTAAAAGAAGGAACAACTTACCCGAATACGCCACAGTACAAATTAACTCCAGAAATAATTGAAGGAATAACTCCTGTAATAAATAAAATGATTGAACAGGGAATTCTAAAAGAAATAATGAGCAGTCCATGTAATTCACCTATTATGGGACTGAAAAAGCCAAATGGAACATATAGAATAGTACAGGATTTGAGAAAGATCAACAAAATAGTTGTGCCCTGTTGTCCAATAGTGCCAAACCCTGCAGTAATTCTATATCAAATTCCACATGAAGCTGAGTGGTACACTGTGATAGATTTGTGTCACGCATTTTTCTCTATTCCTTTGCATCCAGATAGCCAGCCATTATTTGCGTTCCGGTTCGGAGAGCGTATTTTGGCATGGTGCCGAATTCCTCAGGGGTATACAGAAAGCCCCTCAATCTTTAATCAGATTTTAAAGAAATCTCTGGAAGATTTGAAAATGCCAGAAAAGTCAGTGATGGTACAGTATATCGATGACCTGTTGGTGGCATCGAAAACAAAAGAAGCATGTGTAAGTGATACAATTGCTTTACTGAACCATCTAGAGAAAAGAGGACATAAAGTGTCTCCTTCAAAATTGCAGTTTTGTCAGAAAGAAGTCCAGTATTTAGGGCATAAAATTGAGAAAGGAGTGCGAAAGATAGCGACAGAAAGAGTAAGAATGATTCAAGGAATGAGAGCACCAATGACGCAAAGAGAGGTAAGAATGTTTCTGGGAATGGTTGGATATTGTCGACAATGGATAAGTGGTTTCTCTTTGATTGCAAAACCATTACAAAAGTTGACCAAGAAAGATGTAAAAGACCCTTTTGAGTTAAACAATGAAGAAATGAAATCTTTCAAAGAATTGAAAAAGAAATTATGTGAGGCACCTGCATTAGGCATGCCTGATTATGAAAAGGATTTTGAGTTGTACTGCAGTGAAAGAGATGGATGTGCGTTTTCAGTACTGGTACAAAAACATGGAACAATGAAAAGACCAATTGCTTATTTTTCAGCTGTTTTAGATCCTATAGCAAAAGCATTGCCCGGATGTCTGAAAGCAGTTGCTGCTACTTGTGTAAGTCTGGAACAAAGTGAAGGTATAGTGATGGGGTATCCACTGAGAGTATATGTCCCCCATTCAGTAGAAATTCTTTTGACAAGAACAAAAACACAGTACATGACACATAGTCGGCTGACTAAGTACGAAAAAGTCATCTTGAGTGCTGAAAATGTGACCATAGATAGATGCATGAATGTGAATCCTTCAACATCATTGCCAGATGAGGAGAGTATAATTGAACAAGACGAAGTAGATCATGATTGTCTGAACGTGCTGGAATATTGCACGAAACCAAGAGCTGACATAAAAGATGAACCGTTAAAGGAATCTGATTATGTCATGTTTGTAGATGGTTCATGTTTGAGAACAAAAGAAGGAGTTTTAAGCGCAGCTTACGCAGTGTGCACAGTGGCAACTGTGATGGAAGCGTCTTGTCTGAAAGGAATAAGGTCTGCACAAGTTGCGGAACTGATTGCTTTGATTCAAGCATGTAAATTAGGAAGAAATGTACGAGTCACGATTGTGACCGATAGCCAATATGGTTTCGGCATCGTACATGACTTCGGTCAGATTTGGTCACAAAGAGGTTTCTTGACGTCTGCAGGAACACCTATCAGAAATGGAGATTTTGTTAAAAAGCTGCTTGAGGCGATACAGTTGCCTAAACAAATCGCTGTAGTGAAGTGCAAGGCGCATAAGAAAAACGAAGATTACATAGCCGTCGGCAATAATTATGCCGATGAGATAGCCAAATATTGTGCAGAGAACATGGTGTCCATGAACAAAAATAGAGAAAGGGAGCATATCTCTTCTCCTTTGCTTTTTACTAATACTGTCGAGACATGGGATGAAGTAAGACAGTTACAAGAAACTGCAAGTGATGAGGAAAAAGATTACTGGATAAAAGCAGGATGTAGAAGACAGGAAAATAATGGTGTGTGGGTATACAGAGACGAAAGACCAGTTATGCCTGATAGCATGATTGCAGACATGGCACGGATGTACCATGGACAAGCTCATATTGGGAGAGATGCAATGATCAGACTTTTTAGACAAACCTGGTATAACCCAAAATTCAGAGCCATTGCTGAAAGTCTTTGTCAAAGATGTCTTATTTGTCAGCAGTTTAACCCAGGAAGAAAAACGGTAGTGAGTCTAGGAACAATAGGACGAGAAGGAGGTCCATTCACCAGAATGCAGTTAGACTTTATAGAAATGCCCCCTAGTAACAGACTAAAATATGTTCTAGTGGTCGTCTGTTTGTTCTCTCGTTGGGTGGAGGCATACCCCACTAGAAGGAATGATGGAACAACAGTGGCAAAACTTATGCTGCGAGAGTTCATTCCAAGGTATGGTTTTCCAGTCACGGTTGAGACAGATAGAGGAACACATTTTCAAAATGAGTTGATCCAATTGATTTGCGAAGCATTGAGTATTAAACAAAAACTACATTGTGCTTACAGACCAGAGGCTTCTGGGGTAGTGGAGCAGATTAATGGAACAATTAAGAACAGATTAGGAAAAATGTGTCAAGCTACAGGACTCAAATGGCCAGATGCACTGCCTCTTGTTCTGATGACCATCAGAAGCATCCCTGAAAAGAAAACTGGACTTAGTCCTCATGAGATGATCATGGGACGAGCAATGAGACAAGCACACGTACCTGTCAATAAGTTATTGACTATAACTGATGATCTAGTACTGGATTATTGCAAGGGACTGGCTGATGTGGTGCGTTCTGTGTTTCATCAGGTTGGACCGGATGCGACCACTCTTGAAAGAAAACCAGCCCACGACTTGAATCCAGGAGACTGGGTCCGTATAAAAATCCACAGGAGAAGAAACTGTCTAGTTCCTGGCTGGGACGAACCATGACAGGTAATCCTAGTGACAACGACTGCAGTCAAGTGTGCAGGAGTGAAGAACTGGGTCCATGCCAGCCACACAATCAGTGTTCAAGAACCTACTGATCGACATGTGAGTCGACGTCTGGAAGTGTGGGATAAAAGTTTAACAGCTGGGACAACAAGGATAAGAGAAAGGGTGCCAGAACTTGAAGATCGACCTGAAAGTCGACATCTGGAAACCCCAACGGCAAACACCTCTAGAGAAGAAGAGGAAGAAGAAGAAGAAGAAAGAAATTCAGAAATTCCAGAACCTGAAGATCGACCTGTAAGTCGACATCTGGAAACATCTGACACAAGTTCAGGATCTGATGATTCAGTTGCAAACTGTGAAGAATTCCGAAGGAGAACTTGGGGTTATAAACCAATTAGAGAAGAAAATGAGCAAGAAAATGATCTAGATGAACAACCAAGTACAAGTTATGGTGGAAATCCTTCAGAAATAATATTAATAGATGAAGTAGGGAAAGAAGTACACAAAAAGTTAGAGAATCGAGAAGAACCCCGAGGAGCAATAGGGACAGATAGAGAAACAGAAGAACAGGGAAATTTAGAAGTAGAAAGGGAGGAAAACACCAAATCGGAAGAACACTGAGGAGGGACAGTAATAAGGGAACACAAGAAGGAGAAGACAGATCCACCAGTAGGAGATGACGAGATCATAAGTATCAAAATAAGAGACAATAGTGAAACAGTTGAAACAGAAACTGAAGAAAGTGGAGAAGAGGAGAAGGCAAAAACTGAATCAAGAAAAAGAAATTGGAAATCAGAAAGAGAAGAAAAAGAAGGTGAAGCCAAAAGGCCAAGAAAAGGAGATAATTGGCCCAACAGCTATATAAGAAAATTGAGATATAGAATAATAAGAGCAGGAGACGAAAGTGCTGAACAAGTGAATGAAATAACAAGTCAAAAGGGACAAGAAAAACCCAGTGGAAAAAGATTACAAAAGTCCAAAAGAACAAAGAAAGTGAATGCAAAGTATAAGTCACCTGAGTGGCTATATATCGCACTGACGGATTACAAAGAAGAAGAAAACACTCACGAGAACCAGAGACTAAGAAGTCGAATGGGAAAAGGTGAGATGCAACAAACCTGAAGTGAAGACTTATAGTGCTTCTGCCGGACATGACAATTTTACTGGATGTGACAAATCACCGGATGTGACAACGAAAGAATTCTGGAGAGAATTAAAAGAAAGTACCAAGCAAAGACTTTTGAAAGCAGAGTGGCATCTAAGTCATTTCTGAGGTGTAGTGACACAATTTTCTGAAACTTAACAAATAGAAAAAGAAAAAT
This sequence comes from Calotriton arnoldi, assembly GCA_963921515.1. Classification (NCBI taxonomy): domain Eukaryota; kingdom Metazoa; phylum Chordata; class Amphibia; order Caudata; family Salamandridae; genus Calotriton; species Calotriton arnoldi. The sequence goes on along the minus strand of CAWUFW010003731.1, from coordinate 955,552 downwards.
GGAAAATACTAGGGATAGAAGAGATAAATGTGAGTTTATAAAAAGATGGTGCAAAATGTGCTGCTTTTGTACAGGGTTATTAATGACCATATGGATAGTTTTAGCAATCACAATTCCTATTAGTTTAGCTGTAATAGAAGCAAAGAATGATACTAAACCAGAAAAAGAAACTAATATTAAAGAACCAGTTATTTTAAGAAGTAGTGCAGAGTTACATAAGGATAAGTCAGTAACAGACTTTTCTAAAAATGTTTTTACAAAATTGTTGTACGAATATGTAGAGACAATGGATGTGAGAGATTGTTATGTTTGTATGCAGTTGCCTGCATCAGTGTCAGAAGGTGTGACTTATCATCACCTACCTCTAACTTATGGAATAACATGTAGTGTAATAGCAAGTTTATTTTATAAAACAGGTAGATTAGAATCTTATTATACTGACATAGATAAGATTTTTGCAAACATTCCAGTAGTACCAGAACTTAACAAAGTAAAACCAGCAAAAGTTTTAGGAGAATTCTTTTAGAACATAGAAAATTAACGTTAGAAGAAATAGTTAGTAACAACCTTACCTGTGAGTTAAAGAAAGAAGAAAAAGTATTTTTAGAAATGGTTGAAGAAAGAAGAATGAAATTTCAAAAAGAAGCAATAAAAGAGGAAGGAACACATCTATGGACGTTTGAGGAAGGAAATCATGAAGGGAAAAAGATAAATGCAGCAATGACATTAGATTGGCCGCAAACAGGAAAGTTGTGTATTAGGAGAAATAAGACAGTCTATGACAATTACTTTGTAGGTTCCAGTATCTGCCATGATAATTATCAAATTCTGGGAGGTTGGGGATTCAAAGGTGGAAAAGATCCAATATTTCCAGGTATCTATTATATTTGTGGGAATAGAGCTTATTACAGGTTACCGGACCATTGGTATGGAACTTTCTATGTAGGCCTGGTCTTTCCAAAAATCTATCATATGGACGGAGAAGAAAAGGGAACATACAAGATGATTAATAGCTTTACACGTAGAAAGAGGGAAAGTTTTTCAGAAATTGTAGATGATATTTTTGGAGCATTAATACCAGCAGTGGGAATATCTTTGAATGCATTTAAAATTCGGAAGTTATCCACAGTAGTAGATCGTTTGTCTACAGATACTGCGGGAGGGTTCTTAATGGTAAATACCGAAATGGTTGCCATGAGAGCTATGGTGATGCAAAATCGGCTTGCCCTTGATATTCTTTTGGCAAAAGAGGGTGGAGTCTGTGGAATGTTGAAAGTCCAACATTGTTGTACTTACATTCCTGATAAAAGTGAAAATATACAGAAGTATATTACAAATATTACAAATTTGCACAAAGAACTAGTTCCACTGGAGGTTGAAAGTGTTTTGGGAAAACTTGGTAGAGGGTTTTCTTCAGTAGCAAATTGGTTGACCAGAATGAGTAGACTAATAATAGGGAAAGTTATAATAATAGCAACTGTAGTAATACTGTTAGCCATGGTGTTGAAAATAGTAATAACATGTATAAAAAGAAAAGTAAGACAAAATAAGATAAAAAGAAATAACAGAATAATGAAAGAGAGAGAGAGAGAAATGGGTGAGATTGAGTTAGAGAAAATGAAAGAAAGCATGTATAAGGAGACAAGAAGACAAGATGAAAGGGAAACAGATGTGTAACTAACAAAAAGCAAAGGATAAAAGACATATACTGCCTGAAAAAGAAGTATAACTTGGGTTTTATGTGGTGATTTAAAAATCACCAAAGGGGGAGTTGATGGAGCAGAGAAAATAAAATTTTTTAACCCTTAACAAATTTTATAAATAATTAATAAAATGTTCGTTTAAATGTATTAATCAACACTGTACGTGTGGGAAGGGTAATATGCAGATGTGTGTGCTAAATAATCTATTAATGGATGTCCGTGTGTCTAATTATAACGTAAACGTAAATGCGTACTAATTTAAAATAAATGCATGTTTGTGTGCTTCATAAAAATAAAACGTGTCGTTGCAAAAACAATAGTGATGGTAAGTAAGAAACAGCTTAAATGTTGCTTTCTGCTAGGTAATAACTAATTGGGGTACGTAGATGACGGGAGGGAAACGAAAAGGCTATTTTTCTCTATTTTAATTATGTTTTGTTTATTTCAAATTAGTGCTTCTAAAATATAACCGAGTGGCGATATAAGATGGCTGCCAGTGGGTGATGTGCGCAGGCGCAAGGGAGACATGTGACACGGGAGAGAAGTCGGAGAAAAACTAACCTCGTGATGTTGCTGAGAGGCTAGGATGCGAGAAATGGTCAAGGCTGATGTGACCTAATTGAACTGATAGTGTGCCGTGGTGATCAGCAGAGACCCGTGGGAAACCAGTTTAAGAGAAAGGACAATGACTGCGGAGTTCTCGAATGTATCGAAAGAAGTTACAAATGTACTGATCGAAGCGGATGGAAACATGTCTTGAACTGTGAGAAAGGAAATGATCCAAGGACCATTGGATCCAAGAGAACTTGATTAAAAGAATGAATAAGATGACATGCATGGACCAATGAAAGAAAAGCGTGTTATTAATGTTGCAACAATTAGTTAGCAAAGTTAGAATTAGGGTATAAGAGGGCCTACTCTTAGTGGGAGGGGGTCAGTCGCAGAGTCGCAGTCACAGTCAGGAGCGGAGTTGGAGAGTCGTGTTGGTGTTGGTGGCTTCCAGTGCTGGGTGGTCCTGATCGATCCCTTACTGAGTGGGAGATGCTGAAAGACTGTTAGATGAGACGGGTTGCAGGTAGCTGATGCTGACGAGCTGAAGTTTCTGTTGCTGTCTTAATTTTCCAGTTGAGTATGAGAATCAGGTTATTTCTAATTTCCAAACTTAGGTTAGAAATCATTAGGCTAAATTAGGAAGGTAGGCAGGTAATTAGGTTTTTGCTTCATGACGAAAATTTCCTTTCTGCAATAAATTGATTATGCTTAATAAATATTTGAATTAATAAATGAATGAATAATTGAATAAAAGTTTTACATTCTTTCTCATGCTTCTAAAATTATATAAAATTTAATTTTCTTTAAATCAAATGACTCAGTGGTTATTTTCCTAAATGATTGTGACATCAGTAATTGGTTATTGTGATTCAGCTGGTCTTAATCACTATGAACTAATTTCTTACATGAATGATTCATCGACAAAACAATGAGCAGGAATATCTTAAGAAATAACTAAAAGAAAGCGATAAGTTAAGGTAATAAGATATCCCGGCTCCTTCCAGCGGTACATAAATGGTGTTTTCCATTTAGTTCTCATGCTTCTCCTAGGAAAACAGAATTTCGTAAAGGTATAAAGGAAATCCAGGTGTGTGCGTGTGTGTTAGGCGATGTTTATGGGCCCCATCGTCATGTGGATGTGAGAAAATATAGTTTGCCCCTGGATGACCTATAAGTGACCTAGGAGGAGAATAGTTTTTATTGTACGCGCTGCATCAGTATGCATACTCGTGTAGCATGCTGGGTGTGACATGCTGTCTTGTATCCTGTTGGAATTGCAAGGATTCTCTGTGTTTCTCACACCCAGGTGACTCGGCATATCCTAACGGGCCTTGGCTGCTGAGCCCACTCCGTAATCCCAGGACACCAGCTGATGTCAGATACAATGAGGCACATGGGAGGACCAGACGTGTGGTGGAGCGGACTTTTGGACTCCTGAAGTCCAGATTCAGGTGCCTGGACCGCACCGGGGGTGCACTGGCATACTCCCCACAGAAGGTGTGCCAGATATGGCATGCTGCATGCTGCACAATCTCGCTATTCGCAGGCAGATCCCCCTGATAGTGGATGACGGTGATCAGCAAGGACCCCCGCCTGCAGACCAGGCCGTGTCCAGTGACGAGGACAGTGGAGAGGAGGAAGCAGTGAATGAGCGTCAGCAGCTCATCGCCCGCTACTTCACTTGACGGTGAGTGACCATGTACGTCGGCTGATGTTGCTGTAGTTGTGTAGGTGTATTTGTGCATTGTCACGGCGGCCTATTGTTCACTGAGTGCTGTGTGGCAATGGTCCATGTCCAGGGTAGTATGCCACTGACAGTGGCTGTGGCATTGTGCCCTGTTGCTCTGTGAGATGTGTGTACATTGCTTGAACTTGATGACAAGTACTGTGTGATGAGTGTGTGACACACACATTCAATGGACTCTTGTTCTGTTTTTCACCCCTAGGTCCCACCAGCCTCTCCTGGCCTATCGACATACCACACTCCTGATGCATTACTGATCATGGTGATGGTTGCACATCCTTGATTAAACACAGAGCAGATACAACAGAATGTGATCCAGGTGTATTTATTTTGAACAGTGACATGTGAATGTGGGCAAGGTGATGACAAAAGTGGTGCATGCTGGAACAATGAGTTGACGGACATGTCCGCGTGATGGCCAAGGTGTACCCATGCAGTTCTGGGTCCACAGTCCAACAGACACATGCCATTCACATGGCAGTGTGGGGTAGGATAGTAGTCCAAGTGAATGCAGTAGATGGCCACCGTGGCTGGCTGTCTCACTGGCGTTTGGAGCGTGCAAAGTCATCTCTGGACACCTGTTTCCTCTTCGGACGCCCCCTTCCACGTTTGAGAGGGGGGTTGTGTTTGTGGGCTGCTGGTGGTGGCTGAGGATTGCCCACTCGCTGTGGACGCAGGGGAACTGGATGTTGCATGGACCTGCACCCCAGCAGGTGGTGTCGGAGGTGGTGTGGTTGGCCTTGATTAGGCCCTCACCGCCACCACTAGCTGGCCCATGAGGTCGACAAGTTTGCCCATACGGGTCACGAATTGTCCCATATGGGCGTCCATGGACATCAACACCCCAAGGACTTCCCGCGTATCGGCAGCTGACCAGGCCCATTGTCCCTGGGCCTCTTCATAGGCCCCAAGGACTCTTGCGATTTGCGGCAGGGCTTGGCTCCCAGGCTCTGATGGCATTGACCTGACCCTGCTCCTCCCACCTGAACTGCTGCCACCGACCTGCCCACTCGCCACAGTGGTCACCCGGGGCCTCGTTGTGGCTCCCAGGGTCGGTGTCGACGTGCGTACAACCCCTTGCGCAGGCTGAGTGGTCAGGGAGGCCCTGGTGGTGGTGGTGGTTGCGGCGGTGGTGGTGGTGGTGGCCGCAATGACCGTGGCAGCAGGGGCCTAGGACTGGTCACCGGCCCTGGGAGATGAGTTGGTGGGTAGGAGGGGTCCTGGGGAGCGGTTGGGCCCTGCCACACCAGATGTGCATGGTCGGGAGTCCTCGTCCGAGGAGGTGTCCAGGTCTTCCACATCCGTGAGTCCGGGTGGAGGGTTTGTGGACTGGCTGTGATGACTGCTGTCTCCCTCTCCAGCATCATGCTGTTCGTCACCTGTGGGGTGGAGACGAAAGGTTATTGTGTTGCACCTTGCAAGGTTTGTGTTAGATGACTGACATTCACAGTTGGTGCACAGTTGTGCACTGATTTCCCAGATGCGTGTGTATGGCTCTACAATGTGTGTGCGTGATCAAGGCAATGGAATGGTGTGATGGGTGCACATGGCATGGGACGGATTTGGATAGCCAATCGGTGTGTGTTGCAGTACCCCTACATTTTGTGCCTTTGGTGGACACGGGGTACAGCCCCCTCAACGCTTTTGAGGTGCAATATGGTTTTGGGGTTTCAAATGGAACGCTTAGGAACGCAGATGGCAAAAGTGGTACAGCCCCCTCAACGCTTTTGAGGTGATATATGGTTTTGGGGTTTCAAATGGAACGCTTAGGAACGCAGATGGCAAAAGGGGTACAGCCCCCTCAACGCTTTTGAGGAGAAATATGGTTTTGGGGTTCATACTGTGACATAAGGGTGCAGGAGGGGACATGTGTTTTGGCCACACGACACTGCAGAGACAAAGGTGTGTGTATGTCTGACGTACCAAGCATATCTGCTCACTGTTATCATTTAGGGACATTACACTGCAAGCATTGTAGTGAGTGGGTAATGGTTGTGTGCCACACGACGTATTGCAGATGGGACAATTCCTTTGTGTGCGTGCTACCCTCAGCCATGTGCAGCAATGCAGTGCTCTTGGTGTGTTGACTATATTAGGTATGCTGTAAATCACAGTGTGACGTGCGCTTCAGACACTACAGACACATTATTGGTCATCGGCAGGAATCTTTGCTGAACTACTGTATATGGGACAACTGATTAGATGATATACCTTTCATGACACTGGGGCTGTAAAGATGTGATGGATGAGACATTGAATGTGCATTGTGTAGCTGTGTGGTTCATGGGTCCAGTGGTGTATGTGACATTACTGTGGTTCCACTCAGTTACATTGAGACGAGATAGACTTACATGGGTGATGTTGTACGATGTCAACGGAACAAGCAGACACGACAAGACACGACAAGACTTCGATGGTGTTGCTGATGTGTGTGATGACTGGCACTGTGCATGGCATGTGGGTCAGTACTCCAGTGAGACTTGTGCATGCAGACGTGACTCCTTACGTGTTAGTGTATTTGTGATGGCTCATGTGGGCTATGACTCTGTAATTCATGTCCGTGAGCACATTAGTCACATGATTATGACAGGGAGCAGTGCTACCTGTTCCTCTGCTACGTGACATGTCCCAAATGTTAGTCGTAGTACAGTCCTCATGCCTACAGACACCCCGCCCTGTACAGTAGTCTACCTACTTGTTGGTTTGTAGGGAGCAATGCAATGGCTGTCACATGGTCATGAGAGGGAGGGGTGCTCCATCTTGCTGGTCTGTGGCAGTGGGGGCCGTGTTGTGAGTTGTGGTGAAGGCTTACCATCCACAGACACCCCTCCATGTAGGGAAACATATCTACCTGTCGGGTGAAGGTGTGCACTGCAATGGCTGACACATGGGTGTGGGGAGTGCTCCATCTTGCTGCGCTGTAGGACTAGGGGCCTGGTGGTGGTTGTACTTCTGCAGTCCCCCTCCGATACTCGGAGTTTGTGGTAAGGCTACTTACCTGTTACTTGTTGGTTAGTGCAGCTATGGCTGACACATGAGTGTGGGTGTGGGGAGTGCTCCTTCCGGCACATCTGGGGTACAGAGGGACCTGGTGGGAGTTGTGGTGCTGGCTGACTGTACACATGCCCCCATGGTTTTGTTTGTTGGTACCTTTGGGCTGAGTGTGTGGGAGTGTCTGTTGCATGTGTGAGAGATGTCTTGTGTATTGTGTACTGGACATGGGGGTGTTTGGCCCTCGGTGCTATGGCATTCTGGTAGTGCATGACAGTACATAGCGGTGTGCTGGTATACATTTGTTTGTACTTACCAGCCTCCACTCCCCCTGGTATTCCGGTGAGACTCTCCGGATGCAGAATGCCTCGCACCTTCTCCTCCCACGCCTTGAAGGTCTTGAATAGCGCGGGATTTCCGCCGCCAGTCGTGGCAGCCAGCTCACGATTCTTGGCCTCCTTCTTCCTGACCACGCTTTTCAGGTCGTGCCACCTCTTTGTGATTTCGCCCCGGTTGCGTGGCACGTTCCCAACTGCATTCACCTGGTCTACTATCCTTCTCCACATTCTGTTTCTGGTGGCTACTGGTGTCTGTTGGACCTGGTTCCCATAGATTTGTGGGTGCACCTTGATGATCTCATCGACCATGACCGTCAACTCAGTGGCAGTGTACTTTGGCATTCTTTGGCTTGCCATGGTGTGTGGTCTGCTATTTGTTGAGCTGGTGTGGTGGTTGTGTGGTGTGTGGTGTGTGGTGTGTGATGTGCAGGGGGTTCGTGGTGCCGTTGTTTCAGTGGTGATGGTGGTGGTGGTAGTGGTGGTGATGTGTGTGATGTGTGCGTGCGTGTGGTGTGCTGCTTTCCTTTGTGTCTCTCTGTGTTGTCTGATGGCGTCTTCGCTTTGACCTCGTGCAAGGGATTGTGGTCTGTGAGGAGGCTGCTTTTGTACTAACTTATGTGGGTGTGTCATGATGGTCTGTCGTTTTCAGGTGTGTTGTGTCTGTTGTCCTGGGATTTGTAGTTTTTAGTTTTGGCAGGGGGCATGTGTCATTGGGATGTGTTCTGTGTTTGTGTATTTTGGCGTAGTTTGCTGTGTGGACTTGTTGGCCATGTTGTGTGTATTTCTTTGTCCCGCCAATGGTTTCCGTGCACGGACGTGGCCGCCAGGCCTTCCGCCGTGTCAGTTATTCATCGCTGTTGTTAACCGTGGCGGGCGGGGAAAATGTGGATTTTCCGCGCTCATGTCGGGGAGATCATAATTTCACGGTCGTTGTCTCGGTCGTCAGAGCGGGCGGATTTGGGTTTTCGGGCGGGATTGCGTCCGTGGCGGACGGTTAATCTTCTACTCGGACATGGACGGGCGGAATTTTGTGTGTTTTTACCGCCGCGGGCGGAGGTTGCTTCGCGACATCATAATTGCTCGGTCGGTATTCCCATGGTGCAGGCGGGCGGTTTTTTCAGGCTATAGTAGATGGCGGATTTTTTACCGCCGGTTATCGTAATGAGCCCCCCAGTTACATTGTTTTGGCCACTTCAGGAAGAAAAGAAATGACTCTTTCACTCTCCTTTTCCTTTCTTTGAATGGCATTTAGTTTGTGGTTGTGCAGGTGTTTTTTAAGTGTGTATATGTTTACACTGGTGAGGGCTATTTCCCTTTCAGTGGGGTTTTATCAGTTATTATAGGTTTAAACCGAAAACCGGACAGCCTAGATATGTTGCAACCCACGCTGATGTGCACGCAGAATGGTGCTGCCAATGTACAGCTTCTGACAGCTGCACCTCAACACACATACAGCAAATTCACTCCTACATGTGAGAGGCTTCATGATCTGCCATTTTCTATCTATAAAAGGTAAGGGCACTTCTGTAGTGTTGATACCATAACTACAGGCTTTACATTTATGGCACCGTCTGAAGCCTCTACTCCCACTCAACAATGTCTCATGTTGTCTATTCCCTGGGCTGTTGACTCATTGATCTAGCTTTACGGAACGTGATGAGTGGTTTTTTATGTAGTCTGGATCCCAATGTGGGATCACTGCATAGTAGGGGCCAATGCTGCTGAAAGTTGGCTCAAATTCTCTGGTGTTGTATGTTGTAGCTGGTGATAAAGTGAAATTTCTGTTCAGTTTTATCTGGAGTACTGGTTTTTGTTGCCTCAGTAAAAATCAGTTGTTCCCTGGGTTTTAAGTTAGCTTAGCGTTTTGCTTAATCTAAGATGGCTTTATTGTAGCCTCTTTGTTCAAACCTCTCTGTGAGGTCAAATTGAGCTTTTTGAAGCTGCTCGGAACTGCTACAGTTCCTTCTCACACGCAAATTTTCTGCATAGAAAATACTGTTTTTTAACTTGGTGGGATGGAAACTCTGAGCATGCAGCACTGTGCTACTTGCTGTGCTCTTTCTAAATGTTTTTGTTTGTATTTTGCCATCTGCCACATAAATTGTTAAATCTAGAAACTGTACTTCCTGGTCACTGAGTTGTGCAGTGAACTGTAGATTTAAATTGTTGTTGTTCAATCTATTCACAAAAATTTCCGCTGATGATTTACTGCCCCGCCATAAGACAAAAAGATCGTCAATATAACGTGACCAAAGTATCACATTTTCAGACATTTCTTTGGCGTACTCAATGGCCAACACCTGCTCCTCCCACCAGCCCAAATGCAGATTCGCATAGCTGGGGGCGAAGAAGGTGCCCATCACAGTACCTCTCAGTTGCTAGTACAAATCCGAACCAAAAAGAAAGATGTTATCACGCAAGCACCATCCAAGCATGCACATCAGCATGTCAGTGTGTTTATACAAGGACATGGGTCGAGAACTCAAGAAGTGTTGGACTGCCCTGATACCATCAGATTGGGAAATGCTCGCGTATAAGGAGGAGACATCTAATGTGATCATTATATAATCTTGTTCCCACTCTACATCATAGATTTTCTTCAGGAAATTCCCTGTATCTTTGATATACGAGTTTTTGACCGGGTCTTGGAGAAAGTAGTCTAGATATTTAGAGGTATTTTCAAATAGAGTCCCCATGGCCCAAATGATTGGACGGCCTGGTGGTATATTGATGTTTTTATGAATCTTGTGTTTAAGATACAGGATGGGAATGATGGGTGAGTCTACTTTAAGAAATGTGAATTCTGTTTGCGATATGAGCCCTGATGCTCTCCACTGTGATAGATCTGCATGAAATCTCGTTGTTACATCTAAGAGAATACCTCTGTCAATCTTAGAGTAGCATTGGCTATCATTCAACTGGCTCATAGCTTCCTCCTGATACATGGTTAGTGGCCAAAGAACTATATTGCCACCTTTATCGGCCTGTCTGACCACTGTATCAGGACAAAGACGTAGCTTGGACACCAAGCTCTTGTAACCTATTGTTGATGGATAACCTGCCGAATTATGTTCTAATTCGCTGTATAGTTCTTTAATATCTTGCACTACCCGATCTGAAAATAGGTCTATAGAATCCCTCGGGACTATAGGTGAAAAGGTAGACCTGGGTTTAAAAGGTGTATCAGGTATCTTATAAACATTCAGATCGTATTCCCTAATCAGTGTGTCATTAGTTGTGTTGCTCATATCTCCTCTCGAGAGGCTGTTCAACTTACATAAAACATTAAAATCCGAAACCAACAATTTGTCATTGCCCACTGTCAAATTACATTGTTGTTGCCCTGATATTTTACTGTTTTCAAAATATTTCGCCAACCTTAATTTACGAGTGAATTTAAAACAGTCTATTTGTGTCTGGACATAGTACATGTTTTCTGTGGCACAATATGACAAACCCCGAGACAGTGTCATAATTTCTGCTGCATTTAATTCGACATTTGTTAAATTCACTACGTTCATGTCAACATTGTTGTTGGCTACTTGTTTTTCTTGTGGGCTCCCTTGTTGGCTCCTTTGTTGGTGGATTGCTCGTCTTGACCGCCTGTTTTTCCTCAGCCTCTTCCCTCACCCTGAAATGTTCTTTCTTGACCTCTCAATGGTATTAAATTGGTGTTTCTGCTCCAGTGTAAAAAACAGAGCTCGTCTTCCACAGATGGGATTGCCGTCGTTGGACTCATCTTCATTATCTGTGTCCACTTCTGAGCTCATCTATATATTCACTGAAAAAACCAAAGGTTACAGGGAATGTTTTGCAGTACCAGTGAGTGGCCATGTGTGGTGCTGGAATTACTCCATGTCTGAACTTGAGTACATTTACTACTGTGTTAGGTCCTTTTTGGCTGTAGTAATAATAGAAGTACAGTTTGTGAATTGGAATGGGCTTACTCTTGAGGATGGGTGCCTTCCCCAAACCTCCCTTAACCACTCCTAACTCCTAAATACCCCCCTCCCATTTAGTTGTAGGCATTCCACATTCTACTGCCACTTCCCAGTCCCTCCCACACTTACTGCTGCAACGTAGATGCACCTTTGCAGAGATATCCGGAGTCAGTGCAGATATCTCCTCACAGAAAAGACCTCTGCACATAGGTTAGTGAGTAGTACATGAGTAGTACTATTGTAGTAGACAATAGTACAGCTCACTACAATTTGTTGACAACTACAAAATCTGTTTTGTGAATAGGCCTCTGTACTGCCTTCACTCTGTATTACAGTTCTAGATATTATCTGTAGTTCATCTCTAAAATATCTCTTGCCACAGCTATGTAATTTGTTTAGTTGGCCATGGTACCGTGTTTGTGTCTTGCCTTGCCAGCTGGAAATCCAAAATGTTGGACATCATTTTCTAGGTTGATTACTGTACGGCCAGGTCACTCCTAACTCCATGTGAAATCTCTCCTAACTCCATATGAGGTATACATTTGGCATGCATTGTGACCTTAAAGGCTTTCCATTATTTACTTGTCAAATCAATCAATCCAGTGATCAAGTTTATTATGGCCTGTTTAATATCTTTCTTGCAAGGATTAACTGATAATTCCATGGTCTTTAATCTCTGTTTTAGGATTGGTGTGAATCCACTGTGTAACCACCATTTTAATGTCAGTGGGACATGGTTGGATAATATTCCTCGACGACAACTTCTGAAGATGCACGAAGGCACAACCTATTTTGCAGTATAAGCTGTGTGGGGGTAGCAGGAAGAGAAATAACCTCAAGTGTCACATTTAATAGGTATAACGAAATAACAAAAAAGTGTACTTACACCTAGGAGTAGTACTAAATATCCACAGGAACATATATATACATGTAAGAAATTGGGTTACTGGTTGAGGGGGTGAAACCCTTCTCAAGCAGCAACCACAATTCTTCACAGGGTGAACTCACATGCAAGCCCTAATTAACCCATCGTCAACTCTCAGGAAGCTTGGCACAAAGCAGTGAAGCTTAACTCGGAGGCAATGTGTAAAGTATTTGTGTAACACTTCAGATAGTAACAAAATGAAAACACACAACAAATGGATCCCACACAAGTTTAGAAACATAGGGGCAGATTAACAAGCCCCTTGCAACACATTTATGCAGCTGTTGCGTCACTTCTGTGAAGCAGCATCGTCGTAAACAATGTGCCACGTTGCGACATATTTACAACTTGACTCATCTAGGGAGATGTGTCAGGTTGTAAAGCCCTGCGTCACATTATACCTGCGCCAGGGATAATGTATGCAGGGTGGGCTTTCCCACGCAGGAAAGCCTCGTAAAAGTGACGCAGTGAAATGTACAAGATTTCACTGAGTCACTTTTACGACACCGCTGAGTCAAAACCTTATGCCTGCTTGAAGCAGGCATAAGGAGTGACGCAGCACAGCAAGTATAGGCCGCCCCTGAGCAGTGCTGGAGTTGCGTCGCGCTTGCGACACGACTCCAGCACTGCGTTACCTTTACGCCGACAGAGGCGTCACGCATCTGTCAATCCTTGCGCCACGGTGCATTGCATTGTAAATGCGATGCATCCATGGTGGCGCAAGGGTTTTTTTACTTGACGCAATTTAACTGACGCATCTCTGCTGATATGCAGAGATGCATCAGTTCTTGTAAATCTGCCCCTCAGAGTCGTGTTTAATAAATAAAACAAGAACAAAATGATGAAAATCCAATTAGTAGAATTGTAATTTTAAAGATTTCAGTATAAATAGCGTTAAAAAGCACAAAGCGCCAACTGTGGATATCTGATCGCACTGGACCAGGACAAAGTCATCAGTTCAGGCCGAACATGATGGAATGCAGGCTGACTACAAGGACCCAATTAGCCCGCTGAACAAAGTACCTTAAATCTTGGTTTGTGGCACAGCTGGAGCAATGCATTGGTTCCGAGATGTGGTAAGGCTGCAATGCGAGGTCCTACGTTGTCGTCGAAGATCCCGCTAATGAGGGCTTTCAATGCAAAGTCCAATGTCGAGGATGTGTTGCGCAGTCGAGGTGATGCATTTGTTCCGAGGAGCTTTGTGGCTTTAATGCAGAGTCCAGCGTTGTCGTCGAGGCTGTCGCTGATGAGAGATGTGAAGGCCTGCATCCACGATGCGTCGTGCAGTGGCAGTTCCAAAGAACCCACGGAGATGATGCAGGTCTTTGTGATGGTTCCAATCCACACAGCAGCGGGAATGGGACAGTTCTGGTTGAGGTTGCACCACGCAGCAGAGGAGATGTGTCGGTTCCGCCGGATCCACAGAGGCTAACAGAGCACCTTAAGTGCACTTCCAAGGGTTCAGGACTGGAGTGGCACCACTTGCCAGGGTAGATTCACAGATGACAGGGTCCAGGTGCAGGTGCAAGGTTGTTGGAAGTCTGTTGTGTCCCTGAGCCTGCAGACTAGCCAACAAGCCCTTGGAGTCACTCTGGGGTTCTGAGTTCAAGAGATGCAGGCCCAGTCCTTCTTACCTAAAAAGAGAGCAGCAGGTTGCAGGCCAGCATGTGTTCAGAGCAGCAGTCCAGCAGAGTGGCAATCCTTTCAGAAGCACAGCTGTCCTTCTTTCTGGCAGACCATCCACAGGCCCAGAAGTGCACTGACGAGTTGGTGTCTGAAGTCCAGTATTTATACCCAGTTGTGCCTTTGAAGTGAGGAAGAAGCTTCTAGAGGTTTCCCTTTGAACCCCCCACTATCTACAGGATGTATGTAGCCCTTTGTGTGGAGGCAGAACACAGCCTATTCAAGTGAAAGTAGGGCTGTGCTCAGTTCCACCCTCCCATCCTTCCAGTGATGGCCCATCCAGGAAAACCTAAGCTCTCTATTGCTCTCTGTTTAGCAGGAATACACAAAGCCCTACTATCAGCTACACCATGCTTTGTGACCCAGAAACAGGCTACAGTCTCTAAATGGCTAAGGCAGGAGAAAGCCAACTCTCTAAAAGTCACATTTTCAAAATTGTAATTTAAAATCTGACTTCACCATTAGTTAGGATTTTAAATTAGGATTCCAGAAACACCAAACATCAACCAATTTTCTCTTCCCATTTAGTAATTACACCTATAAAATGTAAGAAGGAATCTTCAATGTTATCCAATGGAAGAGATAGGCCTCGCAGTAGTGAAAAACGAATTTAAGAGTTTTTCACCACCAGGACATGCAAAACTTAAAAGTACATGTCCAGCTTTTTAAATGCACTGCTCCCAGCCCGCTGGGTTGTCCAGGGCATACCATATGGGTGACTTATATGTATTAAAAAGGCAGGTTTGAGACTGTCAACAGGTTTATTTTGCCAGGTCGAAATGTCAGTTAAAAACTGCACACAGGATGCAAATGGCAGTCCTGAGATATGTAAAAAGGGCTACGTAAGTGGGTGGCTGTGCTTTGTTGTGTGAAAGGGAGAGAGCAGAAATGTACCATAACTACTAAGGTATGGTACACCTCTGCTCTCTCATAGTGCTGGTGCACTTCAGGCAGCCTAGCTGCAAAGCAGGGACCCTTGCACCAAGGTGCAAGGATGCCTGCGTAACAAGGAGAGTTGTTTTTGTGGGATACCTTCCTGCACAAAAACAATTTCATGAGGCATTTTCTGCAGCACACATAGAAAGAGGAAATCTTGAGGAGAAAGATTTTCCTCCTTGTTTCGCCATCCTCCCGGAGATATAACAATTTCGCACAATCCCAAGTTTACAAACCTCTGGGATTGTGTGAAATCCATTTGTGGCGATACGGGAATGCGCAAGCTCCCCCTAGGAATGCCTCCCAGAACTAAATGTAACGCAATGCATTGCAAGCCCCTGCGTTGCATTACATTTCTTTACAAAGTCATGCAAGGGGGCACACATTTGCCCATTGCGTGGCTTTGTAAATATCTAGTTGCATTTTGCATCAGGGCTGCACCACAAAAGTGGCGCACCCTCAACACAAAATGTTTGTAAATCAATCCCTAATTTTGGGTAGATAATGACAATGCGAATTACACTTAGCATTGTGTATCCAATGAAATGGCTTTTTATTGAAAAATATGGGAAACATGGGATACAATAACAATGGTTAGTGGCAAGTCAGTTTTCTCTCCTTTTACTCACAGTCAAACTCACATTGTCATTTGGATGTCACTCTGCATATATGTTTTACTAATTAATCAATGACTTACCATGTGGCATCAGAATACCAAGTACAATCACTTTTTGGCAAAGGGCGTGTGAGTCAGTAGTTCCTTTCTGTTGTAGATGAACCCCAGGGTATCTTATGTGTTGTACATGACAAATAACACTGCCTTTACAAAGAACTTATAATTGAGACCTAAGTCTTATTACTTGTGTCCTATATATTTGCGATATGTGCTGTAATTGTTATCAGAATTATGAGTTGTGCACATTTTATCACACCCAGTAAATGCTAGATGAGATAAAACCTGCATATCCAAAGATACATTTCAGCAGGGAAAATGTGCCAGGGGAATATGCCCAGTAAATACCAAGATATGCTGGATTATTGTGGCAGTAAGCATCAAAATCACATTATTTTGCCATTTTCACAGGCAAAATTTGTCGGAGGTCAGTGTGTTTTACACTGTTTGCTATTCCCAATCGGTCGCAAGGGACCTGCCTCATTAATATTCATGAGGCAGATCGCAATTTGTGACGCATTGGGATTGGCTGGCACTCACAGGGATGGCGGCCTGCTGGGGTCTGCCTTAAAGGAAAACGAAATGCATGTAAAAAAGACAAATTAAAAGTTTCCTTTTCATTTTTGAAGAGTAGGCATTGGTCTGTGGGACCACTGCCTGCTCTTAAAAAATGTTGGTGCCCACATTCACAAAAGGAGAAGGGGTCCCTAGGGGACCTCTTCCCGTTTGCGACTGGGTTACTACCTCCTTCACGGAGTCGGTAAAATATGAATGTTTTGCGACTGCAATCCAGTCACAAAACATTCATACATGCCCTTGCGACCTGTTATTAGGAAGGGACACCCTTAACACACCCCTTCCTAACAGTGACTCGCAAATCCAGTTTGCGATTCGGTAATAGCTTACCGAATCGCAAATAGGGCTTTGAACATTTAAAACTGCTTTTTTTCTGGTCGCAAACGGCCCAATTCTGCAAATTGGGCCTTTTTGCAAGCAGAGAAAAGCTTTGTACATCTGGCCCATAATTATCACACCACATAAATTCCAAACACCTCATTGTTAGATTGACTTTATCATGAGCAATAATGTTTGCACCAGAAACCGGGCCACTTTTAATATGGGGTTATGTGGTGTCCATACTCTGGCACATTGTAGGGGAGAACAGAAATCAGTAAACTGAGAAAGCAGACCAAAGAATTAACCACATCACAGCCAGCCTCTGTAGCTGCTAGATAGGCGAAATCCATATATAACAAAAGACCAACTTCTCTAAGGTCATTACTCATTTAATCACAAAAAACTATGTCATTATGTAATCAAGCACTATGAAGTAGCAAAATATTACCATAACACAAAATCTAAATATTGAAAACAACATTGAATTAACAAATTCATAAATAAATGCTGTATAGTACAAACCTTTAGGCCCTCGTTATGTGATGTGAGGAGTGGTATCTCCGCAGGAGTTCTCAACCATGATGTTGAGCTCTAGATAGTGCAGGAACACCAGGTATAATCAAATGAGATTCTGTCCACATAACATTAGTGTGGAAAAAAGGACCTGAATTAGTAACTGCATTTTTATAGACCCAAGAATTGCGGATTGTTAGAAATGGGGGTCTCTAGTTGGCAATGGTTTGCACCTTTGTCCAAGTAGGGACCCTTGCTTCTAGTCAGGGTAAGGGAGTTACTCCGTTAGACAACCCCTGCTCACCCCCTTGGTAGCTTGGCACAAGCAGGCTGGCTTATCTCAGAGGCAGTGTGTAAAGCATTTGTGCACACATACAGTAACTCAGTGAAAACACTGGAAATGGACACCACACCAGTTTAGAAAAAAGGAAATTTTTATCTAAACAAAATAAGACCAAAATGACAAAAACCCACCGTACGTATATCAAGATATCATCAAAAATAGGTTAAGACCGCAAAGAACAGTACCTTGGCAAACGATGAACACAAAGATGGTGCACAGCGTCAGGGAGGTGATGCTTCCTTGGCGCCGGGCTGCGTCGGTTCCGTACGACCCCAGGGGAGCTGAGGCATCGGTTCCTTACTGCGATGCAGGGGAGGTAAGGCGCTGGTTCCTTACTGCTGCCGGGGAGGTTACATCACGGTGGCGTTGAGTCATCGGTTCCTTGCGGCGATGTGGGGTTGATGGATTCGGTAGGTCACCCACCTCAGGTATCGGCTCCGCGATGATGAAGCTCCGGTGTCGGTGAGGTCAGGGCTGCAGTACGAGTCAGGGCAGTGCATCGTGAGCGTCACAAGTGGTGCCCTCGGCTCCAGTGCAAGCAGCGGCCTCGGTGATAGCGTCAGAGTCAATACAGTGCTGCGGCGGCAGGCGACAGGGCTGCGGTGCAAGTCGGGTCAGTGCGTCGTGCATTTCACAAGCCGTGCCCACGGCTTCAATGCAGGTTGCAGCGGTGCTCGCCGGCATCTGTGATGCTTTTGTCCCTTTGTGGCAGCTGAAACAGCAGTTCCAGGTGCAGGAGGACAGAGGAAATTAAGTCTTTGTGTCCCTGAAACTTCAGAACAGGAGGCAAGCTCCACACCAAGCCCTTGGCGGTCTTCTTCAAGCAGAATACACAACACAGTTCAGTCTTTGTCCTCTCCGTGGCAGAAACAGCCACTACAGGACAACCCCACACGGCACACAGCAAAGGGACAGTACTTCCCCTTCAGCTTTCCCAGCTTTTCTCCTCAGCAGAGGTTCCTCATGAGTCCAGAAGTAATCTAATGTTCTGGGGTCTGGCCCCAATATTTATATCAGATTTTCCTTTGTTCTCTTGTGGCAGAGAGTCTCCTAGCTCAGTCCAAACCAGTTCTGTCCTCTTTGGTCCAACTTCCTGGCAGGAGGTGGAAACAGCATTGTTCACTGGAGACAGTGCCCAGTCAGGTGCAAGGAAATCTCCTCCCACTACTCTAAATGCAGCCCAGGTCTATTCAACTCAGCTCTGAGTTATCCAGGTAAGGCAGGACACACCTCAACCCGCCCCACTGGCTATCTGCAGTTAATGCATATCCCCAGCCCATGTCACTCCAAAACCAGACAGTCAATCTACAACTCAGCAGAGGCACAGAGGTTGGCTAAGCAAGAAAACACCTACTTTCTAAAAGTGGTATTTTCAAACCTACAATTTAAAAACCATCTCTCATAAAAGATGTGTTATTATATTCTGAGTTCAGAGAACCTAAACTCCATCTTCCTATCTCGTCCCCATGGGAAGTTATACTTGTAAGATGCTACAAAGTATCTCCCATGCTAACCTATGGGACAGATAGCCTTGCAATAGTGAAAAAAGACATGCTCATTATTTCACCATCAGGAGATGTCACACACACACCAGGACATGTCCTACCTTTCCCCCACGCTGCACCCTGCCCATGGGGGTACCTTGGGCCTACCTTAGGGGTGTCTTATATGTGAGAAAAGGGAAGGTTAGGGCCTGGCAAGTGGGTGCCCTTGACAGCTCGACATGGCAATTTAAACTGTGCACAGACACTGCAGTGGCAGGTCTGAGAACCCTTTGAAAGGCTGCGGGTGTGATTGGCACAATAAGTGCTGCAGGCCCACTAGCAGCATTTGATTTACAGGCCCTGGGCACACACACTGCACTGCACTAGGGTCTTAGTAGTAAATCAAATAAGCCAATCATGGAAACACCAATCCATAAACACAATTTACATGGATAGCATATGCACTTTAGCACTGACTAACAGTAGTAAAGGGCCCAGAGTCCTAAAACCAACAAAAACAGGACAGGAAAAATAGGAGGAGGAAGCAATAAGTTTGGGGATAACCCTGCAAAAAGGGCCATTTCCAACATGGATTCTGCATGTTATTTTCCATTACCAATGATGCCATTAACTACTCATCCGCAGGATCATAGTGTGGCAGGGCCTTACCTATTGAGCAGTTCTTCTATATTCTATGCCGTGCAGAGGTAGGTACACAATTGGTCTTCAGAAATTTCCACCCCAGTTCTGTTAGTTTGCACTTCTTGGCCGTTGTCACTTTTGTCTCAGATATCACCTCATCCTCTGACTCAGAATGCAAGAAAAAGGTTTTGTGTTCTATGTTCTTTTTAGTCCTAAGATTCATATGACTTCACTGGAAGGCATAGAAATGTGCCATATGATTGCAATTCCTTCAAGAGGAGAACCATATCTCCTTTTGAAGATATTGATATTTTCCACATATGCTTTCGCAGAAGTGGTGCAAGGAAGCAACTCTAATAAAAATAGAGGTAAATGGCAAGATCAAGTGTATTTTAACAAAAATGTTTAACAAGATTTATTGAAACTGAAAAAGTGGAAACTAGAGATCCAAATGTAGAAGAAATAAGTTTCAGTGTCTCCAGACCATGCCACTGGGGTCAGCCTTTAGCAAGAGAGCCAACAGGCACTTGCTAATCTATGGAAAAAAGTAACATAATGGATAAATGGCTACATCTCCTTGTGAAGTTAAGAGCAGAATCCAGGGCCCAAATAACGATGATCCAAGAAGAAACATGAGCAGAGTAAGCAGCGAGCACGAATCTTGCTTTGAAGAATGAGTACACATTTGCGAGTTTTATCAGGTGCATGAATGAACCAAGTAAAAGCAAATGTATTTCTGTGCAAATCAACCTGCTGAAAGTGGTGCACAATGTGTGTCTAAAAGGGCCTGGAATCAGGATATTTTATGCAGGGATGCTCAGTGATTCTAAATCCTACATGTTACTCCCCAGGCAGGAATATCTGCTGGAAAAGGCAATTCTGGCAACTGTACTTCCATGCCCCTTGTTCCAGGCAACTCAGAAACAAGCCTTCAGTGGGATTTTTACTGTTTATCAGGCGACCTGCCAAAACATTGGTGTGGTTCAGGAAAGAACTACACAGCACCTATGGAGGACAGTCCACCTAATTTTGCATTTGGTACCATGTTGGTGGATATGGCAGTTATTGTCTGTATGGTAAAAGTGCAGAATCAGCACCTATGATCATGTCACCAACAACCATGTCCTTAGGACACTGACTTCCACGTCACCTCTCCTCTTGAATGTGGCTACATCTAGTGCTATTCCCAGTAATCTGCCCTGTATTTTTGCCACATCTGCCACCACCCCCAAATACCATCTGAGGAGCACAGCACATTTAGAAGCCCTACATTAAAAAAAACTTTAATTCGTTCTTACCTTACAACTTATGGAATGGTGATATCTAGTCTTCAAACTGGTGTATCTCTCTACCTCACTCTTCATATCGGGGCGCTATACAAGTGCTCCCTCAAGCTAGTGTTTAGGAAGTTCCTGATGATACTATTTACCATTTTGGGTGATTATAACATTTTGAACAGTGGGAGGGAATAGATACCTTATAGTGACGCATCTTGAAACAATATAGTATAATCGTTTCATTTTACTATCTTCTCTTGACCAATCTGAGGATGATTCTGTGCTCCCCATTGGAAATAAGAATGCGTGTTCAATAATCAGTCGATCTGGGTTTATGCCTGATTTTGGGTGACAACATTGGTATGTTATGCCATGTCTTCTTACTACTTTGCACTTTTAAATGTCGGGTAAGGCAAGATCATCCTTTACGTTGCATCAGTATTCACAAACTACATGTTAATAGTAAGTTTACAACATCAGAGGCTCCGCAGCCAGAGTTGAGATGTCTGCACATAAAAAGATAGGGCTGTCCTATCTATTTATGCACAGAGTTCTCTTCCCCGGCAGCGGGCTCTACGCAGATGTAAATTTATATTAACTCAAACTTCTATTTTCACTACAGTGTGATGTAATTCCTAAAAGTCAGTATTTTTATATAGCGCAGCTACTCACCCTTACGGGTCTCAAGGCGCTGGGGGCCGGAGGGGAAATTAAGTGAGCTATTGCCCAGAGTCACATGGTGCTGAGCTGAGCTGCCGCCGGAGCCGGGGATCGAACCGTGAACCCTGTGCTCCGAAGTCAGCTGCCCTGGCCGCTGCACCACACCTCTCCACTAATTCCTGATATAGTGTTCACCACAAATGCACACACTCTTTGACTGAGGACAGCCTTGTGTTTTGGGATCTTTCTCAGCCTTCCAACTCTATCCAGTTTAACCATTTCAGCCTAGTACACTTCAAACAGATTCCAGCAACTTCATATGGCACTGTCCCTGGATGCCAACAGAATGTCTAGAAAGACCCCCTCTTGAAGTGAGTCAGATGACAGTAGTGCTATTCAACAAAATATGTCCAGTTGCCAAGCCCACCTCAGCTCTACATCTCACCACCCAAGCATTTACTATGTTCCCTTTTGTGGTGGTCAGCTGGCACATGGCTTTTTCAGGGTCACTAAGAGGTGTGAACCAAACTGATAGCAGTTCCATTCAGACCAGAGAATTGAATTGCACTTTCTCGTCAGCAAAATGTATTGAGACTTCATTAATTCACTTTTGCTCATCCAGGCACACAATTTTCCCTGGGTCACATTTATGGAAGGCAGCTTGGAGTTATATAAGACTTTGGTCTACTCAGCTGGGCAGCAGGGCTGGCAATCATGCATTATATCCATCTTCTTACAAAGCTTGAATGTCATTGTTGTTGATAGTTTAAAGTGGCAGTCTAAGTACTAGCCATGGAGTCAAACCATATTTACAGCAGGAGGGCTTCACCCAGGGCCGGACTGGCCGTAGCAGACATTGGGTGTTTTCCCGGGAGACTGGAAGGGTGGGGCCCGTTTTGAAGCTGTGGGGGCAGGTTTTGTTACTGGGGGCTGGTTTTGCAGCAGTGGTGCAATATCGGCCCCTAGTAACAGAAGCAGCAAACAAGCATTTCCAGCCTCTCGGAGGCCAGGCAGTGCTTCCCCAGGGGCAAGACAGCCATCGCTGACACCCCCATCTCCCCAGGACTGGTCTGAGAAAATTGCCAGGGCTGCCTTCGGTTCCCAGTCCGGCCCTGGCTTTACTGGGAATATAAACATGTACAATTGTAGCAGAGCACATGAGAACTTTTTAGCCGAGCACATGCGGCTGAGGCCTGGTTAGCAATCAAGAGACATCAGTGGTAATAACTCCATAGTTTCAAATACAAAACTCAAGTCAAGCGCACTAAGGCAGATGGATTTATCCTCTGTGTGGATTCTGTGATCATGTCACGGGTGTTTCCATTGTGATGCCATGTGCTTGTTACTTTGCTGAATTCATGTGTCATTTGCAATAAACACATGCAGTTATTTTGCACTCATATATGCATTCTTTTGTGATTTTTCCTAATATTTCGCTATTGGTGTTTGGTTAAGTCTGAGTAGGTCAGTACCATGCTTTTACCAGGAGTTACACTGGGAAATTCTCCCAGAATTTATGAGTCTTTGCAAAGCAGATGTTTGTGCAGAATGTGTGAGAATAATTATGAAAGTATTTGTGTAATTCGCTCCAATTCGACTACCATTTCGGTAAGCAAGGCTTGTGGTTTGGCGATGTCAGTCATGTTTGTTCAGTATGATTTTTCACTAGCTTTGTGCACTGTTATTGTTTTCTCACACTATGTCCACTTGGCAGTTCCATAATAACACTTTTTACTGATTATGCGTTTGCTTAACCAGACCCATAACACTTTAGATGAATAAATAAAAATGTCTTAATACTTTTGGACCCGACCAACGTTTCTTGTACTATATTCTACAGTTATTGCATTTACGTTGTGCTTACTACTACTGCTGAAGAGGTAGCAATGATAAATTACACACTTCTTAAGACACCAGGATATTGGCACAGGAAAGATGCCAGGTCATGACATCATGTGAATCTCGAAAGAGAAGTATGAAATTTGAAACTTGCTTCGATATGCCTTTAAATGGAAACTTGGGGGCATATTTACAAAAGAAGTGGCAGAGCGCGGCGTTAGCCTCCTTGGCTTAACGCCACGCTCCCCCACTTCTGAAACGCAGGGCTGCACCATATTTACAACAATATGGTGCAGCCCTGCGTTTCCCCCTGTGCTGGCGCTAAATTTAGCTGCGTAGCGCCTACGCAGGCACCCTTGCACCACAGTGCAAGTGTGTCTGCATTATAGGGAAGATTGTTTATGTGCAGGAAGGTGTCCCTTCCTGCATATAAACAATCCTTAAATGGCATTTTGTAACTTCTATGTGTGCTGCTTAATGAAGTTGCAAAACGTCATTTTTTAAAATGATTGTTTATGTGCAGGAAGGGACACCTTCCTGCACATAAACAATCAATGGTGTTTTGCTGTTTCCATGTGTGCTGCACAACGCAGCACACATGGAAACAGCAAAAACAAGGAGAAATTAAACATGTCCCCTCGTTGCACCAGGGTAAGACCAGGTTTTCCCTGGTCTTTATTTTTGTGCTGCCCCATATTTACTCCACCCTTGTAAATAAGGGGCAGCGTCAAAATCAATGGGTGTTGCGGTGGAACGCCCACCGCAACACCCATTGCCCTCCCCTTTCTCGCTAAGTATGGTGTGAAAGGGTGCCCTATTTTCAAGGTAACGTTAAGCTATGCTAAGTGGCTTAACACTGACTTGTAAATGAGGCAAAGCCCCTATTGCCACCACAACGTCATGAAAAGTGACGTTGTGGTGGCGATAGGGGCTTGTAAATATGCCTCTTGAGCTCTCATCCAGATCGTGTGATAATTCCGAATCTCATGAAAACTGGAGTTACCGCTCAAGTCAGTAATATAAAAGGGGATGATGGACGGAACGTTTGAGCCAATCAAACACTCACCCCCAGTCAACTGATCTGGGTTTAATCCATCATCATTCTTTAGCTCACTCCACCACCCCAGTTCAGACATGGCCATATGCAAATCAGTCTGACCCTGTGCCTCATGGGAACAGTCCAGCCCGAACTGCCAAGCCATGTCTTCCCTGGACCGGAAACAAGCATCCTAGGACCGGTTTCTGGCATTTCAGCCGTCATCAGCCAGGCTTGCTTGAATCCAGTGGCAAAGTGAGCAAGGGACCCACGTCTGGGCATACCCCCGCCAACTTAGGGCGACCAAAGCGATACAAAAGGGGATGATGGACGGAACGTTTGAGCCAATCAAACACTCACCCCCAGTCAACTGATCTGGGTTTAATCCATCATCATTCTTTAGCTCACTCCACCACCCCAGTTCAGACATGGCCATATGCAAATCAGTCTGACCCTGTGCCTCATGGGAACAGTCCAGCCCGAACTGCCAAGCCATGTCTTCCCTGGACCGGAAACAAGCATCCTAGGACCGGTTTCTGGCATTTCAGCCGTCATCAGCCAGGCTTGCTTGAATCCAGTGGCAAAGTGAGCAAGGGACCCACGTCTGGGCATACCCCGCCAACTTAGGGCGACCAAAGCGATACAAAGGGGATGATGGACGGAACGTTTGAGCCAATCAAACACTCACCCCCAGTCAACTGATCTGGGTTTAATCCATCATCATTCTTTAGCTCACTCCACCACCCCAGTTCAGACATGGCCATATGCAAATCAGTCTGACCCTGTGCCTCATGGGAACAGTCCAGCCCGAACTGCCAAGCCATGTCTTCCCTGGACCGGAAACAAGCATCCTAGGACCGGTTTCTGGCATTTCAGCCGTCATCAGCCAGGCTTGCTTGAATCCAGTGGCAAAGTGAGCAAGGGACCCACGTCTGGGCATACCCCCGCCAACTTAGGGCGACCAAAGCGATACAAAAGGGGATGATGGACGGAACGTTTGAGCCCAGACGTGGGTCCCTTGCTCACTTTGCCACTGGATTCAAGCAAGCCTGGCTGATGACGGCTGGAATGCCAGAAACCGGTCCTAGGATGCTTGTTTCCGGTCCAGGGAAGACATGGCTTGGCAGTTCGGGCTGGACTGTTCCCATGAGGCACAGGGTCAGACTGATTTGCATATGGCCATGTCTGAACTGGGGTGGTGGAGTGAGCTAAAGAATGATGATGGATTAAACCCAGATCAGTTGACTGGGGGTGAGTGTTTGATTGGCTCAAGCTGCTCCGTCCATCATCCCCTTTTGTATCGCTTTGTTCGCCCTAGTTGGCGGGGGTATGCCCAGACGTGGGTCCCTTGCTCACTTTGCCACTGGATTCAAGCAAGCCTGGCTGATGACGGCTGGAATGCCAGAAACCGGTCCTAGGATGCTTGTTTCCGGTCCAGGGAAGACATGGCTTGGCAGTTCGGGCTGGACTGTTCCCATGAGGCACAGGGTCAGACTGATTTGCATATGGCCATGTCTGAACTGGGGTGGTGGAGTGAGCTAAAGAATGATGATGGATTAAACCCAGATCAGTTGACTGGGGGTGAGTGTTTGATTGGCTCAGCGCTCCGTCCATCATCCCCTTTTGTATCGCTTTGTTCGCCCTAAGTTGGCGGGGTATGCCCAGACGTGGGTCCCTTGCTCACTTTGCCACTGGATTCAAGCAAGCCTGGCTGATGACGGCTGGAATGCCAGAAACCGGTCCTAGGATGCTTGTTTCCGGTCCAGGGAAGACATGGCTTGGCAGTTCGGGCTGGACTGTTCCCATGAGGCACAGGGTCAGACTGATTTGCATATGGCCATGTCTGAACTGGGGTGGTGGAGTGAGCTAAAGAATGATGATGGATTAAACCCAGATCAGTTGACTGGGGGTGAGTGTTTGATTGGCTCAAGCGTTCCGTCCATCATCCCCTTTTGTATCGCTTTGTTCGCCCTAAGTTGGCGGGGGTATGCCCAGACGTGGGTCCCTTGCTCACTTTGCCACTGGATTCAAGCAAGCCTGGCTGATGACGGCTGGAATGCCAGAAACCGGTCCTAGGATGCTTGTTTCCGGTCCAGGGAAGACATGGCTTGGCAGTTCGGGCTGGACTGTTCCCATGAGGCACAGGGTCAGACTGATTTGCATATGGCCATGTCTGAACTGGGGTGGTGGAGTGAGCTAAAGAATGATGATGGATTAAACCCAGATCAGTTGACTGGGGGTGAGTGTTTGATTGGCTCAAGCGTTCCGTCCATCATCCCCTTTTGTATCGCAAGTCAGTAATATGACATTTGCAGGAAAGCTACATACGTCTTTAAACATGTAGATTTTGCCTCAAAACCCTGTTGAAAAGTGCATGCAGACAAAGATGTGCATTGTGGGCACAGTTACTTGCTGCAATTACTACAGTCGTTACCGTTGTAGGCTCAAAAATATACAATTGTGCAGTAGCACCACACCTAGAAATTACCACGTCAATTGTAATGAGGTGCTTAAATAAGTATTATCAGAGATATAGTACAAAGTGTAGTGTAGTGGCATTGATTAACATATGCTTAAATACAAAAGAGAGTGGGAAATGAAACCCTAAAGAGAAAACAGCTCATCTTCCCGCAACTTCAGGATCCGCATCAAGAGTGGCCTCATAATTTCCAATATGAGCACTAACTCAGTGCTTAATTTGAGCCGGTGGTTTACGGTGCTCAGCACCGGCACTTATCAACAACAACAGAGTTTTTCATGAGCTCCAGTTAAGGGCACATTCATTTACTGGAGATTAAGTGATTTGCCCAGAATCACAGGATGTTGAGACTCGAACCTGGTTCTCCAGCTTTGAAGTCTGCAGCTCTGGCCATTATGCCACACCCTCTTCCCACTTTCATGGTTAGTAGTTGGTTCTGTTTTAGGTGGCGCTAACAGGAGAAATGGGCTTGTGCAAGCTGCATTCTGATGAGAGCCCTGGCACTTATTTTTTTTTACAAATTAACCACTGCGGTAACTCCTGTTATCAGAACTATGAGTTGTGAGGTTTTTAGCAAACTCTGTCATACATGACGGAACTGAAAGAGAGAAAAAGACCCAGAAATTATGAGGAATGCAGATGTTGGAGCCCTAAGCATCAAAATCTGCATGTTTTCTTCCATTTCAAAGGCAAAACTTGTAATAGTCAATAATTATCAGATTAATAAATTCCAAAGGTCTCAGTGTCATACAATAATGATTGCATCATAAACTGGGCCACTTGTAGTGAGGGCTTAGGTAGGCTGAAGGCACAATAAGTAGGCTGACCTTATAGTAGCAGGACATTATGTGTTCCAGTAAATGATCTGGCATACCCTTTCAAGTCTCCCACACGAGTCTAGAGCGTGGACCAAACAGGACATAGGTTCATTCTACTGAAATAATGTTTTGTAGGTGAGATGAAAATAAGGAAGCTGTGAATGGACAATTTGTTTTCCTCTTCTTCAGTATGAATAGTCATGTAGTAGCCAGTTGGTAGTAAGCCATGGGCGGTTGAAAGTTCATCCGCCACCTGTGTTACGCTTATCTCTTCCTGACAATGACTAACATTGCAGGAATGTCCCGCCTCCATGTTGTCGGGCATTACAAGATGAAAGCTGTGCAGATATGTGTTTCCTTTTGCCATAAAGTTCAGTGAGGTAGCGTGGCTCCTGGTCACCGGAAGTTGAACACTCCAGCATCAAACATGGAGCAGCCTTGTCAGAGAGCTCAACTCGCTTGTGTTTTAAATAGATGGTTTGTAAAATGAATTATGATAAAATGACATTTTCCAGTGGATGTGGGATCACTCCAGCAGAGACTGAAAGAAAGTTGGGTCACTGACATTTTAGGACTTAGTTCTAAGTAAAAACTGTCTCAAAGTGTTCATTTCTCTAGGCTTTGAAAAACCTATGAAACATTGTGCTGTGTGGGTCAACCATTGACATAGAGACATTCTACTTCACAGGACGTTTGTTATATTTTCTGAGCCTGTAGCCAACTAGCAAGCCCTTGACTGTAAGTCATTCAAGATTCAAAGCCCAACATCACGCCGACGCAGCTGCTCTGTTCTGATGGTCGACATAGATCAAAATGGAAGGTTTTTCTGTTTAGCAACCTGTTTTCAGGCACCGGCGCCTGGGATATCTTTTTCCTCTGCGGCGTGTTGCGGAATAGAGGATATTTCGTCGAAATGTGCTTTTCATTTAAATAGACAAGTGTTCTTTATGTCTCTCTGCTCAACATCTTTATTGCGCCAAAAATTCAGATGCTGTGAAGCACCTTCAGCCCTGCAATCAATAACGGGCAAGAAAAAGAACAGAACAAATCTACAGTGCTGCCTGACATGCAGGCCGCCTGCTGAGAATGAACCATAGATGAAGCCTTGGACATCAGAAAAAAGCTGCATTCTGCAGCCTGTGGCGTGCTTTGGTGTGTTGATGAATTCATACTAACTTGAAAAAAAACAATACTTGGTGAATAATTCTAAAAAACAAGACAAGGGGCCAGGGGTCACATGTATCAAAATAGCATTTTGCGATTATCAATTAGCGATTTTTACCGAATCACTATTTGGTAATCGCAAAATGTGATGTATGTAAGGAATTACTAAAGATTTAGGGCCCCATGCATCAAGCTAAGGAATAGCGATTCCTTAATAGCGATTCTTAAGGAATCGCTATTGAGGAATCGCAATTCCTTATGCATGTAGGTTTTGCTAAAATATTAGCGATTCCTACACATTCCTTAATTGTGAATTGCAAATTGCGATTCGCAATTAAGGAATGCCTTCCCATTCATTCCTATGGGCCTAGATGCCCATAGGAATGAATGGGACAGCATTCGCAAATTGTGATTACCAAATAGGTAATCACAAATTGCGCATGCAATTTCAAGGGTGCAAGGGGGCCAAAAGGCCACCCTGATGCACCCCCAACAAAGGTAAGTATGCACATGTGGTGCACACACATGCCCTAAGGACATGTGTATGCACCATATTGCACTTTGAAAAATGAATTTTTGTGCATTTTTCACAGGAATTGCAAATTACCATCAACTTGAAGTTGATGGTAATTTGCAATTCCAAATTGCGAAAACGCAATTTGCGAATGCATAATGCATCGCAATTAGGGAATCTCAATTTGCGATTCCCTAACTGCATTCGCAAAATAGGTAATCGCAAGAATTGCGATTACCTGTTTTGCGAATGCCTTTGGGCTTGATGCATCGCAAATAGCATTTTACCCGTCGCAATCGGGCCGATTCTGCGAATTGGCTTGTTTGCGACCAGTAAAATGCTTGATGCATGTGCCCCTTAATGATTCCTTAAAATTACTGTTAGACTTGGCATCTTTTGGCGTGTTTCCCCAGACTTTTTGCTTTCTGACCTCCCGGTTTGGACTCTGTTTTTGCTGGTGTAATGATTCTGCGCACTTTCCTCACTGCGATCCAGTGGGAAAGTGCAAGTGCTCCTGTATAAAATGCGTTATGGATTGGTGTTTCCATGATTGGCCTATTTGGTTTATGTGTCAGTCCCTTGTAAAGTGCACTGCGAGTGCCAGGGCCTATAGACCAAATGCTGTTGGTGGGCTGCAGCACTGGATTGTGCCACCCACGCAAACAGCCCGTAAAGTGTAACTCGGGCCTGCCACCGCAGAGCCTGTGCGCAGCCTGGGGCTGCCATGTCGACTTGGCAAGTGCACACACTTGCAAGTCCCTAAACCTTCCCTTTTGCTGCATGTTAGTCACCCCTAAGGTAGGCCCAAGGTACCCCTGTGGGCAGGGTGCGTTGTACGCGAAAGGTAGGACATGCCCAGGTGTGTGCGGCATGTCCTGATAGTGAATTACAGCCTAGTTCGTTTTTCACTATTGCAAGGCTACCTGTTCCCCCTAGGCCAGAACGGGCGGTTTTGATTATTACAGTATATAATCCTAACTGACCCCGGGAACATGGTAGAAATTCGAGTTTAGTATGCCTGGACTCAGAATGATAAAATGCAGCTTTTAGTGAAGTTGGTTTTAACATTCTGTGTTTGAAAATACCACTTTTAGAAAGTGGGTATTTTCTTGTCTAACCATCCAAGCCTGCCTCTGCGAGGTTGTGTATTCCGTGTCTGGAATGTGAGTGACAGGGGCTGGGGGATGCCAGGAGACAGGGTGAGTCAGCGCAGGGCTGAATAGCCAGATCGACCTGTAGATGGGTGGGAGGGGTCGCACCTGGGCCCTGAATAGGACAGTGCCTTCCCTCCACAATGCTGGCTCCACCTCCTGTGGTGCGTCTGATGTCCCTGGCCTACTCACTGAAAGAAGGGACGGAGACTTGTCAACAAAGTGCTCCAGAACTGGTTTGGACTAGGCAAAGGCCTCTCTGCCTTCAGAGAACAAAGGAATTTGGGATATAAATATTGGGGCCCTGACCCCATGAATTTAGATCTCGCTGGAATCAAGGAACCTGCCAAGACGAAGAGCTGGAAGAGCTGCCAGGAGGAGTACTGCCCCTTTGCTGTGTTGTTGCTTTGTTGGGTTGGCCTGCAGTTGCTGCTTCTGTCTTGGGCAGTGAAAGGACTGGACTGAACTTTCTCCAAACTTGTGCTGAGTATCTCCAAGGGCCAGAAACCGAGCTGGCCTCCTGTTAAGAAGTCTCAGGGACTGCAAAGACTTCACAAGCCTCTGGGTACCGCTTCTGGAACGCTGTTTCAGTTGCCACAGAGGAAGGGAACTGCAACCGACTCCGTCAACCGAATCCATCCCTGGCCGGTGACCTGTTTGCACCGCAGACCGCATCGCCCCGCTTCGCATCGCAACCCTGGTCTCACCGTGGGCAACGTCCAACGCCGCCAACATCAAGCCCATGCTTGCACCGTGACCTGTGGGCACCGCAGTTCGCATCGCATCGCTTCACTGAACCAACCGGACCCGACCGACGAGGTCGCTGCAACTGGCTCAAGAGTCGAGACCGCAC
Organism: Calotriton arnoldi; assembly: GCA_963921515.1. Taxonomy (NCBI): domain Eukaryota; kingdom Metazoa; phylum Chordata; class Amphibia; order Caudata; family Salamandridae; genus Calotriton; species Calotriton arnoldi. The sequence goes on along the minus strand of CAWUFW010003731.1, from coordinate 924,396 downwards.
CGCATTTGGGGCACCGCTCGCACGTCTGCGACGCACCGCTCCGACTCGCACCGCTGTCCGACGCCAGCTCCCGCACTCCGGCTTGGTCGCCTGCATCGCAACCTGTCAGCACTGCATCGAGCATCGTCTCACCCTGCACTGCACGCCTTGGACTCACCGACTCCGTCTGCACGACGCTCATCGAGCCGCTGCCTGCACCGCATCGAGGGACACCGCACCTTGCATCGCTCCGTCTTGCACCGCAACCGCGACGAACGCCGACCGGCTCGTACACTCCGTACCAGCCACAACGAGAAAGGTACTGTAACCGAGTCTGTTCATGACTCTGCTGGCCCGTATCGACGCGGTCGGCTGGAACTGTTAGACTCTGTGGTTTTCAGCAGCACGGGAGGCTCGGACGGAGCTACCGACTCGTACGAACTTTGCTTTTGTGCTATTCCTGCAAAGAAGAAGTTACCTTATCAAGCATTCATTTTTAAAGTATCGTATTGTGGATTTTTGTCGTAATTGGTCTTGTCTTGAGTATATAAAATATTGGTTATTTTTCTAAACTGGTGTGGTGTCCGTTTGTAGTGCTTACACTGTATTACTGTTGGTTATGTGCAAATGCTTTACACACTGCCTCTGAATTAAGCCTGACTGCTCGTGCCAAGCTACCACGAGGGTGAGCAGGGGTTACTTCACGAGTGTAACAACCCTTACCCTGACTAGGAAGAAGGGTCCCTACTTGGACAAAGGTGCAAGCCCTTGCCAACTAGAGATCCCATTTCTAACATTGGTTGTCAGCGGTGAGGATAGGACTTGTGTTTGCACTTGACTTACAGTGATTGGTGTGCACTACTACCATATCGCAGACCATTACGTACCACATACTGGTTCTTTTTCTTTTGGCCTATTTTTGATCTTGCCAGTTTTCAACTCACGACTTTTGTCATGCCTGAATCAATTGCATCATCCGTTGCATCTCTGGAAGTTATCTTTGAGGAGGACAGGTTGGAATCCTACGCCGTAAAGGAGTTACGAGCGATTTGTAAAAACCTGAAAGTCCAAATTAAAGGCCTCACAAGGAAGGAGGAGCTACAGAAGGCGCTGAGGGCCTGGGTAGCAGCCAGACATGCCAATGGGCAGCCTGGTGATCTCAGTGAGGAGGCGGAGGAGCCTATTTCCAGGGTGGATGTGCTTTTGGGTAGGGGGAACCCACCAGGTCGGGCAGCAGCAGTCTGTCCCCAGAGGAGCTGGAGGACAGGCGGGAGGCAAGGCAGTTCGAGCTGCAGAAGCTCAGGCTGGAGAGTGAGCGGGAGGAGAAGAGATTGGCCATAGAGGAGAGGAAGATGCTCTTAGAGCATGAGAGAGAACTGAAGGAGCTAGAACTTAGGAGTAAGTCAGGCTCAGATGGTGGCAGCAATTCGTCCAGAAAGGCAGACAGGATTGTGCACATTCCCAAGAACGTAGGCAAGGAGTTCAAGAAGGGGGATGACATACAAAGGTGGTTCCAGGGTTATGAGGCAGCCATACACATGAATGGGGTCCCTGAGGAGAATTGGGGAGCAGGATTGTGGCCACTTTTCCCGGAAGAAGCAAGGGATGCTCTGATAGCTTTGGGTAAGGGGTATCACCTCACCTATGCTGACATGAAGGATGCCCTTCTCACGAAGTATGGTCTTACTCCTGAAAAGTACAGGGATCAGTTCAGGTCCAGTAAGAAGTCTGATGTCAACACTTGGTTGGAATGTGTGGATGTGTTCTGCAGGTCTCTGGATGAAAGGGTGAAGGGCAGTAGTGTAACAGATTTTCAGGGGCTCTACAACTTGATTGCATGGGAGCACTTGTCTAGTCTATGTTTTGCAGATCTGCGCCAGCACCTAGTTGATAGTAAGCTAACTGACCCCAGGAAGCTTTCTATGGAAGCGGACCGCTGGGTGAGTACCAGGGTCCACAAGAAAGCGTTTGGGGAGACTCAGCCAAAGGTGGGCAGGGTCCCCAGCAGAAAGGTGGGGGGACAAGGGTAAAGCACAGGAGTTCTCTAAAGGGCCCCAAACTAGTACCCAGGGTAAAGGTTCCCAGCCCCCGGTGATAAGAAGAAAGGGGTCTCTACAGGGAAGCCTGTTGAGACCGGCCCCCGCAAGTGTTATGCATGTGACCAGGTAGGTCACTTTAAGGGGGACCCCAAGTGCCCGAAGGGGACACAGCCACCCACCGGTGGACAGTCCAAAGTGTTGGCTAGTGTAGCGCTTGGGGAGGAGGGGTGCCCACAGGAGGGTGGGGATCCCGCAGAAATGACCCTTGTCTCACTCGGGGACAGTGAGATGGACCCAGGAAACCAGGTGCCCCCTAACACAAAGAAATATAGCACCTGGGTGACCATCGATGGGAACAGGGTAGAGGCTCTCAGAGATACTGGAGCCAGTGTGACCTCAGTCCGGTGTCACCTGGTGTCTGAGAAGCAAGTAGTCCCAGGAGCATTCCACCAAGTAGTTGCTGTCGACAACTCTGAGCGCCAGTGTATGGTGGCGCAGGTTCCCTTTGAATGGGGGGTCTCAGGTCCCTTGAGGGTGGTTGTGAGCCCTACCATGCCTGTCGATTGTCTGCTAGGAAACGACCTGGAGCAGTCCTCATGGAAGGAGGTTGAGCTCAGGTCTCACTTGGAGATGCTTGGGTTGCCAGAGTGGGCATGCGTGTCTACTCGGTCAATGGCAGCCAGAAAGGGTGATCAAGAGGACTTGGAGCCTGAAACAGTGGCCCAAGTCCCTGCCAAGAGAAAGGGCAGGGGCGCGGGAAACCGGCCCCCGAAGTTCCCACGGACCGGGAGGAGGCGGACCTCGAGGGGGACGCCCGGTGCCTACAGGGGAGCAGGTAGCCGAACTGGGAGACATCTCTGAGCTGACCCATTGGCAGCAAGAAGGGGGTCCCACCAGGGAGGAGTTCTGCAGGGAGCAGAACGAGTGCCCTACTCTGGAGGGTCTGCGGCGGCAGGCTGCAGACCAGGCAGCTGGTAATCAGTCCGGGTCACATCTGATCTACTGGGAGAGTGGTCTCCTATACAGTGAGCCTAAGGTTGCTGAGCCTGGGTCAGCCCGTGTGCTGGTGGTACCCCAGCGCTTCAGGACCTTCCTACTGGGTCTGACTCATGACGTGCCTTTGGCAGGACATTTGGGGCAGGACAAGACCTTTGACAGGCTTGTCACCCACTTCTTTTGGCCCCAAATGCGAAGGCAGTCAGATGCACACTGCAGGTCTTGCCAAACTTGCCAGGCAAGTGGTAAGAGTGGGAGGAAGGTCAAAGCTCCTCTCCAACCTTTTCCGGTTGTTGGAACACCCTTTGAAAGGGTAGGGATGGATATTGTGGGGCCACTGGATCCCAAGACAGCCATGGGCAACAGGTACATCCTGGTCTTGGTGGACCATGCCACCCGGTACCCGGAGGCAATCCCTCTCAGGACAACGACGGCGCCAGTGGTGGGCCGGGCGTTAATGGGGATCTTTTCCCGTGTGGGATTCCCCAGAGAGGTGGTTTCTGATAGGGGGACCAATTTCATATCGAAGTATATGACATCCCTGTGGAAGGAGTGTGGGGTAACCTACAAATTCACCACTCCTTACCACCCACAAGGAAACGGTCTGGTGGAGAGATTCAACCAGACCTTGAAAGGCATGATCAAGGGTCTAACAGAACCCATGAGGCGTAAGTGGGACGTCCTCTTGCCATGCCTACTCTTTGCATACAGGGAGGTGCCTCAGAAGTCTCTTGGGTACAGCCCCTTTGAGCTCCTGTATGGCCACCCTGTCAGAGGACCTCTGAGTTTGGTAAAGGAAGGCTGGGAGGCAGCTCCCAGGAAAACTCCCCAGGATGTATTTAGCTACATGCTGGCCTTTAGAAACCAAACTGCCCGCTTCAGGAAACTCGCTCAGGCGAACCTAGAAGCAAGCCAGGAAGAAATGAAGAGATGGTATGACCAGAATGCCACTCTGGTCGAATTTCAACCTGGGCAGAAAGTGTGGGTAATGGCCCCAGTGGCACCTTGTGCCTTGCAGGACAAGTGGACTGGGCCATATGAGGTAAAGGAGCGCAAAAGTGACGTCACCTACCTGGTGGATTTGCAGGCTCCAAGGAACCCGTTGAGGGTCCTTCACGTGAACCGCCTCAAGCCCCACTTCGAGAGGTCCGAAGTGAGTATGCTCTTGGCGACAGATGATGGGGTGGAAGAGGAGAGCGAGCCTCTCCCTGACCTCCTGTCTACCAAGAAGCATGATGGGTCAGTAGAGGGTGTGATCCTCTCCCCTACTCTGACTCAGGAGCAGCAGGAGGACTGTCGCCAATTGTTGGGACAGTTCGCCCCACTGTTCTCTCTGACCCCCCGTGTTACTCACTGGTGTACCCATGACGTGGACACCGGTGACAGCCATCCTGTGAAGCACAAGATTTACAGGTTGACTGACCGGGTCAGAGCCAGCATCAAGGAGGAGGTCTCTAAGATGTTGGCGTTAGGGGTGATTGAGCCCTCCCACAGTCCTTGGGCCAGCCCAGTGGTCTTGGTCCCAAAGGCTGCGGCGCCCGGTGCCACTCCAGAACTCCGGTTTTGTGTGGACTACCGTGCCGTCACCAGGACTGACGCGCACCCCATCCCCAGAGCTGATGAGCTCATTGATCGGTTGGGAGCTGCCCGGTTCCTCAGCACGTTTGATTTGACGTCTGGGTACTGGCAGATTGCCTTAACCGATGGGGCCAAGGAGAGATCAGCATTCTCAACCCCAGAAGGTCATTACCAATTCCGGGTGATGCCCTTTGGGTTGAAGAATGCCCCTGCCACCTTTCAGAGGTTGGTCAATCAGGTGTTGGCTGGGCTGGAGGATTTCAGTGCCGCCTACCTGGATGACATTGCTGTGTTCAGTTCCAGCTGGGAAGAACATTTACAGCACCTTGAGAAAGTGTTGAGGGCTCTGCAAGGTGCAGGCCTCACGATCAAGGCCAGTAAGTGCCAGATCGGGCAGGGTTCTGTGGTGTACTTGGGACACCAGGTAGGAAGCGGCCAGGTGGCGCCCCTACAACCCAAGATTGACACCATTCTGGCTTGGGAGCCCCCAAGACCCAGACAGAGGTGAGAGCCTTCTTAGGTCTCACCGGTTACTATAGGAGATTTGTTAAGGGCTATGGCACCATCGTTGCCCCCTTAACAGAGCTGACCTCTAAGAGGCAGCCCAGGAAAGTGATCTGGACTGAGTCCTGCCAGAAAGCTTTTGATGCCCTGAAGGCAGCCATGTGCACGGCGCCCGTGCTCAAGGCACCTGACTTCTCCAAGGAATTCGTCGTGCAGACTGACGCTTCAGAGCATGGTGTGGGAGCGGTGCTCTCACAACTGAACGAAGAGGGCCTGGATCAGCCTGTAGTCTTCCTTAGCAGGAGACTACTTCCCAGGGAACAGAGGTGGAGTGCCATAGAAAGGGAAGCTTTTGCTGTGGTCTGGGCACTGAAGAAGTTGAGACCATACCTGTTTGGGACTCACTTCCGGGTTCAGACAGACCACAGGCCCCTCAGATGGTTGATGCAAATGAGGGGCGAGAATCCAAAACTGCTGAGGTGGTCCATCTCCCTACAGGGAATGGACTTTACGGTGGAACACCGTCCTGGTACAGAACACGCCAACGCAGATGGTCTGTCCAGGTTCTTCCGCCTTAGTGAAGAGAACTCCAATGGGGTTGGGTAGTTCTCCCTACTTTCAGCTGGAGGGGACATGTGTTAGACTTGGCATCTTTTGGCGTGTTTCCCCTGACTTTTGCTTTCTGACCTCCCGGTTTGGACTCTGTTTTTGCTGGTGTAATGATTCTGCGCACTTTCCTCACTGCGATCCAGTGGGAAAGTGCAAGTGCTCCTGTATAAAATGCGTTATGGATTGGTGTTTCCATGATTGGCCTATTTGGTTTATGTGTCAGTCCCTTGTAAAGTGCACTGCGAGTGCCAGGGCCTATAGACCAAATGCTGTTGGTGGGCTGCAGCACTGGATTGTGCCACCCACGCAAACAGCCCGTAAAGTGTAACTCGGGCCTGCCAACGCAGAGCCCGTGCGCAGCCTGGGGCTGCCATGTCGACTTGGCAAGTGCACACACTTGCAAGTCCCTAAACCTTCCCTTTTGCTGCATGTTAGTCACCCCTAAGGTAGGCCCAAGGTACCCCTGTGGGCAGGGTGCGTTGTACGCGAAAGGTAGGACATGCCCGGGTGTGTGCGGCATGTCCTGATAGTGAATTACAGCCTAGTTCGTTTTTCACTATTGCAAGGCTACCTGTTCCCCTAGGCCAGAACGGGCGGTTTTGATTATTACAGTATATAATCCTAACTGACCCCGGGAACATGGTAGAAATTCGAGTTTAGTATGCCTGGACTCAGAATGATAAAATGCAGCTTTTAGTGAAGTTGGTTTTAACATTCTGTGTTTGAAAATACCACTTTTAGAAAGTGGGTATTTTCTTGTCTAACCATCCAAGCCTGCCTCTGCGAGGTTGTGTATTCCGTGTCTGGAATGTGAGTGACAGGGGCTGGGGGATGCCAGGAGACAGGGTGAGTCAGCGCAGGGCTGAATAGCCAGATCGACCTGTAGATGGGTGGGAGGGGTCGCACCTGGGCCCTGAATAGGACAGTGCCTTCCCTCCACAATGCTGGCTCCACCTCCTGTGGTGCGTCTGATGTCCCTGGCCTACTCACTGAAAGAAGGGACGGAGACTTGTCAACAAAGTGCTCCAGAACTGGTTTGGACTAGGCAAAGGCCTCTCTGCCTTCAGAGAACAAAGGAATTTGGGATATAAATATTGGGGCCCTGACCCCATGAATTTAGATCTCGCTGGAATCAAGGAACCTGCCAAGACGAAGAGCTGGAAGAGCTGCCAGGAGGAGTACTGCCCCTTTGCTGTGTTGTTGCTTTGTTGGGTTGGCCTGCAGTTGCTGCTTCTGTCTTGGGCAGTGAAAGGACTGGACTGAACTTTCTCCAAACTTGTGCTGAGTATCTCCAAGGGCCAGAAACCGAGCTGGCCTCCTGTTAAGAAGTCTCAGGGACTGCAAAGACTTCACAAGCCTCTGGGTACCGCTTCTGGAACGCTGTTTCAGTTGCCACAGAGGAAGGGAACCGCAACCGACTCCGTCAACCGAATCCATCCCTGGCCGGTGACCTGTTTGCACCGCAGACCGCATCGCCCGCTTCGCATCGCAACCCTGGTCTCACCGTGGGCAACGTCCAACGCCGCCAACATCGAGCCGCTGCTTGCACCGTGACCTCTGGGCACCGCAGTTCGCATCGCATCGCTTCACTGAACCAACCGGACCCGACCGACGAGGTCGCTGCAACTGGCTCAAGAGTCGAGACCGCACCGCATTTGGGGCACCGCTCGCACGTCTGCGACGCACCGCTCCGACTCGCACCGCTGTCCGACGCCAGCTCCCGCACTCCGGCTTGGTCGCCTGCATCGCAACCTGTCAGCACCGCATCGAGCATCGTCTCACCCTGCACCGCACGCCTTGGACTCACCGACTCCGTCTGCACGACACTCATCGAGCCGCTGCCTGCACCGCATTGAGGGACACCGCACCTTGCATCGCTCCGTCTTGCACCGCAACCGCGACGAACGCCGACCGGCTCGTACACTCCGTACCAGCCACAACGAGAAAGGTACTGTAACCGAGTCTGTTCATGACTCTGCTGGCCCGTATCGACGCGGTCGGCTGGAACTGTTAGACTCTGTGGTTTTCAGCAGCACGGGAGGCTCGGACGGAGCTACCGACTCGTACGAACTTTGCTTTTGTGCTATTCCTGCAAAGAAGAAGTTACCTTATCAAGCATTCATTTTTAAAGTATCGTATTGTGGATTTTTGTCGTAATTGGTCTTGTCTTGAGTATATAAAATATTGGTTATTTTTCTAAACTGGTGTGGTGTCCGTTTGTAGTGCTTACACTGTATTACTGTTGGTTATGTGCAAATGCTTTACACACTGCCTCTGAATTAAGCCTGACTGCTCGTGCCAAGCTACCACGAGGGTGAGCAGGGGTTACTTCACGAGTGTAACAACCCTTACCCTGACTAGGAAGAAGGGTCCCTACTTGGACAAAGGTGCAAGCCCTTGCCAACTAGAGATCCCATTTCTAACAATTACCAAATAGCGATTCAGTAAATAGGCAATCGCTATTAGGTAATACTACTCCATTTGTTCCTATGGGTCTAAAGGCCCATAGGTGCGAATGGTTTTGCATTAGCTAATTTGCAATTGCCTAATTGGTAATCGCAAATTAGATAATGCAAAACCAAGGGTGCCCGGGGGGCCTAAGGTCCCCCTGAAGCACCCCAAAGCAAATGTGCACATGTAAAGCGCACACATGCCCTAGGGGCATGTACGCACTACATGGCACTTTGAAAAATGCATTTTTTTTTACATTTTCAAAAATTGCACATGGTTACCATCGACTTGGAGTCAATGGTAATAGCATTTCCTAAATGCATAGTTAGCATTTAGAAAATGCTTGGTACATGTGCTTAGAGAATTACAAATTGTGATTCCATATTTGTGGTCGTAATTTTACATAATCGCAAAAAATTGCGATTACCTAAAATGCACTGCCAGAGCCTTTCAGACATCTTGAAAGGCTATTTTGTATTCGCAAACGAGTGAACTTAGCGATTCGCATTGTTTGCGAATGCATAATAGGATGGTACATGCAGCCACAGATGTACTGTCTTTCTGGTCGCAAAAAGCCTTCGCAGTTTGCGCCTCTGATTTTTGTAACCAGAAACTAGTTCTCAAAATAGGGAATCAGAGAGAGTTGCAGTGTAACCTACCTAGTTAATATTAATTAGGTAGGTGCCAAATTGCAACTCACTCCGATTGTTTACAATCGCAGGGATGATGGTCAGCAGACCCCCATCCCTCTGACTACTTTTAAATAAAGAGAATTGTTTTTTAAAGCAATGTGATTTCAGTCAGAATTTGCAGCAGTTCCCTTGACCATAGCCTACACCGCCTAAAACGTTTACACCAATTTATAAAGTGGAAGTGGTTCCGTTATGCCACTCAGTTACAGCCCGAATGTGGGGGTTAGTAACTTTTCAATGATTTACTAGCAGTATTATGGTCATAAACCATTGATGTTCCCCCAAGATTAAACTAAGAGACTCTAATTAGAGTATATAAGCACTATTGTGCGTATTTAATAGATCAGAAACTCAAATAGGTAAAAATGTATAATACAAATACAAATCATCACAAATAATTAAACATCACAAATAATTAGACATCACAAATAATTAGACATTTTGAATATCAACAAAACCAATCATGTATACAAATACACACAAATTCTTAAAAACCATTAAAAACCTAGATTCTCTAATACACATCAATTGCAAAATAAACCACCCCACTGGACAGGAAACTACCAGACAATATAATTTGTCTTGCAACTGTTAATTTGAACACTAATGTAAACGTGACTGTTAGAACTAGGGGTCTCTAGTTGGCAATGGTATGCACCTTTGTCCAAATAGGGACCCTTGCTTCTAAGTCAGGGAAAGGGGATTTCACACCTGGATAACCCCTGCTCACCCCCTTGGTAGCTTGGCACGAGCAGGCAGGCTTATCTAAGAGGCAGTGTGTTAAGCATTTGTGAACACATACAGTAATACAGTGAAAACACTACAGATGGACACCACACAGGTTTTATAAAAATAAGTATTCTTTATATAGATTTATCACAAGACCACAAATGACAAAAATCCACAATACTGTAATCAATAATACTTCAAGATGGTAGAAATGGTTTAAAAATAGGTTCTTCACTTAAAAGCAGTCTTTAGCAACAGATAACCCCAACTGGAGTTATCACGACGTCGAGGTCAAAGAAATCCCAAAGTACGGCGTCGACCGCGAGGTGCGCGGCGTCGGGCCCGGAGTCAAAACAGACCCACAAAGAACAGTACCTTGGAAAAGCGAAAACAAAGACAGCTCACGGCGTCGGGGAGGTGCGGCGTCGTTGGCGCGTTGCGGCGTCGGTTCCTTGCTTCGGAGGAGAGGATGCGTCGGGACCTGGATGCTTGCGCAGGCAGGGGAGGCGTCGGTTCTGGACCGGAGAGGAGGTGACGTCACGATGGCGCCGAGGCCACGGTTCCGTACGATGTCACGATGTCGATAGATTCTTGACCACCCACGTCGACGATCGGCTCCGTGATGATGTCAGCTTCGGAGTCGATGCAGCACAGCAGCAGGCGTCGGGCCGGCGTCGTAAGTCGGAGCAGCGCTCACGGCTATAGCAGGCTTACGATGTCGCTCGCTGGCGTTGAGGTGGCACGGCAGTCGGCGGTCGGCGTCGAGTCTTCGTTGCAAGTCGGAGCAGCGCTCACTGCTTCGATGCAGGAGACGGCGTCGCTCGCCAGCGTCGGTGTTGCAAATTCCTTCTGTAGCACCAGAACAGCAAGTTCCAGATGCAGGCAAACAGAAGGGGGTGAAGTCTGGTATCCATGAGACTTCGGTCAGGAGGCAAGCTCAAATCAAGCCCTTGGATTAATATTCTGCAAGATGATGAAAGTTCTTTAAAAGTTCCTTCTCCTTTCCTTGGCAATGAAGAAACCACTGCAGGCCAACTCAGCAAACAGCACACTTGGCAGAGGGGCAGTCCAACTCCTGCAGCTTCCTTGGTTCTTCTCCTTGGCAAAAGGGTCGTCTTGTTGTTCCAGAAGTGATCTAAAGTTCTTGGGTCTGGGTCCCAATATTTATACTACTTTTCTCTTTGTTCTCTGAAGGCAGAGAGGCCTTTGCCTAGTCAAAACCAGTTCTGGTCAGTCTTGGAGCACTTTGTTGACAAGACTCCTTCTTTCCTTTCACAGTGTAGGCCAGGGACATCAGACACACCACAGGAGGTGGAGCCAGCATTGTGGAGGGAAGGCACAGCCCTATTCAGGTCCCAGGTGCAACTCCTCCCTCCTATCTGCATGCAGATCTCTCTATTCAGCCCTGTGCTGACTCACCCTGTCTCCTGGCAGCCCCCAGCCCCTGTCACTCAAACTCCAGACAAGGAATACACAACCTAGCAGAGGCAGGCTTGGATAGTTAGGCAAGTAAATACCCACTTTCTAAAAGTGGTATTTTCAAACACAGAATGTTAAAACCAACTTCACTAAAAGATGTCTTTTATCATTCTGAGTTCAGGCATACTAAACTCGAATTTCTACCTGGTTCCCTGAGTCAGTTAGGATTATAAGATGTAATAATCTAACTGCCCATTCTGGCCTATGGGGAACAGGGAGCCTTGCAATAGTGAAAAACGAAAATGGCTGTAATTCACTATTAGGACATGCCACACACATCAGGGCAGGTCCTACCTTTTACCTACAATGCACCCTGCCCTAGGGCCTACCTTAGGGGTGACTAATATGCAGAAAAGGGAAGGTTTAGGGACTGGTAAGTGGGTGCACTTGCCAAGTCAACATGGCAGTCAGACTGCACACAGGCTCTGCAATGGCAGGCCTGAGACACACTTTACAAGCTGCTTCTGTGGGTGGCACAACCAGTGCTGCAAGCCCACCAGCAGCATTTGATTTACAAGCCCTGGGCACACCTGGTGCACTATACTAGGGTCTGACAAGTAAATCAAATGATCCAATCATGGAGTCACTAATCAATGCATCAATTTACCATAGGGAGCACTTGCACTGTGGCACTGAATAGCAGTGGCACAGTGCCCAAAGCATCTAAAACCAGCAAACAGATCAAAAACAGAGGAGGCAATCAGAAAAAAAATGGAAGGGAGACTCATGCCAATGATACCAGGTCTAACACGTGTCCCCTCCAGCTTAAATGTGGGGAGAACTACCCTTCCCCTAGGGAGTCCTCTTCACTAAGGTGGAAAAATCTGGACAGACCATCAGCATTGGCGTGTTCTGTACCAGGGCGGTGTTCCACCGTGAAGTCCATACCCTGTAGGGAAATGGACCACCTCAACAACTTTGGGTTCTCACCCCTCATCTGCATCAGCCATCTGAGGGGCCTGTGGTTGGTCTGAACCAGGAAGTGAGTCCCAAACAAGTATGGTCTCAACTTCTTCAGTGCCCAGACCACAGCAAATGCCTCACGCTCAATTGCACTCCACCTCTGTTCCCATGGAAGTAACCTCCTACTGATGAAGGCTACGGGTTGGTCTAGGCCTTCCTCATTAATCTGTGATAGAACAGCCCCACACCATGCTCTGAAGCGTCTGTTTGAACAATGAATTCTTTTGAGAAGTTGGGCGCCTGAAGCAGGGGTGCTGTGCACATGGCAGTCTTCAGGGCGTCAAAAGCCTTCTGACAGGTGTCAGTCCAGTTCACTTTCTTGGGCTGCTTCCTGGAAGTCAGCTCAGTCAAGGGTGCAACAATGTTGCCATACCCCTTGACAAACCTCCTGTAGTACCCCGTGAGTCCTAAAAGGCTCTCACCTGTGTCTGAGTCTTTGGGGGTTCCCATGCCAGGATGGTATCAATCTTGGGCTGTAGGGGCGCCACCTGGCCGCTTCCTACCTGGTGCCCCAAGTACACCACCGAATCCTGCCCAATCTGGCACTTACTCGCCTTGATTGTGAGGCCTGCCTTCCGCAGCGCCATCAACACTTCCCAGAGGTGGCGCAGATGTTCTTCCCAAGTGGAACTAAACACCGCAATGTCATCCAGGTAGGCAGCACTGAAATCTTTCAGTCCGTCCAACACCTGGTTGACCAACCTCTGAAAGGTGGCAGGGGCATTCTTCATCCCAAAGGGCATAACCCGGAATTGGTAGTGCCCATCTGGTGTGGAGAATGCTGACCTCTCCTTGGCCCCATCAGTTAAGGCAATCTGCCAGTACCCAGACGTCAAATCAAATGTGCTGAGGTACCGGGCAGCTCCCAACCGATCAATGAGCTCATCAGCTCTGGGGATGGGGTGCGCGTCAGTCATGGTGACTGAATTGAGTCCTCGGTAGTCCACACAGAACCGGAGTTCGGGTGTGGCACCAGGCGCGGCAGCCTTTGGGACCAAAACCACTGGGCTGGCCCAAGGACTGTTAGAGGACTCAATCACCCCTAAGGCAAACATCTTGGAGACCTCCTCCTTAATGTAAGCTCTGACCCTGTCAGTCACTCTGTAAGCCTTGTGCTTCACAGGAGGACTGTCCCCAGTGTCCACATCATGGACGCACCACTCAGTGACACTAGGAACCAGGGAGAACAAATCAGGGAATTGCCCCAGCAGTTGGCGACAATCTTGCTGCTGTTCAGGGGTCAGTGTGGCAGAGAGGCCAACACCATCCACTGACCCATCTTGCTCCGCTGCAGACAGGAGGTCAGGAAGAGGCTCAGTCTCCTCCTCCATTCCATCATCTGTCGCTAGGAGCATGCCCACTCGGACCTTTCTAAGTGGGGCTTCAGGCGGTTAACATGCAGGACCCGCAAAAAGTTCCTGGGAGACCGCAAGTTCACCAGATAGGTGACATCACTCTTGCGCTCCACCACCTCAAATGGACCGGTCCACCTGTCCTGGAGTGCACAGGGCTCCACAGGGGCCATGACCCAAACTTTCTGTCCAGGCTGAAGCTCAATCAGAGTGGCATTCTGATCGTACCACCGCTACATCTCTTCCTGGCTGGCTTCCAGGTTCGCCTGAGCAAGTTCTCTGAAATGCCGAGTCTGGTTCCTGAAGGCCAGCATGTAGCTATATACAACCTGGGGAGGTTTCCTGGGAGATTGCTCCCAGCCTTCCTTGACCAGACTCAAAGGTCCTCTTACCGGGTGACCATACAGCAGCTCAAAGGGGCTGAACCCTAAGGACTTCTGAGGCACCTCATGGTAAGCAAACAACATTCATGGCAAGAGGACGTCCCACTTACGCCTCATAGGTTCCTCACGACCCATAATCATGCCCTTAAGGGTCCGGTTGAATCTCTCAACCAGCCCATTACCTTGGGGGTGGTAAGGAGTGGTGAACTTATAGGTAACACCACACTCCTTCCACAGGGACTTCATATAGTTAGATATGAAGTTGGTACCACGGTCTGACACCACGTCTCGGGGGAACCCCACACGGGAAAAAAAACCCCATCAGTGCACGTCTCACCACGTGGGCCGTCACTGTCCTGAGAGGGATGGCTTCCGGGAACCGGGTAGCATGGTTCACCAAGACCAGGATAAACCTGTTGCCCATGGCTGTCTTGGGGTCCAGTGGCCCCACAATGTCAATGCCCACCAGTTCAAAGGGGGTACTGACTACAGGGAAAGGTTGGAGAGGAGCCTTGTGCTTCCTTCCACTTTTCCCACTTGCCTGGCAAGTTTGGCAGGTCCTACAATGAGTATCTGAACTCTTGCGCATCTGGGGCCAATGAAAATGGGAAACAAGCCTTTCAAAGGTCTTGTTCTGCCCCAGATGTCCAGCTAAAGGAACGTCATGAGCCAAACCCAGTAGGAAGGCTCTGAAGCGCTGGGGTACCACCAGCACATGGGCTGACACAGGCTCAGCAACCTTAGGCTCGCTATACAGGAGGTTGTTCTCCCAGTAGATCCAATGTGATCCAGACTGATCACCTGCTGCCTGGTTTGTGGCCTGTTGCCTCAAACCCTCAAGAGAAGGGCACTTCCTTTGCTCCTCACAAAATTCCTCCCTGGAGGGACCTCCTTCTTGCTGCCAATGGGTCAGCTCAGGCAGGTCTCCCAGTTCAGCAACTTGTTCCCCTGTAGGTTCCAGGGCATCCCCTCAAGGTCTGCCTCCTCCTGGACCGTGGGAACTATGGGGGCTGGTTTCCCGCGCCCCCTACCTCTTCTCTTTAAGGCAGGGGTCTGGGCTGCATTTTCAGGCTCCAGAACCTCTTGATCACCCTTACTGGCCGCCATGGACCGAGTGGTTACACACGCCCACTCAGGCAGACCCAACATCTCTAAATGAGACCTTCTCTCCACCTTAGCCCAAGGGGAGTCCTCTAAATCATTGCCCAACAGACAATCAACCGGCATGGCTGGCCTCACAGCAACTTGGAGAGTACCTGAGATCCCCCCCACTCAAAGGAAACTTGAGCCACCTCACACTGGCTCTGTGAGTTGTCTGCAGCAACAACAGGGAAGAATGCATGGGGGACAACCTGCTCTTTGGACACCAACCGACAACTGACAGCTGTCACACTTGCACCGGTGTCTCTTAGAGCTTTCACCCTATGGCCATTGATGGTCACCCACTGCCTGTACTTTTTAGTGTTATCAGGAAGCTGAGTTTTAGGGACCATCTCAAAGTCTCCTAATGAGACAAGGGACATCTCTGCGGGATCCCACCCACCTTGGGCAGCCATCTCCTCCCCCCCCAGGGCTACACTGGCAATCTGACGGGGTGGTGCACGGGGTGGTGCTTTGGGATCTCTCATGGGACATTGAGGATCATACCAACGGTGGCCCAATTGACCACACGTAAAACATTTACAGGGGCCCCTCTTAACAGGTTTACCTGTCGGGGCCTCTTGCTTCTTCTCAGGGGAGGCTGGGAACCCTTCCCTTGGTTCCCTTGGGGATTACTTTGGGGCCCTTTCTGGAACTCCTCTGTTTACCCTTGTCCCCCACTCTTCTGCTGGGGACCCTGCCCACCTTTGGCGGAATCTCCCACATGACCCTTGTGGACCCTGGTACTGACCCAGCGGTCCGCCTCCTCAGCAAGCTTCCTAGGGTTAGTTAGCTTGCTATCAATAAGGTGCTGGCGTAGCTCTGGAAAACAATTAGCAGACAAGTGCTCCCATGCAAACAAATCATAGAGCGCTTCAAAAGTATCCACTTTGCTACCCTTCACCCAACCATCCATGGCTCTGCAAAAGAAAGATACATATTCTACCCAAGTGGTTCCCTCCAGCTTCTTGCAACTCCTAAACCTCTGTCTATAGAGTTCTGGGGTCAAACCATACCTTGTCATCAGGGCTTCCTTCATATGGGCATAAGACATCCTATTCTCACTGGGTAAGTCTAACAAAGTATCCCTCCCCTCACTCACAAAGCGGCCCCACAACCCAGCTCCCCAATCCTTCTCAGGGACCCGGTGGGCCAACATTGCTATTTCATAGGCTGCAAACCACTGCCCAATATCTTCATGCTTATGGAAATCTTTGATGACATCCTTGGGAATATATACCCTGCCTTCTGAAGGCACAGATGGTGCGCTGCCACCAGAGGGATTGAGTTCTAAGCCCTGTGCTTTGATCTCTAACTCCCTCAACATTCTCTCATGCTCTAATCTCATTCTCTCTCTCTCGAAGGCTAACTTGTTAATTTCAAACTCCAGCTTCTTATTCTCTAGGTCCTTTTGACCCTCCATTTTGAGCCTAGCCATCTCCAGCTTGTGTGCCCTATGTCTCTCCCTATCCTCCAGCTCTCCTGGGGACAGGTCTTTGGAAGAAACACTGCTGCCTGGCGGGGTAGGTACTTTCTCCCCCCTTGGGCCCAGGGGCCCATCTAGCTGCCCTTCCACCTCCTTCACAGGGTGCTCCACATTTTCAGATGCATTTCTTGCTTCCACCCAGGCCCTCAGCGCCTTGTGGAACTCATCCTTTTTAGTGAGGCCTGGAATAGCAACTTTACATTTTCTACAGAAGGCTTTCAGCTGTTTGGCATTATAGGTATCCAACCTCTCTTCCTCAAACTCTGGATCCATAGAGGCAATAGATGCTGGTGGACTCATGGCAATAAGAATTGGCAGTCCTCAGAAAAATAACAGTCCAAGGAAAAAAATTCTACCAAAAAGTATCTGGTCGCGTTTGGTCTGCACTCACTAGTAGTGTACACCAATCACTGTATATGAGTCACAAATGCAGGTCCAAATCCTCACCGCTGACCACCAATGTTAGAACTGGGGGTCTCTAGTTGGCAATGGTATGCACCTTTGTCCAACCCAGCAAACAGCACACTTGGCAGAGGGGCAGTCCAACTCCTGCAGCTTCCTTGGTTCTTCTCCTTGGCAAAAGGGTCGTCTTGTTGTTCCAGAAGTGATCTAAAGTTCTTGGGTCTGGGTCCCAATATTTATACTACTTTTCTCTTTGTTCTCTGAAGGCAGAGAGGCCTTTGCCTAGTCAAAACCAGTTCTGGTCAGTCTTGGAGCACTTTGTTGACAAGACTCCTTCTTTCCTTTCACAGTGTAGGCCAGGGACATCAGACACACCACAGGAGGTGGAGCCAGCATTGTGGAGGGAAGGCACAGCCCTATTCAGGTCCCAGGTGCAACTCCTCCCTCCTATCTGCAAGCAGATCTCTCTATTCAGCCCTGTGCTGACTCACCCTGTCTCCTGGCAGCCCCCAGCCCCTGTCACTCAAACTCCAGACAAGGAATACACAACCTAGCAGAGGCAGGCTTGGATAGTTAGGCAAGAAAATACCCACTTTCTAAAAGTGGTATTTTCAAACACAGAATGTTAAAACCAACTTCACTAAAAGATGTCTTTTATCATTCTGAGTTCAGGCATACTAAACTCGAATTTCTACCTGGTTCCCTGAGTCAGTTAGGATTATATGATGTAATAATCTAACTGCCCATTCTGGCCTATGGGGAACAGGGAGCCTTTCAATAGTGAAAAACGAAAATGGCTGTAATTCACTATTAGGACATGCCACACATCAGGGCAGGTCCTACCTTTTACCTACAATGCACCCTGCCCTAGGGCCTACCTTAGGGGTGACTAATATGCAGAAAAGGGAAGGTTTAGGGACTGGTAAGTGGGTGCACTTGCCAAGTCGACATGGCAGTCAGACTGCACACAGGCTCTGCAATGGCAGGCCTGAGACACACTTTACAAGCTGCTTCTGTGGGTGGCACAACCAGTGCTGCAAGCCCACCAGCAGCATTTGATTTACAAGCCCTGGGCACACCTGGTGCACTATACTAGGGTCTGACAAGTAAATCAAATGATCCAATCATGGAGTCACTAATCAATGCATCAACTTACCATAGGGAGCACTTGCACTGTGGCACTGAATAGCAGTGGCACAGTGCCCAAAGCATCTAAAACCAGCAAACAGATCAAAAACAGAGGAGGCAATCAGAAACAAAATGGAAGGGAGACTCACGCCAATGATACCAGGTCTAACAGTGACCAAGGAGAGACCCTGGAGTAAGCAGGAAAAGGATTTATCAAGCCTTACATATTGACGCGCTCCAGGAGTCAGGTTGGAAGATTTTTCTCACTCGCCTTTATAGAAGGGGGTGTTTTAATCGAAGCTGTGTGCACAACAATCGCACTATTCGCTATATCTAATAAAAACAAAGAATAACAGGCACGAAGGGATAAAGAAAATAGGAGACTAAGGATAAAATAAAGAATCCGGATCCACATTACTGAAGTGTGTATCTCGAAATTGTACAGAGAAGCTTTTCCTTCCCGAGTGCTGCGGCACGGTTTTTATCTTTATCAATGTGTAACTTGGATAAAGGAAGATAACGGTTAGTCCTGAGGAAGGTGGTTACATTCAGACAACTTCACCGAAACGCGTCGACGCAGCAAATTTATGTTAAATTTGAAAAGAGACAGCAAGAACGAAAAAGACAGGGAATTTCTTCCCCTGCTGGGTGCTGTTTACATTAGTGTTCAAATTAACAGTTGCAAGACAAATTATATTGTCTGGTAGTTTCCTGTCCAGTGGGGTGGTTTATTTTGCAATTGATGTGAATAGGAGAATCTAGGTTTTAATGGTTTTTAAGAATTTGTGTGTATTTGAATACATGATTGGTTTTGTTGATATTCAAAATGTCTAATTATTTGTGATGTCAAATTATTTGTGATGTTTAATTATTTGTGATGATTTGTATTTGTATTATACATTTTTACCTACTTGAGTTTCTGATCTATTAAATACGCACAATAGTGCTTATATACTCTAATTAGAGTCTCTTAGTTTAATCTTGGGGGAACATTGATGCATCAGATGGTGATTGGCATGAGTGAGGAGTAAATGACCAAGAGTGCAAAAGGAGTTCCAGAGGGAAAATTCTGGTTTTAACTTTCAAGTTACATAGGAGCTCTGTCCCTCTGGATTTGTAGAGCCCCTCTCCTTGTTTTCAAGGCATAAACCATTGATACATATGGACAGGAATCACTATTTGGAAGGGACACTTACACATCCACCTTCCAAATTTCAATTTGAGATCTTTTTCTAAACTCTTTTTAGGAGCCTTTACCAAATCTTCAAATGGGTTTAGTCCAAAATAGTACAAAATGATGAAGAGTTTGCAAACCTGCATATTTAGTGAATTGTAGGGTTTGCTAAAAAGTTTAGGGCCACATGTATCAAAAATCCATTTTGCATTCCTTAAATAGCAACTTTTTGGTAATCGCTATTTAAGGAATACAGGGGAATATGCATCAACATTGCGTTTTGCGATTACCAAATTGCAAATTTTACAGAATCGCAAATTGCGTATCACAAAACGGAATGCATGAAAAAAATTGCTAATAAATTGCGATTCGGTAATATTCGCAATCGCTATTTGCGATCCTGAAATACTGACTTGCAAATTTTGCGAAAACGCTATTAGCGAATCGCAAATTGCGATTCCCATAATACTATGCAGCATGATGATGTCATAATCAGGAAGTGACCACGCCCATGCTGTTACCTGTGTGCTGAGAGTGAGGAGGAGGAAGCAGACTGTTGGAGAACTGCAAATTTGAAAAGTTTGGGACTTTTAAACTGGTGCAGTCAGGAGCATGGCTTCAAAAACACCACAGAAGGAGAGAAAAAGGCAAAATAAATTCAGTGAAAAGGAGTTGGAGATACTAATAGAAGAAGTGGTGAGGAGCCATGATAAATTGTTTGGAAATCAGTCACTGCAGGTCCCAGAGTCTGAAAAAAGAAAATTGTGGCTGGGAATGCAAAGAAAAATAAATGCAGTGGGAGTTGCTCAGCGCAGCATATCAGATTTGCGCAAAAGGTGGTATGACCTGTGTAGTCGTGCCAAAGAAAGAGTTGCAGAAAGGCTTGCTGAAGCCAAAAAAACTGGAGGTGGCCCATCCACCCAAACAACACCCACAGCCATGGAGGACCTTGTGGATTCCACCCTGCAGCCGGAAGCAGTTGTTCGAGTAACCACAATAGATTCCTCAGCACCATCCAGTACCTCCAAAGGTAAGATGCATGCTAATTAACATCCACATTTCAGTGTTAGCAAACAAACAGCATAAGTCCGATCTGGCTTAGTGTAGAACATAGTATTCCAGACCATGTTTTACTTGTAACACACAAATGCATTATGGGAATTGCAGTCAGCAAAACCACAAGGGAAGGCTGGTGGGTAGCAAACCAGATCAGTTAAAATCTATTGTGACAGGCAAGTCAGTCTCCACACACAGTGTGTTTCAAAATAACTTTATTGAACAAAACAATGTACAAAAGTGAAAACATGTCCAAATATGCTAACTAATCATGCACTGTTCAACATCACAGATGCACGTGAACAAGTGTCAAAGGACAGTGAAGGACATGCACCACCAGAGAGTGAGTCTCAGTCAGGAGAAGACATAGCAGTCCCACCAGCACCCACAACACCAGCTCCAAAAAGACGCAGGATCACAGTGGCACTATTGCCTGCACTTGAAACAGGGGATGAGGGACAACCTGAGCCTACAACAGCACAGCCTGTGAATACACCCACAGCCAGACCACATGTACAGCTGCAACGTAGGAACATGAGATTCAGGAGAAGCAGGGCAGCTGCAATGATGAGAGACGCATAAGGCGAGAGTTCCACATCCTACGATGGTCTAGAGAGTGCCATGTTAGGGGTACAGCGCCTGCAAGTGAAACACATGCGGTCAATGCAGGCAAACCTTTCAACTGCAAAATGGGGGACATGAGTGACAGTATCAAGCATCTAACAACAGCTGTGCAGGAAGGTCGCAGGGAAACCAATGAACAATTTGGTAAGATGACTGTAGCACTCAGGGACCTATGCAAAGTCTTGAAAGATGATCAGGTGTCACATCGCAAAAGACACCATCAATTTCTTGGACGCTTGGATGGGTACACTAGGGCCATCAACCGGCTTAACACTACAACTGCACAACTATCCCGACGTGCAATAGGCATGCAGTTGGAAATGAGCCATTGCTGCGGAGATGTTGCCAGGGGACTGATCCAAGTCACAAATGCTGTGGAGCAGATGCAGACCAATGCTGTTGCTGCCAGTAGTGACATGGGTGGGGGGGATAATGAGGATGCCTCCAGCCGCAGTAGCAGCTTGGCACCAGTGTCGGAATGCAGGAGGCGCAGCACACGTAATACGCCAGGATCAGAGAGCTCGCAAAGGGATGTGTCTGAGCACCCAGAATGGGCAATGGACGTGCGAGGACGCAGGAAATAGTGTGCCATGTCCACAGTAATCGTTTTTGGTGAAGCAACCAGAAACTACATTTGTCTGGACTGATGTAAAGTACCATGACAAACCATTGTGTCTACACATCATTATTTTTAGGCTTCGCAAGTGTGCAATAACAGTACTGTTTATGATGGGTTAAATAAATCTAGTTGGCAAAGTAACAGTGTTGTGTTTGATTTGATCCATACCCGCCTCAAAAATAATTCTGGGTAATTTTTGCACGTCGCTGTCTCCCTTCAGCTGCACTCGCTGCACTTCCTGCTTGTTGTGGGTGTATGTTCTCCTCATCCTCATCGGGGTCACTATCCGATGTTTCAAGTGATACGCCTCTGGCAGTTGCTATGTTATGCAACATGGCACATGTGGCAACTATTTTACAGCAGGTGTCTGGCCTGTACTGCAATGCGCCGCCTGTTTTATGTAGGCTGCGAAATCGACTTTTCAGCAGTCCAAAGGTCCTCTCAATCACATTGTGCGTTGTCCTGTGTGCTGCATTGAACCGGTGTTCACGTGGTGTGCTTGGATTCAGGTATGGTGTCAAGATGAATGGGCGCACAGCATATGCGCTGTCACCTATGGAGAAACAGCCAATATGTTAGTCACTGCTATGTTTCACATGGAGATGAAAATCTGCATAAGAGAGTGACATGTGTTTACCAAGCAGGAATCCTTCTCCTAATTCACCCCCAGAAAGACGTGTATGTTTGCTACTGTGTCTAAAGATATAGGAATCATGCGTACTCCCTGGGTATCTTGCCACTATGCCCGTGATGATGTACTTCGCATTGCGACAAGTAAGTGAACCAGAGAGAACGAGAACCACAGCACATAGCACTTTGGGGGCATTTTAACACAGATTTTAGAATTTAATTTTATTTGCATTTTTTTTTAAAAAGCGCACTGTACCTTTTACGCTCTACCTCGAGCCGACTCCCTGGTCCACCACGGAAGTTCCGATTGTGTGGAGGGAGGCGGCCGGAGGAGGTAGGGCACGGGCAGGCAGGCGGAATCAGAGGCAACTACTTAAGTCGCATGGAAGCGCGGACGCGCAGCGACAAGTAAGTGAACCAGAGAGAACGAGAACGACAGCACATAGCACTTTGGGGGCATTTTAACACGGATTTTAGAATTTCATTTTATTTGCATTTTTTTTTTAAAAAGCGCACTGTACCTTTTACGCTCTACCTCGAGCCGACTCCCCGGTCCACCACGGAAGTTCCGATTGTGTGGAGGGAGGCGGCCGGAGGAGGTGGGGCTCGGGCAGGCAGGCGGAATCAGAGGCAACTACTTAAGTCGCATGGAAGCGCGGATGCGCAGCGACAAGTTAGTGAACCAGAGAGAACAAGAACGACAGTACATAACACTTTGGGGGCATTTTAACACGGATTTTAGAATTTAATTTTATTTGCATGTTTAAAAAAAAAAAGCGCACGGTACCTTTTACGCTCTACCTCGAGCCGACTCCCCGGTCCACCACAGAAGTTCCGGTTGTTTGGAGGGAGGCGGCCGGAGGAGGTGGGGCTCGGGCAGTCAGGCGGAATCAGAGGCAACTACTTAAGTCGCATGGAAGCGCGGACGCGCAGCGGCAAGTAAGTGAACCAGAGAGAACGAGAACGACAGCACATAGCACTTTGGGGGCATTTTAACACGGATTTTAGAATTTAATTTTATTTGCATTTTTCAAAAAAAAAGCGCACTGTACCTTTTACGCTCTACCTCGAGCCGACTCCCCGGTCCACCACAGAAGTTCCGGTTGTTTGGAGGGAGGCGGCCGGAGGAGGTGGGGCTCGGGCAGTCAGGCGGAATCAGAGGCAACTACTTAAGTCGCATGGAAGCGCGGACGCGCAGCGGCAAGTAAGTGAACCAGAGAGAACGAGAACGACAGCACATAGCACTTTGGGGGCATTTTAACACGGATTTTAGAATTTAATTTTATTTGCATTTTTCAAAAAAAAAGCGCACTGTACCTTTTACGCTCTACCTCGAGCCGACTCCCCGGTCCACCACGGAAGTTCTGATTGTGTGGAGGGAGGCGGCCGGAGGAGGTGGGGCTTGGGCAGGCAGGCGGAATCAGAGGCAACTACTTAAGTTGCATGGAAGCGGGGACGCGCAGCGGACACACGCAGTGGGCACGCCACTGGCGCACCGAATGCACGCCAAAGGCAAGCCTGTCTGCGCTCATTCGCGCTCGGCCGGGAGCAGGGGCCAGAACCCCTGGCCCACGGGCTAAAGATAACCGAAGGTACTCAGCCTCCCAATTGTATCGAATGCGAACTCCACTTAGAGACAGATGCATACATTCCATTAACATCACAAATAGCCCGGCATCCTGTGCTCATTGCTCTTTTGACCCATCTAACATCACACAATCACATTCCACAACAGACTGTCAGAGTGAACACAAAATGTTCCTCCTCAATTGCAGATCCCTCCCGAAACATGTGTGGGAAATTAATCTGCTATTGATCGAGGAACAGCCAGGAGTCCTGTTCTTAACAGAAACCTGGCTTCACAATGACTCTGAGCCAGATGTGATACAAGCTTTGCCCCCGGGCTACCACATCTTGAGAAAAGATAGGGAGCTGAAGAAAGGAGGAGGCATCGCTATCATTCTGAAAGATCACTTGAGGGGACGCATAGGGACGGATACTATATTAGACTGCGAAAGTATGTCGTTTTCGATCTCCTTCACACCAACCCTCACTCTTTCAGGGATTTTGGTCTACCATACCCCTGGCCCATGCGGGCAGTTTATAAAATCACTAACAGATGCTGCCGCTAGACTAGCAAGCACGTCGCCTAATCTTACCTTATTAGGCGATCTTAACTTACATTTAGAGAACCCTTTTAAGGCGGAGACAGTAGATCTTACACAAAACCTATTGGCCATTCAGCTATTACAAAAAGTGTCTGGCCCTACACACGAAAAAGGCCATATCTTGGACCCAGTCTTTTCAAATATCGCACAGCTCTGTACAGGAAGTCCTGTTCCGGTACCATGGTTAGATCACTTTTTAATACCGATTATTTGGAACACCCCACATCAGATTGTGGGGACACAAACCTGTAAGAACTGGGAGCGTCCCTGGGCAAAACTTTCGCCAGAGGCCTGGTCCTCGGCTCTGGTAAGTTCCAAACCATTGGGAGATATTAATCCTACTATAGGGTCAGATAAGTATAATTGCTGGATCAGATCCTCCTTGGATACCATGATCCCACATAAATGGATCCAGAAAAAGCCTAAGGAAAAACAGACACCATGGTACTCACCCAAATTGAGAGAACTGAAAAAAAAACTGCAAGAAATTAGAGAGAGCCTGGAGGAAAGATTACAATGCCGAAAAAAAACAGACATACAGAGCGTCTATCAATCAGAAATAAAAAGAACGCAAGCCCTATACTTTGAGGAAAAAATAACAGCGGCTGCGAATGCGCCCAGGGAAATATTTCAAATCGCAAAAAAACTCACTAAGCGCCCTGTACCAGACCTTCCCTCAGACTCCTCACAGGCACGATGTAACGAACTCGCAGAGTTTTTTAATAATTGTTTTTTAGATATTTATAACACATTCCCTCAGGCTACAGGTACAGACAAGCCGGACCAGGAAGCAGACCCCCCAAGTGGTACTATCCCCTGACTGGAAGACCTCCCAACCTTGGATCTGGCCACATTAGCAGAGCTCTTTGCCCAGGTCAAATCGGGTTCCCCTCTTGACCCGGCCCCCCTTCATAAACTCCGCAAGGTAGAAGAAGCTGTTCTTCCGGTTCTGCTGGAAGTACTAAATTCCTCTTTATCCAGTGGCCAGGTACCTCTGTCATGGAAGCATGCCATGATAAGAGCACTCTTGAAAAAACCCAACCTTGATCCGGAGGTATGGAGTAACTACCGCCCGGTCTCCCTGCTTCCCGGGGCCAGCAAAATACTTGAAAAATATGTAAATAAAATCCTCTCAGAACACCTGGAGAATCACTCCCTTCTGCACACCACCCAGACAGGCTTCCGCCCTAACCATGGGACAGAGACAGCTCTGCTAGCAGTTGTGGAGGAATCCAGGAAAATCCTCGATCAGGGAGGTGCAGTGGCGGTCATTCTACTTGACCTGAGCTCCGCATTTGATACGGTCAATTATAACATCTTATTTGACAGACTTAGAATGGTGGGAGTCGCAGGCAAGGTCTTGGCATGGATCAAATCTTTCCTGAAGGATAGAGTATTTCAAGTGTTCGAGGGGAACTGCACTTCGAAATGCCTGCCACTCTCGTGTGGAGTCCCTCAGGGCTCATCATTGAGTCCCACCCTATTTAACATTTATCTCAAACCTCTGGCCGAGCTAGTCCTACCATATGGGATTCAAATTATTACCTATGCGGACGACATGCAACTGGTAGTAGCATTAAAGCATCCAAAGAATACACCAATTAATCTTGAATCCTGTATGGAAGCTGTGGCCTTGTGGATGGACCAGTCTTGTCTCAAGCTCAATGGAGACAAGACTGAGTTAATGATCTTGGGTAACTACCCAAACGCCTCAGCTGAATCATTTGGACTAAGCTGGCCTAAATGTCTTGGTCTGCCGACAGCCTCCAAAGGTCAGATCAAAAGTTTGGGAGTCTGACTAGATAAATCTTTTAATTTCAATAGCCAAGCAATCAAGTTAGCCGCATCCTGTTTTGGCATTATTAGAATGCTGCGGAAAATTCCCCCACTTCTCCCAGTTCCGGCACGAAGAGTGATAGTCCAGGCATTGGTGCTCTCTCGGCTAGATTACGGGAATTCCCTCTACCTAGGCACCACAAAGGCCACTATAAGGAAACTGATGGTAGTGCAGAATTGTGCAGCCAGGCTGCTTTATCACACTCCTTACCCGCAATCAGTCAAGCCAGTATTAAAAAAACTTCACTGGCTGCCAATAAGCGAACAGATTAAGTTCAAAGCACTGTGTATAGTGCATAAAACGCTATGGGGGACAGGTCCAAAGATAAACCACTCTCTTATGGCCTTTTACCACCCCACAAGATGTCTCCGGTCAGCCAGTCAGTCTCTGGCAGTGGTACCAAAAATTAAGAGAGCACGATCAGGGGGCCGCACCTTTTCCTACAATGCTGCCAAACTATGGAACACTCTCCCCGCCCAGCTGCGCTCAACCATCCACCATCTCTCCTTCCGGAGGCAGCTGAAGACCTGGCTCTTCCAGAGTCTGCCGTAATCAGTAAATCTCTTTTTGCTTTGCTTGTCACTGATAGCGCGGGGATGCCTAAGGCTAGCCATGCGCTCTATAAATACTTACTAATATCACTTGTATGTTCAGTGAATGATATGACTTCCTATTCCTGAAGATATACTCATTCGCTGAGGGGGGACATATGGCTACATGTGTCCCATCTATGCAACCAATTACATGGGGGATGTTGACTATCTGGTAAAAGTCCATTTTAGTTTCAAGCAATTCCTGTGGGCTAGTTGGGAATCTGATGTGTTGGTGCATCCTCAGCAACATAGCGTCCAGGAACACGTTGAAGAAACGCGATAGTGAACTTTGGGAAACACCGCCAGCTGTAGCTATTACCTCCTGGAAGCTACCAGATGCTAGGAGGTGCATGGAACACAGGACCTGCACATGGGTGGGGATGGCATGTGTCATGCGAGATTGATGCTGCAGTAGTGGGTCTAATTCTACAATTAGATCATGTATCATTGCTGCATTTAATCTATACTTCTCATAGATTTCCTCCTCTGTCTGCCCCAACAGAGTAACGCGCACTCTGAAAATGCGCTCCTGTATCCTCCTTCTCCTCTGTGCTGCTGCTCTTAGCCTCATCCTCCTCGCCATGACGTAGAGCGCTGCCATTGTGAAACATTCTGAGGCCTTCTGGGCCTGTTTAAATACTTTCCCAAATGTTTCCCACCTGATTTGATTATTTTACCTGGTTACCACCTAGTTTGATTTGATGGTATTTAGCGAATGCAAAATTGCGATTCCTTATTTATTCGCAATTTGCGAATCTTCATACATAGCTTTGCGACTCCGCAATTGCGATTTGCAAATAAGGATTTGCAGTTTTGGAAATCGCAAAATAGGTAATCGCAAAAAATTGCGAATACCTTGGAAAATCTGCAATTTTGCTTGATGCATTGCTTATTGCTATTTTGCGATCGCAAACACCCATTTTTAGCGATTTGCACTGTTTGCGATCGCAAAATGGCTTGATGCATCTGGCCCACAAAGTGGTATGTAGGAAAATAGTAATTACCTAATTGTGATTCCTAAAGATTCGCAATCTCAATTAGGTAATCGCTATTAGGTACTACTCCTCCTAAAGGCCTACAGGTACAAATGGTTTTGCATTAGCTAATTTGCGATTACCTAATTGGTAACCGCAAATTAGGTAATGCAAAACCAAGGATGCCCGGGGGTCTAAGGCCCCCCTGAAGCACCCCCCAAAAAATGTGCTCATGTAGAGCAAACACGTGCTCTATATGGCACTTTGAAAAATGCTTTTTTGTGCATTTTTCAAAAATTGCACATGGTTACCATTAACTTGGAGTCAATGGTAATAGCGTTTCCTAAAAGCACAGTTTGGGTTTAGAAAATGCTTGGTACATGTGTAACAGAATCGCAAATTGCTATTCACTATTTGCATTCGCAATTTTAGGTAATTGCAAAAAATTGCGATTACCTAAAATTGCTACTACAAAGCCGTTATACATTCTTGAAAGGCTATTTTGCATTTTAAAATGGTCGAATTTAGCAATTTGCATCATTTGCGAATGCAAAATGGTTTCATACATGTGGCCCTTAGTATCTCTGACCCTGGTTTACTGATAAAAAGTGACATTTATCATTGTTAGACCTGTCATCCTTAAGGTTGTCTCCCCCCAACATTTTGCCTTTTGCCTCCCACTTTTTGCTGTATCTCTTTGTCGGACTTAGGACTCTGGGCAGTGTACCACTGCTAGCCAGTGCTAAAGTGCAGGTGCTTCTCCCCTAAAACATTGTGACATTGGTATATACCTGATTGTCGTATTTAGCTTACTGCAAGTTCCTTGTAAAGTGGTATACCATAAACCCAGGTCCAAAAACCTAAATTCTACTAGCGGGCCTGCAACACCGATTGTGCCACCCACACAAGTAGCCTTTCAAACCTGTCTCAGGCCTGCCATTACAAGGCCTGTGTGTGCAATTTACTGCTATATTGACTTGGCATTTTAAACCACTTGCCAAGCCCTACACTCCCTTTTATTATACGTAAGGCACCCCTAAGGTGGACCCTAAGGGACTCTGAGGGCAGGGTGCTAAGTAACTAAAAGGCAGGACATGTATTTGTAAGTTTTTCATGTCCTGGCAGTGACAACAGCTAAATTCGTTTTTCACTGCTGTGAGGCCCACTCCTTCCATACCCCAGCATTGGGAATTCCCTTACATACTTTTAAGTGGTAATTCCTGATCAGAAAGAAGTAGCCTTGTCAGGTTTGGTATTGTAGAAATAGTAATGATAAATCCTCTTTAATGATAAAGTTGGATTTAACACTACTATTTTAGAAATGCTACTATTAGAAAGTGGACATTTCTCTGCTCTTTACTTTGCACTGTGTGCCTGCAGCCTATCCTCAATCCACGTCTAATGTTATGTTATGTTAGCAGGAACTTCTAAAGCGCACGGTCACCAGAAGGTTTCATGGCGCTAATCTTGAGCAGTATTACGGCGCAATAGACTATGCGTAGGCTTGCTCAAACAACCAGGTCTTAAGCACCTTTCTAAACACCAGCAGGTTGTCACACATCCTGATTGCCAGAGGTAAAGAGTTCCAGAATTTAGGGGCAAGGTAAGAGAACCTACGCCCACCCTGACGTTTAAGTTTAATTGCAGGGGTAGTCAGTAAGTGAGAATGGGCTGACCGTAGGTTGCGAAGTGGGGCATACTTCACAATCATACCGCTGACGAATTTGGGGCTCCTGCAATGCAATGCCTTAAAAATTAAGCACCCTGTCTTAAAAGCTGCACGTTGGGCGACAGGTAGCCAGTGGAGTTTGGATAGCCAGGGTCTGGCGGATTGCCATTTAGGTTGTTTAAAATTAGTCTTGCATCCTGATTCTGTACCAATTGTAGGCGTTTAAGTAGAAACAGAGGCAGGCCAAGATAGATGGAATTTGAAAAGTCAAGGCGCGAGAGAACCAGAGCTATCACCACCTGAGTGAGGGCTGAATGAGTCAGCAAGTAGGCAATCCTCCTAATTTTACGCAATTGGAAAAAGCAGGTGAAGACCACTGCCCCCACTTGTCCTCTAAGCGAGAGGTCTGCATTTATAGTGACCCCCAAGCTTTTCACAGAAGGAGATGGAGTAGGGGGGTTTCCTAATTCTGTCGGCCAATAGTGAGGGCCCCAAGAGATCTCACTCTTCCCAGGCAACACTAGTTCCGTCTTGCCCGGGTTGAGTTTAAGATGGTTGAGGTCCATCCAACGCTGAATATGAAGCATGGTAGCTTGGAATTCGAGGACAGAGTCAGGAGAATTCAAGGTAAAGACAAGCTGAAGATCGTCAGCATAATTGAAAGTAGTTATCTTTCTATTTTTCAATGAGTGGATCAGGGGCATGAGATAAAGATTAAATAAGTGAGGGAATAGGGATGAACCCTGTGGCACCCCGCATGTAGTAGCGAGCTTAGAGGCAGTAAATGAACCAAGTCGCACTGCTTGAGCTCTGCCTTCAAGGAAGGACTTTATCCAGTTGTATGCGGGGCCCTGTATACCGGCCTGCTCGACACGGTCCATCAAACTTTTATGATCGACCGTGTCGAACGCGGCCGACAGATCCAGGAGCACCAGGGCCTGGGGGATGCCCTTGTCCGCATTAGCTCTCAGAGTGTCCAGTACTGCAAGAATTACAGACTCAGTTGAATGGGCGGGACGGAAACCAGCTTGATGTGGCTCTAGGTGATCTGACTGTTCAATGAAATTGGAAAGGCACCTGGCCACATGGGCCTCTAAGATCTTGGCCAAAAAGGGAAGGAGAGAGATGGGACGGTAATTAGAAGGATTCAGGGGGTCAGCCCCTGGTTTTTTTAAAAGAGGGACCTCAATTGCGTTCTTGAAGGCACTAGGGACCTTGTCCTGTGCGAGAGACTCATTAAGGAAGGGAAGCACGCTATGAGGTAGAGCAGAAAAGGCGTCCCTCAAAACATGAGGTGGGCAACAATCGTTGGGGGACCCAGATTTTACACGGGTCATTAAATCTGATAGGGTCTGAGGACAGATGCCTGGGAAATGAGCCATGATGGCTGAATTAGTTGGCAAGTTGTCCAAGTGTTCTGTACTAACAGTAGTGGGAATACTAGCTTTGATTATAGAAATTTTGTCCAAGAAGTAATTGTTCAAAGAGTTACATAGCTCTTGGTTAGGCGTCTGACTGGGGAGTATTCTCTCAGCGTTACAAAGGTCATTAACTATCATAAATATTTCCTTCAGCTTATTCTGAGCGTTTAATATTCTAGCTGAGAAATAGGCCGCTTTGGTTTCCAGTATGGCTTTTTTATACTCTTTACGAGCTAACAAGAACTGTTGTTTATCTTCCATGGAGTATCTTAACCTCCATTTTCTCTCCTTTTGACGGAGCTCAAGTTTTTGTGTTTTGAGCTCGGTGGTAAACTATTTATGTGCATCTGAATGGCGGGCCCGAGAAAATTTAGTGAGTGGAGCATGGACATTACAAGCAAGCAGTAGCCAATTCGAGATGGTCTAACCTGGTTGACAGTTCCCCTTGTGCATACTCTCTAGACAGCCACAAACACAGGAATCCTGGGCATGACAGGAGATACATCTGCCTTCATCTACATTCAGATAGACTTCCTGGACTGAGAGGGGGAGAGGTAGTTCACACTTACATCAGAATAGGCTGTGTCCTGCTCTCACACAATGGGCAGATTACCCCTCTACTGGTAGTCTGGAGACAGGGCTGGGATGAAAGGGACCCTTGTGCACTTCAAAAGATTCTTTTGAAGTCACTCATCACATCCAGGCATTTTGGGGTGTAGGTATGAGACCTCTGGCCCTATCAGATTAGTACACAATGGACTTTGGAAGAAACTCTGCTGGAGTAGAGACTCCTGTGCTGTAAGGATTGCCACTTTGTTGTGACTGACTGTTCCAAGGAACTGCTTCCCTGCCTTGTTGAGCTGTCCTGCTGCCTGCTGATCTTACCCTGCTGAGGACAAAGAACTTGACCGATCCACTTGAACCCAGAGTGGCTCCAAGGGCTTGCTGGCTTACCTTGTGTTGTTGGAAGTCTCAGGGACACAAAAGACTTCCTGCCATCTTGCTGGTGCTGCTGGACTCTGCTAACTGTGAGTCCTGCCCTTGCCTTTGATGCCTGCTCCAGCCCTAAGTTGGCGGGGGTATGCCCAGACGTGGGTCCCTTGCTCACTTTGCCACTGGATTCAAGCAAGCCTGGCTGATGACGGCTGGAATGCCAGAAACCGGTCCTAGGATGCTTGTTTCCGGTCCAGGGAAGACATGGCTTGGCAGTTCGGGCTGGACTGTTCCCATGAGGCACAGGGTCAGACTGATTTGCATATGGCCATGTCTGAACTGGGGTGGTGGAGTGAGCTAAAGAATGATGATGGATTAAACCCAGATCAGTTGACTGGGGGTGAGTGTTTGATTGGCTCAAACGTTCCGTCCATCATCCCCTTTTGTATCGCTTTGTTCGCCCTAAGTTGGCGGGGGTATGCCCAGACGTGAGTCCCTTGCTCACTTTGCCACTGGATTCAAGCAAGCCTGGCTGATGACGGCTGGAATGCCAGAAACCGGTCCTAGGATGCTTGTTTCCGGTCCAGGGAAGACATGGCTTGGCAGTTCGGGCTGGACTGTTCCCATGAGGCACAGGGTCAGACTGATTTGCATATGGCCATGTCTGAACTGGGGTGGTGGAGTGAGCTAAAGAATGATGATGGATTAAACCCAGATCAGTTGACTGGGGGTGAGTGTTTGATTGGCTCAAACGTTCCGTCCATCATCCCCTTTTGTATCGCTTTGTTCGCCCTAAGTTGGCGGGGGTATGCCCAGACGTGGGTCCCTTGCTCACTTTGCCACTGGATTCAAGCAAGCCTGGCTGATGACGGCTGGAATGCCAGAAACCGGTCCTAGGATGCTTGTTTCCGGTCCAGGGAAGACATGGCTTGGCAGTTCGGGCTGGACTGTTCCCATGAGGCACAGGGTCAGACTGATTTGCATATGGCCATGTCTGAACTGGGGTGGTGGAGTGAGCTAAAGAATGATGATGGATTAAACCCAGATCAGTTGACTGGGGGTGAGTGTTTGATTGGCTCAAACGTTCCGTCCATCATCCCCTTTTGTATCGCTTTGCTCCAGTCCTAGGCCTAGAAGTACGTTTTTCAGCTAAGATCTTCTGAAATCGACACTTTGCACCAATGTGGGGAAATTTCCGACGCATCACCTGCCAACTTCAATGCAGCGGCTGTATCGTCTGCTGATTTCGATGCCCCGGCTGCCTTTCGATGAAGAATCCACAGCCTGTGCCTAAAAGAAATGATGCAGCAGCTCCTCATTATCGAAGATTTTACTTTACTTCTACGGAGCCCAGCGATGACTCTGCACCTGACTGCGTGAATCAGAATTGATGCATCGTCAACGCTTTGCTCCATAACCAGATACCTTTCAGCCGACTCTGCATGTGTTCTGTAGCCGGCCTTCCCCTTCATCGCAGTCTGCCTGGATTTTGACTTTGCACCAGTCCCTCGTGACCTCAAGTAACCTTTTGACAGCTAGTGACTTCTAAGCACTGTTTGTGCATTTAATCTTTAAAAAATTAATATCTCGGCTTCTACTGATTGGAATTTTGTCATTTTGGTCTATTTTAATCAGATAAATATTCTCTATTCATCTAAACCTGTGTAGTGTCGCTTTGTGGTGTTTCCATTGAGTTACTGTACTTTGAAGTGTTACACAAATACTTTACACATTGCCTCTTAAGTTAAGCCTGACTGCTCTGTGCCAAGCTACCAGAGAGTGAGCATAGGTTAATTTAGGATGTGTATCTGACTTATCCTGACTAGAATTGTGGTCCCTACTTGGGCAGGATACAAACCACTGCCAACTAGAGACCCCATTTCTAAGACTGGTGATCAGCAGTGAGGATAGGACTTGTATTTGTATAATACCTTGTAGTTTTTCATTGTTCACTGCAACGCCATACTTAAACCAATGGTTAGAGCGGCAGACCCTGATGCAGAGATCTGGCCCGGGACCAGGGTTCAATTCCCGCCTCGGCGGGTCTTGGGCTCAATTTCCTCGGACCTGATAATTCTCGCCTCGGTGCCTATTCTAATCATGGGTGCAACTCTGGGCAATAGCTTGCTTAATCTCCACAACGTCCCCAACAGCGCTGGGATGCCTGGCTTCACCCTGGGGGTGCCCAGGAGTGGACATTTCACAGGGAAAAGCCAGGAAGGGTTCCACAGCGGTATGCGTACAGCGCCTAGACACCCCTTTGGGGGTATGGGTGCGCTTTACAAGTACAAATTTCATTCATTCATTTCATTTCATTTCTAATTGGCAAATTTATGTCTGTCCTTTCTGATTGGCATTTTTCATTTTTCAATTCTCCCGGATTGGCATAACTGATTTTTCATCAAAAAGTCCTTTTGCCCAAATCCTAATCATTACATAATATTAAAAACTAAAGCTCTGATTCCCTTTGCCTTCAAGTCACCTACATTTTTTCTAGCACCCAGTAAATACAGACACCACATGAGAGGTATTGAAAGGATGCAGTCAATACCTTTTATTCTGAATTTACATTTTGGTCCTCATTTCAAGCAGGCCACTATCAGAGGAGATAATTATTGCATCCAAAATATATGGACCTCAATGTGTTCTGTATTTATTGGGTGCAATCATTATCACCTATCATGTGTTTTTTGGAAATAACAAGTGTATTTTCTGCAAATCTGCAGGTTCCTGTAAATACTGAGCATTTTCTCCCAATAAATATTGACAGCTTTGACTGGCTGATATTTATTGCAAAACTCATAATTCCAATATGTGTGGCAACAGGTGTTACCACACATGTTCGGAATTTATAGGGCCACTCGTAATGAGGGCCTCTGTAAATGGGAAATATCAATTGGAATTTGGTGCATATTGCATCAAATCCCTCTTAGATTGGTATTTACCAGTAATTTTCCTCATCAAATATTACTAATGCTCCAATTATAAATGCCACAAAATAAGCTAAGATATTTACAGCACCATAAATTTACCACAGGGCAGGTATTTACTGGTGCTTTAAATACCTGCTATTCCAAGTTGACACTCTGTAAGTGGTGAATAACATATAGAATTTGATGCGTACCATGTGTCAGTTTTTACTGAGTATGGCAGAGTCATCAAACCTACACTTATTTATGCCTTAGTGAACGAGGGTACGAGTGAGTGTAATCTCTTGTGCTGCACACATTGTCAGGTAAAAACCATCTGGGTGCGACGAAGGCATCACGAAGAAGCATGTGAACTGAACTTTCATTGACTAATCAGCAAAGGAAGCCCTTACAGAGAAGAGGAAAGTAAGGCAGAAAGAAAGAAAGAAAGAAAGAAACGGTGAACGAAGGAGGGCGGCACACTACCTGAAGTTATACATCATAGAGTAAGGGACAGTGAAATTGTCTACTTCTTAGTCCTCATACCTCTGTGTTATTATGAAATTGCCCACCTCATGCATAGTCCACTATGTGCTACATTCTGTGCAAATTTTAAAAAATGGGCCTGCTTCACATAGGGCTTCTGCACTTGTTGTGGAGGCCCCACGGTCGTGGCGGGGAGTCTTCACTTGTGGCAGGACCTCCACAATGGGAAAGTGTAGTTCAGAGGTCCCGCCATGAGTGTGGAGGCCCTTTGTGAAATGGGCCCTGTGTTTCTGGTTCAAACGGATGAAACATTACCATAAACACTGCAAATGAAATTGAGTGCAGCTCCTGGCATATGTTAACTTGCCATAGTTCTTGATTCTGTATTTAAGTAGTAGAAGTGTTAAAATCTTTGCTCAGTTGTGTGAATAGCTCTTGGAAGTTGTGCAAATTTGTCTCCATCCAGTTTTTGATGATATATTTTTTAACTTTGCCAACATTCAAAACTTCATTAGCCTGCAAATGTTTTTTTCTAAAAGTGCTAGTTTAAAAATCCCTAGTAGATTAGAGTAGAGAAAAAACCTACTAAACGTATTTTTGGGCCATGTTTGTAAATTGCCTGGTAATCCTGATGGTTTCTGTAACAGGAGTTACCAGCCCCAACAGAATTACAAAATGTAGTACTTCAACTGAAGACTTTAGCTGCAGAAAACAAATTAAATAGCCAGGTATAATACAGCAAGTGGGAATTTGCACAGAAAGACTGGCTCCCAAATGAAGTTCTTAAGAAATCTATACTAGGCAACATTTCGGGCACCTTCAAAGTTAACAATGTTCCTGGAACCTATAACTCTGAAGGTGTACGGGTGAATTCCAGGGAGAACCCCGCCAACCGTGGAATGGAGCCCTTTATAGGCGAATTCTCCCAGAAGAAAGTATCAGCAAGGAATTTCTCCTTTTTATGTCTGGAATTAGCCATGAGCTTTTGATTTTAATAAAATATGTATCATATACTTACATATAAGGGCTTTCAGCCTCCTCTCTTCATTCATTGTTCTGTTGTGCTATTTACATTTTGCTTCTGCCCTCTACAGTATATAGCATGTGGCAGTGGGTCAGCCTACTTAAGCTGCTGGTTAACTTCACTTTGAGTTACTGCATTTTGCTCTCTCAGAAGGAGTACATCCACACACAAGCTAGTTAGCTTCAGTGCCAGTGCTTTTGTTTTTACTTTATAATTACTTTAGTGTTGCCTTTGTCTTTAAGGCCTGATGTGATAGCAGGAGGCTTCTGATGCACATTTCATCTTTATAAGATCCAATCTCCTGCCAATGTTGTTGTAAATTCCTTTTAGAGTGATTTGCTTTTCTGACTGCTGCTATTTCTCAGCCTACAAATTTTGTCCATTTGAAACTGTTCTGTATTAAGCTACCCTCTTTTTGCATCTTTCTTTCTCTTTCATTTTCATTATATCTTTCTTTCTTGTTCTTTCCTTCCTTCTTTTTTCTTCCTTCCTTCCACTTTCTTTCTTTCTTTTTTCTTTCTTTCTTTCTCTCTTTCTTTTTTTCTTTCTTTCTCCTCATTTGCTTTTTATCTCTTGCTCTCTTTTCCTCTTTTTCGTACACTTCTTCTTTTGCTGTCTTCCTTGATTTCTTTCTTTTTTACTTTCATTTTTCTTGCTTTCGTTTTTGACTTTTTCTTGCTTGATTTTTTATTTCTTTGTTTGTTTGTTTGTTTCTTTCTTTCCCCATCTTTCTTTTTTCTATCTTTCTTTCTTTCTCCATCTTTCTTTTTTCTTTCTTTCTTTCTTTCTTTCTTTCTTTCTTTCTTTCTTTCTTTCTTTCTATCTTTCTTTCTTTCCTTCCTTCTCTGTCCTCCTTTTTTTGGAAGTTTTCTTGTCTTCGTTTTTTCCATTTTATTACCTTCGTTTTTTTGTCTTTCTCTCTTTCTTTCTTTCTTTCTTTCTTTCTTTCTTTCTTGCAAAAGGCTTGCAGTCTATGCCAGACTGATTGTCTTTTGTAGGTCTTTGTTAACCAAGACCTTTTGATTTTACTAAAATTATGTTTTTTTTTAAGGAGTTTTATATAGCGCGTACTTGACCCGAAGGTATCAGGTATCAGAGCGCTTTACACGAGCACCAGTTGCGTTACATGAGAACACATTAATTTTTGTTAGGCATGGGGAGATTAAGTGATTTGCCAAGAATCACAGGATGTTGTGCGTCTTTGCCGAGACTCAAACCTGGTTCCCCAGATTCAAGGTCGACCGCCCTAGCCTTTAAGCCAACTCCTCTCCCCTTATGTCTGTTACATAGTTACTTATAGGGGTTTCTGCCAGTCTTTAGCCATTAGTCTGAGGTTGGTGAAATTTACATTTTTCTTCCACCCTCTCCAGCACGCATTAAGAGGTAATGTATCAGATTGGGTATGGTGGCTCAGTGGACTAATGCATCCACTGGAGGGGCCTGTATTTGACCTCATGGTCACAGGTTTGAATCCCAGCAGATCAACTCAGCCTTTCATCCATCCGAGGTCAATAAAATCAGTACCTTTGGGTAACAATAAACATCTGTTATTCAGTACCAAGATACCTACGGGTGAACATGGGCTTTACAAATACATATGTTATGTTATCACTTCAGCCATTCGCTGAATTTACTAGGAGTTACAGCATGCTGCCTTTTCACAAGGAAAACATTCACCCACAAAGTGGTTCCCTGCAGTGCTATGGTAATGTGTGGTTTTTATGAGACCCCCAAAAACTTTTTTGCATGTAGCTAATGATTTTTTTTAGATTGATGTGGGCCTGGCATAATCCCAAACAATAACGTTTTGCAAAAAATCATTAGAAAGCAAAACAGTAATTGCCAGAAGACTAGTGGCCAACACCGGACATATTGGCTTTGTCAATGCTTGTTTAAGTGAAATCTTTGCACACACATCTAAAGAAGAAAAATCCCACACCAATTTAGAAAAATAGAGCATAATTCAATAAATTATTTGAGACCAAAATGACAAAACTCCAATCAGTAGAACAGGAGATAAGCTGTTTTAAAGATTTAAATGAAAATAGTGCCTAAAAGAACAAAGCACCAACTGTTGTTATCTGGTCACGCCAGACAGGGACAAAGGGCCAGATATATGACCAAGGAATTTGCGACTCGCAAATTGCATCGCAATAGCGACTCGCAATTTGCGAGTCGCAAATTGGTATGTACTACAGTGTCTGCGACACTGATTCCGATTCCCAATGTGGTCGCAAAATGTGAGCCTCATGAATATTAATGAGGCACTCGCAATTTGTGACCCCATTGGGAATGGCTGGCCCTCCCAGGGAGGGTGGACTGCTGGGCTCAGCAGATCTCCATGTCTGGGACTGCTTTTCAATAAAGCAGTTTAAAAAAAAAAAATGCAGCCCATTTTCCTTAAAGGGAAACAGGATGCATTTTTTTTTTAAAAATGAAACATTTTCGTTTCACTTTTTAAGGGCAGGTAGTGGTCCCTGGGACTACTGCCTGCCCCTAAAAAATATTTTCCCCTGCATTTGCGACTGCATTACCACCCTCTTGAAGAGGGCGGTAAATTGCAAGTGTTTTACGACCGCAATTGCGGTCGCAAAACATTCTTACATGGCTTGTGAGTCGCTATTAGGAAAGGAATGCCCCTTCCTAATAGCGAGTCGCAAAACCTATTTAGCGAGCCGCAAATAAATTGCGACTCACTAGATAGGCTTTGTACATTGCCCTGTAGGTTTTTGCATGCGCAAGCGGGTCGCAAACCCGTTTGCGCATGCAAAAACAGGACGTACATCTGGCCCAAAGTCACAAGTTCAGGATGACCGTGATGGAGTGTGAGGCAGATACAGGGACCATGTTGGGCCTACTGAACAAAGTAGCTTAAATCCTGGTTGCGGAGTGTTGTGAGATCTCGAATCGAGGGTGCATCGTGCAGCGACGGTTCCAAGAAGCTGTGGACTGTAATGTGAGGTTCTGGGTCAGAGATGCATCGCGCAGCAGTGGTTCGGATGGAGCCACCGATGGGGCTTGCACTGCAATGTCTTCATCCAGGATGCAGTCGATGAAGGCTTGCGATTAGGGGTGGGCGTAATGTTTCATTCCACCCACGGAATTGGTGGAATTTGGCGATTCCGCGTTACACTTGTAACGCAGAGTTCCAGCCCAATTACACCAATCATCACTTTGTGGAATTTTCCTACCTGGGTCCAGAAATACGAGTGAGATTTGGCATCCTGTAGTGCCAATTTCTAATGCAGGCAGTCGCGGGTGGTCAGAGGGCTGCTTCTCGAGTAAATTTGCTGTCACTCAAATGGCCACATGCTCATGCACACTGCAGAGTCCCCTTTGTGTTGATTTTTCAGAGCTGCTCGCACTACAGGAGCTAAATTGCAGCGTGAGCAGCGTGATATGCATAGTTTCAGCTTATTAACGGAAGACAGTGAAATCGCGCAGAGATTTATGTAACGCCACCGAATTCCACAGAGTGAAACTACGCAAGTTCTACCCCCTACTTGCAATGTGAAGTCGAGAATGCATCACACAACAACAGTTCCAAGGAGTTGCGAGCTACGATGCGAAGTCCTGCATTGAGGATGAGAAAGCAGCGGTGGTTGCAATGCGGAGCTGCGAGGAGAAATTTAGTGCTGCATCAGTTCTGCCCAAGAGACCATAGCTGGTCTGACAGCGCACCTTCAGGCCCACTTCCAAGGGTCCAAGACTACGTGTGGCATCACCATTTGTGGAACTAGACTCACAGGATATAAGAAAACTATAACCACCTGATAAGCCCATAACAAGGGCGAAACCAGTCTTGTGCTGCTTGTGATCCAGTTTAGGGAGGACCTGGGTTGGCAGTTCAGGCTGGACTGTTCCGTTTGGAGCAGAGTCAAGACTGATTTGCATATAGCTGTGTCCAAACTGAAGTGACATGGTGTGCAAATGAACAATGGATTGGGCTGCGACCTGAGTAATTACCATTGGCTGAGTTTAATTCAAGCATTCAATCCATCACTTTTTGTATACTTTAATGTCACCCTTTTTGGAACAAGCACAATTTAGTGGAAGGAGGAGAGGCACTTACCAGTTTTCCTTTTCTCCAAATGGGTTGCAGTTTCTTTTTGGGGTTTTAGAAATATACTGGATGTGACCCAAAACATTCGGGGAACATAACACGATTAAAGACACCTTCAGGTTTTCAGATCCAATAGTTAAAAATTAATAGTTCTTTCCAAGAGCACATCCAAGTTGTCCCTTCACTCTTGTCCCTGTTATTAGTCAAGTGAATTTGTAGGAGTGGAAGGAACAGGGCAACTAATAATGACACAGCTAATGTCTAAAATGTACAGCATCTAGGGATCTGAAAATGAACTGTTCCAATCCTTCACATTGATTCTATGGTGTTAATATTGACAGAAGAGACTTTCCATCACAGGATGCATTTGTA
This sequence comes from Calotriton arnoldi, assembly GCA_963921515.1. Lineage (NCBI taxonomy): Eukaryota > Metazoa > Chordata > Amphibia > Caudata > Salamandridae > Calotriton > Calotriton arnoldi. The sequence continues at coordinate 883,934 of CAWUFW010003731.1, read as the reverse complement.
ATCTGTTTGAAAGGAAAATGGTGGCTGTGTTGAAAAATATCAGACATAGAAATTACTTGGCTTTTCAGGCTGGTGCACATGTCGCGTGCACACTACCACCGTGAATGAAGGCTTACAACCCTTGGGGCCAATTCAAAAAGGCATTTTGTATCTTGTAAAGTAGTATTCTTTTATGTGTTTTGACATATCTTCATGACTTGGCCCTAACATATTTAAATAAAATGATAATATTCAGAGAAAACTCACAAGGAGTACAAATAGGTAGGGCTGTGCCCTCTTTGCTCTTTTCCATATAGCGAGTTGGACGTTTCAGGGCGAATCACGAAGGCATGTAAGAGTTTAGAAAAGAGTACTTCTATAGTACTTCTTAATAAATGTTTTTATGAATAGGCCCCATGGTGTTCATCAAGACAAGAAGTTACAAAGTATGGCTCTCATGAAGATGTTGGAGCATCAGTTTAACTTCTTTTAGATGTATTCACAACAGCATTGGGGCTAAAGCATCAACAGAAGGCATGTCGGTGAAGGCAAGGCCGTGTATAACAACTAGGCCTGGGCAGTGAACTTCGCTCCGTTCGCGGAGTTTGCGGAGTTTTCTGCACTCCGCGGAGCTCGCGGAGTGCAGAAAACTCAGCTTCGCGATGTGCAGCAGAGTTTTTTCCCTGCTTGCGATCGCGAACGGTAGGTTCGCGAGCGCGAGCTGCCGCTCGGGTAGAATTTCTACCCGAGAGGCAGGAATACCAGCACAAACTGCAGTTCGCACTGCACTCCGCCACGCGCAGAACTTCGCGGAGGTTTTTGTAACTTCGCGGAGTTCCGCGTAGCAAAACTCCGCGAACTACGCCCAGGCCTATAAAAACAACAAGATACTGTTGCACATGTGAAAGATTCACACAGGTACTTCGCATGCACAACGCCTCCACAGCTAATTTTGTAAATGGAATGCACCAATTTGTAATGCCATTCCAAATTGCAATTCACAGATTGCAAGTGCTTGTGAGTTGAAAAGGTAAGAGATGGCAAAGAGCAGTTATCCTCCTTGCAATGGAAGATGCAACTGTTTTTGAAAGCTGCACAGAGTGGTTACCCACTACCAAAGGATAGCTTATCCATCTACAAAGTGTGGCATCTCAAGTTCTGACAGTTTACGTCCTGAGTGTGCAGGCTCTAGACATCAGGAGAAGCAGATATTGTTCCTAAAACCGCGGCTTGCCCTACCGACTGCCAGTTCAATATGTGCTATTTTGAAGCAATATGACATTTGTCCCTTTCTGAGCTAGGTTTTGCATATTTCAAATTTGTGTGCAGAGATGGAGGTCTGCAGTCCCAGGCAGGCCACTTTGTGTAATGAGCCACAATGGCATTTTCCTCCACTTTAACAGTGAAGGCCGGTACAGGTAAGAGCGGTGGGGCAGTGGGGCTGGAGGGAGCGGGGAGCCGACTAATGACGCGGGAAAAGAAAACCACTTACCTTGTGCTCACTGCATCGCCGGCGATGCAGCGACCACAAGGTAAGTGGTTTTTAATTTTTTTAAATTTTATTTTCCCTAGACGTCGTCTGTTGCCTTCCGCCCCACCACTCCACCGCTTTTACCTGCACCGGCCATCACTGCACTTTAATATTAATGAGGTGGGGGATTTTGCCTCACTGAACACAGTCCCTTGGCACAGCAAAAAACTAATAATCCTTCACTACACAAAGTCTGAGCATTCAGCAATAAGCAGTCTCATAGAAAAATCTGGCCCATAATCTTTGTAAATGGGTTCTCTAAGCAAGCTTCCATTCTTGGTCCAGAGATTGTTTTGTGAGCAATGAGAGGAAGCCATAAAAAGAAAGAGAGAGAGATATGCCTCTGTGAGCAATACATTTGTCTGGCAGCCACTGATGTACCATCTATCCGGCCCTCGGATATGGTACTGTAAGTTGGAGCAGGACTAACTCACTGAGTGCCCATAACCCTCTTTACTGAATTGGCATGTGGTGTGTGCTTTCTATTTTACTGCTGAAAGATGCACCAGTAGGCCATTTCCTGACAATGTTTCCTTCTTTCCTGCATCCTGCCAGTCCTTTTTCTAATAATAGCATTTTAGTTTGGTTATGTTAACGCTAGTTAGTTTATGTTGCATTTCAGGGCCTTCTTTAAGATAATTGAATCACTAAAAGGTATTTTGAACAAATACACTAAGAGTAGGCATTTGGTCAGCCCTTTCACCAATTGATGGCTTTGGGTCAGCCAAAAGGAGCATTCTTCTTTTCTAGGTGCACTATTGTGCGTCCTTTAGAGTGTTACGATTGTAATACATTTAGCGCATTATTTTACAGGTACAGCAGGAGCTAGTAGGGAATACTTGGTGCATGCAGTAGACCTCTTTTTAAGAATCCTCCTCCCACCAAAAGCAAAACATTCCGAGTATCTATGTCAATGCACTATAACGTTTGTCAGGTGTTTTTTTTTCTAATAAAATAATGGCTCTGTGTTTAAAATACAAATTATATTATGGAAAAATAACACGGGAGATACTTTAGTACATGTGTATTTATGTACCAGAAGCCATTTTTTACAAGGATATTGAAGCACTTTGGCAAGAAAAATGTCTGAAAATCTCAGTTTTTTTTTTTAGAAGGGTATTGCATTTATTCTGGTTGTCTTTTACCAGTTTCCTTGATTTCTTTAGGCTTCTTTTGGAGAGAGTTACTTTTGATTTGGGCTTCTTTAAGTAGCACATGTGCACATTTTGGGTTTGCGTTTATGAAGATGTGTACTTTGCTTTGTAGCAGGGACTAGGCAGATTGTGGGCTTTGCTTGGTTTAGGGTTGTATAAATTGAGAGTTACTTTTTTTAGTTTCTGTCAGCCCTGTATGGGTTTGTTTTGGCTTGTTTCTATTGTTCAGTTCAGTTTATTATTAGTTTATTAGTTAATAAAAACCATAAACATGCACAATTCAGGCAATCAAAAATCATACTTTCATCTACAACTAAAAACAACAGGTAAACAATTTAAGATCAATAAACAAAGCCTATATCAAACTGGCTAAATGCAGGGAAATCATACAAAAAGTGCATTGTGCGAGCAGTTGGGAACATAAAACATGCTAGGTGCATAGGCATCGTGCAAAAAAGTGCCATGTGCAAACGATCAGGGGCATGAAACATACATAGGCAGGTACAGATAGCCTACTACCCAACCGGGCTTTCTATAAAGTGTAATCGTGTCAAACTGCGTTATGCGAGCATCAACAAGCATACTGTGCACAGAAGCATAAACAATAATTCATTTCCTATGGACCAGAATGTGGGGTGCTTGAAGTTGGTTCTCAAACCCTGCCAGAGTGACAAGAGGCTCAAAAAGAAGAGGACGAAGGTCTTATGCAATCAAACTAGGGACGAAAAGCATACATTAATTGTGAGCAGAAGTTACCATGTGTCTGTAACATTATCACATACTCCAAACATACTTAATTGACCTAAGCTAGACAGCCGGAAATACACGGAATAGGGGACAGTATTTACAGTGCTTTTATCTGATTATTAAAATTGCTGGTAACTGCACCAGTCGAATGTTCAGCATAAGGTTTTGTGGATTTAGAGCCTCTATGGCCACCAACCTGCAGGTTCTTACTCCCAGGGCTAAAGACTCTTTACGCAACAGGACCCTCCGGTCTACTAGTAAATTAGGACATAAACAAAGTATGTGCATGAATGTTTCATTTGCCTGGTGGCACATGCAGCACAATATCTCATCCAATAGTCCCCTCTTCTGCCACATAGGTTTAAAGTTCAAAGTTGCAAAGATACCAAATCACATTTTTATAACTTCCCGCTTGATGGTCAACAAAACTGTTGCCTCAAAATAGGGTTGTTCCTTGCTGATATTATAAGAGTTTATCACCAGCCACCCATGCAATAGTTTTGCCAGTATCGTTTTCCTCCAGGCGGCTTTTCTACTGGATACATTCATTCAGATTTTTCTTGAAGATATATTCACTCGTGTTCAGTTGCCATAAATCTGAAAGACCAAGATTCTCTATGCTGTTCTGTAGATACTTGGCAAAATAACTTTTCTCCCTTTGTCGATTAATTTCTGCCCAGGCAAGATGTGCTAATGAATCTTCAGGGGCGCTCCTTAATTGATGACAGCATCTAACAAAAGCTCCTTGTCTGGCTAGAGATAGTTTTACCAGAGAAAATTCATGTCTTACTTGGGCAGGAGAGCCAGACTTCGGTAGCTGAAACAACTGTTTATACATTCGTAATATGAGCTTCTCCAAGATGTTGGCATCTTTACCCAGCATTATCTCGCCTCCGTAGGATATGGTGGAAATCAATTTTGATTTTATCATCTTAATCAGTGCCCTTATATTATGCCCCAACTGGATTTTCCTTAAATTAGAGAAAGCAAAATTTAGCACATCCATATTTACTATAATGGCCTTTTTTGTGCAGCAAAGGAAGTCCTAGAGTCCAGTTTAAACCCTAAGTATGTATAGGTTGCTGTTTTATCGATTGTGGACCCATTGAGGTACCATTTCTCTTGTTTGGAAATTTGGAGATTTAAGGGTATGACTTTGGTCTTTTTAAGATTGATGCCCAGTTGATTGTTGGCCGAGTACTTTTTATCAGTCTTTGTAGGCCTACTCGGGTTTTGCTATACAGGAGCAGATCATCTGCATATAGGATGTTACACAACTGTCGGCCACAAAGACTTGGTGCATGTGATGCCACTTCAGCAAGGAATAGTGGAAGATCTGAAATAAACAAGTTGAACAGAAGTGGTGCTAATAAACATCCCTGCTTCAGTCCTAGGGAAGTACTGACTTCTCTGGGCAGGCGATGCCTATCCCCTACCTTGCTCCTCACCCAGGTTTTTGTATATAGCAACCAAATTGCCCTAGAAAGCTTTGGCTGAATTCCCCAACGTTGTCACTTTTCCAAAAGCTTATCTTTGGGGACGCGGTCAAAGGCCGCCTTAAACTCCACGAAACACAAAACAGCGGCATGCAGGTATCACTCGCCCTCAGATTAGAAATAGTACCTTGATTTTTTGTGAACCCTGTTTGATTCATCGGCAGCCTTCTAGCCTTTGTCGCCGACTTCAAGAAATCTTGCAGGAGTTGGGTTGAAAATGATTTGAGGTCCACATCTAGCAGGGCTACCAGTCGATAATTATTTTGGGGACGCAGCTGCCCCACCTTTGAAAATGGGATGTATAATTGACCCTCTCCAACGTTTGGGAATACTTCCAGTCAACAGTATATGGTTAAACATCGAGGTCAGAAAGCTTGCCCAGATCATGGTGTTTTCTTTCAGGAGGGCTGGCGGTATTCCATTGGGGCCAGGTGCACAATTGGTGCATGAGTTCTCAATAACCTTTGCAGTGACGCAATTGGATATTCTAAGATATCTGAATCATCATTGCCATTGTTTTTAATAAATGCAGTATCGTATGGGCCCATACTGAGTCCCAGAGCGGAAGAAGCGTCTCTGCATCCCTTACAATGCGCTCTTAAAAAGTTCACCCATTCTTCCTCGCTTATGTTATCGTTGTTTGCCACCCTGGGGCCCTTGTCGAGCTCATTGATTAGCTTCCAGAATTTCCTATGATCATTTCATTTTCGAGGAGTGGAGAAGCTTGGCCCATAGCGCTTCGGATCTTCTTTCTTATGCAACCAAACCTTTCTTTTTAGCCTCCTATGGTCAGATCGGAGGCACTATAACATTGCCGGATCCTGCAGTGAGTGCAGCAGCTGTCAGAGAGTTCTGTTGATCAAGATCTAATAAGGGTAATCGGCTTTCCACACTTAGTGATTCTATTATGCATGATGCTTGTACTGTTGTGTGAGCTATTGGCCGGGTATCTTGCCGCTAAACACTGTGAAAGATATTCCTATGCCTTTATTGGGTTCTGCTTGCTAACAGATACTGCTTTCAATATTCCCACCACCTCACTTGCCAAGTCTTGAATGGTATTCAGACTCCATTTGAGGCGTTTTAGATTTTCAGTATGAGCATCTACCTGCACTATCGGGGCACAGCCCAGGACGGTTGTATTGGCACTGAACCAGATGTTTTGTGGGTGATGATCACTCTCAGGTCTTTGATCGATTTTAAAATCAATTACCCTGCTATCCAAGCTGGCACTCACCATGGTGTAATCAAGGTAGGAGGTCATCTTATCGGAGGACCTTGTCCAGGATAGTTTGGATGGTCCCCGGGAGACGGCCATGTAACATTATCAGCCCTGCTTATTCACAGGCCCTCAGCAGTTTTAGCTCAAGGTTATCTTGTCTTCTACATGGGGGATAACTTAATGCAATCATGACATATGGCACTTCATCGCCTTCCCCATTTGTATCTTGGAAGAGATTCAGATTAAAGTCACCAGTGATTACCAAATCTGCCATACGTGGATCTCCTTTCCACTCCAGGAGCAGGTTGATCAGACCTGTTTCTATTGGAGATTCAACTCATTCTTTTTAATTTCGGTTTCAAACTCATGAAACCTTGGCTGTGAGAACCCTACAAGGCAGGTAAGGGGAGTACCCTGATGGCCCCTTGTGTCATATTATTAGTGACTTCTCTTTTACCTCTCTCCTGCTGTCGTTCTGCTTTTTCAATGTGTCTACCAGTTTCTCTCAGCCCTCCTTCACTTCTCCTCCCTCTTCCTACCTGGGCCCTATATTGCTGCCCACAGGTGAAATGACTCACCAAAAATTGTGAACCTCATGTACCCTTTTCCACACCGTCTAGTCAACTTCATGTGAACAGAGAATGTTTTAGTCAAGTTGTGTGTGTAGCTCCTTTTCAAGGATACATTTGTAGGCAGACACACGGTCTTGAAAATGGTGCAAAGGAATGGGAGCATCTGTATGTTTGAATTGTTGCCTAATTTATTTCAATGAACAGGTGTCATAATGTTTGGGCACTAATGGATGTTAAGTTTCTCCAGCCAAAATGAAGGATTTCAGTTTCCACCGAACATGGCCAACTTCAATTGATCTGTCCTTAATGTTCTAAACCAAACAAACACTGGCATGTTCAACTGCTATGTGCATCTGTCAGCACATGTAAGCCAGATCTATTGGCTTTTCTCATGCTTGTTTCTGTAGGCGTCACGTTTTCCTATTGCACGAAATTGAATTAAAAACATAGCTATTCTTTCATTTTCTGTATATTTGCAAGTTTATAGCTCAGATTTGAAATGACTCCAAGTCACTCAAAGTTGCCAGATTGGCATTGAATGAATAATTCTCACACATACTTATTATCCACCCTAAAACTCCCTAAATGTAAACCACTTTAAAAAAACTTGTATTAATCTTGTGCCAGCATAGCATAAATAATAGGACCAGTGAGACTTCAGAAGCCTGCAAAACTCGAAAAAACCGTGTGCCAAGCTTTGGCACCCACCAGTCTTCTCCTTGCCCCTGCCTCTTATCCCTTGCCCATACCAGCAGCTGTTGTGGAAAGCATATTTTATTGAATCGCAATGATGTCTATAGGGAGTAAGCAAGGTGTTGGGTATTGTGCTAAAGATTTCGCCTTGTGACTGGTATTCGCATATCACTACACCTTCTGTCATTCTGCAGTCCCCAGGTTGCTGTGAAATGTAATGTTCCCATTGGATGAATCATTTGGTTGAAGAGTTCTGATGCTGTGTTATTCTCATCATGCGGGGTTTAGCCTATGCTGAGTAATTCTCGCCAGACCCAGTCTGCTGGTGTTGCCCATATGGGGAATTCTGAAAGAATTACTAGTCAGAGCATATCAGGCTGAGGATCAGTGGCATCTGCATTTCCAGTCAGGCCCAAACTTTGTTCACAGCTTTGCCATTCCGCAAATATGGTTTCATTCTTCTTCTTTGCTGTGCATTTTTTTAAATAAAAAGTTGTAAGTGTTTCATGATTGACGACAAAAGAATATTAAGAACGTTTGAACCCCTTCGCTGCTAGGCCTTTTCCCCTCCTGTGCTAAGCCTTTTTTTGGTTATTTGCGGTAGTTCGCGCTTAGGCCCCTGTAACTTTTTGACCACATAACGTATCCACGCCAAATTTGCGTCCTTTTTTCCAACATCATGGGGATTCTAAAGGTACCCAGGGTTTGTGGATTCCCCTGGAGGGGACCCAGAAATTAGCCAAAATACAGCTAAATTTTGGTTTTTGGGGAAAAATGTGAAAAAGGGCTACAGATGAAAGCGTCTGGTTTTTCCCTGCAAATGGCATCAAAAAGGGGTTGTGGTGCTGAAATCACCATCTTCCCAGCTTTCAGGGACAAGCAGACTTTTGTCAGAAAACCAAATTTTTTACACAGTTTTGGCATTTTTCTGGGACATAGTCTATTTTTGCTATTTTTGTGCTTTCAACCTCCTTCCAGTTAATGGTAGAAATGGGTATGAAAGCAATAATGGATCCTGGAAAGCCATACATTTCTGAAAAGTAGACAAAATTCTGAATTCAGCAAGGGGTCATTTGTGTAGATCCTTCAAGTTTTCTTTATAGAAACAAACAGTTAAATATAGGAAAAATTGAAAATTAGTTGAAAAAATCAGCCATTTGTGTCAACGTTTTCACCTGTAACTTCTTCTAATTATGACAGATATTTGAAAGCAATATACCGTTACATCCGCTGGACCTTTCTGGTTGTGGCGATATATAGGACTTGAAGGTTCACCAAGAACCCGACGAACCCAGAGCCAATAACTGAGCAGCGTCTTGCAATGGTTTTTTATTATGTACCGGGTATATAGCAATTATTCTGGGAAAATTTATACATGGAAAAATCGGTATGAAAGACACCTATGTATTTCTGAAATGGGAACAAAATATAGAGTTTAGAAATAGTAGATATTTGCACATTTCCGAAATTGGGAGTACCCATACTAGCATGAGAATTATAGGACATTTTTCAAAATGACTTCTTTTTACACATTGTCTTTCATTTGGAAGGCAGAAATGCATCAAACGTCAATATATAATAACAGTTGCTCTACAATTTTGTGTTACCCTAAGTCTCCCGATAAAAATGGTACCTCACTTGTGTGGGTAGGCCTAGTGCCTGCGACAGGAAACGGCCCAAAACGCAACGTGGACACACCACATTTTCACAGTGAAAAATGACCCTTTTTTTGCAAAGTGCCTAGCTGTAGTTTTTGAACCCTAGCTCTGCCGGCACCTAGGGAAACCTAGCAAACCTATACATTTTTGAAAACTAGACACCCAGGGGAATCCAGGATGGGGTGACTTGACTGGCTCTCACCTGGTTCTGTTACCCAGAATCCCTTGCAAACCTAAAATATTGTCAGAAAAAACAAATTTTCCTCATTTTTCTGTGGTGGAAAGTTCTGGAATCTGCATGGATCCACAAAATTCCACTCACCCCGCGTTCCCCAAAGTCTTTCGAGAAAAACGGTACCTCACTTGTGTGGGTAGGCCTAGTGCCCGCGACAGGAAACGGCCCAAAACGCAACGTGGACACACCACATTTTCACAGTGAAAAATTACCCCTTTTTTGCAAAGTGCCTAGCTGTAATTTTTGAACCCTAGCTCTGCCGGCTCCTAGGGAAACCTAGCAAACCTATACATTTTTGAAATCTAGACACCCAGGGGAATCCAGGATGGGGTGACTTGACTGGCTCTCACTAGGTTCTGTCACCCAGAATCCCTTGCAAACCTAAACAATTGTAAAAAAAAACACATTTTCCTCACTTTTCTGTGGTGGAAAGTTCTGGAATCTGCGTGGATCCACAAAATTCCACCCACCCCGCATTCCCCAAAGTCTTCCGAGAAAAATGGTACCTCACTTGTGTGGGTAGGCCTAGTGCCCGCGACAGGAAACAGCGCAAAACACAACGTGGACACACCACATTTTCACAGTGAAAAATGACCCTTTTTTTGAAAAGTGCTTAGCTGTAGTTTTTGAACCCTAGCTCTGCCGGCACCGAGGGAAACCTAGCAAACCTATACATTTTTGAAATCTAGACACCCAGGGGAATCCAGGATGGGATGACTTGACTGGCTCTCACTAGGTTCTGTTACCCAGAATCCCTTGCAAACCTAAACAATTGTAAAAAAAAAACACATTTTCCTCACTTTTCTGTGGTGGAAAGTTCTGGAATCTGCGTGGATCCACAAAATTCCACCCACCCCTCATTCCCCAAAGTCTTCCGAGAAAAATGGTACCTCACTTGTGTGGGGAGGCCTAGTGCCCGCGACAGGAAACAGCGCAAAACACAATGTGGACACACCACATTTTCACAGTGAAAAATGACCCTTTTTTTGAAAAGTGCTTAGCTGTAGTTTTTGAACCCTAGCTCTGCCGGCACCTAGGGAAACCTAGCAAACCTATACATTTTTGAAAACTAGATACCCAGGGGAATCCAGGATGGGGTGACTTGACTGGCTCTCACTAGGTTCTGTTACCCAGAATCCCTTGCAAACCTAAAAAAGTGCAAAAAAAACAAATTTTCCTCACTTTTCTGTGGTGGAAAGTTCTGGAATCTGCATGGATCCACAAAATTCCACCCACCCCGCGTTCCCCAAAGTCTTCTGAGAAAAATGGCACCTCACTTGTGTGGGTAGGCCTAGTGCCCGCGACAGGAAACGATGCAAAACGCAATGTGGACACACCCCAATTTCACTGTAAAAAATGACCCTTTTTTGGCAAAGTACCTAGCTGTAGTTTTTGAACCCTAGCTCTGCCGGCACCTAGGGAAACCTACCAAACCCACACATTTCTGAAAAGTAGACACATGGGAGATTCCAGGGAGGTATGGCTTGCGTGGATCCCCCAATGTTTTCTTACCCAGAATCCCCCAGAAACCTGAAATTTTGCTGAAGAAAATCACTTTTTTCACACATTATTGTGTGGGAAAGTTGTGGCATCACCGGGCTGACACCCAGCATTGCCCCAGGTCTCCCGATAAAAATGGTGCCTCACTCGGGTGGGAGGCCCAAGTACCCGCGACAGGCAAGGGCCCAAAACGTATTGAGGCGACATCAAAAATGCCTATCACAAAACGACCTGGTTTTGCAAGGGGGGTCCCATGAATTTTTGGCCCGGGGCTCGGCGGCCACCTAGGGAAACGTAGCAAACCCACACATTTCTGAAAAGTAGACACCCGGGGATTCCAGGGAGGTTTGGCTTGCGTGGATCCACCAACGTTTTCTTACCCAGAATCCCCTGCAAACCTGTAATTTTGCTGAAAAAATCACTTTTTTCACACATTTTTGTGTGGGAAAGTTGTGGCATCACCGGGATGACACAAATTTCCTACCACCCAGCGTTCCTCCAGGTCTCCCGATAAAAATGGTGCCTCACTCGGGTGGGAGGCCCAAGTACGCGCGACAGGCAAGGGCCCAAAACTTATTGAGGCGACATCAAAATTGCCTATCAGAAAACGACCTGGTTTTGCAAGGGGGGTCCCATGACTCTTTGGCCCGGGGCTCGGCGGCCACCTAGGGAAACCTACCAAACCCACACATTTCTGAAAAGTAGTCACCCGGGGGCTTCCAGGGAGGTATGGCTTGCGTGGATCCACCAACGTTTTCTTACCCAGAATCCCCTGCAAACCTGAAATTTTGCTGAAAAAAATCACTTTTTTCACACATTTTTGTGTGGGAAAGTTGTGGCATCACCGGGATGACACAAATTTCCTACCACCCAGCGTTCCCCCAGGTCTCCCGATAAAAATGGTGCCTCACTCGGGTGGGAGGCCCAAGAACGCGCGACAGGCAAGGGCCCAAAACATATTGAGGCGACATCAAAATTGCCTATCAGAAAACAACCTGGTTTTGCAAGGGGGGTCCCATGACTTTTTGGCCCGGGGCTCGGCGGCCACCTAGGGAAACCTACCAAACCCACACATTTCTGAAAAGTAGACACCCGGGGGATTCCAGGGAGGTATGGCTTGCGTGGATCCCCCAACGTTTTCTTACCCAGAATCCCCTGCAAACCTGAAATTTTGCTGAAAAAATCACTTTTTTTACACATTTGTGTGTGGGAAAGTTGTGGCATCACCGGGATGACACGAATTTCCTACCACCCAGCATTCCCCCAGGTCTCCCGATAAAAATGGTGCCTCACTCGGGTGGGAGGCTCAAGTACCCGCGACAGGCAAGGGCCCAAAATGTATTGAGGTGACATCAAAATAGCCTATCACAAAATGACCTGGTTTTGCAAGGGGGTTCCCATGACTTTTTGGCCCGGTGCTCGGCGGCCACCTAGGGAAACCTACCAAACCCACACATTTCTGAAAAGTAGACACCCGGGGAATTCCAGGGAGGTATGGCTTGCGTGGATCCACCAACATTTTCTTACCCAGAATCCCCCAGAAACCTGAAATTTTACAGAAAAAATCACTTTTTTCATACATTTTTGTGTGGGAAAGTTGTGGCATCACCGGGCTGACACAAATTTCCTACCACCCAGCGTTCCCCCAGGTCTCCCGATAAAAATGGTGCCTCACTCTGGTGGGAGGCCCAAGTACGCGCGACAGGCAAGGGCCCAAAACGTATTGAGGCAACATCAAAATTGCCTATCAGAAAACAACCTGGTTTTGCAAGGGGGGTCCCACCCAAAAAAAAACACGCCCAAAAAAATCCCTGGTGTTTAGTGGGCTTTCTGCCCCCCGGGGGGGGCAGAAAGGCTGTAATGGTGACAGGGGGTGGGGGCATTAGCGTGCCCATTTCGGGCAGCCCCCAACCTAAAAAAAAATGCGTCCAAAAAAATCCCTTGTGTTTAGTGGGCTTTCTGCCCCCCCAGGGGGGCAGAAAGGCTGTAATGGTGGCGGGTGGGGTGGGGGCATTGGCGTGCCCATTTTGGGCAGCCCCCACCTTAAAACAAATAGCACACAAAAAAATCCCTGGCATTTAGTGGGCTTTTGGCCCCCCCGGGGGGTCAGATTGGGGGCTACTGCCCCCATCTGCCTCCCAGTGGGGGCAGAAAGGCTGTAATGGTGGTGGGGGGGTGGGGGCATTAGCGTGCCCATTTCGGGCAGCCCCCACCCTAAAAAGAAAATTACACAAAAAATAAATCCCTGGCGTTTAGTGGGCTTTCTGCCCCCCCCGGGGTGGCAGATTGGGGGCTACTGCCCCCAATCTGCCTCCCAGGGGGGCAGAAAGGCTGTAATGGTGGTGGCGGGGTGGGGGCATTAGCGTGCCCATTTCGGGCAGCCCCCACCCTAAAAAGAAATGCGTCCAAAAAAATCCCTGGTGTTTAGTGGGCTTTCTGCCCCCCCGGGGGGCAGATTGGGGGCTGCTGCCCCCATCTGCCCCCCAGGGGGGGGCAGAAAGGCTGTAATGGTGGCGGGTGGGGTGGGGGCATTGGCGTGCCCATTTTGGGCAGCCCCCACCCTAAAACAAATGGCACACAAAAATCCCTGGCATTTAGTGGGCTTTCTGCCCCCGGGGGCAGATTGGGGGCTATTGCCCCCATCTGCCTCCCAGGGGGGCAGAAAGGCTGGTATGGTGGCTGGGGGTGGGGGCATTGGCGTGCCCGTTTCGGGCAGCCCCCACCCTAAAAAAATGCACCAAATAAAAATCCCTGGTGTCTAGTGGGCTTTCTGCCCCCGGGGGCAGATTGGGGGCTACTGCTCCCATCTGCCCCCAGGGGGCAGAAAGACTGAACATTGGCAATTTGTTTGGGGGAGCAAAAGCCCTTGCCCAAGGGGCCGCTCCCCCCTCCCTGGTGCCTTAGTGGGTGGATCCCTGCTTGGGGATCGCCCTCCTGGGGCGATCCCCAAGCAGGGAACCACTGAGGAGGGGTACCATTGGAAAGGGAAGATTCTCCCCTTTCCAATGATACCTCTCCCGTCTTTCTACGTGCTCAGGGGGCTGAGATAGCCCCCTGAGCACGTAGAAAGTGAAACTGAAATGAGCCTAAAGGCTCATTTTAGTTTCGTTTTCAGTGAAATGAAGTCAGCGCGAAGTGCGCGCTGATCTTTATTTCACTGAAAGGAGGGGGCCTCGGGAGCTGGGGAAGCTCTTCCCCAGCTCCCGAGGCTGTGGGGGAGAAAGGAAATCCCTCTGCTGTCTGCAGCAGAGGGATTTCGTGCCCCTGGCCTCATGACGGAATGGTTCCGTCATGAGCACAGGAGCACCGATGATCATGACGGAACCATTCCGTCATGAGCATCAAAGGGGTTAATGACTTTCTTTTTTTATTTTATTTAGATCTAAAACAGTAACCAAAGCCGTATTGGCCACTTATCCCATCAGGCATTTCCCTGGTGTGACAGGGGTTGCTATAGCTCTTTAGGACGGTGTATTATAGCGCAAATACTATAACAACAATGGAAAACAGACCTTGAGGGACAGGTAAAAGGCTAAAGAGGAAGCACCTTCCTAAGGCAAGTAAACACAACGTGGTGTGGGCAAGGGATGAGAGGCTGGAGCAACAAGAAGGCTGATTGATGCTAAAGCTTGGCACACAGTTTCTTCCAATTTTTAGGGCTTCTGAAGCTAAGTGACTTGGTGGAGCTGTCACGTAATACATAAAACGTCATTACTTATAAAACACAACTCTTTATTGACAATTTCACGTGCCCCCCATTATCCTGAAACAGTCAAAGAAACACACACAGTATCCATCAAAATGCACAAATTACACGGAAAGGAATTTGCCACTTAAATACAAAACGAGAACATGTGCTCTATTTTCTAGCCACCCCCAGCACAGAAGATAGTTCTTTGTGTCATAGAGTCCATGGATCTGGAGAGATACGCATCCAATCGAGTCAGCAGACCAGTCAGAATCGTTCCTCAAAGGACAGCATGTAATTACCATATCACCACAACCGAGAGTGAAATGAAAGTGACATTGAATAACTTTTTTATTAACAAAGCACAACTGTAATTGAAAGTGAAGACAGAACAATATATAGAATAAATCTAGTAAAAATAGATTGATAAAAATAAAAGACAGACTATTAACACGACAAGAATATTGTGGGCAGAAACATTAAAGGAAAGAAATTTGTGAACCCAACAAATGGAAAACAAAATGGAAGTGATATTTTTCTGTTGTGCAGAATTGTAGAACTTCATTTGATGGAGTTTTGTAAGTTCCTTTCACAGTTTATTAGTCATAATGAAATCAACAAGATCGTCAAGCCAGTGGCAGCTAAATTAGACTTGTCACCAACCATTGCTATTTTTCTGGTATTTTACATCTCACTTCTTAACGAATTTTATGAGGGTACTCGATGCTCAACCTCCACTCCTGTGCTTGTAGAAACTCAGCCGAATTATGACTTCAAAGTAGCTTGGGACTGAAAAAGAATCTTCGGCCAGTTATTATATTTACGTTGAAGGGATATGGGCCTGAAAACCGGATAGTGACAAGTATGATCATTTACATGCCAAGCAACTGGTCCATTTAATCGATGCCCATAATCCTTCAGAGTCATGGCCTGTGAGTGGCATTTGGTGCAGTCCTCTCAGCTACATGTTTAATCTACCCATTGGCTGTCATCTGTGTCCCAATATCACAGCAATTGAGTTCCATGACACCAGTACTCATATGATTGCTTTTCTTGATGCCCCTGGGGCTTCCACAGCAACTACAGTTCCTGATTTAGCTCCTGCAATGGAGTCTCTGGGCCTTTGCTCCTGCAATCACTTGTGCAGGAGTGTTAACCACAGCTCTAATGTAGTGACGTTCTCTAGGGCCCCATTTCTCTGACTTGACACGATGAGTACTACACTAATGGGCCCAGAATGTGCATCTCTTGTATAGTTCCCTTGCTTTTTCCCACCAGGATGTCTAATGCATATCTAGTGAGGTTACTAACTCCTGTAGGACGTGCTTGAGACAGCAAAATCCCACTAGAGAAGCAAGATCCCAGGAGCCACCTTGTGTGGGTTTTTAAAACATACCCAGGTCCCAAGTCACCACTAATAGATTATAATCCTAAACTTCTGATTTTCACGATTTACTTGGCTTCAGAGTGGAGATCCAGCATTTGGGTCCCAGATTCAGTTCACTTGATCACCTTCTGGTTATTCTCGAATCCCTGCATGAGTCCAGACCTGGCACCCACAAAAACAAAATATAAGAAACAAGTGAAGAACGATTGCAGATTAGGGCACACCAGCTAATGAATGAGTCGAATTGTAATCATGGAAACAGTACATCCAACCATAGTCACCACCCTCAACTAACTATGTGTTTGATGAACTGATCTGCTAAACCAAAACCTGAGCAGCTTGTGGATTTAGTCTAGTGAATTGATTGTCTAGCGCACTGAACTACTCAATCTTTGTTATAGCTTTTTAGCCTTGTGTTCTCCTATGCCTTTGCTGTGTTTCAGATCTGTAATCTCTGAGTTTATGCCCCCTGGCCAACTTTGGCCTACAAACATCTCATCTAAGGATTACTGTGAATAAGAATTCCATATAGAAAACAAATAATACATAATCAAAAAGAGACTGAGGGCCTGACGTGATCTTGGTGGACGGGTTACTCCGTCACAATGGTGATGGATATCCTGTCCGCTGAAATATAAATCCCATAGGATATCATGGGATTTATATTTCAGCAGATGGGATAAATCCCATACGATATCATGGGATTTATATTTTGGCTGATGGGATATCCATCACCGTTGTGATGGAGTCACCCATCCTCCAAGAGCTAAATCAGGCCCTGAGTATTGTATTTTGACTGAGTGTGTGTTATGGACACAGGTAGAAATTAAGACTGATTTCATTTCTGTGCTTATGCTCTCCCTTCAGTTCCTGGCCCTTGGAACCAGAAAGAATATGAAGAAGTGAGACTACCATCTGCCAGATGACTGTCATTTGAAGTGTTTGCTGGGATCATCATTGCTAACACAGTTGACTTCCCCTTCTAAATTCCCGCTGGTGAGGTACTAAGTGCTACTTTATTTACAATTTCATGTGTCCCCCATTGTTTTTATCTATTGCACCATTCAAATATCTTGTATTTGGAACAGAATCACTTGCAGATCATTTCCTAGATAGATTTCTGCAAGGCTTTGCAGGAATGGTAGAACAACTTAAGATGTGGCTTCACTGCATTAGTGAACATGAGTATTTTAGATTTGTTGGAAATGGGCATCCCCCTCTCTTACCTTACTGCCCCTATTAATGGAGATAATTGCTTTGGGTAGGTGAGCATGCAATAGTATTTGTGTTACCGGTTGAGCCCTCAGTGGTATTGACCTGGGTATCAGTGAAATCAAAGTTCAACATCTATATCTACTTTGGTATGGCTCCCTATTGGCAACTGTTGCTTGTTGTGTTCACAGCCAATCTCTGAGTAACTGGATGTCGGAATGTATGAATTTATCACTGGATGGCGGTATCATTGCTTATACTACTAGTGCCTGGACTTTCTCATATTGGTTCATCTATTTCCATGCATGCACTGAAACTGCTGTTACGTTCTTGGATAGCGGTAAACAGTATGAATGAAAGAACAATAAGTTGCCTGTTGCATTATTTGGTGCTATACAAGCCCTTTACGTGATTCTTGTTGTCATCCATCCATCCATGCACTCAGTCACTCATCATCCACGTCATTCATTTTTTGCAAAAATGCTTCTTTCCATCCACCCACAGATTCAGTCTTGCATTCAGGCACTGTTAGACCTGTCATCCTTAGGGTGGTCTTCCCCCAACTTTTTGCCTGCTTCCCTCCACTTTTTGCTGTATCTTTTTGTTGGCCTTAGGACTCTGAGCACTTTACCACTGCTGACCAGTGCAGAAGTGCATGTGCTTCTCCCCTAAACATGGTAACATTGGTGTAAACCTGGTTGACATATTTAGTTTACCTGTAGTCACTTGTAAAGTGGTATATCATATACCCAGAGCCTGGAACCTAAATGCTACTAGTGGGCTTGCAGCACTGGTTGTGCCATCCACACAAGTAGCCTTACAAACCTGTCTCAGGCATGTAATTGCAGGGCCTGTGTGTGTAGTTTAATGCCACTTCAACTTGACATTTAAAATCACTTGCCAAGCCTTAAACTCCCCTTTTATTACAGATAAAACACCCCTAAGGTAGGCCCTAAGTGACCCCAAAGGAAGGGTTCTGTGTAACTAAAAGGCAGGACATGTACTTTTAAGTTTTACATGTCGTGGTAGTGACAAACAGCTAAATTGGTTTTTCACTACTGTGAGGCCTACCCTCCCATAGGCTAGCATTGGGAATTCATTAAAACATGTTTTAAACTGCAATTTCTGATCAGAAAGGAGTGACTACATCATGTTTCATGTCTTTGGAATGGTGGTGATAAATCCTCTTTAGTGGTAAAGTTGGATTTGACATTACAATTACATTACATTACATTTTCCTGCTCCTAACTTTGCTGTGTTTGTCTGCAACCTGTCTCCAATACACGTCTGGGCTGGGTGACAGCTACACTCTGTGCATTTCCTCTGGACAGCCACAAACACAGGAAGGGCTGGGTGTGACAGAGGACTCATCTACACTCATCCGCATTCTGATAGCCTTCCTGGGCAGGAAGGGGGAGAGGTGGCTCACACTTAGATCTTAATAGGCTATGTCCTGTCCTCACACAAAGAGCTGATTGCCTCCACAGATAGCCTGGCAGACAGAACTGGGTTAAAAGGGATCCTTTCAACCCAGGAAAGGGTTCACTTCAGAGAACTCCTTTGAATTCACCCTCTACATCAAAGGCACTTTGGGTATAAGTACTAGGGCTCTGACCCTACCAAATCAGTACACTACTGGGCCTGGGAAGAACTCTTCTGGAGTAAAGACTGCTGTGCTGTAAGGATTGCCAGTTGGCTGTGACTGACTGTTCTAAGGAACTGCTTTTCTGCTTTGTTGAGCTGCCCTGCTGATCTGTGCCCTGCTGAAGACAAGGACTGGACCCATCTCACTTGAACCCAGAGTGACTCCAAGGGCTTGCTGGCTTGCCTCCTCTTTTGTCTCAGGGAACCAAAGACTTCCTGCAATCCTGCTGGCGCTTCTGGACTCTGCCATCTATGAGTGCTGCCCTTGCTTGAGACATCCCCTCCAGTCCTGTGCCTCAGAAGTGAGTCCTGCAGCTGATTTGTGAAAAAATCGATGCATTGCCTCGGCTGCATGAAAATTTCTGCTGCATCGCCCTTCGGCGCAGACACAGAAGCTGCTCGACGACATCGGATCCACAGCCTGTGCAGCTTGATGATGGCGCTCTGCGTGGCTCAACGATGACGCATTACATCCAGTTCAACGGAGCTCGACGACGACACAGGACCCCCTATGTGCGGCTCGATGACGATTCAATACATTCTCGATATTGACAAAAGATCCAACCAAGGTATTTCTTCTGCGGGACCTGCTCGGGTCCTGTAGCTGGCCTGCCCTCCATCGTGGCCACTGGAACTTTGAATTTGCACTGGTCCCTTGCTACCTCAAGTATCTTTTTGACCGCTAGTGACTTATAAGCACTTTTTTTCACATTTAATCCTTAAAAATGAATATCTCGACTTTTGCTTATTGGATTTTTGGGTGTTTGGTCTTGTTTTACTCAGATAAATACTCTCTATTTTTCTAAATCTGTGTAGAGTCTTTTTGTGGTGTTTTCATTGAGTTATTGTAATTTAAGTGTTGTACAAAAACTTTAAACAGTGCCTCTTAAGTTAAGCCTGACTTCTCTGTGTCAAACTACCAGAGGGTGAGCACAGATTAATTTAGGGTGTGTATCTGACTTACCCTGACTAGAGTAGTGGTCCCTATTTGGACAGGGTGCAAACTTCAACCAATTAGAGATTCCATTTCTAAAAGGCACTCCCACAGAAACTCACCAATCAACAAAGAGGCACTCATCATTATAAGAGAAAATATTTGTCTTTGCCATTGCTTGTTGTAGATTGCTCCGACCCAAGCTGGATTAAAAGGATTTTCTTCTAATATTGCTGATGCATTGGCATTGTGGTGACATTTGCCAATGCCACTTGATTTAACAAAGTAACGTTTTAGCGCATCTGCTATGTCTTTGGCTCTTCTATCCTGTCCTTTCTCTGTGTCTCTATTTATCTCTTTCTTTCTCTTATGAGCTATAACTTCACGCCTTATGCATAGTCACAGTGTTGCATCCTTAAGGCTGAGTAGGGAGGAGTAGAGGGAGGGGCAAGTTACTAGTAGAAAGCTTTGCAGCTTACCTATGGTCAGTGGTTTTATCTATTATCTCTGACAAACTCTTCTCACTATTCAAGTGTATTTCACCCCTGTTTTATGGAAAATTAGATGGTCAGATCCAAGGCAGGCTAGCAGGATCATTATTCATTTTCATCCAATATATTTTTACTATTTATATTATCTTCTATGTGTCTCTTCAGCTTACAGCAAGTCCAGGTAAGGATTAATACAAGGTTTTCTTGCTATTGTGTCAAAAGGTTTTGTTTCCATTCAATCACAATATAATTAAGACCATACAGAATTTATGTAAGCATCTTCCACCAGGATTTTAGTAAATGGAGCATTAACAGAGAATTTTCCGATTATAAGAGGAACTCAGCAGGGCTGTTCCTCTCACCATTATTCTTCGATTTATATATCGAGCCCTTTGCTCAATCAATCAGATCCAACAGTACTATCATCCCGTTTCAGGCTTTTGAATTAGTGTTAAAATTAGCATTATATGCAGATGATATTATGTTGTATACTGGCAACCCAGCTTACTCAATTTCAGTGTTAGAAAAACATGCTGAGGAGTTTGGAAACGTTTCAGATTACCTAATTACCAAAGGGAAAACTGAAGTGATGTCATGGAGGGTTGAGGAACAAGTTCAGAACTCCAAAGAACAGATTACATATTAGGGTGTACACAATTTAGATGACCATCCCATTATAAATCGGAAAAAGTTCAGCAATGAAGTGGAGAAGCTTTTAAGGAAATAGGGCAATTTACCATTAAACATTTAAGAGAGGATCCACTTGTTAAAGATGAAGATCCTTCCAAAGTTGACCTTCCTGTTGCACACCATCCTTGTACATTCTCAAGGGATTATATCAGCAAGATTCAGGGCAAAGTAAATAGTTTTGTTTGGGCACCAACGGCATTAGGATGTCATGGAAGAAACTCAGAAGGAAGCTAGCAGCAGGGGGTTTGGCACTACCTGACCTGACAATTTAAGAACAGTCAGATGTTAGTTAGGGAGCCAGATGACTAATTTGCAGGAAGATTGTATGCAGCAATGTTAAGTGAATTAGGTCAAAATCAGTATTATATACATTTGGGAATTTGACGTTTTTTGAGAAAGTGAGGCTAAAGATGTTAATGGAAGCGTTAAAAACATGGGTCCATTTAAGGAAGATATTAAGCATTCCCTACTATTCATCTCTGGCCCCGATTTGGGCTTCTACCGCAACACCAGAAAGACTAAAGGATTTGCTTAGCAGGCCTTTGAGACAAGCAGGGCTTAATAGGGGGGACCAGAGGGATGAATTGGGATTGTTAGATTGGGAGACACTTTCTGCACTAGAGAATAGAGATTTGTCCATGTTTTACGTCTTTCCAGTTTAGGTCATGGTGGTCCTCACAACTATGGACTGAGGAGGGTGGTGGAGAGCAGGAGAATCGTATTAACACTGGTACCATGCTGGAAAAAAAAGTTGCTTTGTGGTATTGGGAGATTATTGGAGCTGAAGATAATCTTCGGGCAGAACTGCACCGATTTTAGAAGGATGTTCTCATGGAGGTGGATAAGGCAAAATATATGAAGACTAAGCTTTGTTGTGGACCATCGGTCACCTGTAGAGTCGGAGCTGCATCTGGCTCCCCAATCTCATCTGCTACCATTTGACTCAATGATCATCTCTAAACGGTAACCAAATATGTTCCTGCTGTTCTAGGCATCCATGTGTTCTAGCCACAAAGACATTTTCCTTCTGGCCTCCGAAGATAAAAAAAACGTATTCAGCCAGAGTCTTCTGAAGATGTTTAATCTTCAACCTCTGAAGGGCCCAGTAATGCAGAGGACCCATCTTCCTAGTGTTGGACCTGGCCCTTTTTGGCAGGTTCACCCCTGAACTTTTTGCCTGTCCCTTAGCCTTTTCCCTGTGTAGTGTTGGTGATTTTAGGCCTCTGGGCACTTTAGCACTGTGGCCCAGTGTAAAGTGCGTGCGTGCTGTGTGCGTGTGTGGTGAGACTGGCCGGCCCTCCCATAGGAATGCATTGAGGATGAGTGTGTCAGTGGTAATTCCTGTTATGAGAGGTGCAGCATGGTCAAGTCTAGTATGTGCGAACTCGTGAGAATAAATGCTGCGCGATGGTGTGCGCAGATTTATGGTGACTGGTAGAGAAATGCCACTTCTAGAAGTTGGCATTTCTGTGTGCTCTGTGTCTGCCTGCCTGATGTGAATTGCATGTCTGGCTTGTGAGTGACAGGGGCTGGGAGGTGTGTGTGGCTCCAGGAGGGGCAGGGTGAGTCAGCGCAGGGCTGAATGGAGAGATCTCCATGTAGATGGGTGGGAGGAGTTGCACCTGGGACCTGAATAGGGCTGTGCCTTCCCTCTACAATGCTGGCTCCACCTCCTGTGGTGCGTCTGATGTCCCTAGCCTACACTCTGAAAGGAGAGAGGAGCTGAGCAAAACAAAGTGCTCCAAATCCCCCCATAACCAGTTGTATCTGGTTCCCCAAGCCCTGCACCTTGTAGACAAAGGAAAATGGTGTATAAAAGAAGGGGCTGTGACCCCATGAAGTTGTTCTTGCTTTTGGATCCTGATTCCTGCAGGGCGTGCTGCTGCTGGGGGCCAGGAGGACTTGCCAGGAGGGCTGCCTCCCTGGGCCCAGCTATGCCCTGGAACCTTTGGCTTAATTTCTTTTAGCCCTGGGCCCTGCCTGGCCCTTGATGCCTGAAAGACTTCTGGGACCTTTTGCTTTATTTTATCCAGGACTTTAGGCAACCTTTTTAGCACCAGCGCTGTCTTTTAATTTGCCCAGCTGATGGAGAGCGTGGGCTTCGCAGCGCCGAGCTGCCTTTCGCCATGAGGGAATCCCCAGCGTAGGGATTCCCCCGAGATTGCTGGCCTTACGGGTGCCCACCCCGCTTGTTTTTATTTAATGGAGCAGGTGCCCACCCTGCGTCTTCATTTCAATTAGTGCGCGGGTGCCCACCCCGCGACTTGGCCTATTTTCATAGCAGGAGCCCACCCTGCTTCATATTCTTTAATTACGAGGGAGCCTACCCCTCTTACTGCCCGAGAAGAAATCACCGCCGCGGCCCGATCGCCGCAAAGGAAGTCAGGCAGCGCGATGCCTGATGTAGGGCGGGACTTCCGTTTCCTGGAGGGAAGCCCCGCGCCCATGAAAGATCCGCCGGAGCCTCGCAGGCTCCATCTAAAAGTCCCGGGTCCCAAGAGGGGGGCCCGGGTGAAGGGAGGAGTGCGGCCGGCGCAAACAGCGACCCCGCAGGCCGCCGCAAGAGAAGTCCCGGTCCCGAGAGAGAGAGGGGACCGGGCGAAGCGAGGGATACGCCACCGGAACCCCCAGCGAGGCTCTCGTGAGTGAGAGAGCCCCGCCCGCCGCCTGTGAGGAGACCCGGCCCCCAGGAGCGGGACCGGGTGAAGAGGAGTCCCCAGAGAGCAGCCCGGTGAGTTAGAAAGGGCTGGGTGGGCTCCGTGTGGGCTATTGTTGGTGCCTGATCGAGGCACAGATCCTGAGCGGCCCCATTTTGGCAGCGGGCCGCTCCAACGTGGCACAATGGTTTTAGGAGCCAGCACGCTCCAACGAGGGCCCAAGAGTTTAGGGGCCCCTGAGGGCCACAGTGTTTGGGGGCATAGGTTGTTCACAGAGCCTAGGTGGCTCCAACGCTTCGCACCACTTGTTTCAGAGCCCCGTGTGGCTCCAACGTTGGGCATATTTGTTTAAAGGGCCATTGAGAGCCCATGCCTCATTTGAATGTTTACAGCTGCCCAGCAAGTAGTGGGCAGCTGCACCATTTAGGTCTTTCTTTTAGGGGACATATTTTGAATTCAGGAGTGAGATGCACTCCTCTGCCCCAGTACTTTTCTTTCACAGCTGCGCAGCACTTAGTGCCAGCTGCTACGTTTAGGTTTGCGCAGTGGCGCACCCTTGACTGTCGCTGCATAGGCAGCAGCCCTGACTTTTGTACATAGGGCATTTGAGCCCCTTTGTGAGACGGCCAATGGCCAGGGGTACTGTTAGGTTTGTAGGGCGCCATGCCCTAATGTGATTTATGCCTCTGCTAAGGCTTCTACTGTGAGGTATGTGCTAATGTGATTTCTGTCCTAAAATGTGGTGCTAGGAAGTGTGATGCATTTACTATGGTTTACGCACCCTGTTTCATACCTCTAAATGTATTTCTAGGATTATGAGGTTTTGCCTAATGTGTTTATGCTTGTGAGGTTATTATTTCCTAATGCGTTTAGGTTGTGAGTTATTCTCTACTGTGGGTTATGCCTAAAGTAATTTATGCTTAGGATGTTAGTGTCTAATAGGTTTAGACTTATGAGATGATTGCATAATGTATTTATGCTGGTGAGGTTGGCGTATAATGTATTTTGCGCCTAATGTGATACTGTGCATAATGTGGTTTATGTTACAGGTTGATGCTGAGTATAGTGGTTACCAGTGATTACTGGTTGTACGTTATGATTTGTCCTACATTTATGATATGTTCACTAAGTGATGGTTCTGACAGTGGCCCACGTGGCCCTGTCATGTGTAAATAATCCCTTGTAGATATTGCCCAGTGCCAGTTGGCACCATGTGTATTATGTGAATACTATCCTAATGTATTATGAGAATACAAAGGCTATTTTTGATATACCCTTGTGTGGAGTTCCTTTTTGTGGTGTGCATAGTATGTTGTTGCTGGGTGTGTGTTGCGCAAACGCTTTACACATTGCCTCCGGGATAAGCCTGACTGCTCGTGCCAAGCTACCAAGGGGGTGAGCAGGGGTTATCTTGGGTGTGTAACTCTCTTGCCCTGACTAGAGTGGTGGTTTCTGCTTGGCTTTGGCGCAAGCCTTAGCCAACCAGAAATCCCATTTCTAACACCTAGCTATTAATCTTAGGTATACCACCCCTTTGTTCAGGGCCAGTCTGAGCTCTCTCGTAATCTTCTGGGTTGGCAACAATAATTAAGCCGTCTTTGAATTTATTTGAAACCCCAAGAATTCCATTCACTGAGATAGATTTCTTGTTAAATAGAAAACCAAATTCTTGTAAATGTTGTAATGTGAATACACCCTATATGTAGATGGAATATTTTCAGAGGGTTGTACACCAGTACAAATAGGGTGGAGAAGCCCCCAAACCAGTATATATACATTAATTAACATGTTCTTCAGTCTGGCCTGCAAATGAGATTACTGCAAGCCTATAAGTCGCTGCTGAGTAGGACGTGAGTGGAAGTGTAAACAGCAATTATTTGCTCCAAAAATTCACAGCCTACCAATAATTAAATGAGGCCTGCCCCAGTAATGCCCCTCTTGGGACAGAAAATGCTCACTGGGATGGACTGAGAAGCTGCTTGAATTATAGTGAGCCGAGAGCAAGCAGCATGTGAGTCGATTGCAAGCAGCATGCTTCCAAAGGGACAGTTGAATCAATTTGTAGCAGTAGAAAGAGGACTCAGTTTGCTTGGCACACAACCCGGCAACAAACCGAGTTCTTGCTCAGTCAGCTAACACCATTAGACATTCATATGTGTGCCAATTAAACACAATGGATCACACAGATGCAGCAATGAAAACAATGAAAAACATGAAATGTATGCAATCATAACTGTAGCAAATCTTATCAGGTCAATAGAAACCACAATGTAAAATGAGAGCACAAAAGATCGGCACATCTTGGCTGCAGCAGGAAAGAAAGAGGAGGGGACAGGTGGCTGTCTCAGTTAAGGGGCTTTGTACATGCTGATTGGTGGTTGGAGCCAGGACAAGTTGATAAGTTCTCATGGGAAATGTAGTGCTTGTGTTTAAACAATTTTAATTGGCTGCTGTAATATTTTCAAGTAAAGATAGAGCAGCATCATCTGAGCCTCCGGTCCTGACATAGAATCTTGTATCCAATTAAAAAGTACACCCTTCCATTGTGAGAATTGATGGAAGAGATGAGCAAAGTCTTGAATATATGAGAGGCTGTCATTCAATGTTCCACAGCTACTAGCAGCTCTGGGAGCGGTATCCATTGAATCTTACATGTCTGGCTAAAAGGCTACCAGGAAATCTGGGATTGTTTATAGCACTGAATTCCCTCCTTCACAAAATGTGTGCCAGTCCTTAACATTCGGTCTGATACAAAGTTTGGCCGATGGGTACCCCATCATAAAAGTCACAGCTATCATGTCAACCTTTGGAATATCCACTATTTTTGTGACATAGTAACCTGTCCCCCAAACCAGGTCCATAGATTTCTTAGTGCTTGGTCAAAAGTACTGGTTTGGGCTAGCTATCCAGCTATCCAGCACCTGCCTGCGACCCCTGCCACCACAGTGAGCCTACAGTTACACATTACCTCATTCACTGACAGACTAAACACGTCTTGCAGCCATATTAGCTCTGATTGACTCCTTAAATGTGAGCATTTTTGAAAGCTACACCTAACATGGTTTCCAATGAGGCATTGTATGGAATAAGTGTATAGTCAAGTCTTTATGAAGCCACAGCTTGGGCTATAGAGGCACTTTGGACAAAGCAGGCAGAAAGGAAAGTGAATGTGCATATATGAGTTTTAGAATAGCTTCCTAGACAACAGGGCATTAAGTTAACCTTGCTACATTATACAGTAGCAGTTCAAGTGAATTACTTTTTCAGAAATTGTTCACATTAATATACACATACTCAGAACTAGGCTTGCTGGACCACAATACTGTCACTGGCAACCCACATGCAACAAATATAACACAGTTTCAACTGTGCACACACGTTTTGCCAATTAAAAGATGGTGTGTTGCTTTCCATACATTGCCAATCACAGCATTAAAAAGGGAGGCGGATAAATACGCCTAGTAGTCAATTAACTGGCAGTGAGCAAGTACTCGTCTAGCCCGATCCAAATACCAATATTTTTCTTTAATTTAAGCAAGGGTTCAATGAGGCTGACCCAAACAAACCAATAGCTGACAGGAGCCGACCCAAAGCCCCACTTTTTGTATTCTCTGTACTCAATAACAAAAACGCTGGTTGAGCCAGACCCAAATAGGTTCAGTTCCTGATTAGTGGTATCATGATTATGGGCATGATTTAGATCTTGGCGGATGGGTTACTCCTCACAAGAATAATGGATATCACGTCCGCCGAAATGTAAATCCCATAGGATATAATGGGATTTATATTTCGGCGGACGGAGTAATCCATCCGCAAAGATCTAAATCAGGCCCTATGTGTGAATCTTCCTCTGCTCAAACCCACTGCTTTCTCTTTCTTTGAGGAAAAAGTCAGCTGAACTCCATACTACTTCCATTCCAGAATTTCCTTTGGATCCTTAGAAAGCCTTTCTTAATAATGTTCCTTTCTTAATAAACTTCCCAAGAACAGCTTTCTACATTAGATAATCTAAATTGCAGCACACTATAGCACCAATATGCCTTTAAGTTTGTTTTATTTGTGTTTTTTCACATAGAAGTTATATTTATTTTGAAGTGCTAGACAGGGAGTGTTGGGGCGGCCAACAGGGATGAACGAAGGCAATAGCACAGGTTGCAAATGAATGGTCAGAAGGCAGAACATAATTTCGGGAAGTCCACATAAAGTCTGAGATGAAGAGGAGGGATCAGTTCCCCAAGAACGCCTTCAGATGGTGTTGTTTGACTGTTTTTCATACCCAATTTATACAATTACTGTAATTTTAACTGCAGCTAATGCTACATTAACAAATTGGGTGAGTAAGTGCATTTGGAAGGCTTCTAAAAATCACAAAGTTATGGCTTTGTGGGTGTTCGCTGATGGTCTGAGAAGTTGTGATGACTCACATCAGCACTGGGCAATTGAGGGACCAGTGTTACTCAAAGTCATCCTCCCTGTTCTGTTCTTTGAGCCTCTCCACTGCCCATCCTTCCATTCTGGCCTGCTCAAAAATGCCCAGCACACAAAATAGCACCCAGAGTGCTTCCAATCCAGTATAGACTGTCAGCCCAGCCAGCTTGCACTCTGACAACCCTTATCTACCAGACATTAAATATTGCATTTCCCACAATAATGGCTTGTACCCAATGCCAGGCTGTGTTAGATTTAAAATTCCCTTTCCTATGATGTTTCTGCCGGGCTGTTTTAGATTAGCAGTGTGTGGCTAAATTACATGCATGGATGTTCACGTTCAGTAGCCCGTCCGGTATTCCCCGTAGTATGCAGGCCTCATTAACCAGAGTAACGCCATTTTGTTGTTTTCGTAATCCTTATAAGACTGCCTGTGCCGTGCTCATGTTAGGCCTTAGAGTTTAGAATCGCTTGCCTCAGCAGAACATCGCATTTCGTTATGTTTTCTGTTCATGTTCAAGGCTGCAACTCGACTTGCTAACAGTATAATTATTTTGCTCTGCATTCCATTGTATACATGTAACTCTGCTCCCACGTTAAGAGACGGTGAGACTCGGCACAGTGGCCTTGGGCTGCTGATAGTGCACCCATCTGGCAGGTGTTAGCCCATCTTTCTGTGCCTTCTTTGTTCATGTCCGGCTCCGGCCGGTATTTTTCCACCGAAAGCGTGGCTGAAGTCTCCTGAAGGGTTTATCTTGTATTAGCGAGGGTTGGGGAGGCAGTCCCTCTCCAGCCATCTCAGGGTGCAGGTTATGACGGACTCCTCTGCAGAGTGACGGTAATAAACACCTGTTTGCATTCTCTACTGTCTGACCGACTCTTCATTTTGGGAAGGCATAGCAGGTGGTCATAAGTACCCGCGTGGCCCTAGAGGGCCACGTCCTTCAGTTGGCGCCCGAACAGGGACCCCACGAAAGGGCCCCCTCACCCGTAATCGGGTTTGTAGGTGCCGGGGTGGTGTCTGGTTGGTCGGGTGGATCGGGGCCCCTTACATATAAGACCGAGCTTGGTTCTCGCAGCTGCCCCGCCCTCCCGATCAGACGGATCTCCGGCTAGTGGCCCTTGGCTGGGGTCCTGGAAAGGCGAAACCTTGGAGCTGACCGTTTGGTCCGAGGAGTCAGTAGTGGAGAATAACTTTCTTGACCTGTGTGCACCAGGTGAGTGATTTGGTTCTTGGAAAATGGCGCCATTCTTGGTTAACACGCACCTGTGGGCTGTGTCCTGGTACAGTCTCTGACTGCCTTGTTGTCTGTTGTCTTGGACTTGGTGGGTCTGCGGACCCTTGAGGGACACAGAGCGCTTGTGAGCGGCCTCTGGGCCAACTGGAAATTGGCCTCTTTGTAAAAGGTCCGGGACCGCTCACAGGTTCTTTGCCAGGTCGACTGGAAATTTGATTTGCTTTTGAAAAAGGTCTGGGACTGAAGCCTGTCCTCCTGTATTGGTGCAGTCTTCGGACTGTCTTGGGTGCAGTTTGCGAATTGCCTTGCTTGAACGACACGAGTCGACGGGCTGTGTCTTGGTGCGGTTTAATACCGTCTTGGTTTGTACTTGGCGGGTTTGCGGACCCTTGGAAAAGACACAGAGTGTTCGTGAACAGTCTAACAGGCAAACTGGAAATTTGGCCCATGCTCGAAAAGGTTTGGGACTGTTTGCAAACAATCTGCCAGGCCAACTGGAAATTTGGTCTATGCTCGAAAAGGTCTGGGGCTAGAGCCTGTCTTCTTGAATTTGGTACAGTCCCCGGACTGTTTTCTTAAACGTAGTACAGTCTCAGGGCTGTCTACCTGTCTTGGTGCGGTCTTTTGACTGTTTTGTTCTGGGCTGATTTGTGGCTTGCTTGTTGTGATTGAGTGTTATGAGGTTTGTGGACCGACGTCGGTGGTGGTGTTTGTGAAATGCGTGCTTGAGTGAGTAGCGACTGTGCTTTCCGGACAGTGGTCCTGGTTTGTAAACGGTTTTCATTCCTTTATATCTGTGGGTGTTGTCTGTCCATTAGGGACAGGGCGTGTGTCTATGTTGAGATTCCTTGTTTCAGTAAGTTTGGATGTTTTGGATGCCGATGCTGTTCTAAGAGTGCGCGGCTGGAAGAGAGCCAGCCCGCCCCTCCGGAGGGTACCCGAACTTTGACATGTATGTCAAACACGGTCTTGGCCCTATTATGTTTAGCACGTTGTGGAATAAATATACGAGGGACAATACTGAGCTGCAATGGCCACTTACTGGTTCTTTTGATGAACAGAAAATTAATTTCCTGCAGGATAAATTGTGTGCTAAAAGGAGTAGACAGTCCATGTTCGATTCTTTGAGGGTGTGGCAGAAGGAAGCGAAGCAGTGGCGCATGAGGGAAGAGAAGATGGCCCAGAGGAAAGAGTCACAAATGATTACACAGAAGGCAGTAGCCTATGATAGGGATAGGATAGAGAAAGGCATAGAGCGCGAAGACAGAAGGTTCCGGCTACAGGCTGATAAAAGTTATGTGGTTAGGGAGGAAGGAGACGAACTAGTTGAGGAGCTTCTGGATTCTCGCCCTCCACCACCCTATGCCCCACAGCGAGTATACCCTACGATCCCTACTTCCTCAATCCCGACTTCTGGAGCTGCCCAATCCGGTATTCCCGGCACTGTTGTGTCAGCCCGCTTGCTTCTCTTACACCTCCTCCGCAGGTAGTGAACACGGACGCCGTCCCTTCCCCTGCACTGTCCCTCCCTTCTCCTGACTCGTCTCTGGGTTCCGCCTCATCAGCTACACTTCCCCTTACACCCCCAATGCTGACCCCTTATGTGATGGTGCCTGTTTCTGCTTCTGCTCTCTCCTCCGGGGGCACCACGCCTCAAATGCCGTTTCACATCGAGACTCCTACACATGGACTCTCTGACACCAAATGGGCAGCAGCGCAGGATCGCGTGAAGAAAGTGTTAGTGCGCTCAGCTGTGGAACTGGAGGAGAAACAGATGGTAGCGAATCAGGCAGCTCAGTGGGCTCGACACCCGATTTATAGTGTGGAGGATATCTGGAGTGTGATGAAAGACTATGAGCCCTTCATACAACAGCATGCCCTTAAGCACATGTCGGCTACGCTGATACAGTTGTGGGAGCAGTGCTTTCAGGGCACGGCGCCGCAGATTATTTATGACATACGAGACCGAGTATATGTTACAGACATGGCCCGAATGAAGTTTTTAGTAATGTGACTACACTGGCGGGTTACCGAGGACGATTACTCCAGAAGGTTCCACTATTAGGGACACAGCACCCCATGAGGGAGGTCCATCCCATTTATCATCCTGAAATACCAGATTTACGTGACTCTATAGGTACTGTAATAAGACAGCGGGTTGACGTTCGGTTTCAAGAACAGTGGATCTATACTCCTTGGAAAAGGAGTGAGGTCCTTTCTCTAAAGGGTCAGCTACCGGACCCGAGGAAAAATCCCACTGCATATTATAAAGAACTGACAGAAGCAGCCTCCTCGACAGTCATGACACTGGCTGACATAGAGTTATTCTTTGGTTTGTTGGTACCGGTAGATGTATGGAGGCAGGTCCATACCCAAGACCATGAAACGGAATTGGGGGGTACTTGGGAGGAGATTAGAGCATGGGATAAGGAGCGAAAACCTGGTGAGAAGCCCAAAGCAGAGTTGTTAGCTTTGCCAGGGCGTATTATCGCCTACATGCACTCCCTTATCCCACCGAAGAGAGTGGACTGGGATAAGTTGACTGCATGTCGTCAGAAGAAAGACGAGAGTGTGTCTGACTTCTTTACCAGATTCAAAGGGGTGTTCCTAGACTTTAGTGGCCAGGATTTGTCACAAGAGGGTGGTGTTTGATTGTTTGTGAACAGGTTTGTCACCAATTTGCTCCCTGAGATTGCTGCCCGATTGCAGGCCTCAGAGAGTACTTGGACGACGTCCTCCCCGTCAGTTATATTGAGCATGGCTCAGTATTATGAGCATAGAGAGAATGAAGACAAGGACAGGATGGAGAAGAAGACGAAAGATTTGAAAACGAGAGTGTTGATGCAGCAAGTTGCAATAGGAGGGGGTAGAGGTCGTGGTTCGGGCTCGGCTCCGCGGGGCCCCGGGTCCAACAGGGGTGGCGCTTCGAGTGCGCCCGTGGGACCCAACCAATGTGTGTATTGTAAAAAGGAGGGGCATTGGCGGAACGAGTGTCCAGAATTGTTGCAGAGAGGTGGGGCTCCGAGAGGTTTGGAGGTAGAGGACGTGGAGCAGGAGGCCGAGGGGGAACGCAGTCAGGCAATACAACAGACAATAGGCAGAGCGGAAATTATTTTGACGACCCTCGGGGACGACAGTACTATCATGACGATTGTGACCTGGATGCGGTGACGGGGTTGTCTCACAGCTAGGACAGCCGAGGGCAGGGCGAGGGACCAGTTCCGGTGCCTGTAGATCAGTGTGGACCCTATGTCACTGCGGATTTGCAAGGCTTCACTGAAAAATTTCTAGTTGATACAGGGGCTATGAATAGCTCTGTTTCCCGTTCACTGGTCCCGAGGGCAGCTCTGTCTGGCCAAAATAATATTTCGGTGGGTTTTTCAGGCGGGCCGGTTGTTAGCCCCATTTCCAAACCCCTTGCTTTGACTATTGGTCATTTACAGTTGACTCCCCATTTTTACTGACATCTAATTGTGGAGAGAATTTATTGGGGTTAGATTTGCTGAAAAGATTACATGCGACAATATATTGTTCCCCGGACGGGGTCCACATGACTGTTGGCCCACGAGTTGCCCATGCCAAACAATGCTCTGCTAAAGATGACCCTCTCCCTCCTGAGATCCATGAGGAGCCGCGTATGCTATGGGCGGCGGGTGATACGGATGTAGGGTTGCTCCAGATTCCACCTGTATCCATCCAGATAAAGAATAATGCCAAGTTGCCCCGAATTCCGCAGTACAAAATATCCCAGGCAGGAGAAAAGGCCTTGTTGCAAATAATACGCGACCTGATTAAGTCAGGTGTAGTTGAAGAGACAACAGCGAATGTGTGTAACAGCCCTATTATTCCTATCCTCAAGAAAGTGCCTTTGGATTGCCCTGACCACCACCCTGATGTTTACCGCTTCGTAATTGACCTGAGAGAGGTCAATAAGATTGTAGTTCCTCAATACCCTTTGGTCCCTGACATTACCATGATACTAACTATGATTCCCCCGATGGCTCAGTTCTTCTCAGTGATCGACTTAAAGAATGCTTTCTTTAGTATCCCAATACACCCTGACAGCCGCCATATTTTTGGATTTACAATTGCTGGCCGGAGTTTTAGATTTTGTCGGGCTCCACAAGGCTATACGGAGACTCCCAGTATTTACAGCCAGGCTTTGAAAATGCAGTTGGATTCATTAGAGCTTCCCACGGGCAATGTGCTGCTGCAGTACGTTGATGATTTGTTGGTGGCTTCGGACACTGAACAAGGATGTAAAGAAGCCACAGTTAAATTGCTGTTTCATCTGGCACGCCATGGGCACAAAGTGTCCTTATCGAAATTCCAATATTGTCGACAGGAGGTCACCTACTTAGGTCACCTACTGTCGAAGGAGGGTCGCAGACTAACACCCGAGCGCATAGCGGCTATAACTAATGCACCTGTTCCTAAGACCCAGCGTGAGGTACGCGCGTTTCTGGGTATAACATCGTACTGTCGCCAGTGGATCCCCAATTTCTCCCTACTAACAAAGCCCCTTCTTCACTTCACCACCAAAGATGTGCATGAGCCCTTGCCTTGGACACCTGCATGCCAACAAGCTTTTGAACAATTAAAAACTGCGCTTTGCTCCGCTCCCATGCTTGGCACCCCTGACTACCAGAAGCCTTTTGTGCTCTATGTACATGAGGCGGAAGGTTGCGCGCTTTCTGTTCTAACACAGGGTTTTGGTGGTAAGCAGAGACCCTGCGCTTACTTCTCTGCCATCCTTGACAATGTCGCAAGAGCGCTCCCGAGCTGTCTAAGAGCTGCAGCGGGGTGGCAGTCTCTATTAGACAATCGGCAGGGCTCGTCCTTAACACTGACCTCACAGTTATGGTCCCACATGCTGTGGACGTGCTTTTGAACAAGACAAAGACACAGCACCTCACCAGTGCACGTCTTACTGGATATGAACTGACTCTATTTGCTCCGCACATCACCATTAAACGATGCATTACTCTCAATCCAATCAATCAATCAATCACAGAATTTGTAGAGCGCACTACTTACCCGCGAGGGTCTCAAGGCGCTCGGGAGAAAAAAGGGGGGGGGGTGCTGCCAGGTCTTGAGTAGCCTCCTGAAGGTCAGCAGGTCTCGGGTCTGTCGTAGGCTTAGTGGAAGGGTGTTCCAGGTCTTGGCGGCGAGGTGTGAGAAGGATCTGCCGCCGGTGGTTGTTCTTCGAATGCGAGGGACGGTGGCGATGGAGAGGTCGGCGGATCGGAGCTGGCGGTTGGGGACGTAGAAGAAGAGTCGTCTGTTGAGGTAGGCTGGGCCAGTCTTGTGGAGTGCCTTGTGTGCGTGGATGAGGAGTTTGAAGGAGATTCTCCTGTCGACGGGGAGCCAGTGCAGGTTCCTCAGGTGGGGGGTGATGTGGCTGTGGCGTGGTACGTCGAGGATCAGGCGTGCGGAGGCATTTTGTATGCGTTGCAGTCGCTTGATGAGCTTGGCCAGGGCTCCCGCGTAGAGGGCGTTCCCATAGTCAAGTCTGCTACTGACGAGGGCCTGGGTGACTGTTCTTCTTGTATCTGTCGGGATCCACCTGTAGATCTTGCGAAGCATGCGGAGGGTGTTGAAGCAGGAGGAGGAGACTGCGTTGACTTGCTTGGCCATGGAGAGAGTTGAGTCGAGGATGACTCACAGGTTGCGTGCGTGGTCGGTGGGTGTTGGGGCTGCTCCCAGTGTCGTTGGCCACCAGGAGTCGTCCCAGGCTGAGGTGTTGGAGCCGAGGATGAGGACCTCTGTCTTGTCCGTGTTCAGCTTTAGTCGGCTGATCTTCATCCAATCGGCGACGGCCTTCATTCCTTCATGGAGATTGGATTTGGCGGCGAGGGGGTCCTTGGTGAGGGAGAGGATCAGTTGAGTGTCGTCGGCGTAGGAGATTATGTTGAGGTCGTGCTGTCTGGCGATGCGTGCGAGCGGGGTCATGTAGATGTTGAACAGTGTTGGGCTGAGGGAAGATCCCTGGGGTATGCCGCGGATGATCTCGGAGGCTTCGGATCGGAAAGGTGGGAGGCGGACTCTCTGGGTTCTGCCGTCGAGGAAGGAGGTGGTCTATTCCAGGGCCTTGTCTCGGGTCCCTGCATTGTGGAGGCGTGCGCGTAGAGTGCGGTGGCAGACAGTGTCGAAGGCGGCGGAGAGGTCCAGCAGGATGAGGGCTGCGGTCTCACCGTTGTCCAGCAGGGTCCTGATGTCGTCGGTGGCGGCGATGAGGGCAGTCTCAGTGCTGTGGATGCTGCGGAACCCTGATTGGGATGGGTCCAGGATGTTGTTTTCTTCGAGGTATCGGGTTAGCTGTTTGTTGACGATCTTCTCGATGACCTTGGCTGGGAACGGAAGCAGGGAGATGGGCCGGAAGTTCTTGAGGTCTCTCGGGTCCGCCTTGGGTTTTTGAGTAGGGCGTTGATCTCTGCGTGTTTCCAGCTCTCTGGGAAGGTCGCGGTCTCAAAGGAGAGATTGATAACGTTGCACAGGTGGGGTGCGATGGAGCTGCTGGCTTTGTTGAAGATGTGGTGCGGGAAAGGGTCTGACGGGGAGCCGGAGTGTATTGTGCTCATGGTCTTGATGGTGTCATCGATGTTCACGCTGGCCCAGGCTGGCAAGGGGTCATGGTCGATGGTGTGCGGCGGGTCTGGTGTATCGATCTTAGTAGGGGCTGTCTGGGTGTTGAAGCTGTCGTGGATGTCGGCGATCTTGCGGTGGAAGAAGGTGGCGAGGGAATCGCACAGGGCTTGCGACGGCGGGATGTCGTTGGTGTTGGAGCTGGGGTTGGAGAGTTCCTTCACGATGTTGAAGAGCTCCTTGCTGTTGTGTGCGTTGTTGTCGAGGCGGTCTTTGAAGGAGATTCTCTTGGTGGACCTGATGAGGTGGTGGTGGTTACGGATGGCGTCTTTGTGGGCTGCGTGGCTGTCCGGTGTCTTATCACTGTGCCATTTCTTCTCTAGTTTCCGGCAGGTACGCTTGGAAGCTAGGAGTTCCGGGGTGAACCAGCTGGCTCTTTTGGTGGTGTCGCTGTAGGTGAGTTTTTTCAGCGG
The DNA here is from genome assembly GCA_963921515.1 of Calotriton arnoldi. Lineage (NCBI taxonomy): Eukaryota > Metazoa > Chordata > Amphibia > Caudata > Salamandridae > Calotriton > Calotriton arnoldi. Next base: position 847,720 of record CAWUFW010003731.1, on the reverse strand, counting down.
GGCGAGGGTGTTGGCACAGTCGTCTATCCATCGTCTGAGGTTGCAGGCAGCGTCGTCGGTGTTGGATGGGTCGGAGGGAGGGCTGAGAGCGAGGTTTGCCCGTAGTTGGTCTTCGGTGACTTTGCTCCAGCAGCGGCGTGGGATCTGTTGGGTGCGGTGGTGTGTGGTGGGTTTCTGGAAGGTGAAGTGGATGCAGCGGTGGTCGGTCCAGAGGAGTTCCGTGGTGTGGCTGAAGGAGACGTGGGAGCTTGAGGAGAAGACGGGGTCGAGCGTGTGGCCGGCGGAATGAGTCGGTGTTGTGACGAGCTGTCTCAGTCCGAGGTTGGCGAGGTTGTCGATCAGGGTGGTGGAGTTGCTGTCGTTGTTGTTCTCCAGGTGAAAATTCAGGTCTCCGAGGAGGATGTAGTCGGTAGAGGTCAGGGCGTGCGTGCTGATGAAGTCGGCGATGGAGTCGCTGAACTGGGGTCGGGGCCCAGGGGGTCTGTAGACAAGGGTGCCTCTAAGGGTGGTGTTGGGGTTCGTGTGGATCTGGAAGTGCATGTGTTCGGCGGTGCAGAGAAAGTCGTCGGTGCTGGTCGAGACCCTGATGGAGTTCTTGTGGACGATGGCGATTCCTCCTCCTACTCCGTTGACGCGGTCTCTGCGGGTGATCTTATAGCCGTCTGGGATGGCTATGGCGATGTCGGGTGCGGAGGAGTCGTTCATCCAGGTCTCTGTCAGGAAGGCGACGTCTGGTGATGATGTGTCGAGCAGGTCCCAGAGCTCGACGGCGTGTTTGCGTGCGGAGCGGGTGTTCAGTAGGATGCATCGGAGGTGGTTGAGGTCCTTCTTGGCAGGCGCTTCGGTGGCTCTGAGGCTGGTGTAGCTGCAGTTCCGGCAGGTGAAGGGGCCATGAGTGCATTTCGGGGCGGCCTTGAAGCAGTTGTGTGTTCGTCCGGGGTTGAGAGCGTGGAGTGTGGTGGCATCGTAACGGCGTCGGTCCTCGAGGCTGGAGCGGGGGGCACGCGGCCCAGGGGTTCTGGCACTGGGCGCGGTCCAGGCGCGGACGGGCGCAGACGGGCTTGCCTTAGGCACGCCTTCGGCGCGCCCGCTGCGCGCATCTGCTGCGCGGCCGCACAGCGGCCGCCATATATGGGGAGGTGGGAGGGAGGAGCAGCTGGGAGGCGGGAGGCAGGGGCAGCGATGGGCAGTCAGGGGGGCGGGGCCGCAGGGGACGCAGCGGCGGGAGTGGAGAGAGGCAACGGGGGTACAGAAGGCAAGATTGGGCACGGAAAAATGGGGGCACGAGGAGCAAACAGAAAGCAAAATGGACACAGGAAATGGGGGCACGAGGGGAAACAGAAGGCAAAAATGGACACACAAAATGGGGGCACGAGGGGAAACAGAAGGCAAAATTGGGCACAGTCAAATGGGGGCACGAGGGGAAACAGAAGGCAAAACGGGCACCGAGGCAACAAGCAGAGGGGCGAGCTTACCAGCAGCAGCAGCGGGCAGGACAACACAGGCGGAGCTGTGTGGCAGGGGAGCGACCTACCTGGCAAGGTCAAGGCCACGTTACTACCCCTCCCTTTGGAAGAAAAGGACAGTGATGTCCATGATTGCTTGTTTCGGATGGAAGAGGAAACGAAGGGACGGGTAGACTTGACAGATGTTCCCTTATCTGACCCCCAAGGGGAACTATATGTCGATGGCTCTTGTTTCAAACTGCCGGACGGCACTACTACTGCCGCCTATGCAATAACGACATTACATACTGTAGTTGAGACATCCCATATCCCATATCAGTCTGCCAAAGCTGCCGAGTTAGTGGCCCTCCTGAGAGCTTGCGAACTGAGTGAAGGACTGACTGTTAATGTCTACACTGACAGTCAGTACGCCTTCAGGGTAGCACATAATTTTGGGCGCCTCTGGGCGGAGAGAGGGTTTCTGACATCCCATGGGCAGAGGATACAGCACGGTCCATTGATACTTAGATTATTATCAGCCTTGACTCTTCCTGACAAGTTAGGTATAATAAAATGCAGCGCCCATAAAGCAGTGGTGGATGATGTGGGGAGGGGTAATGCCTTTGCGGACCAAACAGCCAAAGAGACAGCCAGAACAAAGATGAATAGGATGTTTGTAGCGGGACCTGCTAGATTGGTTCCAGACAATGCGATGTTTGAGGACACTGTGGAAAGCGTGAGGGAGATACAAAGAGAAGCGACAGCAGACAAATTGGCAATGTGGGAGGGGAGAACAGGACGCTTAGATGAGGATGAGAGTTGGACTGATTTGTCAGACAAACGGAGATGGTTGGTGCCCAATGCTTATGTTTTCCCTGTAGTCACTATGGCCCATGGCCCAGCACACATTAGTGCAAAAGGCATTTGTAAACTGTTAGATCCAGTATGGCAGAATGAGAATATCCCTAAAGTTGCAACACATCTAGTGAGGCACTGTATCGTTTGTTTGAAGCACAATCCTGGAAAGGGCACCACTTCACCTGCTGGTAACTTTGCACCACCTTCCTTCCCTTTCGGGGTCATCCAAATGGATTACATTGAAATGGAGCGAGTAAACAACCTGAAGTACGTACTGGTGGTAGTTTGTGCCTTTAGTAAGTGGGTAGAGGCCTACCCAACTAAAGAGAATACAGCCATAGCAACAGCGAAGGTTCTTTTAAAGGAGTACTTCCCACGCTACAGAATGCCACGCGTGATCTGGAGTGACAATGGGAGCCACTTCAATGTGAGAGTCATTGAGCTGGTGTGCAAGGGCCTACAAATTACACAGAAATGTCATGCGGCCAACCATCCTCAATCGGCTGGCCTGGTCGAGAAGTACAACGGTATCCTCAAACTGAAACTAGCCAAGATTCATGAGAGCACAGGATTGAAATGGCCTGATGCATTGCCCCTAGCCCTAATGTCAGCAAGAGTGACTGCACATTCTAGGACAGGATTATCACGTTACGAAGTGATTTTCGGGCGCCCTGCTAATGTATGGGGCGTCCCAAGACCTAAACGTTTTTCAGAGATAGAATACCCTCTTTTGATTGACTATTTGTATGCCTTGTCTAAAAATCTGCGTTCTGTCCACCAACAGATATCTGCCGCCCTACAACCACTGCCAGAGGGTCCCGGACATCGGATCCAGCCTGGAGACTTTGTCCTTGTTCGCCAGTTTCAACGCAAGTCCTGTTTGGAGCCGCGGTGGAGAGGCCCTACCCAAGTGCTCTTGGCTACTAGGACGGCTGTGAAGGTGGATGGCCGAAAGCACTGGGTGCATGCTTCTCATATAAAGAAGGTGCCTCTCCCGCTCCCGTATGATTTCTGGGTGAAGATCGGGATTGCTGACCAGGACGGGGAGCTGGTTCGCTTTGTTCCCTTTTCTGATGCCCGGCTGAGAGGGGCACAGACCGACAAGGAAAGTGATGAGGTTCTGTTCGAGGCGATTCCCCCGGAGATAAGGACCGCCTCGGATACTCCAGCCCCCACAGCACCAAGTCCTGTGTCCCGATCCCCAACAGATTCTGAGTCCTTGCCCTTGTTTGTTGATGAAGAAGTGCCTGGGCACACTAGGTACAATCTGCGGCCCCGACGGAAGGACAGTGCGCCAGCAGGGCAACACAGGAGCTAGGGAAGGACGTGAGCTTAGGGTGCAGGCGTTGCGCCTCTGGCACCTGTTTTAGATTAGAGTGACGAACATTGGTGCACTGCCCTGAACACTGGACAGGATCGTTGAGGCTATTTGCCCAGGAGGGAGGTTGCCCTATCCTGAAAGAAGGATTGTTTTCAAAAAGGGCCGCAATTGTTTTACTGGGTTGCAGTTGTGCAGCTCCACCGTGGGAAAAAGAACATTTGATGAACGATAGGAGCCTGCCTGTGAGGCTCTAGACGGACACAGGGAAGAAGAATACCCCTCTGGCTGGTTGTACTGCGGCTCACATTTCCCCAAGTACTTTTCAGCAATGCATCCTTTTGGTCGCCCCATCCTCGATGAGGAGCAGCCCTTTGCGGCTCCCCGCTTATATCCCCATGGTCCTGTGTGGTCTACTTGGTCCCTTAAAACTAAAATTATATTTGTGGTGATAATCTTGCTTTCTCTGATCTTTGTAATTGGAATACTGTTCGTTCTGGAAGAAAAATATCCTGTGCATGCTTGGATAAGTACTACCCCCACACCCCTTGAGCATATTATTGGAACTTTAGCCCCCCACAAAGAAGAACACTGCAAGACTTATAAAGATAACGTTTTTATTCAGACGCTGCATCAAACACATGCTGTTTATAATACGACAAACTGTTGGGTGTGTGGGTTGCTGCCCTCAGCCACACACAAAAGTGAAACACTGCTGCCTATGCCTTTATCTTATGTTAACAGTTGTGAGGGTTGGTTTACATTACTTAGTCTGGTCCGCCCCTTTTCTCAACCAGATTCCTTGGAACACAGGAGCACTATGCCCCGTTCATCAATGACAATGAAAGTGTACCCTCAACATAGGTCACCATATGATGCTTCCCCTGGAGATGGGCGTTTTGACCGGATTTTCCTGACTTCTTGCCTTAGAGCAGTAAATAGAGGGGCCAAGATAAATAAAACAGAAGAGGACGGGGACAGATTCTTGCAGTTTAATGTGACTGAATATTATCAATCCTTTCAAAAATGTAATGTTACTAATGATAAGCCCATGCCCCTGGCGGTTGTGAATGTGCCGTCTTCCTTCTGCGTCCAAGGAATAGGGAGTATAGAAGTAGGGAACAGTACCTGCAACATGACTTCCATACTGAAGATGCCCAAGAGCCCACCATTGATTCCACCACCTAACATTTATTTTATTTGTGGAAACCGTGGTTATGTGTGGTTACCTGAGGGGTGGTCAGGACGATGCTACCTCTCTTACCTCCTTCCCTTAGTATATGTGGCCCCTTCTGACTATCACAAGATGCACCGGCTACAGCGCCGGCATGTCATAATTTCCCGAATCAAGAGACTTGTTAATGCAGATGATATTGATCAGAAAGATACTTCCTTACAGCAGTTTACTGATATAATGAAGGGTCTCACACCGTTCTGGGGTCCCATATTCAATAGCCGCAACATTAGGCATTTGACAAGAGTAGTAGAGGGGGTCATCAACACGATGGCAGACATACTTATGAACATCACTGTCGAGCTCCAGGCCACGAGACTTGTCTCGCTCCAAAACAGGATGGTTTTAGATGTTATTTTAGCCGATAGGGGTGGAGCATGTCGCGTCATCGGGAGCAGTTACTGTGTATATATACCAGACACTGCCCCGACTGTCAATTTAGCAATTCAGAAATTACATAAGCTCGCTTCAGAGATCCATGTAGATAATGGCTCTTGGTCTCTCACAGGGTGGCTCTGGGGTCTACTAACGTCATGGGGTTGGAAGATTCTGCTTGTCCTACTCGGTACTGCAGGTATTATATTTACTAGCTGCCCTTGTATCCATTGTCTCCCAGCATGTTGTTCTTATTGTGTGACTAGGCTTACCCCAAGTGTTCCAAGACATGACAAACAAAGTTCCAGAATGATGTTACAAGAGATTCAGTCAATAATGTTGATAGATGATGCTCTCTTTGATTATTAAATAGCAATATGATGGCTGTTCATTTTCATATTATCCTACCTTGCTCAATGCATTTATCCAGTCCCATCCTCTTCCCTTAGAATTGTAAAGACCCTGCCGGACAGCACTAAAGGTTTTAGCCAACACTGCTAAAAGGAGGGTCTGTTAGATTTAAAATTCCCTTTCCTATGATGTTTCTGCCGGGCTGTTTTTGATTAGCAGTGTGTGGCTAAATTACATGCATGGATGTTCACGTTCAGTAGCCCGTCAGGTATTCCCTGTAGTATGCAGGCCTCATTAACCAGAGTAACGCCATTTTGTTTTTTTCGTAATCCTTATAAGACTGCCTGTGCCGTGCTCATGTTAGGCCTTAGAGTTTAGAATCGCTTGCCCCAGCAGAACATCACATTTCATTATGTTTTCTGTTCATGTTCAAGGCTGCAACTCGACTTGCTAACAGTATAATTATTTTGCTCTGCATTCCATTGTATACATGTAACTCTGCTCCCACGTTAAGAGACGGTGAGACTCGGCACAGTGGCCTTGGGCTGCTGATAGTGCACCCATCTGGCAGGTGTTAGCCCATCTTTCTGTGCCTTCTTTGTTCGTGTCTGGCTCCGGGCGGTATTTTTCCACCGAAGGCGTGGCTGAAGTCTCCTGAAGGGTTTATCTTGTATTAGCGAGGGTTGGGGAGGCAGTCCCTCTCCAGCCATCTCAGGGTGCAGGTTATGACGGACTCCTCTGCAGAGTGATGGTAATAAACACTTGTTTGCATTCTCTACTGTCTGACCGACTCTTCATTTTGGGAAGGCATAGCAGGTGGTCATAAGTACCCGCGTGGCCCTAGAGTGCCACGTCCTTCAGCTGGGAACCCAAAGAAGTCCTGGTAATTTTCCCGGACCAGCCACTGGGGAAGCTCTGCCTGTCCCTGGGAGGCTGGAAGCGCTTGCTTGCTACTTTGGGGGACAATATTGCAGCAGGGCTGCAAAACCGGCCCCCGGTAACAAAACAGGCCCCCATCATTGCAAAACCGGCTCCCACCCATCCAGCCTCCCAGGAAAACATCTGATGCCCAGTACGGCCAGTACCTCCAGATTAACCTGGCTAACTGGTTGTCCCGCTCCTGCTGACAGTGTCCTTTGGGAGAGTGCATTACGAGACGTCAGTATTTGGGTTTTATTTCCACAACCCCACAGCTAATGATATTGGAAGTTTTTCCTGTTAATTCAACATTTCGGAATTAATGGGGAGTCCTTACTGAACCCTTAAAATCCCCTGGAAAATGAGGAATTGAGGCATTGAGATTCCAGATCATCATCCACCAATAGCCCCCCATTCTCCCCTGCACTTTCCCTCAGAAATTTCGCGTGGTCCCCAGGAGAATATTTCCGGGTCCACCGTGTTCCCACATGTCTCAGAATCCCAATGTAATTTGGATTCCTGACAATGGATCCATCAAAGATTCCAAGAAAGTTGCAACGGGGTCTAGTAAAGAAACACATTTTGCAGATCGAACCTTTAGTTTATAGATGTGAGTGAAGACAAAAGGCCTACAAAGTTCAAAATTCTGTTGATTGCCAGAATCTGGGGGAATTTCCACATTCAATTGCTCTGTTATTCTAGCTCTCCTGTCAAAATGCTTTATTTGTGAGTGGAAGCACTGCAGTAGCTGTTCCGAATTTCTAACACATTTTCTATGCTCGTTTTAATGCCATGTTAAACGCCGAAATAACGTTCTCACACTTTTCAGTCCTGAGAGTGTTCAGCTATTTTTGTAGACTTGTGTTTTTTCACTCTGGGGTCTTTGCTTTCGGCTCATTTAATTGATGACAGTGGCGCTCCCTCATTGTTTTCATCATAAACCACACACTTTGTTCTGGTCTGCGCTCAAAACAAACATGTGAAAATGTTCACAATTTTGGACCATACTCTAGATTTGCATATTTGTTCTTTTCTTTTCCAAGTTCCAACAAACCCAATAGAAATAGAGAATGCGAATGAAGAAAGCTTGAAAATGTCACTTTTATTAAAAACGGCATATTTACCCATCTTTCAGCAACACTTAAAGCAACAAAATCGTTCACACCCCATGTTTTACCGACTTTTGACCGATGCATGCCTACAATGTACCATCAGCTTGCTAGGTGCTCCACTAATGTTGCTGAACCATCAGATTTAGAGATCGGGAAGCCGTCTTATATATGTATATGTACATTATTGACATTATGCTATAAAAATATCCCTTCTGTCTTTCTGTCCCTCATTCCTCTGACTCATCCCAAACGTTTCTGACTACCATGAACCCCTAAACATCCTTCTCAAACTTTCACCCCTTCTTTTTAGCCATGCCATATAAACTAACAAGCAAACACAATCACTATTTACAAAAACAACTTACTACTTCCCCTTTTCAAATGCATTCTTATCATACTATGCCTACTCAAAACTACCCTTTTTAAATCGATTCCTATCATTCTAGCCCTACTCCAAACTCCACTAAACACACAAGAAACCAAGAGCACAAACTTAACACAAGTAATGCAAAACAAACAAAAAACAAATAAGCATTAGAGCTAACCTTCTAACTACTAATCTTGGGTTCCGGAGTAGCATGGTACTCACTGAAAAAGCACTTCAATGCCTTGTCAGGGGTCATAAGCGCCATATAAATACATTTTCTGTTTACAATTTACAATCTTCACATGGATGCACCAATGTGACATTAAACATTTTGAACTATTTCTAGCTAAGGAAGAGAGAAGAGATTATAGTTTCTTGACCAAAATATCATACACTTTATGTGGTCACATATGTTTCAGAAAAACAATGGGAAAACTATACAGCGTGCGCTTCATCAATGCATATAGGCACTTATTCACAGTATGCAGCATTCTAAGATGGCTACCACTGGACATGCAAAAGAAAATAAAAACATATTCAAGGTTCATTGCTGCATATGGCACAAGAAATAGATCATGAACTATTCAAGATGGTAGTACTTTGCCACAAAATCCAACAATGTGCTTTACAACTGTCTTATTGGTTGTGCCAGGCCATCTCCAATCACCAACAACTGCTGATACATGTCAGGGTAAAATTATAAAACTGACATATTAAGAGCTCAGGTGGTGGTAGTTAAGACCCAATAAAACTAACACATAGAAAGCACATTGGCAAATCATTCACACTGACAAAAATCAGAATTAGAACAAACATCACCACAACAGTAATAGCACTGAAGCACAAGAACTATGGTGGCTCACACACAAAGCTTGCTTTGTGTAAATGATAAAAGCACATTCACTCTGTATTCACCAAGACCTGTATGGATAGATTTTTGGGGATACATTAAAAAAGGACAGAAATGCGTTAGTTGAGTACAACATGGTCTTGTTTGGCAAAGGTGCACACATCTACACCGAGAGAAATGAATCTAACAGCTTATAAACAGTTCTTCAAAATGGTATTCAATGACTCTAATAGCCATACACCTTCAACATATGTAGGGTGTATGAAACCTTTATTGCATGTGTTGAGATGGCCAAGAGGTAGAGAAGGAAGAAAAGGATGCGGAGCAGGAACGCTACATATTAGACAAACAGCATGTCAAGATAACTGGCAGGCCTTAACTGTTATCATGATGGTGCCCAGCCCTACCTCTATTACCTACCTGATGAACCTAAGCTCAGATACCACACCACATGCCCTGAATAGGATCTTAGATTTATCACAAGAGATGTCTACAAAAGAACGTGTGCAGCTTGTCATACCAATGGGTGATAGGTATAGACATAAGGTGCTCAGACCAAATAGGAGGTAGAAGAATGAGGGATAAAGAAGTTCTTGGCCTACCACAGAAATTACTGCTAAACCCCAGACCCACCAGCAAGCAACAGCCAGATGTCCAGCACATATTGTCTGTCCTGTTTGAGACGGTGAGGGATAAGTTTAATGTAGCAGGTACATTCGTATAATGAGTTCAGTGTTAGCTGATGAGATCTTTAAATAACTGGGATGTCACAAAGTCAATTTGCAGCATGACCCAGTCTGGCTTTTATTCTTCTCAGTACCGATAAATGTCAAGTATCAGTGATAGAATGCACTCATTAAAAGATACTGGGCCTGATTCACAAATAATTTGCCATTACTTTCCCTTAGAGTAGTCATGGCTTGCTACTACATTCAGGAGTAAGCCAAAGACAACTGCAATGGTAAGTCAAATCTGCTCACAGCCCACAACAACTGACAGAGATAATGGCCAATCGGCTTGAGAATCAGAATGACACCATCCATCAGAAGAGTGACACAATCATGTAATACAGGGTCTGGTGTAGACCAAAAGATCCTTATTAGAGCCATGAACTGAATAATTGTTGCCAAAAAAAAGGTTGCTGCAATGGCAATAGAGGCAAGGCAGTATTATCAAGATGTAATGAGAAACTAAGGATTATAATACATGTCATAAAGCTGTGCCCTGAAGTGTGCATCATCCCTACCTCTGCTTCACCTACTGCAACCTTACAACCAAACACACTAATAGGAAGAGACCAATATATGGCCTGTCATGGAGTGGTGTTCCCTCAATTGTTCATCTACTTAGCTCTGGTTAAAAGTAAAAGTCTCTGAAATTCATAAATGACAATTTATCCAATCAGTCATTTTATCAATAGTATGTGGTATGTAGAGGTGTGTAATATGTGAAAGATCACAGATCTTGGATTGGTGCTAGTTCAATTAAGACCAAGCTCAATTGCACTCTTAAACTTTAGCTGGATAAGAAATAACATTGGTAAAACCAACTGTACTATCCAACATAATAGTGAAAGGACTACTTACTGTATTGCTAGGTGTTGGAAAGTTCCCCTTTCTGCAGGGTCACCCCAGATGTGTTGCCTTTTGTCGATGAACCAATTTTTGTTGGCATCAGCCTGCTCACACCCACAAACTCTAACCCCGAACACCTACACACCCATTGTGACCTTCTCACAACTCAAGCCACAATCTCCATCATGAACTCTGTGCACACTGGAACACCCACTATCCCCTGTCCCCACCATGTCTTGAACCTCAGGAGCAAGACAATTGGGGATGAGCTCAAGAAAGTCCTGAACACCTCCATCACCTCGGCCTCCTTCCCTGAGGACTGGAAGCATGCTGAAGTGAGACCCCTCCTGAAGCAACCATCCGCCAACCCAGCAAAATTGAAGAACTACTGGCCCATCTCCCTGCTCCCCTTTCCAGAGAAGGCAATCAACCAGCAACTCACCAAACACCTGGAATACAACAACCTCCTGTACCCCTCTCAATCCAGATTTTGAGCCAACCACAGCACCGAGTCAGCCCTGATTGCAGCCACTGATGACATCAGGGCCCTCCTGGACCACGGCGAAACAGCAGCCCTCATACCTCAGGACCTGTCAGCCGCCTTCAACACCGTCTCCTATCACATCTTGATCAATAGACTCCACCACATTGGAATCCTGGGAGGCGCCCTAAAATGGATCTCGTCATACCTCACCTGAAGACCCCAGAGAATCCTACTCCCACCTCAGAACCCTAGAAGATCATCTGCGGTGCCCTCCAAGGATCAACCCTCAACCCCCACCCTCTTCAACACAAATATGACACCCTTGGCCAACACCATCAGATCGCACGGACACAACATCACCTTCTACGCCGATCACACGCAGCTCATCCATCACCAGAGCCAACTTCCACAGTTGTATGATGAATGTCGCCAACTGGATGAAGGAAAACTGTCTCAAGCTCACGCAGACAAGACGGAAGTCTTCATCTTTGGGAACAACACCTCACCATGGACCAAAGCATGGTGGCCTGCTGAACTCAGTCCATCCTCCATCTTGACAGGCCACACCCGCAACCTCGGTATCATCTTGGACAGCAAGCTATCTATGAAAAAAACAGGTAAACGCAGTCTCATCCACCTACTTCCACACCCTATGCATGCTCTGCAAGATCTTCAGGTGACTCCCAGTCAACACCAGAAGGACCGTCACGCAGGCCCTCATCACCAGCAGGCTGGACTACGGGAACACACTGTACATAGGAATCACCGCAAGCCTCTAAAAGAGACTAAAGGCAATACAAAACTCAGCTGCAAGACCTCCCTAGATGGACCCACATCACACCCCACCTCAAGAAGCTACACTGGCTCCCGATCCAGAAGAGATGTCAGTTCAAGATGCTAACCCACGCATACAAAGTTCTGCACAAGGAAGGACTAGCATACATCAACAAATGCATAAACTATCACCAACTTATCAGACACCTACAATCCACCACCCTCTTCCTCCCAGACACCCCTCTAATCTGCCGAGGCAACAGGGGAGGATGCTCCTTCTCACACATGGCGACCAAAGCTTGGAACAAACTTCCCCTGCTCCTCAGGACTGCCTCATCACTCCAGCAATTCAGAAAAGGACTCAAGACCTGGCTGTTCGAGTGAACAAATGACTACTAAGCAGTGAGGAACTCCAGCACCTTGAGACCCTCACAGGTGGTTTGCCACACTTTATAAATCCTTGATTGATTTATTGATTGTTGGCCATAGACCTCTGTACACCTTACCCCTGCTAACCAGTAGTAAAGTGTTTGTGCTCTCTCTTTCAATCACGGAAAAATTGGCATTTATCAAATTGGCACATTTAATTTACTTATAAGTCCCTAGTGTACGGTACTACATGTACCCAGGGCCTGTACAGTAAATGCTACTCGTGGGCTGCAGCACTCATTGTGCCACCCACTAAAGTAGCACTGTAAAGCATGTCTGCAAGCTTGCCCCTGCAGCCTGCAATGTTAACCTACATCTCCCTTTTTATGCTTACAAGTCACCGCTGTGATAGGCCAATACGTTCTTTGGGCAGAGTGTTTGCTATTTAAAAAGTAGGGAATGTATAGTTAATGGTTTACATGTCCTGACAGTGATACACCTCAAAAGTCATTTTTCACTGTGGCAAGGCTTGCATTCCCACAGGAGAACACAGCTTTACATTATGACAGCTTATAATGCTTAACTTCAGTTTGAGAGTAGCTAGAAAAATGGTTCAAGAATTAATTTAATAGTAATTTAAAATCGAATTTACTGGTCAAGTTGGATTTTATATTACTATTTTAAAAATAACACTTTTAGAAAGTTGTCATTTTCATTCCTAAGCCAAAAGGGGCCTTTCTGCCAGCGTGCAGTGTCACCAAACTGCTGATAGCTCCCTTATGATGAGATGTGGATTGCTCCCAGACAGAGGACATAGGGCTTGGGTGCAGAGAGAAGATTTTCTTCCTGTAGCCAGCCCCCCCACCCCTGAACTTCAAGGGATGCCTACTTTGCCAGTGGCTGATGCAGCTCACACCTAGGTCTGGCTCCCTTTTGTCTTGCTAGACAGCTTGACTCCTAACCCAGTGGGAGAAGGGAGCTGCCCCGGAACTGGTTTGGAGTGACACACAAGGGAGAGTTAGCCCATTATCATAGCCATACCTCAGGGTCACTCTGATCAGGGAAAGAAACTTTCTGCCATGTTGGATTTAGGTAGCAATGGGCACTGTGTGATAGTTTACAGTAAAACACACACAAAGTGCTGCAAAAGTGGATGGGGTCACCCCTGGGAACTTTCACCATATTGGTTAGAGAGTAGCCAGGAGTTTCCCCCACTGAAAGGCTGGCAATGTGTATAAATGTGGCATCCCTAGTACCCTCCTCAGAACACTCCTGGACCTGTGATGAATCTGAATGAGGACTGATCTTCTGTAGGAAGAACCTGAAGGAAGACTGCATCTGCTTGCTCGAACCTTGGATCCCAGAAGGGACTCCAAGGATCAGTTGGCTGACCACCAGTTTGAACTACAGGGAGACAATAAGCTTCCAGAGGCCATTTTCCTGCAACTGCCCAGCTGACCAGTACCAACTCGGCCTGCTCTGGACCATGCTGCTGGCATCCGTTGAAGTGATTCTTAACCCACCCAAGTGGTGCCCCCTCAGGGTCTTGGACCCTTAGCTGGTGTACTCCTCCTGTTCTCAAACTGCAAGAAGTGGGACTTCAAACCTTTTTGCCAACTTTCTGTCTGGAGAATCCACAGAGACTGGGATCGCCGTCGAGGCCACAGCTGTCTGCGTTAAATCAGCGGTCGGTCTCATCTTGCTGATTTGCCCTGCTGAAGGAGAGCTGACGTCCAGAAAAGTTTCTAAGCCCAAACGTAGAGGGCTTCATCGTGACCGATACCAAGAAGCAACCCGTTGATACAGAGGCCTTCCTGGGCACAGACTTCAGACTTCTCCCGCTCGGAGCTCTTCTGCCTTCATTGACAACTGCACTGGGACCCTGATCTTCAGCAACCCACTGTTGTGGAGCTCTGTTTCAGATCCAGCTTTCACCTTTCTCTGCCGACAACATTGATGACCACTTTTTACCCAGAAAAGTTGTTAAGTATGAAGGTAAAACCTTCTACCATGACAAACCCGGTCCCTGTATCTCACTAGCAATCCATCACTGTCAGCCTTTTTGTTTTTTTTTAGAGTTTTATATAGCACGAACTAGACCCGAGACATCGGGTATCAGAGCACTTTACATGAGCACCAGTTTTGTTACAAAAGGACACAATCATTTTTGTTAGGCACGGGGAGATTAAGTGATCTGCCCAGAATCACAGGATGTTGAGCGTCGTTGCCGAGACTCGAACCCGGTTCCCCAGCTTCGAGATTTACTGCTCTAGCCGTAAGCCTACATCCTCTCCCCATACTTAAAGCCTTAAATTTGACTTCAACACGGTTTAGTGGGACCAGATGACTGTAGTGACTCTTTGTGCTTTTTGATATTGTTGAAGCACAGGTTTATGCAGTGACGTTAGTGGTTCATCTTAACAAGGATTGTGATTATTTTTTGAGGGGTGCTCTCACTCACCTTAACTAATACTCCAAATTCTTACATGGGTAAAAACAGTAAGTTGATAATGGAATTTTGATAACCTGCCTCAGTGCAAAGGCTTCATGAATAGATTTAGACTACTCAAATCACTAAAATATGTTCACAACAATGCAAGGTGTATGCTGATTGTGTGCTCCTGCCCAGACCAAGCTTGAATGTCAATTTGGTTTTATGAACACCAGCTAGTACACCACATATGGGGGATCTGGAGTAGTTCAGTGGGTCAACATGTACATATAAACTGATAATTGTAATGCTAAAGTTGTGTACTGGCACAGGATGCATAACTAATCATTGGTAAGGATCATGAGCTCTCAGACTGGGGGTAAATATGTGTGACAGCGATGTGGAATGGTTTGACTAGTTATCATCCAGTGTGGTAGCACAAGTGAGCATATGTGTATTTGTTTTCAATCAGGAGATTACTGAGGCTTTGTTGTTATTGTGCAGATTACTATGATTGTTGTGATGGACACACACATTTGTGTTAGCCATTCTCTGGGTGCAGAAACATGTGGTCCCCACGATAGGGATTGTGAGAGATGATGGTTTTAGCTAGTGTGAAGTTTGACTTTTTCATGTTCTTGCTTGCTTTAGGCTCATGTGACATTCACAGAGGGTTGCCATTGTCTAAATTGTCTGAAGCTATGGAGTTTTATGGGTTTTGCTGGCCTGCCTTTTCTGCTGTTTGAGATGAAGAGATGTGGATCTACTGGTAACAGTGGTGGATTGATGATTTGGATGTATGGGAAGGGATACTGTCAGTGCTGGAATTGTATAGTGAATATCTTATGTGAGCAACTGTTACTGCATTGTAGTGTCACATGAGTAGATGTATACATATGTGCATCCAGGATCTAGGATGTCGAGATATTTTTGGAAATATTGGTCAAAAGATGTGAATTTTGTTGATGTCACATCAGTGGAAGTGTGCAAGGGCAGCATGTTTAGGGTGCTTTACTCATCCAGTGGTCCAAGCAATATGTGTGCTTTAATGTTCAGGAAGTAGAGCTAGTTGGCAGGTCTGACTTTTGCAATATGGCTTTGTACAGTGAATGTTGGCAACTCTGCAGTTTGCATTGTACATCATCATCTATTGAAAGTTTGCCCATACACAAACACACTTATGCCTGTAACTAGATGATACTTCAGGGACATGCACTGTGACACTGCCTGTGGTGGATGATGGGCCACAGAATAAGTAACTTCCTTTCAAGGTTTTCAGACTTTCTTATCTCTGAAAAAGCAACTACCACTGTTCCCTAGGTGTCTGTGATACTCTGGACACACATTTATTCGCACAAGCTCTGGTATGTAATTGTTGCTTTCTGTACAGATGGGCATTGAAAAGGTATAATGTTCCAAATCATGCCATGCCAATGTTTGGGAACACGCATCATCAGAGGAAGTATTTGTTCACCGGGAGTAGCATTCACAAATCAGAAGTGTCTTGCCCTTGACTGGTGTGAATGTAGGTGCTGCGTTCAGTTCCTATATTGTGCCAATCATAGGAGGCTGACTTTGCAAAACTACTACTGTAAACAGGTTTTAGGGAGAAAGGGCATTAAACGGTTTGTGGGTGAATGGAAGTCAGATGTAAATATAGGGAGTCATGTCTTACAGTGATGTTTCTGGTGTTCCTTCAATGACAGAGTAAAGGATTTCCACGTTGTACCTCCTCACTTCCGGTTCCGTATAAACCCAGACTGCAAATTACCTTATTCCACCATTTCAGATGGGATGAAAAAATATCAAATCAAATCAATCAAATCAAAGGCATTTATATAGCACACAGCTACTCAAAGAGTGTCCCGGCGTACAGGTATGTTAACCGCTGCTCTCACCAAGAACGGGATATGATCTAGAAGGCCTCGTTAAACAGCCAGGTTTTCAGGCTACATTTAAAAGAGCTTGCATCCTTAGTTGCACTGAGGTACAGGGGAAGAGTATTCCAGCTAGCGTCAGCTAGCATAGAGAAAGAGGTACCTCCCCATTCCTTCCTCCTTGTCTTTGGGACTACTGCCAGCAGTGCATCAGCAGACCATGAAGTTCTAGATGGATTATAGAGGGGGAGTCGTTGCATTCGATATTTAGGGCCTATTCCATAGAAAGCTCTATTAGGTTTAGGTTTAGGTTTAGGGGATTTATAAAGCGCGTGACTACCCTTGGGCATCTCAGCGCTGAAGTGATACAGGATAGGCAGATGTTAGCACAAGGGATTAGGGGAAGAGCCATGTTTTAAGTCTTTTTTTGAAGGACACTTCGTTTTCAATTAATCGGAGTTCTGGATCCATACTGTTCCACAATTTGGGTACCAGATGAGTGAGTGACCTTCCGCCCCCATCTGGCTCTCTTGAATCTGGTAGGATTCATCAGAAAGTTAGAGCTTGACCTAAGATGGCGACAGGGTAAGTAATGTGAGACCAACTTTTGGACCAGGGAGGGGCCTCTCCCATACATGGCTCGGTGAGCCAGGCTTAAGGACTTAAATTTGATCCTGGCTTGGACTGGAAGCCAATGAAGCTCCCTCAGTGAGGGTCTGGCTGAATAGTGTCTGGGTATATTCAACAGCAATCGGGCAGCTGCATTCTGTACGACTTGCAGTCTATTTGTAATGTATTTAGGAGAGCCCAGAAAGAGAGAGTTGCCATAGTCCAACCTCGATACCACCAAGGCTTGCACTACAGTCTTCCTCGACTTCTCTGGGAGCAGGGCCATTATTTTTCTAATCATACGGAGTATCCCATAGCAGGTGTTTGAAAGTTTTCTGGCCTGGACCTCCATCGTCAAGTTCTGGTCCAGCCACATGCCTAAGTTTTTTATGGCTGTTTTAGGAGGGGGTGGCGGCCCCCAATTGGCTGGCCAGGGAATCTCTGAGCGAGGGCTAAAGTTGCTGCCCAGGATCATTAGCTCGGTTTTGTCCCCATTCAATTTAAGGCTGCAATCAGCCATCCAAGATCCTATTTTTTCCAGGCAAGGGACAAGTTGTCTGTGGTCCGAGTCAAGGGAGTCTGAGATTGAGACCACTAGTTGCGTGTCATCCGCATATGACATGATGGAGAGGCCAAATTCCTGTATAATGTGGGCCAAGGGGCTAAGGTATATGTTAAAGAGTGTAGGACTTAGGGAGGATCCCTGAGGGACTCCCCAGGGAGCTGAGAGGGAGTCTGACGTGAATCCGGCCTCCTTGCATTGGAAGGATCTCTCACTCAGGAATGACGCAACCCATTGGTTGGCCATTCCTCTAATTCCAACATCCTCAAGCCTTTGGATAAGCACTGTGTGGTCTACCGTATCGAACGCCGCGCTTAAATCCAAAAGTACTAGGGCCGCAGATCTCCCTTGGTCTAGGATATATTTAAGTTTTTCAGTGACCACAAGCAATGCTGATTCCGTACTGTGTTTTGGTCGGAATCCCATCTGGGTCTGATGTATGATGCTGTTGTCTTCTAGAAAACTGGAGATCGTGCTGTTCGCGTGTTTCTCTGCTATCTTGCCTAGAATAGGCAACAGGGATATTGGGCGATAATTGGCCAGAACTGCGGGTCTAGTTGTGGTTTTTTTAGTAGGGGTTTGATGATGGCGTGTTTCCACTCTTTGGGTACTTTGCCGTTTTCAAAGGAGAGATTGATTAGATTGGAAAGTTGGCTAAGAACAGCTTTCCCACCCTGGGCAAGAATATGGGGTGGAGCCGGGTCTAATGGGGAACCTGATTTAATATTCTGTAATATGGAGCACCCCAGATCTTCACTCATTTTCGGAAAGGACAGGAGGGCAGGGCCGGCGGGGTGGGGAGGTCCTGCTCGTTCACTCTTCCTTGGGGAGTTTAAAGTGCTATGGGGGTCCTCTGGGGTACCTAATGTCTTGGTGGAATTAAGGTGGAGAGAATTGTAGATATTTTCCACGTTGCTCTTAAAAAACGAGGCTAACCCATTGCATCTTTCTTTGGAATATTGGGAGCTGTTTGTTCCATGGTCAATTGTGGTAAGGGATTTGACAATTTTAAAAAGCTCCTTAGAGGAGTTGGAAGACTTTGCTATTTTTTCTTCAAAGAAGGCTGCTTGTGCTTTCGCTTTCCTGATGCTCTTATGGTAGAGCTGTATGGCTAGTTTGTAAGCTATTTTGAGCTCTGGGTCATAGGATTTCCTCCAGTTACGTTCTAGTTTCTTACAGCTCTTCTTTTGAGCGACCAGCGTAGGGCAAAACCAGGACGATCTATTCGAGTTTTTTTGCATCAGTGGGCCTGGCTTCCTGAAGTTCCGATCAATGGAACTATTTATCCAAGTTAGCCAGTTGCCATGGGCCTCTTCCAGGTCTTTAGTATCTGGTGGGGTGGAGGACTCGAGATCAGTGATCCAGGCCTCAGGAACTTTTCTAGGCCATTTGCGCCCCACTACTATACGTTCTTTTTTTTGGTCACCTAGATGAGGTTTAAGGAGGCGCAACGGGATCATGGAATGATCTGTCCAAGGCATCCGCTTGGGTGCTAGTGCCTCCAGTCTGGGGTCGTTTGAAAAAATGGGGTCTAGGAGATGGCCTTTTTCGTGAGTGGCGGACGGCACCAGTTGTGAGAGCTGTAGGGCTTCCAGATCAGCTAGGCATCTCCTAGCTGACGGGTCGTTGGGATCGTCCAGATGGATATTAAAGTCGCCTAACACTGTGAGGGCGCTTTTTCCTGTTACCATGCTCGCCAGTGTGTCAGGGGCGGCTTCTAAGAACTGTGTACAGGTGCCTGGAGGTCTGTAGATAAGTCCGCCTGAGAAGGAACACGACAGAGTAAGGGATAATCTGAAGGCAAAGGCCTCGCATTTAGCGATGTAGAGAGGGGTGAAGGTCCACCCTAGCTGTGTTTTACAAATGATTGCAATACCCCCTCCTACAGTTCCGACTCTATCCAGGCGGAAAATTTCAAAGCCCTGGGGAAGGGCCTCTATAATCTCTGGGGTTGAACGTTCTCGAAGCCAGGTTTCAGTTAGAAACAGGACCTCCAATTCTTCTTCTTCTATTAAAAGTCTAATCTCCACCGCGTACTTTGGAAGGGATCTACAGTTAATTAATCCCATCTTCCAGAATTTACGGTGGTCCGTCCTATTATCTAATCCCTGTACAATAGGCACCCTGGCCTTTCCTGTGAACCCACAGACCGAACAGCTCAAGGGCAGCTCTGCTCTCAAGGAGTGCAAACAGGGTGGACGAGCTACTATGTTCATAGCCAGAAGCTCTTTGTTTGTGTATGTGATAGGTTTTCCAGGAAGAACGGTGGTTTGGACAGGGTATCTGGCCCCTGGTCCCAGATGGTCGCGGACGGGCGCAGACGGGCTTGCCTTAGGCGCCATCCCGAATTTAAGTGTGCCTCGGGCAGTGCTTTATGTGAGGACTAGAGCGCCGACTTCCAAGATGGCTGTCGCCTAGTGGCCACCCGGAAGTGAGGAGTTCGGCGTGAGTATCTCCCTCCACACAATCAGCTATAGAAGCTGCGGTGGACCGGGGAGTCTCAAAATGCTGTGAGGAGTTAGCAGCTTAATGTATTTCACATCACATTAGACAATATTTAAAAGTTTAAAAGAGCGCAAGGTCTCGCTGTGCAAAGTGCGCTAGCAGCAGAATACAATAAATCAGTAGCAGTTAAAAACAATTAAGAACAGCGTTGGCAGTTTCCTCAGCCCAGCGTGTGCTTGTGTTCGTGGCTGCCTCTACCTGATCCTAGCTAGCACCAGTCCCTTAAACTTCACTCTTGCCCAGATGGGAAGCCAATGCAGCCCCTTAAGATGGACCAGAACTGAGGTATTCCTCTTGATGTTCAGCAGGAGCCAGGCTGCAGCATTCTGTACCAACTGAAGTCTCTTAGGAAGATATACAGGGAGAGCCATGTATAGTGCATTGGCATAGTCCAGCTGGGAATGTTATAAAGGCATGGACTATGATCTTCTGGCAAGTAGCTTGAAGAAGGAACAAGAACTTCATCAAGAACCGAAGATGGCCAAAACAGGTCCCAACTACGCTCTCCACCTGCGATTTGAAGGACAAATTGTTGTCAAACTTTACTCCAAGGTTCTTAGCCACTGTAGTGGAGGACAGGGGAGATGGTGCAATGCTAGGCCAAAATATCTGAAATACTTAAATATTAAATGTACTTTCTACTTCTAGCTCATTATCCAATATAATCAAATTATGTGTTGAGGGAAATATTTATTTATACTGGCATCTGAAGTTTAATACCAGTGCCAGTGATTAAGAACACTGAGCCTTAACATATATATGCATATCTTGATAAAGAAAAGAGAACTATTTACAGAAACCTAGACTGTATTAGTGCTATGTTAATGTTCCAGATGTCAAATCATTGCTTCTGAGGTGGCAGGTGCACTGTAACACAGCATGCTAAAGCTAAGCATGTTTTCCTTGTTTGAATTATTAAGCTATGCGGCTCAACACTGCAACCACAGAAAAAAAGAAAAACTGAGTCAATGGTTCTAGCAGATTTTGATTTACATTTCAGATGAAGGATATAATGTAACATCTGGTGTCACTTTCCAAATTCCTAAATCACACGACAGCATCTGTGTATTCACTGTCTGGGAAACCCTGTAAGTAACTTATATCTATTGACTTTAGGACTTTAAGTCCAGATTTTAAAACGCCCTGTTGCACAATCTTGGCAGGCAACAACCTCCATTTGGACTATACAAGATGTCAGACTTAGAATTAACATGAATGTGTTGATCATTGGTAAAGTAAAAGTGATGTCCCAAGCTACAACGTATACAGGAAAGCTGTTCTCAGTGTATCTGTATTGAGGCAAAGTACTGGCAATTGGACCTTCAATTTTAGATCCAGTTAACGAAGCATGTGTCCTATGGAGTTTAAATGGACCATCGGAGACTGCTATCACAATGCATTTCTAACTCCAAGCTATCGGCAGGCGCATTCTAAAATGAGCATAGTTGGTGATTTTTTAGCAAAGTAAGGCTGGAAAAAGAGAACTGTTTTCGCCCCTTCACTGGATGGCTTCTCCGCTTCTGTAAGTATATTCTCAAGTCTCGAAAATGGCGCAGTGTGATACAGATGTATTGGAGCAGCATAATTTTGGCTCCTCCCTCACAAGTCGCAGAAAGTGCATTATTTACATATATTCAACAATGTATATACTGTGCGCCCTAACATTATTAATGTGAAATGTAACATGTAGTCCCTATTAGAAACCATCCTCTCACTAGAAACGAGTTTGCTGTAGATATTAGAGATTCATTCATTTATGTGTGCCCTAAAGTTTTCATAAATAATGCATAACATGTAGTTCTAATTCAATTTTTACAATTGCATATTCTGAATTATATTGCATCTACTGAAAGTATAACATGAGTGTAATCCCGAATTATTAGCAACATTTGCAGTTGTGTGTGCACTCATAGCCGCATATTAAATGTGCACATTTAATGTTCATGTTAACCTTAGCCTGACTAGGCCTACATTTCTTTTAATGTGAAGTTATCTTTTTCCATTCTGCTTCCAATAAACTTTTCCCTTGCAGATTTCTTCTCGTGACTTCATTAGTAACAGTAATTTATTTTATTTTACAGAGTTTTATATGGCGCGAACTTGACCCGAAGGTATCGGGTATCAGAGCGCTTCACATAGCACCAGTTGCGTTACATGAGGACACATTCATTTTTGTTCGGCACGGGGAGATTAAGTGATTTGCCCAGAATGACAGGATGTTAAGCGTCATTTCCCGAGACTCGAACCCAGTTCCCCAGATTCGAGGTCGACCACCCTAGCCGTTAGGCCAACTCTGTATTAGCGATAGCAAGGCTGGGAAAGAAATCTTGGCAAAAACATGATGGTCTGACATGTTACAAGAAAGCTTCCTATTCAGTCTATACCAGGTGTGTCAGGTTGTTCAAGGCTCATTTTAGATGAGATGGTGGGAATTGGGAGCCATGCTGCAAAGCACCTGAACACTGCTTTCACATTGGATTGTGATGGCGGTGTGATTGAGATAACACCATCTGAATCTTACATCTTCTCTATATCCTGGTGTACCCACAGTTCATGGTTAAGTAGATTCCTTTTGGACTTTGAGAGGTACAGACCTCTCAGCTTTCCTTATTCTTCTATAAGTGTGGGTTTATGCTAACACTTATTTCCTTTTGTAAAATTTCTACAGACGTTTCTGCAATGTTAACACCTTCCTACATTTTCCCGATCCTTTAGAAACTCATGCAATTGGCTAGGCACACATTGCAGGTCATAGTGTGACCCATGATTCCTTGAGTTTGTAATTTGGATTATTATCTATGCTTATGTCGTAGGTAAAGAAACTAAGGTTTGGTTGTATCTCCTTCTAAACCCATAATTGCTTGTTTGCTACTTTGGGTTAGAGTTCCGGAAAAAGATGAGACCTGATTTGTCAACATCCTAACTATCATGAAAAAAAGTTAAAATACTACATAATTAACTGTTTAGATGGAGGTGTGGCGTTTGCCAAGACCTTTCGATTTTACTAAAATTATATGTACAATATACTTACTTAAAGACACTTTTCTTATTCAATTTGTCTGTTGTTATGTCATACACATTTTGCTTCTGCCCACTACAGCATACAGCATGGGGCAATTGGTCAGCCTACTTCAGCCACTGGCTAACTTGGCTTTGCGTGACTGCATTTAGCCCTTCCACAAGGAGCATATCTGCACACAAGGCTTTTGTTTTCACTAGATTATTACTGTAGTGTTGCTTTGTTTGTAGAGCCTGATGTGATGGCAATACACTTTAAACGAAATGAGAGCATAAGGCACATTCTAGCTTTACCAGCTTGTTTCCTGCCAATGCTGTTGTAAATTTCTTTTGTAGTGGCCTTTGTTTATCTTACTGCTGCTTTTTCACACCAAACTAGATTATGCCCATTTGAAACTGTTCTGTATTAAGGTATGCAACCTTTGCCTTTCTGGTGCATTTTATGAATGCTCAGCCTTCTTTATGTCAATATGTATTTGTGAAATAAACATTCCGTATGAAAATCAGCATGCTGCAATAAAAATAGTGAACTGACTAGTCTGAAAATGGTGTGGAGAACAGAGCCCCTTGAAGGACAACAGTCATATAAACAGCAGCTCACACAAACTCTGAATATAAGCTTATGAGGTTGTTCTATTTTTGGAAACCTTTCTTTCCTTCTTTCTTTCTTTCCGTCTTTTCTTTCATTCTTTCTTTGTTTCTTTCGTTGTTTCTTTCTTCCTTCCTTCCTTTCCTTCTTTCTTTCTTTGGTTCAAGTTAGCATGTGTCTTTCTTTGTTGCTGGAATCGCACTAAGGTACAAAAATTATGATTTTAAAAGCCAAAGCTGGTGGACATAGTCACACAAGAGCTCTCAAGTTGGTAATTTGTAATTTTTGCCCTTTAGCCACGGTTGTTTTTAGATTGTTTTTAGATTGATGAGGGCCGAGCAGCTTCCCTAACACTATAGTTTTGAAAAACCATGGCGAAACAAAACAAATGTGCAAAAAGGCTAGCAGCCAGCGTCAGACCTATTGGCTTTGCCAATACTTGTTATTGTTTTTTTTTTTTAAAACAGATGCCTCGTATTTTAACTTAACAACAGGAAGTTCCATGACTATATCATTTAGTTGGATTAGGTTTAAAAATAGGCTATTTGAACTTGTCGGCCTTCTCAGCAACACTTATGTCTGTCACATGAAATGCCTGGTGGGGGAACCGGGTCTCTAATTGACGCTCACTTGTTGGCTAAAACGATGGTGAAAACACTAATGTACATTTGACACTGGACTCTCTGCTACTTTGGTACTAAATCCCACAGTCGGGTTCGCAACACTATCTCCGCACCTCCAGCACCTTACCACGCTCTCACACTGCCCAGCCTCCACTGTTGAACACAACATGGGACCCGCGTGACACTAGCAACATATTGATCCACTGAGATGCCTAATGCTTGTTTGGGTGTCAGGTTACCCTTTCCGAGGGGCACTGAGAATATTCCTCAGGAAAGAGTTCCCATTGGCAGATTACAAATATACACTTGATCTCTGCTAGTGTTGATGCATTAGGCTCTTCTACAAATGATTCACTGTGACAGGAATTTACTTGATCTCAAGCCACAAGTCCCACAGCATCAGCATCAGCCACCTATCTGCATCATTTAGCCATCTGTAGGAGGAGAGGAAACAAAAGGTCAGTCACAGTAGACAGGTGAATGGAAAGAAAAAGACAGCAAGGGTGAAAAGACTAACCCAGAAAGAACAGAATGAGAAAGCAGACTATATAAATCTGACAGAGGGATTCTCTCCCCACTCACAGGAAGTAGAGCGGAAAGATGCCGGAGAGGAAGCAGCCATGGAGCCAGAAGTTGTCGCTCAGGAGCAATATGAAGGTGGAAGCTGGTGAGCCCCAGATGCCACCGCCTGCCCAAAGAAGGAGTCTGATATGGCAAAGGGAAGGAATATGCCGTGAGGAAAGGGAAGGAAGAAGCCGTGGGCCCACCTCTCAGCATTGCAGTCCCTCCACAGCCCATGAAAGAGTCATTGCTCCCAGGTGCATGCCAGGGCGGCATTGAGTGTGCAGATAACAGCGAGGGCGTTGTGGTTAGGATGGAGTGCATAAAAGTACAACATGGTATGTAACGAAAAAGAGAGGGGAGAGAAGAGAAAGGAGAAAGAAAAGAGAAAGAGAAGGAAAGATAAAGAATAGAAGAGAGAAGGGGGAAAAGACTCCTATGTTGGAAATGACCATCTTTGGTATTCCGCCAGATTTTTGCCTTCTTTCGCTAAACCCATTTTTATTGACCATAGGTTCCTGCTAACCAGTAGTAAAGTGTGTGTGCTCTTCCTTTTAAAGCTGGTAAAATTGACATAGACCTAATCACAGTATTTACTTATAAGTCTCAAGTATAATGTACTACATGTACCCAGAGCCTGTAAATTAAGTGCAACTTGGGGGTTGCAGTACTTATTGTGCCACCCACTAAAGTAGCAATGTAAAACATGTCTCCAGGAATGGTCAAGGCAGGTTGGGTGGTGCATATTTTAAACTGCCATTTTGACCTGGCAAAAAAACAGACCTAAACCTTCCTTTTTAATGCTTATAAGTTGCCCCTAAGGGAGGCCCTAAATGCCCATACGGCAATATGCATGGTATTTAAAATGTAGGTCATGTATATTTAATGTTTTACGTGCCCTGACAGTTATAAAACCCTTAAGTCCCTTTTCATGGTGGCAAGCCTGGGTCACCAATAGGAAAACACTGGGTTACACTATAACCACTTTTAGTGCCTAATTTCAGTTTGGCAGCTACTAGAAAAATGGTTCAAGGACATGTTTTAAAAATAAGTTAAAATCCAACTTAATGGTAAAGACAGATTTTATATCACTATTTTGGAAATTACATTTTTTGAAAGTTATAGTTTCCTGCCTAAGCCAAAAGAGTTTTTCTGCCAATATACAGTGTCACCTGACTGCTAACTGCTCCCCTGTGGTGAGATGTTGATTGCTCCCAGACAGTGGGCAAAGTGCATGGGTGTGGAGAAGTGTTTTTTTTTTGGCCAGGTTTGCCTAGGGTGCTGTGCCCAGCCCTTTGCTGAGCTAAAAAGGATGCCTGTCCTGTCACTGGCAGATTTAGCTCACCGAGACCTGCCTCCCTTTTGTCTTGCTAGCCAGCTTAGCTCCATACCCAGTGGGAGGTGGAAGCTGCTGCAGAAATGTTTTGAAGTGACCACAAGGAAGTGTTTGCCCATTATCCTAGCCAAATCTTTGGATGGTCACAGGGAGCTCTCATCAGGGAAAGAAAGATTCTGCCATGTTGGAGTGAGGTAAAAAGGGGCACTGTGTGATAGGTAACAGTAAAACACCCAGGAAGTGCTGCAAACATTGGTAGGGTCAACTCTGGTAACTTTCACTCCGTTGGTTAAAGAGTGTCCAGGGTTTTCCCAAACCCATAAGCTGGCATTCACCATAAATGTGGCATCCCGACTACCCTCCTCAGATACCCGGCTGGACCTGTGAAGAATCATAAGAAGTACTTCTCTGCGGTCTGAAGAACCTGAAGTAAGACTGGAACTTCCTTGCTTTGAGCCCGGGAAACCAGAAGTGACTCCAAGAGTTAGTTGGCTGACCTCCTGTTTGGACTACCACAAGCTTCCAGAGGCCCTCCCTTTCCCTACAACTGTCCAGCTGACCAGTACCAACTGAACCTGCTCTGGACCCTGCTGCTGGTCTCTGTTGGAGTGAGTCCAAACCCCCAAGTGGTGCAGCCCAGTCCAGGCCCCTTGACTGGTTTTAAAGTGTACTCCTCATGTCCTCAAACTGCACAATCTGGGACTTTTTGCCAGTTAGCAGCTTGGAGAACTGACAGAGACTGGGATTGCCAGCGAAGCCGCAGGTGTCAACATCGAATCACCGATCGGCCACAGCTTTCGGGTTTGCCCGGCTGAAGGAGATTTGACTTCCAGAAAAGTTTCTAAGTCCAAATGTAGAGGGCTACATTGGGCCGACATCGTGCAGCAACCTGTCAACGTCAAGCCCTACCTGGGCACAGTCTATGGACTTTGTCTCCTCAGAGATCTCCCACCTTCGTCGACAACCGCACCGGGTTCCTGCTCTTCAGCAATCCCCCATCATTTAGCCCCAGTGCAGATCCAGCTTGGAGCTTGCCTGCCTGCCAGCTCATCAACTATCACTTTTACTCCATAAAAATGTGTAAGTCAGAAGGTAAATTTTCCAACAGGATGAACCACTACATCTGACCACCACTTCATCGCTGTCGGCCTTAACTTTGACCAAGTCTAGCGTGTTCAGAGAGCTACAGTTGGCGCTTTGTGCTTTTTGGTGCCATTTTTAATCCAAACTTTAAAAATTCATATCTCTGGTGATATTTATTGGATTTTTGTCACTTTGGGGCCATTTTATTTATTAAAATGTACTCTCATTTTATAAATTGATTCAGGAATTGTCTTGTGTTTTCACTTAATTACTTTTTGAGTGCTGCCTCAATACTTTACACACAATCTTTAAGTTAAGACTGATGGCTTTGTGCCAAGCCACAAGAGAGTTAAGCACAGGTGTATTTAGTGACTTTTGTGGTTCACCCTGACAAGGATTGTGATTGAGATTAATAATTGAGGTGGGCTCTCACCTCCCTTCTCCCAATTTTTTACTCCTGAAAACACTAATGGGCTTATTTACAAGAGGCCTGCGCCGCCGAGCATCACTTTTTATGGCGCTCCAGTGGCCTCTCAATCATATCTATGAGGCAAAGCCAAGCCACCCTGCATCGCTTTGCATGGTCTCATAGACATGGAATAAGGCAAGGCAGCGCAAAGTGCTGCCTTGCCTTACTCTGAGTCAAGGAAGAGTTCCATGTGCTTTGTGGTGGGTGTTCCCACGGAACACCCAAGGATTTGCCCCAGACTTACATAATCACGTAAATCTGGGACAGCGCCAGGACCTTAAGCCTCCCCAAAACAAGTGTAATGAGGAGAAATGTTTTTATTTCTCCTCGTTTTTCCTCTTGGGATTGTTTTAGTGCCAATAGGTGCCCCTTCCGGCACAAAAACAATCCTTCCTGCAATGAAGGCACCCTTGCACCATGGTGCAAGGGTCCCTACTTAGGTGCTAGGCAGCAAATTGTACATCAGCATGGGGGTAAAGGACAGGAATACACTGTATTTCATAAATACAGTGCATTCGTGCCCTTTCACATTGGCATAGGGCAACGCAGCAAGAAGACATGTGGCGCTGCCCTAAATGAGGCCTTAAGAGGGAAAGACTCAGAGCCAAAAGGGGAAAAAGTAATTAGTTTAAAAGGTTTTTTTATCAGAAAGGGGCAATAGATATGACTCAGAAATTTGGGAAAGACCACCCATGTGAGAAAGGAACGAAGGATAAAGGAAGGATGAAAACTGCATAACAAGCAACTAAAGGGAGGAAAGACAACATACACTTACTCCTACCTTTTTTGTTCTTGCTCCTATTAGTTACTTGTTTAAACTTACTGTATTTCTTTTTCCAAAGAACTTGGGAGTAGAAGTGGGCACCTCACTGGAGAAATAGATTGACCACTACTAGGACTCCTAAAAGGGAATAGAGAGAAAGAAGTCCATTTGTTTATGCTTCTATAGGAAACAATAACTTACCAAGGACATAAAAATTGTTTGGGTTGCTAATTGTTAGGGACTAAGCCTTCCCAAGTAAAAATAAAATATCCCCTTTTAAAAATAATCCTGGCATTCTGACCCTAATTCTGGTGCACCAGATCCATAACCTTTACACTCTTATGGAATGTATTCTCATTTATATCTCTGGGTTCATGTAACTAATGGCCAATTTCTCATCCACTTCCAAGAACACACAGTCCTTTCTGTTTGTACTAACTGTATCTGAATGTTCCAATTTTTACCAATTTTAGATGTTTTGGGAGCAATTCACAAAGACATTTTAATTTACATGCAGTAGTACGAAGGTGGAGCTATTTCTTGCCTGTACTGATAGCTGCATTTGTGAATCAGTCCCTTAATTTTATTTGTCCTTTGTCCTTCCTTAAATCTACTACCAGCCTCTACACAGCCATCCTACCAACTACTCCAGCTACTAATGCCCCAATTTTACCGATGATCCCTTGTGATTATGTGTTGTCTGCCTGTTATAATGATCTTCAGCTGAAGTCTAAATACAAAGCTTTCTCCTTGTTTGTTCCTGCTCTTCATCAGTTATTTTAGTTTAGAGGATCCCACCCTCAATTGTGTTATAACCCTACTCTGATGCAGGTCCTCATCCTGTTGATTCTTCTTCCATGCATCAGAGCGTATGATTCATGCAGTCAGATTCTTCTACTATACCTTTGACTTATACCCACATTTCTGAAGCCACTACTTCGAGAACAGGTACCGCACCTGAAAGTATGCCCTCTCAATGTACTTTCTTATTCTTACATTACCAATCTTCCCACAAGATCTACAAAGCTGTGAATACTCAAATGACTGATCAGATCCCACATACTTCCTCTCCCTCTCCACACCTGCCCAAGTTGATATTTTTGGTGATAGGTATTCTTGTACTATTCTTATTGTCTAGCCACTAAAAACAACCCATATTTATCTCAATAAATATCTTCTTCCATCTACCCTCCTCCATCTCTTCTGCACCTTCCTCAAGCTCCAAAGGTCAGTTGCTGTTTTTGGTAATACATCTCCACATATTAGTTTTATCTGCTGTCAGAAACAGGGTTAAAAATTTGAGTTGGGGTGACCTCTAAAAACTTGCTAGACCAAAACACAGGTCTGACAGAATCTCTGCTTAACCACTGGTAACCATGGTACAAGTATTAGGCAGTCCCCAGAGAAGTGTGTGTTAAGTTCAAGCAGTAGCAACCGTTTTAAAATCAAGTGAACAACACAATATCATGCCCAGACCAATTTAGAAACAGACAAAAACATATAGGGAGCAAAGGAACACCATGATCAATAAAAATGGATAAAGGGAACCAGAGAGATGTATTTCTTAAATTTTAAGGTGAAACGTGATTAAAAAAAGTAAACCGCCATTGAAAAACAACTGTTCACAGTTGCGTGCGATCTAGGTGCAATTTAACACCAGCTATGATTCAGCAAAACTCAGATAGACCAAATGGGTCATCACAGGAGGGACTTGGGGGAGGAGGAACCACAGAAATGATGATATTCCTTCTACACAGTCACTACCGCCTCACTTTGTTATTCCTTACACCCTACATATTATCATTGCAGAAAAGATATCTGGCTGTCATTTATATAAATATCAATGATGTGATAGCCTGTTTAAAAAGAAAAAATCGCGTAGTTATCTGGCTACAAAGATTGCTGACAAAACGGTTCTGACGGAAACCTGAGAAAGACTACACAACCCGCTAGCCGCATTTTGGAGACCGGGCCAGGGGAGACTTCATCTCCCAGACTCCCCGTTCCCCTTGCAGCATCACTGTTGCGCCTGGAGGTGCTTTTGAGTGTTCCTGTGGCCTAGCGGCGCCGGAATCCTGAGGAAGCTGCCACAACCCGCTAGCTGCATTTTGGAGACCGGGCCAGGGGAGACTTCATCTCCCAGACTCCCCTGTTCCCCTGCAGCATCACTGTCATGCCCGGAGGCGCTTTTGAGTGTTCCTGAGGCCCCGTGGCTTCGGAAACCTGCGAAAGCTGCCACAACCCGCTAGCTGCATTTTGGAGACCGGGCTGGGGGAGACTTCATCTCCCAGACTCCCCGGTCCCTTTGCAGCATCACTGTCGTGCCCGGAGGCGCTTTTGAGTGTTCCTGCGGCCCTGCGGTGCCGGAAACCGGTGGATGCCGCCACAACCCGCTAGCCGCATTTTGGAGACCGAGCCGGGGAAGACTTCATCTCCCAGACTCCCCGGTCCCTTTGCAGTGTCACTGTCGTGCCCGGAGGTGCTTTTGAGTGTTCCTGCGGCCCTGCAGCGCCGGAAACCTGTGGATGCCGCCACAACCCGCTAGCCGCATTTTGGAGACCAGGCCGGGGGAGACTTCCTCTCCCATACTCCCTGTATCCCTAGCAGCGTTACTGTCACGCCCGGAGGCACTTTTGAGTGTTCCTGCGGCCCGCGGCACAGGACACGCCATTGGGCCGCAATAGCCCATAAGAGTCTGGGCTGGGCCACACCTCTAAGCCCTCCCCACTAAAGGTACTGTACAATTTATTTTGACATCTTGGAATTGTGTTCTGCTGCCAGAGGACTACAGCTGAGGTCATCTGCATAACCACCCCAGTTGGCTATGGGGAGAGGAAAGCGGCTGAGGGTGGTCTTGGGGAAACACACCTGAAAGTTTAAAAAACTAAAGAAAGGCACGAAGCTTGTTGGGGAAACCGTACTCTTGACAGAACTGACAGTCTTGTGTCTGAATGTGTAGAAATATTGGAGTCCCCTGAGCTCCCAGCCAACTCAAGTGTTATTAGCCCCAAGCTCCCACCTACAGTAGTAAACACCAAGCCACCAAAACGCATTCCTCACATTTTCAAAAAGTATGCCAAATGTGTGACTAGGCTTGACTCCCCACCACCACAAACTACTAGGACGGCCTGCCCAGTAAGCCTTACAACCCCGCAGTCACATGATTTACTGGGCTTGGACGTCACTTGTAGTAATAGATTTGTACCCCTTTCAGCTTTGTTAGAAGGCACACATGATGACGAGATAGATGCGAACGTAGAGGGTGGAAGTGTAGGGGAGAGGATGGGGGCAGAACATGGGACTGACCATATTGCTCAAAGGGTGCTAGCCATACCTGAT
Organism: Calotriton arnoldi; assembly: GCA_963921515.1. Classification (NCBI taxonomy): domain Eukaryota; kingdom Metazoa; phylum Chordata; class Amphibia; order Caudata; family Salamandridae; genus Calotriton; species Calotriton arnoldi. The sequence continues at coordinate 815,926 of CAWUFW010003731.1, read as the reverse complement.
GCTAATGTCCTATCGATTATTAACAACTTAAGAGCAGAAGTAGCATCCTTGAGTCTACTGATATTAAATCTGAAAGATCAGGTTAGCTCCCTTCTGACCAAGAATGGGAACCATTCTGACAAACCAACCACCCCAGCTCCTCAGCCTGATGGAACTAGAGAGGGCGATTCAACGCTGCCTACCGTAGTATTTTTACAGCGTCCAACTAGACCTAGTGGCATAGGGCCCGATTCACAAAAGTAATCTGAGACAAAATCCTAACTTTATGACTTTCGGTATTCACAAAAGGAATTTAGGAGTAGTAAAGTTAGGATCCCTAACTTTACTACTCCTAATCTGAGACAAAATCCTAACTTTACGACTTTCAGTATTCACAAAAGGCATTTAGGAGTAGTAAAGTTAGGATTCCTGTTCTGGGTAAGCGATAGCAACATTTTATCCCCATTCCAAGCAGGCTTTATAGCCAAAACGGGAACAATTGATCAGGTCTTCAGCTTAACTCTACTGTCATGGAAGACCATGGCAGCCTATGCGTGGCTTTTATCGACCTCAAAACAGCGTTTGATCTTGTTCCCAGACACAAATTGTCGCAATGTTTGGCCAATATGGGAATGCCGTCTGAGATCCTGTGTATGATAATTCGTCTCCATGATGCAAATTTTGCAAAGATCCGTTGAGGAGATCAAGGGCAGCTCACCGATCCCATACTCGTCAATAGGGTCGTCCGCCAAGGATATGTTTTGGCCCCCACACTGTTTTCATTATATATGAACAGTGTCATCAATTTTTACAGCAGGACCCCTCTGATGCTCCAATGTTGGGGGGGAGATAGGATCGCAACACTTTTGTTTGGGACGACACCTTGTTGGTTTCAAAAACACCGGGGGGACTACAGAAACTACCTTCCTGCTTTAAAGATTTTTGCGAATTACGGGGTCTCGAGATCAACACCTCTAAAACTAGGTTCCTAATGATCAATCCCCATAGGTCATATAAGGGAAGACCATCCCTGGGAGGCATCTTGTTGGAGAGGGTAACTACTTTTGAATACTAAAGAATTACCCTTTCTGAAACAATGTCGTGGAAACATCAAGTGGCTAAATCCACTCTGAAACTCTCAAGTAGCTGGGGTTTAAGTAAAGAACAGCGCTCCTCATACAGTAAACCAGTGGTGGCGCCCTTAACCCCTTCGCTGCTAGGCCTTCCCCCCCCTGTGCTAATCCTTTTTTTGGCTATTTGGGGTAGTTCGCACTTAGGCCCCTGTAACTTTTTGACGACATAAGGTATACACACCAAATTTGTTTTTAAATGGGAAAAAAGTGCTGCAGAAGAAAGCGTCTGTTTTTTCCCTGCAAATGGTATCAACAAAGGGTTTGTGGTGCTGAAATCACCATCTTCCCAGCTTTCAGAGACTGACAGACTTTTGTCAGAAATCCAAACATGTTTACACAGTTTTGGCATTTTATTCGGACATAGCCTATTTTTGCTATTTTTGTGCTTTCAACCTCCTTCCAGTTAATGGTAGAAATGGGTATGAAAGCAATAATGGATCCTGGAAAGCTATACATTTCAGAAAAGTAGACAAATTTCTGAATTCAGCAAGAGGTCATTTGTGTAGATCCCTCAAGGTTTTTTTTTATAGAAACCAGCTGAAAATAGTAAATATTGAAAATGAAAGCAATATACTGTTACGTCCGATGGACCTTTCTGGTTATGGGGATATATAGAACTTGTAGGTTCACCAAGAACCTGAGAAACCCAGAGCCAATAGCTTAGCATCATCTTGCAATGGTTTTTTATTGTGTACCGGGTATATAGCAATTCATTTGGGAAAATAAAAACAGTGAAAAATCGGTATGAAAGACACCTATGTATTTCCGAAATGGGAAAAAAATATGGGGGCATATTAGCAAGACCGGCGATAAAATTATCGCCGTTTTAGCGGCAGGAAACTGCCGCTAAAACGGCGATAATGGGCTTGCTAATATGCGTTATAGAATTCCAATAGAAGCCCATGTTAGATGTGCAGGACATCTAACCTGGGCTTCTATTGGAATTCTATAATGCATATTAGCAAGCCCATTATCGCCGTTTTAGCGGCAGTTTCCTGCCGCTAAAACGGCGATAATTTTATCGCCGGTCTTGCTAATATGCCCCATAGAGTTTAGAAACAGTAGCTATTTGCACATCTCCAAATTGTGGGTACCCATACTCGCATGTGAATTATAGGTAGGCTTTCCTGTTTTCAGTTTCTATTTTTGGTAAATTCTGGTGTTTTTTTTTCAGTGTTTTCAAGTGATTTCAATACCTTAAAAAAACAGTGGTTATCAGTGGTTACACATTTTCGAGCCATTAAAAACAACAAAAACAGTGTTTTTCCAGTGTTTATGGAACGTTATTATTGCATGCTCTCTGCACTGATAGCGCATGGTATATAGACAGTGTACGTATAGTGTATCTGAGGTCCAAATTGATTTTTGCAAATTAAACTTATTATAGTACACCATACAATACTTCTTCAGTGAGTCCTTGGTCATGTGCGCTCGCTCTTTCCTTCCCATGTATACTTCTGTGAAAATGCTCTATCAACATTGGCGCTTGAGACGGGCAACGCCAAAGCAGCAATTTATTAACTCTGGCCACTGGCATAGCTTTACATGCAAATACTGGTGTACTTGAAGATTGTGATTCTCAGGGCAAGTTCTGCAATATTTGCGTTGAACTGGGCTTATGCCCTCAGAGTTATTGAAGGGGTCAAAAATGAAGCAGCACTTTTGAAACTAGGGAGAAAGTTCCCCTTTATGAAGGGATCTAGAACTTGTACAGAGTACCACAGTGAGGTTTCATTGACTTCAAATGCCATGGTTGGTGAAGGGACATTTCTATGCATCATTGCAAGCCATTTCTCATACATTGTAAAATAAAAGTTCCTGAATTGCTCTTCAACATTGGTTTGCTTACCAAGTGGCTAGCACTCTAACATGGAACATGTTGCAGTGCCAAAGTCACTAAAGGTGTCGTCCAGCCTACTCTCAAGGAGATGTTTCACATCTACACCAATTATGCTGAACACTTGGCAGACAAGGATGTTTTCAGACTCTAGTTTTTTTTAATATGTCCACTACAGCAGTTATGTTTTCCTGTAAAAATCTAAGGATGCAGTAGAGTGTACTTTTTCACATCACTATCAATATGCAACCAAAGATCCTCACATTTCTTTCCTTTGGCATCATCACTCAGCAACAATTCTGTAAACGGATGCCACATGGATAATATAGCATTCATAGCCCCTTGGACTGAGAACCATCAGCTAAGGGACACAGTTGGGATGACTCTTTCTTTGATGCCACACAAACAACGAAATATTTGCGCTTTAGTTCCTGTGCATAAGAAAATAGTGCACCAGAACGGACTAAAAGTCAATAGCATTTCTCATTAACTCTGAAGATTATAAAGATGCTTTCAGCATACCATTTAACAAGTGGCAAGGATCTCTTACAGGGAAGCACTTCAGCTCAGGTATCAATTTTGACAGGTCATCACATAACTTTTTCATATACGTAGTTGAATCACTGCAAATACAAACAATATCACTTCAATCTTTGTTGAACTTGGGAAGAACCTTTTTTGCAGAGCATTCCAAGTGACACTGCGTTCCATGTTTTCCAGAAGTCTGGTGTCACATTTTCACCACTATCCCCGATGCTTGGTGATAGTGCTCTTTTCACATATACTTGTCACTATACTTTGCATTGAATGTTTAAAGCCTGAGGTGTTGGCAATTCACCTATCAATACTGACTCACTAGAAATTGGGAGCTGATGTATTAAGGGTTTTTACCCAGTCTCTGTGGCTAAATGTGATGACACATATTTGGAAAGATTCTTATGAAACCAGCCATTTTACCTATCAGTGAAAGAATCAAATGCAGCCAAAATATCAAATATGATTTTGATATTTCCTGATTTTCTACAGTTTATAAAATAATTAAACAAGACCTAAAACATGCTTCTAAACCATGCATCTTTAGACCAAAGACCATAAAACTGAAAAAGCAAAAGGAAGAAGAAACAATATTTTAGTGGCATCCCTAAACAACAAAACTCAAGCAGAATAATGTTAGCCCAGCCTTTCTTACTGCTAGCTTGCATAACAAAGTTACATTGTATTGGTCCCTTCAGGAAGAAAAATAATGACTCTTTCACTCTCTTTTTCCTTTCTTTGAATGGCACTTAGTTTGTGGTTGTGCAGGTGTTTTTTCATTGTTTATATGTTTTCACTGGTGAGGGCTATTTCTCTTTCAGTGGGGTTTTATCAGTTATTATAGGTTTAAACCTAAAACTGGACAGCCTAATTATAGGACATATTTCAAAGTGACTTCTTTTTTACACATTGTCTTACATTTGGAAAGCAGAAATGCATTGAAAGTCAATAGGTAATAACAGTTGCTCTACAATTCTGTGTCCCCCTAAGTCTCCCGATAATAATGGTACCTCACTTGTGTGGGTAGGCCTCGTGCCAGCGACAGGAAATGGCCCAAAACGCAACGTGGACACTCCCCATTTTTACAGTGAAAACAGACCCTTTTTTTGCAAAGTGCCTAGTTTTTGAAAACTAGACACCCAGGGGAATCCAGGATGAGGTGACTTGTGTGGCTCTCACCAGGTTCTGTTACCCAGAATCCCTTGCAAACCTCAAACTTTGTGGGAAAAAAAACATTTTCCACACATTTCTGTGATGGAAAGTTCTGGAATCTGCATGGATCCACAAAATTCCACCCACCCCACATTCCCCAAAACTATTTCGATAAAAGTAGTACCTCACTTGTGTGGGTAGGCCTAGTGCCCGCCACAGGAAACGGCCCAAAACGCAACGTGGACACACCACATTTTTACAGTGAAAACTGACCCCTTTTTTGCAAAGGGCCTCGCTGTAGAATTTGAACCCAAGCTCTGCCGGCACCCAGGGAAGCCTAGCAAAGTATCTTATTACTCGGGAGAACAAGGGTAATGCTGGGTGGTAGAACATTTGTGCCAGCACGGTGATCCCACACAAAAATGTGTGGAAAAAGTGATTTTTTTCAGCTAAATTTGAGGTTTGCAGGGGATTCTGGGTAGGGAAACTTTGGGGGACCCACGCAAGCCATACCTTACCAGACTCCCCAGTGTTTCTTGTTTTTAGAAATGTGAGGGTTTGGTAGGTTTCCCTAGATGGCCGCTGAGCCTGGGGCCAAAAATCCAGGTGCCCCCCCTTGCAAAACCAGGTAGTTTTGTGATAGGTAATTTTGATGTCTCCACAATACGTTTTGGGCCCTTGCCTGTCGCGGGTACTTGACCCACCCACACCAGTGAGGTACCATTTTTATCGGGAGACTTTGGAGAATGGGGGGGTGGGTGGAAGTTTGTGGACCCACGCAGATGTTGGAATAAAAATTATGTTTTTGCATGGTTTTATGTAAGTTAGCATTTGCGGTGCCATTTTGTGTATAGGCGCCATTTTGTATCGTGATCGAAACTAATTCTTTGCCATTTCCGAGAAACGGCCTTCTCTAGGTTATGTTTCTTCAGAGCTGAGTTCTGCCACACTGATGAATGCACTGTTCTTATTAGTGCATACCTTTCTTTTAGATGTAAGCCTTCTCCCACTTGTCTAGTGGCGGGCACAGGCAGAGTGACCTTGAATCGTAGATAGTGTGTGCCCGGTCTTAGAATCAAAACGTACTCCTTTATAATTTACTGTCCAGCTGCATCTCTCTGGAAAATTCCATGGTGGGCGTGCTTTCATTGGTTTTGAAGTGTATTTAATGTATCGTTATGCTTGCTGATGTCAGTCCCTCTGCAGGACTCCTTAGAGACTGGGCACACAGGGCTCCACTCTGAGTGTACTCTGAATAAATAAATATTGGTTTGTATTCTCTACTGTCTGACCGACTCTTGATTTGGTATGGAAGGCTGAGAGGTGGTCTTGTGTGACCCGGGTGACCCGAATCGGGTCATTTCCTTCATTTGGCGCCCGAACAGGGACTCCTTTGGGTGAGTGGCCCTTCCCCTTCCGCGGACGGGGGGAGGTCAAGGCCATCGTTGGGTCGGACGGACGGATCAGGGATCCCTGCATGAAGAGTTCCTGATTCTCACAGCTGCCCCTTCTGTCCTGCCGGACGGGTTCTCGCCCAGTGGTCATCCCGACTGGAGTGCTAAATGGCGAAACCCTTGGAACTGACCATTTGGTCTGAAGAGTCGGCAGTGGAGAATAAATTCGTTTCACCTGCATATATCAGGTGAGTTTGTTTTGGTTCTTTGTGGATATGGTACCATTTTTGGTTTGTATTTGGTGTGGTCTAAGGGCCGTTTTTGGATAAGAAGTATTTGTATTTGTTTTGTTAGGCATAAAACAGTGAATGTTTGAGGATGCCTAGTGTTAGCAAATTGATTTCTTTGTGCTGCCGCTGTTGTTCTGCAGATGCTCGATTGGAAGAAGCTCAGCCAGCGCCTCCAGAAGGCACTCCCAATTTTGATATGTATGTGAAGCATGGCCTTGGCCCTATTATGTTTAGTACATTATGGCACAAATATACGAGGGACAATGCCGAGTTGCAGTGGCCGTTGACGGGCACGTTTGATGAGCAAAAGATTGAGTATTTACAAGAACAGTTGTTTAAGAACCGAAGTAGGCAGTCAATGTTTGATTCCCTCAGAGCATGGCAGAAAGTATCTAGACAGCAGCGATTAAAGGCAGAAAAAGAGGCCCGGAAAGGAAAAATGCAGATGTTTACTCAGAAGGCTGTACCATATGATAGGGAGAAACAGGAAAAGGGTGTTAAATTGAAGATAGGAGGTTTCGATTGCATATTGATAAATCGTATGTGGTTCAGGAAGAAGATGACGCTTCTGTGGAAGAATTGTTAGATACCCAACACCCGCCTCCATATGCCCTGCAAAGAATATATCCCATTGTTCCGGTGCCCTCACAGCCGCCTGTTACTGTTGCTTCTACTGTCTCTGTCCCCTCATCTATTGCTGTTGTTTCGACAGCTATGGCTTCAGCTCCTCCTCCTCCCCTTCCTTCTGTTTCTTTGCCGTCTGTGGCAACTGTGACTGTTAGTACTCCCGCCGTACCTATTGTCTCAGTGACTCTTTCGCCAGCTCTTTCCCCCATGACACAGCCCCCAGCGACGATAGTGCCTGTTGCTTCTGTTGCTTCTCCCACTGTGGTTTTTCATCCTCCGACATTAGTAAGTAGTGGGACACCAATGCATGGATTTGAGGACAGGGATTGGACGAAATTTAAGGAGCGCATGGGACCGTTAGTGCAATCTGATGTGGGGGATGAAGAGAAAAAGGTAATAGCTAATCAGGCTGCACAGTGGGCCCGTAACCCTATTTATAGTGTAGAGGATGTCTGGGCGACTATGAAAGATTGTGAGCCTTTTATACAGCAGCATGCCCACAAACACATGTCTGCTACTCTGATTGATCTTTGGCAACAGCACTTTGAAGCGGAGGCACCTCAAGTTTTATATGACATTAGAGATCGGGTGTATATTACCGAGTTGGGGCCGGAACGAGTCTATGCCAATGTTACGACAATAATAGCTTATAGGGGAAGACTGCATGAGAAAAATCCCAGGTCGGTGTCTCAGTTTCCGTTGAGAGAGGTTCATCCTATATATCACCCCGAGATACCAGAAGTAACGGATGGGCGAGATAATGTTACTCGAGCGGCGGTGCGGCCCGGTTTCAAGAACAATGGGTTTATACTCTGTGGAAAAGAAGTGAGGTTTTATCCCTTAAAACTCATTTACCAGATCCTAGGAAAAATCCTACTGCTTATTATAAAGAACTGACTGAAGCTGCTTCCTCAACGGTGATGACTCTTGCTAATATTGAAATGTTCTTTGGTCTTCTTGATCTGGTTGATATTTGGAGGTAGGTGCATTCTCAAGATCATGTTCCGGAGTTGGGTGGTACTTGAGATCAAATTGAGGCATGGGACCAGGAAAGAAAGCCCGGTGATAAGCCTCGAGCGGAAATTTTAGCGTTGCCAGGACGCATTATTCAGACCCCCCAAGATATTACGGCATGGATTAGCAAATTTAGCGGCACAAATATGGAAATTTAGCGGCATTTTTGCAGCACTTTATTTTACTCATAATAATTCATTTTCAGTCTGAAATCAATGGAAACTGTTTTAGCAGAGTATTCCACTTTGCAATAGGCATGTTTAAAGTGTCTGCAGCTCTACAGAAGCACAGCTCCAGTCCTAACCTCATGGGAGGGAGCTGTATTTCTCCCTGGGATGTTCTAGTGCCCATGTATGCACCCCTGCCGGGGCACCACTGCCTCCTGGATCTGTGAGGCAGGACACCTCTTCCTCAGGCACCCTAGGGCGCAGGATCGCAGTGGCTGATCCAAATAAGTGAGACAGACTGCATAGGGAAGTCACCTCCTGCTTACCTGGTCCAGTCCTCATAGGTCGACTTGAGCATACACCTAACACCCTGGTCCTATTCCTTGTGCATAATACACAGAGGCATCTTAAAACCTAAGAGGAAGTTGTCAGTGTGAGGCAGAATACCTCACACTGCTGCACCTGCTGGGTCTTTCACAGTAAGCCACGAAGGAACACACCAGCTATCACTCAGGACTGGCTAAAACCTCCAGGACCGTACTGCCTGCATTCTTCTGTCATGACAGCAGTCAGTGGGGGTGGGGCTTAGAAGTGTCTTCGTAAGACACACCATCATCCACAGAGCACAAGCACTAGAGGAGTGAACTGAAAGTTCTGTAGAAAAGTGAGCTGCAAAGCAAGTAATACGGAATTTAACACATAATTGCATGATATATATTTTATAAAGTATGTGTATCTGCTTGATGAGCGTTTACATCTGTATGTTTGCCTGCACTAAGCCCCAAGTCAAAAGTAAAGATATCACATGTGTGTGTGTGCGCGCGCGCTTCTGTGTGCACGTGAGTGTGTGTGTGGGGGGGGTGCATGTGTGTGTGTGTGTGTGTCTGTTGCACACAACAACTCATTAAAAAAAAAACTTTGTGAATCAGGTCCACACATTACTCCGACAGGTTACATTTCTAAATATATTTACCTACTAGGTGAGTTGTTTTTCCCCCACTGATAGTGTCTTGATGAACTGTGTAGAAAGAATTGAAATGTACCCATTTACTGCCTGAGAGGCAGTACAAAAAATTGGGACACAGGTGATATGGTCAGAGGTCCATAGGCACAGTTGTTTGAGCTGTTTCTGATTTATTTTGTTTCAGCAGCTTACATATTACACCGGAAACATGTATCCCTCTTTAGGATCCCAAGACTGAAGGTAAGATGGGTCCAGGTTTTCAAATTCTGAGCTGTGTCACCTCATGATCAGTCAAATGATGTCAGTAGATTCACAGCCCAACTAAAAAATGGATGGTTATGTTTTGGCCTTCACTAAGACACCATCAAAGAGTCTGGCTGCGGCCTAGAATGGCCTGGCCCACCAGTCTGCTTGTTTACTGTCTGCACGTTGCAGACTGGACTTGTATGCTTTCCAGCGCCACCCATGTTAACCTGCTCATTGCAAGCACCAGTGACATCCACATGGACCGAATAACAGTGTGAAGCAGCCTAGGACACTCAGCGGAGCATCTTCTGGCAGGAGGGAGCTCTGCTCACTGTGTTTGTACCATGCAATTGGAAGTGCACATGTAGCATATAGCATTACACATGTTTATCTCTAGCGAGTCAGCTTTGTGAAATGATGGCTCACGCATAAAATGGGCTTTATTACACCTGACATTATTTAAATTCCATCAGTGAAATGTACGTGTGGATGGTTATTTTTTGAATTGGGACGGATTGTATTCCAGCATCAAGTTGGAGGATTGTGCGTCACAGATGGGAAACCCTTACGGAGAAAAGCATCACAGGGAAAATACTGACCGCAAAACAACATACTTTGTTTGCCATTGATTTTGGGTGCAAAGCTCTCGTAAATTCATCAAGAAGATGGAAATCACCGTTTGGTCTGCTGAAATAGCGAGCAGGGGAAACAAAAAAAAACTGCATGTGGTATGGAGGCAAGTACTAGGGGAAATCTCCCTCAAAATGGTTAATTAAAGCAATAAATAGGCAATTTCCCGTTTCGATGGATTAACATGCAAAGAGCATCAACGTTTTTGCATGTGAAATTATCACACAGAACCAGTGAAAAATGTGGAACAGTCCCACAGAACTTCACTACGACATGAATGCGCGCTTTGGCAATGATAGTAAAGAAGCAGAACTGATCTTCAGTAGTTTCGAGACAGGCTGACTGCCCCTGCGTCTGGTGTGCTTGCCATAAACGCCTTGCTGAGTGCATGCTGCTCTCGATGCCTTACCTCCTTTCGCCTTCGAGTCTACCTTCAGCAGCTTTCTCTTTGCTCCTGGGACCTGTCCTCTTTCAGCCTAGTGAAGGTGGTGTATGTGGTTAAAACGACATATGTTTCCTGTTGTGATTCTCTCCTCTGTGGTTTGCAGAAAAAAATGATCGCATTTTCCAAATTTCGCGGGCAGTTTTGTAAAAATCGCGCCTTTTTACAAAACTGCCGATTTCGCAATTTTTTTGCAAATCGCGAAATCCTGGAGGGTCTGATTATTACATATATGCATTCTATTATTCCGCCGAGAAAGGTAGACTGGGATAAATTGTCAGCCTGTCGACAAAAGAAAGATGAGAGTGTGTCTGATTTCTTTACCCTATTTGAAGGTACATATTTGGACTACAGTGGACAGGATTTGTCAGTTGAGGGAGGTGTTCGGTTGTTTGTCAATAGATTTGTCTCTAACCTGCTTCCTGAAATTGCAGGCTTCTGAAAGTACTTGGTCCACCTCTTCCCCCTCTGTTATTTTGAATATGGCGCAATATTATGAGCATAGGGACAATGAGGAAAAGGAGAGGACAGAGAAGAGACATAAGGATTTAAAGACGAAGGTGTTGCTACAGCAGGCTTTTAGAGGGAATGGGAGAGGACATGGTGGTCGTGCCCGACAGCTTCCATGCACTAGTAGGCAGCCAACAACTACGCCTTTGGGTCCGAATCAGTGTGCGCATTGTAAAGAGGAGGGACATTGGCGTAGCGAATGTCCTGTGCTTTTGCAGAAGATAGCGGTCCCGAGAGGACAATGCTCTCGTGGACGGGGTCATGGAACAGGTGGGGCAGATGGGGCTCAGAATGCTGCAGCCTCACAGGGTCATTCTAGTAATAATTACTTTGATGACCCTCGTGATGGACAGAATTACCATGATGATTATGATATGGAGGAAGTGACAGGAATGTCTTACAGTTAGGGCAGCCAGGGACAGAGTGAGGGACCAGTTCCGATACGTGTAGACCAGCGCGGTCCTTATGTAACAGCAGAACAGCAAGGTTCAATGAAGGAATTTTTGGTGGACACAGGTGAGACAAAAAGTTCTCTTTCTTGAAATATGGTCCCTGGGGCGGCTCTGTCTGGCTATAATAAAGTGTTGGTTGGTTTTTCTGGTGTACCGGTTGTAAGCCCCATTTCAAAACCTCTTGCAATTCTTATTGGTCCTTTCACTGTGGATTTACCATTGTTGTTGACATCTAATTGTGGTGAAAATCTGATGGGTTTGGATTTTTTAAAGAAATTGCTGGCTACCATTTATTGCTCCCCGGCAGGTGTCTATATGACAACGGGCCCCAATGTAGCACGTGCTAAACAATGTTTGTCCAAAGATGCGCCACTTCCTGTTGAATTTGCAGATGTTCCATCCACTTTGTGGGCGACAGGTGATACCGATGTGGGACTGCTGCAGATACCACCAGTTTCGATACAGGTTAAGGATGGTGCTATTTTGCCTCGTATCCCTCAGTATAAAATACCACAGGCAGGAGAACAAGCCTTATTGCAAATTATTCAGGATTTGATCAAGAAGGGAGTGGTTGAGGAGACGACAGCCAATATTTGTAATAGTCCTATTCTTCCCATTCTTAAACGGACACCTTCAGGTTCTTCTGATGATCAAGGAGATGTCTATCGTTTTGTGATTGATTTGCGCAAGGTTAATAAAATAGTGGTTCCCCAGTTTCCAGTGGTCCCTGACATTACTACTCTTTTGACAATGATTCCTTCTACTGCTACATTTTTCTCTGTCATTGACTTGAAAAATGCTTTCTTCAGTATTCCTATTCATCCGGATAGCAGGTACTTGTTCGGGTTTACACTAGATGGCAGGAGCTTTAGGCAATACTGAAAGTCCAAGTATTTATAGTCAAGCTTTAAAGAGCCAGTTGGATTCCCTTTTGCTTCCCTCAGGTAATGTATTGGTGCAGTATGTTGATGACTTGCTCCTCGCTTCTGACACAGAACAAGGTTGCAGAGACAGTACAGTTAAATTGTTGCTGCATTTGGCTCAACATGGACATAAGGTGTCTCTTTCTAATTTTCAATATTGTTGACAGGAGGTCACCTATTTAGGTCACCTACTTTCGAAGGAGGGTAGGAGATTGACTCCTGAGCGCATCAGTACCATTGTTAAAATGCCCGTTCCACTAGCTCGGAAAGATGTGCGCGCTTTTATAGGTATCACTTCCTATTGTCACTAGTGGATACCTAACTACTCGCTGCTAATCAAACCCTTGCTTGCACTAACCATTAAAGACGTGCATGAGCCCCTGCCTTGGATGCTTGAATGTCAGCAGTCTTTTGAGCAATTAAAAACTGCACTTTGTTCAGCTCCAGTACTCAGCACCCCCGATTATAACAAGTCGTTTGTATTGTTCGTCCATGAGATGGCTGGTTGCGCGCTTTCTGTTTTAACACAAAAATTTGGAAATAAGCAACGGCCGTGTGCTTATTTCTCTGCTGTTCTTGACCCTGTTGCAAGAGCCCTCCCGATCTGTCTAAGAGCAGTCGCGGCTGTGGCCGTTTCGATCAGACAATTGGCTGGACTCATGCTTGACACTGATCTCACAGTCATGGTACCCCATGCTGTGGACACGCTTTTGAATAAGACTAAGACACAGCACCTCACCAGTGCACGTCTAACTGGCTAAGAATTAACTTTGTTTTCCAAACACATCATGATTAAAAGATGTGCTACTCTGAATCCAGCCACGTTACTGCCCCTCCCTTCTGAGATGATGAGATTGATAAACATGACTGTATCTTGCGGATGGAAAAGGAGATGAAGGGACGGGTAGACCTGACTGATGTCCCCTTATCAGACCCACAAGAAGAACTATCTGTCAATGGCTCTTGTTTTAAATTATCAGATGGCACTACAACTGCTGCATATGCTAGCACCACGCTGCGTACAGTGGTTGAGACATCACAAGTTCCCTATCAATCGGCCCAAGCTGCGGAGCCTGTTGCCTTGTTAAGAGCTTGCAAATTGAGTGAGGGACTGGTTGTCAATATCTATACTGACAGCCAGCACGGCTTTGGAGTCGCCTATAATTTTGGGCGACTCTGGGCTGAGAGAGGGTTCCTTACTTCGCTTGGCGCCAAGATTCAACATGGGCACCTTATATTGAGGCTCTTGACTGCTTTGACACTCCCTAAAAGAGTGGCCACAGTAAAAGGTAGCGCTCACCGGAAAGTTACTGATGATGTGAGTAGGGGAAATGTGTTTGCAGATCAGACAGCTAAGGAAACAGCCCGGACAAAAATGAAAAGAATGTTTGTAGCAGGTCCCGCTAGGTGGGTGCCTGAAGTTACCATGTTTGAAAATACACTTGAGAATGTGAAAGAGATACAAAGTGAGGCCACAATAGAAGAATTAGCACTGTGGCAAGAAAGTACAGCACAATTGAACGATGAGGGATGTTGGATTGACAAGTCAGGGAAGCAGAGATGGATGTTGCCAGATGCATATATTCTCCCTGTAGTCACGATGGCCCATGGCCCAGCCTATATTAGTGCTAAGGGTATTTGCAAGTTGTTAGACCCTGTATGGCAGAACGATAATATTTCTAAGACAGCAGCACATTTAGTGAAATATTGTATGGTATGCATGATGCACAATCCTGGAAAAGGAACCCCTACCCCACCCGGTAGCTTTGCACCACCCACTTTCCCTTTTGAAGTCCTTCAGATGGATTTCATAGAATTAGATCGGTGCAATAATTTGAAGTATGTTTTGGTGGTTGTCTGTGCTTTTAGTAAATGGGTTGAGGCTTATCCCACTAAAGACAAAACAGCCGTTACGACTGCAAAGGTACTCCTGAAGGAGTCCTTTCCTCATTTCGGCTTGCCCTGTTTGATTTGGAGTGATAACGGAAGTCATTTTAATGCCAAGGTCATTCAGTTAATTTGTGATGATTTGCACATAAAGCAGAAGTTTCATGCCGCTAACCACCCGCAGTCAGCAGGTTTGGTTGAGAAGTATAATGGTACTCTCAAACTGAAATTGGCAAAGATTCAGGAGACAACAGGGTTACAGTGGCCAGATGCTTTACCATTAGTTCTTTTGTCGACAAGAACAACAGCACATTCTAGGACAGGATTGTCACCGTACAAGTTCTTGTTTGGACGCCCGGCAAATGTCTGGGGCGTCCCGCGTCCTCGGCGGTCTACTGATATTGAGTATCCATTGTTGATCGATTACCTTTGCCAGTTAACTGAAAATTTGCGTTCTATTCACCAACAGGTCCGGGAAGCTCTGCCAGCTACGCCAGAGGGGCTCGGACATGATATTCAGCCTGGTGACTTTGTCCTTGTTCGTAACTTTCAGCGAAAGAAGAGTTTGGAGTCGCGGTGGAAGGGGCCGAAGCAGGTCCTCCTGGCTACACGTACCTCAGTCAAGATTGATGGTCGAAAGAACTGGGTCCATGGGACTCATTGTCGCAGGATACCTCTACCTTTGCCCTATGATCAGTGGGTGAGGGATGGAGTAGGGGATTCTGAGTGTGAGACGGTGCCTCAGTTTGTCCTCTTCAGTGACGCCAGGCTGACCTGGACCAAAACGGATGAGGAAAGTTATGAAGTGCTGAATGCAGCAGTACCTCTGGAAATACGGGCTATCCAGGAGCCCCTTTTCACTGATCCCTCTGTGCCTGGAGTTACTAAGTATAATTTGCGCCCTCGGCTGAGGAACAGTGCAGCAAAAGGAGAAGTCAGATTAGTTAGGGATGGACTGTGTAAGTTAGGGTATACTTTGCTATAGTACCAAAGGAGTTGCTAGTTTAGGGTGAGGTGAGATTTGTGCACTGTTCGAACATTGGACAGGAAAGATTCAAAGTATCCCCCTGGGGGTACCTTATCCTGGTCAACGTGGGAACCCGAGCTTAGGACAGAGCAAGCTCCACCGCCGGTGCTCAAGAGCCCCAACATTTTGATGAACAATAGGAGCCTGTACCAGTGAGGCTCTGACGGACACTGGGAACTTGTATCATTTTCTTGCTGGCATTTTGGCCCCTTCCCCCCTTGCTTTATCGTTTACTCTGCATCCCTTTGGCAGGATGGTTGCTGACGAGG
Source organism: Calotriton arnoldi (assembly GCA_963921515.1). Taxonomy (NCBI): domain Eukaryota; kingdom Metazoa; phylum Chordata; class Amphibia; order Caudata; family Salamandridae; genus Calotriton; species Calotriton arnoldi. Next base: position 800,449 of record CAWUFW010003731.1, on the reverse strand, counting down.
AGCAGTCAGTGATTTCCCCTGTTCATATACGTATATTTTGGTCTACAAAGAAGAAGATATTGTCTATTGTTCTTGTGGTATTACTGCTATTGATTTTGGGTGGGGTTGTTATGTTTCATATAGGTACCCTAATATAGGCCCAGGTAACATCATACCCCTTCACCTACATTACCTCCCCTACACTACACTGTAACGAGCCTTTTAGGATTGAACCTTTACCTAGTTCTAGTCCTGTGTGCAGAAGGAGGGTTTCTCCTGAACAATAGAGTCCTATAACTCCATCAATAGACTCACACAGTATTAATGAATATTCATAAGGGTTCTTAGAAACCAGGCTGGGGCTACACCACCTTCCTCCCCATATCTACGTACACGGTTCATCCCATAAGTCATCCTCAAATCCAACAATGGCTAATACAAGCAACAAGGGACAAAGGAGCCCTAGATATTTTCTGTATAAATATAGCACCTCTTGCTAATGTTAGTCAGAGGGAACCGAGACTTCCAAGCCGACACACTGACCAGAGACGCTGAGGCTCCTGCATGCAGACGCTCCAGCTCACAGTGGTCTGAACATCCCTTGCGGGGTGTCCAACTCAAGACCAAGAAGGGCTCCTACATTCTCACACTTCAGGTAATGGGGTTCAACTATATCCTAGAGGGATTCTTGGCTTCACACCTACTCACATGCTAGGTACACTTAGGTACATCTAGATAGGCATCGTAGGAGTATGCGCACTTTTATCCTGCATTTTATATTCATGTATTTATTCATGCTTATTGCAAGATGGTAGAACTGTACTATCCATTTATATTCACTGTACTGCGAATCATATATCTCTGCTACTGTCTAATGGTTGTTGCTGCTCCTATATTTTACACGAGAATAACAACTGTTCATAAATCCTTATTGAAACGCCCAGACTGTTTATTCTGTGTATCTCTGAGATAAACTAAATGAGCACGAGTGACTGAGCGAAAAGTAGTACATTGTTTCCACGATCTTGAGGAATCAGGGTTGTCATGTTCTGAGGTTGCCAGAAACTATTCTCTCCCCGATAAGAGGAGACACTAGTGGCACTGTGAGCTAGCTTATGCAAACAGGCTAACATTCTCAGTGGGGGTGCACAGAATCAGTCTGCCACCAAGCCCACAGTTTATGTTATCCAAACGTGCAGGTCCTGCATGGGTACTATAGGAACTACACAACAGGGTGTCCTGGGTTTTGGAATGTGATCAGGATGCACAGTCATGTACTAAACATAAGGTTGTTTCTAAAATACGCACCAAAAGAACAGCCTTGAGTAATGTTTTTCTAGACACACATAAAAGATTTTTTGGAGAAGGTACAGCTTGTTATCCCACCGAATCTGTTACAAGTTTATGGACTGCTTATCCATTGTCACTGGTCAATTATATGTATACCCGCCCAGCCCAATTCGTAGAGGTAAAGGGTGAGTTTGGAATGGGGTATCCTGGTCCTTGTCTATATTACAGGAAGCAACAAGGAAAGGGATATCCGGGTTGTGACAATAATACATATTGTGATAATCTGTATATGAGAGAGCAGAACATTACCTTAGTGGGCTGGCATTACCAAGATGTAACGGTTACCCAGAAAGCTGGATATTATACCGCATGCTGTCCGATAGTAAACAGTACTGATGCATTTTTGTATGTCAATTGTTCTGGAATAATATTGTTCAAAAATACGATGTCTTTAGTGAAAAAGAAGGATCCGAGTACTTTTGGAATGAACACCAGATATGCTCCTGTAGATTATCAAGGTCCACTTTATGCACAGCCAGGATTTTATTTTTTGTCTAATGGTACTTATTCAAATGTTCATAATGGTACAGATGATGTTGCTCTAGGGATGGTGCTCCCTTTAGGTGTGCCTTGTAAGTACAGTAAGCCAAATATATGGTGGGTAAAAAGGACGTTGACTGGAGAGTTCTGTGATGGAGTGACAGATTTGGAAGTCAATAATTATAGTAATGGTATCACCTTTGGGTATATTCTCTCCTCCATTATTACCTTTGGTGCTACTGCTATGTCCAGAGGCAAAAAAGCTAGAGAATATTTTGGATGTAAGCTATAGATACTGTCTAACTCCACAGTAGCAGCTTTGCGTGACATCACCACCCAATTAGAAAGTATGCAAATATACTCTGAGCAGACTAGATATGCTGTTGATTTCATCCTAGCTAAGAGCGGTGGTGTGTGCGCAGTAGTAGGAGACCAGTGTGTAGTCGGGATAACTAATATGGAAAAGAATATTACTCAACACATTTTAGACATCCTAGAAAACTTGAAAGGGATGGAGAGTGGGAACTGGAGTTGGTCATTGTTTGGTGGATGGGGTTGGATCCTTGAAAAGGTGATCTATTTCATTGTGATTTTGGTTTCTTGCTGTGTTTTAGTCCAGTGTCTTCCCTTATGCTGCTCTTATTGCACCACCCTCCTCACTCCTAAGAGAATATCGATTCATGATACTAAAAGAAGTCGAAGACCTCATGCAAATAGATGAGGGTATTTTTGAGACTTCTTCCCTCCTTACTGTTTCCCTTCCTGAAGCTGACAATATGGAGTGCTCCTAAGAATGTAGTCATGATTTGTTGAACCATATGTCTTTCTCATTATTACACAAAATTACTTAGCTCATGCTAAAAGGAGGGTCTGTTGGAATAAAAATGATGTTTTCGCATGGTTTTATGTAAGTTAGCATTCGCGGTGCCATTTTGTGTATAGGCGCCATTTTGTGTCATGATCGAAACTAATTCTTTACCATTTCCTAGATACGGCCTTCCCTAGGTTATGTTTTTTGCGGAGCTGAGTTCTGCCATACTAATGAATGCACTGTTCTTATTAGCGCATTCCTTTATTTTAGATGCAAGCCTTCTCCCACTTGTCTAGTGGCGGGCACAGGCAGAGTGACCTTTAATAGTAGATAGTGTGTGCCCGGTCTTAGAATCAAAACGTACTTTATAATTTACTGTCCAGCTGCATATCTCTGGAAAATTCCATGGTGGGCGTGCTTTCATTGGTTTCGAAGTGTATTTAATGTATCGTTACGCTTGCTGATGTCAGTCCCTCTGCAGCACTCCTCAGAGACTGGGCAGACAGGGCTCCGCTCTGAGCGTACTCTGAATAAACATATATTGGTTTGTATTCTCTACTGTCTGACCGACTCTTCATTTGGTATGGAAGGCTGAGAGGTGGTCTTGTGTGACCCGGGTGACCCGAATCGGGTCATTTCCTTCACAGATTCCAGAACTTTCCATCACAGAAATGTGGGGAAAATGTATTTTTTTGACAAAGTTTGAGGTTTGCAAGGGATTCTGGGTAACAGAACCTGGTGAGAGTCACACAAGTCACCCCATCCTGGATTCCCCTGAGTGTCTAGTTTTAAAAAATGTATAGGTTTGCTAGGTTTCCCTAGGTGCCGGCAGAGCTAGGGTTCAAAATCTACAGCTAGGAACATTGCAAAAAAAGGGTCAGTTTTCACTGTAAAAATGTGGTGTGTCCACGTTGCGTTTTGGGCCGTTTCCTGTCGCTAGTAGTAGGCCTGCCCAAACAAGTGAGGTACCATTTTTATCGGGAGCCTTTGGGGAATGCTGGGTGGGTGGAAGTTTGTGGATCTGCGCAGATTCCAGAACTTTCCATCACAGAAATGGATAATGTTTTTTTGTTTCACAAAGTTTAAGGTTTGCAAGGGATTCTGGGTAACAGAACCTAGTGAGAGCCACACAAGTCACCACATCCTGGATTTCCCTGGTGTCTAGTTCTAAAAAATGTATAGGTTTGCTAGGTTTCCTTTGGTGCCCGCTGAGCTAGGGTCCAAAATCCACAGCTAGGCACATTGCCAAAAAAGGGTCAGTTGAGTTTTCCCTGGAAAGATGTGATGTGTCCATGTTGCGTTTTGGGCCGTTTCCTGTTGCAGGCACTAGGCCTACCCACACAAGTGTGGTACCATTTTTATCAGGAGTCTTGGGGGAATGCTTGGTTGGTGGAAGTTTGTTGCTCCCCTTAGATTTCAGAACTTTTCATCACATAAATGTGAGGAAAATGTGTTTTTTTAACTAAGTTTGAGATTTGCAAGGGATTCTGGGTAACAGAACCTGGTGAGAGGCACACAACTCACCCCATCCTGGATTCCCCTTGGTGCCTAGTTTTGAAAAATATACAGGTTTGCTATGTTTTCCTAGGTGCCGGCTGCGCTAGGACCCAAAATCCACAGGTAGGCACATTCCGAAAAAAGTCAGTGCCTAGTGGGCTTTCTACCACCCTGGGGAGGGGGAAATCGGGGGCTATTGCCCTGATATGCCCCCAAGGGAGGAAGAAAGACTGTGGCTATTTCTTTGGGGTGGTGGGGGCATTGGGAGGACCATTCTGGGCAGCCCCCACCCCTACGTATAAAAAAGCCAGCATAATCGCTGGCACCTAGTGTGCTTTTTGCCCACCCCGGGTGCAGATCAGGGGCTACTGCCCCCATCTGCCTCCTGGGGGGGCAGAAAGACTGTGCCATTTTTATGGGAGGGGGTGGGGGGTTGGCATGCCCATTCTGGGCAGCCCCCACCCCGAACTTTGGAAAAATGAAATCCCTAGTGCCTAGTGGACTTTCTGCCCCCCGAGGGGCAGATAAGGGGCTATTGCTCCATCTACCTCCCGGGGGGGCAGAAAGACTGTAGCATTTGTTTTGGGGGTGGGGACATTGGCATGCCCATTCTGGGCAGCCCCCACCCCTACGTATATATAAAAGAAAATCCCTGGTGCCTAGTGGGCTGTCTGCCCCCCGGGGGCAGATCAGGGGATATTGCCCCTATATGCCTCCTGGGGGGGCAGAAAGTCTTTTGCCTTCTTTGGGGGGGTAGGGTGTGGGCATTGGCATGCCCATTCTGGGCAGCCCCCACCCCTGGCCTATAAAAAAATAATCAATGGCGTTGAGTGTACTTTCTGCCCCCACAGGGGGCAGATTAAGGGCTACTGCCCCATATGCCCCCCAGTGGGGCAAAAAGACTGTCTGTGGCAAAATATGATGGGGGGAGCAAAGGCCCTTGCCCAAGGGGCTGCTCCCCCCTCCCTGGTGGCTAGTGGGTGGATCCCTGCTTGGGAATCGCCCTCCTGGGGGCCATCCCCAAGCAGGGATCCACTAGGGAAGGGTACCATTGGAAAGGGGAGCTCCTCCCCTTTCCAACAATACCTCTCCCAAGTGTTTCGGTGCTTGGGGGGGCTGAGATAGCCCCACAAGCACCGAAACATTGAAACTGAAACTAAGTTTCAGTTTCGTTTTCAATGCAGTGATGACAGCACGCCATGCGCGCCATCGTCATTACATTGAAAATAAGAAACAGGCCTTGGGAGGTTGGCAAAGCTCTTCCCTACCTCCTTAGGCCCCCCCCAAAAAAGGAAATCCCTTTGCTGGTTGCAGCAGAGGGATTTAGTGCGTCTGTGCACATGACGGAATGGTTCCGTCATGAGCACAGGAGCACTGGTGCTCATGACGGAACTATTCGGTTATGAGCACCGAAAGGGTTAATGATCTATGATGCCAAAGCGGTGAGCGCCGGCCTTTATGGAGCAGAGCTGTGGGGGTTTAATAGGATGGATGATCTTCTTAGGGCTGAGAATAAATTACTAAGTTTAGTCCAACTCCCCCAGGGTATTCCCCTCCATCCTGTAACGCTAGGCTTGGGTAAGAAAACCAATGCCAACAAGGCAAAGGTCCACCCTGTGCTAATCTGGCTGCGACTCTCCCTCAAAAAATCAAATAAAACTCCAGTACTGGGGCTGGGTTTCTCTTCAAGCTGCTGCCAAATCTAACGAGGGCCGGCAAAGCAAGGAATTTACAGATTTTAAGCCCGACCATCCTCCTAGAACCCTTTTTAGATATCATCAAAACTCCACTGGATTGGAAACTGTATATGCAGTTTAGATTTGGCACACTAACACTTAATGCCTCCACTGGCTCATGGTGTAACTCTAGCGCAGGCACGGTTCTGTCCTCTATGCACTGCATCACTTGAATCTCCAGCGCATGTTTTTTTTGAATGCCCGGCCTATTCTCGCCCTAGAACTAAGTGGCGCACACCCCTATGTAAACAACTAGGGACTCGAGTTTTCACTGAAGCTTTGCGCATGTTAAGATCTGACTCTAAACAAATTATAGCTTGCTCACTCGCTAAGTTTCTGGGGCACATGTGGGGCATAAGGTGGAATCTACTGCAAAGAGGAGGAGGCTGATAACTCTGCACTTTAAGTCAAAATCCCTCTGTTTGAAACAGCTATACAGCTTTCGATGTTGGATCTGAATATGTTTGTGATGCTGGTCGTCCTAGGTTTTGGGGTCTTAGAGAGACCCAGGCCATGTGATCTGCTATAGCAGGGCATGAGACTAGAGGAGAACCTCCAGAGGGCATTTATTTTACACAATGAATAGTTTTAATTGGATCTATGTATAGGCCATGTTTTAGCGTTTTATTTTCATATCTTTTTAGCTTTTGTATGAAATTAATTGTATAAGTATTAATGAACTCGTAATTGCACTTTATGTCCCATCTAAATGTGGACAATGGAATGTACGAGAAGATGTGTATATTGTACTTTTATGGTCAACGACCGAATAAAGTGATTGACTGGCTAGTTCTGACGAGGAAACATATTTCCTTTAGGAATGCAAAAAGGCAAGAGAGTCTGGGTCAGAAAAGTGATAAGTATTAGCAGATACCACATGATCAGACTTGAGATGTAGTCTTATTAGGATCCTGCGGCAGTGTCTCCCTATAATCATGTTAAAAATCTGGGTTGACTCAGAATGCCATTTTGTAATTTTAAAACTGGTTTGTAGGTTTCAAGACTAGTGATAGGGCTGACATATGACCTGATAGGCAATCAAATCTAGTGTCTATTTCTGCAGACTGTTCATGCAATTGGCAAACCTAGGATGAATGGAATCTGACATTGGATTCTGCCATCGATCGCTCTGGAATCCAGACTTTCTCAATAACATTGATAGGGCAATGGTGAAAGATGTGATGGAGTATCAGATTCTAATGGACTCTTGGATTTTGTCCCATCATTGAGAAGGGGAACATACATTCACTCTGTGTTTATATGGAGCATGTACATATATAAATGCCCTTATACTCTTAGGTTTTCTAATGCATGACACCACCTCATGGTCCATACTTGATGGTGGAATACCCAAACAAGCACCAGTGCTATTGTAGCTAGAGAGAAACAAATTATAGGAATGTTGCTCAGGAAAATTACCAATGATTGAGATTAATTCAAGCATTCTACCCATCAGTATTTTTGTTTTTCTCAGTGTCTCAGGCGTAGGTCTATTCCCCCGCAGGCGAAGATATGATATATGCACATTTCCAAGTATAAACAAACCGATGATAAAAAAGACAATGCACACACTCAATAGGAATATTTAAATGTTAATTAGGCAGTAGTGTCCTTTAATCAAACACTTTGGGAAGAAAGGAAGGCCTACTTCGAAGGGGCAATGATGAGCATATGAGCATTCTCCAGAGTAAAATCCAAAGAAATACAATGTCTTCTTAAACAGTCTATCCTAGACCAAAAACATAACAGAAGACCAGCTTAAGTTGTCATTGATATTTATAGGACATTGATATAGAAGGATTAAACTCGACCCTCTGTTCACGTCTAAAGCTCAGTGTACCCTATTGAAACTAAAATCTGCAATCTGCAATCTGCACAGGATGAAGGAAAGAAGGCAATAAAAACATGGAAAGAAAGCAAGAAGACTGCAAGAAGGCCAAGTGAAACTACAAGAAGCTATGTCATGGATCCCTCCTGTCTACGTCTATAACATGCAAAGCTGATTACTGATTAAGCAAATCAAAATGACCAAGTATTTTTACAATTTCTTCAGTCAGTGCTGTCACTCTGAATACAAAGAATACTACTGACTTGATGTTGCAATTCTTGCAGTGCCCGGGACTCCTGAAGCTGACGACTTAGAGAAGCCAAGCTCCATAAGGGGAAATCACAAAGGACTGAATATGCAACATTAATAAAGCTACGACTATGGGGAAAGACCAGGGAGAGCACTCAATTATACAAGATAGGAGAGCATTCACTCTACCTAATGATATGCAGATTTTTCAAGGATACAAAAACCTCTGACATTCGTTTGTTCAAATTGAACAGGGCCACAATATTCCTCATTCCAAATTTGGAAATGCTCTCCTGCAATGTACCAGTTGCAGTCCTATACATCTCATCAGTACAAGCTCTGATCAACAGAGTCTACAGAGTGAATCCAGGTCTCTTCTATGTGTCACAAACAAGGGTCATACCTACTTGTACATCCCAGGAATAGATTCTATTTATTGTGGCAGCTGAGAAATGATGAAGAAAAGTAAGTGGCTATTTTCTGGGTTTACTCACAAAATTTTGCAAATAACAATATTGGTAACAAAAATACCGTCAAAAATATCAAAACACAAATGTGTTCTTTATATACTTTGTATGTAAAGTCAAAAACATTGAAAATGTAGATATGTGTATGTATATTGACTTTTAACTATTATATTAATTTTAAAACGTACATTAACGATAACAAATTAGATTTAATTTAAAGAATATACTTATAATTAAAAAATATATAAAAATGCATAACTTACAAACATAAAATAAATATATATAATTTTAAATGATTGCTAAAGAATAATCGACATATCAGATTAAAAACTCCCAGTGGAGAACATACAGCTTTACAAATAAATAACGCAAAATATTAATATCATTCGTTATAATATAATTTCATAATAAAAAAGCAATTTCCATGAAACTTACTTTTACAATTAAAACAAACAAAATTACATATCTTAAAACAAATTTGACTTAGATTTGTATTTGTAAAATTCACTATTCCAAGTCTACATAATCAAAAATAGGGAAAGTGGCGGACTTTGGAGAGCCAGATTTACTCTCTGAATTCCAATATGAGCAAAAGTAGGGAAAGTGTTGGACCTTGGAGGGGTCAAATTAACTATTTCCACTGCAGCGTAAGCAAAAGTAGGGAAAATGTTGGACTTTGGATGGGTCAAGTTTACTATTCCCACTCTAATGCAAGCAACAATAGTGAAAGTGTTGAACATTAGAGGGGTCAGATTTACTATTCCCATTCCCATATATTTTAAATTAGCCATTTAAATATAGATCATAAAAATCAAAATATATTGAAGGAATCAATGTATTATTTAAACATAAAATACATAAAAATAAATTAAAAAGTAAAATTAATAAAATATTTAAAATTATTTTCAAATTAAAGCACTTCCCTACTACCCTAACAAACAAACACAGACAACTAAAATTACAATATTAAAAGAATGCTATAAAATGAAAAATGATTCATGTTAAATTAATTATTAAAATAACAATCATACCTAAAACAATTATTAAATATAAATGTAATTCACACAATTTAATAATTAAGTGAACAGATCATATAATTAACACTCTCTTAAGAGCCAGCAGATAATTAAAATAACAATGAATCAATTAATTTGCATAATTTATTATCAATTCAAACTTAAATTTCCTTAAAAATGAATTATAAATTAAGAACAATAATTTACATTTTAAGAAACTTCCCACTATAATCCATACAAACCCTAAAACACACTACAAAATATTAACAACTTCTAATTAAATAAATAAATAACACATTTCATATAAAAACTTACAAACTATACTGAAACAAATTTAAACATACATTATTGTATTACTAATAACTAATTAAAAATGAACTATACTTACAAAAATACAGTTAAGTAAGTAGAAATACTTTATTTTTATCTTTTGTATTCTGTCCCGCGATAATTTTGACATCACAATATTGTTTGCATAATATTTGGGAGCCACAATATTTTTATATAATATTTTGTCGGAATACCAATTTTCCTGAAGACAGAGAAATTTTTCCAAGTCAAGTAGGATTACCTTTTCTGAAAACTTGATTGAGCAGGCCTCTGTCCGAATTTAATTTCAAAGGTCAAATTATTACATTGTAGCCCAGTGACTCAAGTAAACTGTGGATGGCTGCTATCAGAACCATTTGTCAGATAGATTGCCTCCTATTATCGCTGTTTTTTTACTTGCCTTCGAAGCACTGGCAGCAGTCATTCAGCTATTGCTGGGAGCAAAAGGTAATGCTGTATGCAGATGACATACTGCTTACAGTAGCTGACCATACATCCTGTCTATGAATCCTCTATACTCCAGATTGCCAGGTTAGATGGTAAACTTAATGAATATCTACCAATGACTCAGTCCATCACAGCCACAACTGTAGTAGCCTACCATGTAGGTATCAAACAATCTTAATAATGGCATTGAACACATTGGCGCAGACAAACTGAAATCTCTTATTGATAAAACTGCTTTTTGACTTCACCCGATCAAAATTGGTTCATCTATTGCTCTAAGGAAGGAATCAGGCACCAAAAATAGAAGTAGTTCCACAATACAGTTACATATTTAGAATGTCCCTGATGTCCCAAAAATGCTAATTGACTTTGATAAAAAGCACTGGTTTTCTTATGGAAGACTACAGACATGCTCATAGCTTTGGAACTTCAGCTACAACATCTGTTGTACCAGATCTCCCAAATATGGAACTGTAGCCTAAGTCCACCCAGTTTCACAACTGATGCATTTACTCCCCAAATAGTCAATATTCAAACAGTACATTCACCTAAATGTCCATCTGTGGAACAGCACAGGAATAATGAGACAGGAAAGTCTGTCCACTGGGTTCAATGATCAGCAAGGTGACTCCATTAAGTCCAGGACTTGGTTAATGATGGCCATATACAGCCTTACCATGACTTTGTTTATGATTGGCACAAGAATTCTTTCCTGATGTTACAATCCAAATTATAATTGGAAACCTCCCAATTATAGATTTATACTCAACTAGCACACTTTGAGAGGGACCAACTTGCTTTGACACCCTATGATCTACAGGTATCTCCAATGCCTCCCTTCCTTCCTATTTGAGATCAGCACCAATGAGTAATTTCCAGGTTTTATGGCACCATGATCTTAGATTTATTATCACAACACTGGCAGAATCAGTTATCAAAAACCTATGAGTAGGAGAACTGGTTCGAATTATCAAAATTACATGGCATAGGACTCAAAGCACAGAAATTCTGTTTATTCACAGTACTACATAATTGGTATTGGGCCATCATGCCTTCATTCTGCTGGACTACGTCTTAAATTACTGTGGTGGAAATGTATAGCACATATTTGTGGGACTGTGATCTAATGCATGGCCGTTGATCCTGTCACATAATGACTGCATGTTGGTCAGAGAGCTGAAATGCCATGAGTCTGCTGATTATAATTTAAAACCATCAGCATCTTTAGCTGTATCCATCTACATGTCACTAAGACCCACTGGAGGAGATAGTTTGCCATTTCCTTGATATATAAGCTGTCTGCACTCATTCAGTTTTTTCATGATGTTCAGTAGATATCACATCTCTTTCTCTTTTGGTGTTTATTTCCCCACACCTTTTCACTCCCTTCTTCATTGCTGAGGCCATCTCATTTCATTTGTCCCTTTTCATACTATTATTCTCTGGATCAGTTATTACAAAGCTATGGTAATTATGATCATGTATCCTGTGGTTAGGTACAACAGAAAGTTTCTTTAAAAAGATGTGTTTCTTAAAAATGATTGTTGGAAGAGTTCCAAGTGAAAATAAGCTAAATGACATACTCAATTCTGATTAGGCGGTCTGCCTGTTGGGGTTTTAATGAGCCAGACAGACTGCCGCAGGACCGCCCGCCAGAGCAGGAGAAAACTGGGACCGCCAACCATAATAAGGCCTTTGGACTGTGTATTCACCTCATGCCTAATTAATCTATCACCAGACGCTCCCTGTCTTTTTATCTCTCCTTTGAGGGGTCTTTTCATCCCTGCTTTCTTCCTTTGTCACTGTTTTTCCATCTTTCTATTCCTCCTTCTATGCCCCATTGTGTTTTTCTCTCCTGTTCTGTATTAAAGTTTGTTAAGGGAAAGTAAGTGCCACTACCTAAATATTAGTGATGGTCAGCCACATGCAACCACCGGCTCAAATTAAGTACTGTATAGGTTTATTTATCTGTGTGAATTGGGCATTAATTTACAGTAATTCAAAGGCAGTCCTACCTATTCTTTGCACCAATAAAAATCATATTTTCCTGTGATGTGCAGTAAAACTAAACGTTTAATACGCCTACCTCCTAAGAAGCATGTGTACTGTTATAATAAAATTAGATCTGACAGTTAATTATTTCTAAATTCATATTTTTATATCAAGCATTTGGCAGCCACATTTAGGCAGCAGCATGTTTTTTTGTCTTCTTTTTATTTTTGAGGCATATGGTTACAATAAAAAATAAACATAATAGCTGTTGCTACAGAGTACCAATGGCTGATCTATTTATTGGCTGTGCCATTGTTATGTGTTGTAAACTGGCGTAGCTTCCATTGCTGTAAACAAAATCACTGCATACACACAGTTTTCTTTCCTTTAATTACCTGTTACTACTGACAGGTTGATTGAAAAGTCTCAAAGAAACTGTGTGTGGATTTGTAGAGACTGTTGAGGTAAAGGTATGGAATTAAATGCAGTGAAATAAGGCTGCAGATAAGTAGACATGGAGAATTATGGGCCACTGTACCAGCACAGAAGTAAAATCATGCAAATTCTCAAATACGAAAGATTTTTAAAGACAATATATAGATGCAAATTAATGAATGTGTATAATCCTGACTTGTATTTTTGCACAATGTCAAGTTTCTTTACTTAATTTTTCAAACTGCAGTACATAAAAGTTCAATGTATCTGTCAAAGTATTAGCAATAGGAATTAAGCACGGGATCTTTGCTTATAATGCAGTTTTCACATCTTTCCAAACTAAATTCACTTAAAATAAATCTTTTGGAAACATGCTAAACCTGAGAATGGAAGGATACACATCTCCATTCAGAGTATACTGGAACTGTGGTGCTTTAACCCAAAATATATGGACAAATCACTGCCTCTTGGTTCTGGTGGAAAAAAAGGAGGCACTTCTCAACTGATTAAACTGTACATGAGGCAACAGATGGCATGATTTTTTCGTTTTTTCAGCAAATTGTAAGTTAAAGAGCTCATCCATTCATTCATGATTGGTATTCAGTGCAGAGTTCACAGGAGAGGGGTTATCCAAAATTGATGCACTATGCTTTCAGAGATGCCTAGAGACTTTGCAGTTGATGTTTGGGAGGCCAATATAGTTGGCCTTTTCAACAGTAGGACTTTAAATTATTCAAAGATCCACCAGTAACCTTAAATTGTTAGACAGTGAGAAACTGAAGGACACATTTCAATTGTTCATGGACCTCTGTCCCCGTTTGGGAGGAAATGTCCAGATCCACTTCCAAAAGGTCCTCGTGGATTTATTTACCTTTATATTTACCATTTGATTGTATGGAATTGCATACAAGAAATTGTACCAACAAAGCAAAAGAGCACTGCACAAAGGCGTGGGTTGAAAGACTTGTAGAGTTGAGTGGGAATGCGAGGAGATATATGCAGGAGGACTTTGGTAACTACTAGCTGGAGTCTTTCATCCAGAGATTTTGTTTGAGAAGAAGCCTTTCTGTTTATTTATGATAAGGAGAAGTAAGGGACCTTGATGAATCCAGGTGGAAGGGAGTACCAAATAATTGGAGGGTAACAAGAGGATGCTTATCGTCTCGTCTTCTGCTGCCTGCATTCTTTGTCTCAACCTGATGAGGTCGCTGCTGCAAAGGTTTCATAACCTACCATTAATGTTGATCTTGCTCACCAGTTATGGTAAAGTGCTGAATTCTGCCACTTTGCACGTGAGGCAACACACCTTGTGGGTTGTGTGGGCTGGTAAAGCAAGCCAATGGAGTTCTTTGTGAGAAGGTGAGATACTGTCAAGCTTCCTAGCACCCTAAATCAGTAATAAATTGTAATAAAGAGCAATTTCTAGGGGACTGAGTTGTAATTCTCGGACAACAGTGAGTTTGGTGTTGCTTCTGTTGAGGTGTAATAGGACAGGGGTTGTGTGGCTGTTGTGAAGTCTGAAAGTCGGAAATGTAGAGCATCATGAGTTGGTGCCAGGTTGCTTGTGTCTTTTCCTCATATAAATCTGAGAATAAATTTAGGAATTCAAGCAGAGCTAATCAGTTGTGGTTTGAAGCCATTAAGGTTCATCACTGAGAGACATTCCTGTGCATTGTCCTATTGGTTAATAATGATGAGTGGATTTAGCTTTTTTCAGGGAATTGATTTTGCGTGTGAAGCAACTGCATCAGCGTGTCATCTACAAACTAATAGATCATGATGTTCTTGTCAACCATGGGGACTCCAGGGGTTCCCTTTAGAGATTGAAGTTTACTGGGGGTAGAATGGATCCTTTGGGGACACAAGGTTGAAGGGATGAGTCCAGATCTTTGGATAGGTTGTTAACCACCTAATGAGTATGGCAAGAAAGCCTATTCTTGAGAAGAGCAGAGCGGCTTATGATAATCAAAGTTTTTTAAAGCTTCAGAACGATCCACCAGGATGAGGAAACACATGTCACCATATGTGATGATTTAGAGTGTATCATCAACTATTTGAATGGTGGCTGCATCCAGGTCTAACTCCAGACTATTACTTTTGAAGGAGGTTGTTATTGATGTTTCCAGGGAAATAAGAGGTCAATGCTTTTTGTTTATCTTATCTGCGAATGGTAGGTGCGTGTAAGCAAGTAGTTGGCAAGATGCCATTTTAGAGTTCTTCAGCAGGGACAGGAGACTTTCTTTGTAGGCCAGCAGATGCCCAAATAAAGAAGGCAATGGAGGAGTAGCAGCTCGGTCTTGGACCAATCCAAGCTAAACCCATTGATTGTCATCTAATCACTGGCTAGTTGAAGCAGACTCTTGTGGCATTGATTGTGGGTGAGATCTGCTCCATTACAGGGTATCTCTAAATCACAAATGATTGTTTTTCTATTAGCCCCCTTAAACTTCATGCATTCACCTTTTCCATCTCCAGATTGGCACATGGAAATGTACTTCAAGATTAATGCAAACCAGCCAATTCATGAAATGCCAGCATCTGCCATAACAAAATTGGCATAGTTAAAAGTCTTACATGGGGAATACCAGGCAAGCTGAAGGTGCTACAACAGAATTTATGTGGAGCTCAGTGTGATTAATGCCCAACTTTGACGTAATACAGGCTGTGTATCTTAACATACAGATGGCACAGTCGGATAACATAGGAGTCGTACCCAGATTTTTTGTTGTTTTTAGAAATGCCAGGAGAGATCTCAGAGAGAGTGCAAAGGCATTTTGTCAGATCTGTGTTCTGGCTGGAAGTTGGTGTCAGAAGCCGAGCTGAACATATACATTTTTATTGGCAGTGCATTGGTGGAAATAGTTAATAGCATACAGTAATAACCTGACTGAATAACACATGCACATTTAGGGCCTGATTACAATGTCGGGTGGACTCACATCTGCCCGAAACTGTTGCAGTCTCGGGACTGACCGACCTCTGGTCGGAGGTCCCGACACTGCTATTACAATGTGACCTCACATGGTGCGGTTGCATACTCCCATACGGCCACAGCACAAGCTCCCATAGAGAAATTGGAGATTCTGTTGATCCCTGCACCGCGTGGCAGGCACCTTGGAGGTGCCACGCGGAGCAGAGATTAAACAGGGGGGGCACCATAGGTGCCCCCTTGGCCCCCAACCGGAGGCCTTGAAGAAATAGAGGCCATGCTTGTAGCTCCCAAAGCCACTTTCAGACAGGCTTTCCATGTCGGAAAGCCCGACATGGAAAGCCTGTCGGAAACCAACATCGTAATCCGACGATGGATACACCATCCTTAGGGATTATGGAGAGGCCTCTGACTAGCCAACGGGCTCCTTGAGCACGTCAGAATCCAGCCGGAATGACCGTCCGGCTTCATTTTCGTCTGTTGACTTTGTAATGTGGCGGCCAAAAGTGCAACCTATGATGTCAGTCAGAAAGACTCCGACCGCAGGTCAGAGGCTTTCCAACTGACATCATAATAGGACTCTTAGGGGCTGATTACGATGTCGTTAAGAAGGGCTCCGGATGGGATTCGGTATTGTCGAATCCGATTCAGAACGCTTGTTTCCTACCAAATCGATCACCTTTCCAGATGACAGAGTACGATGCAAGGAAACCGTCTGGGCTGTCCGAATCGGTTCCGAATGGGATTCAGGAAGCCCGCGTCATTCTGATCTGACTGGTACAGCCCAATGGAGACGGTTTCTGAACGAGTGAGTACGACGACCGATTTGGACAGCCATTCCGAATCGGTTTGACCAAGACGAAACAGCTTTGGGAATCGGTCTTTGGGGGCCTGTTGCGGGCCCCCCTTCACCAGTAGGTGACCGAATGTGACCTGTGGGGTACCCAAGGGACCCCTCTTCCCAACCATGCACAATGTGGCAGGCACCATGGGGTGCCCACCACAGGGTGCAAGGTTTTCCCCAACCACCCTTTATTCAATGGGAGTCTGTGTTCTCGTTTGGGACACAGGCTCCCATTGAAGTCAATGTGAGTCTGACCGAACCGAGTCTGTAAGCATCTGGACACATCGTAATAGGTCGGTAGGACTCCCAGAATACAACTCGTTCAGTAAGCATTCCTAATCTGATTCGGTGGGAATGCTTTCCTAACAATATCGTAAACGGCCCCTAAGTGTTTTGTATCCCTAACAGAAGGCACAGAACATTGCCAGATCTTACAATTGTAATTATATGACTTACACATTCTACCTGTTCTTAGATTGAGTTTACCTCCAATACCAAATTCAACACCTTGATGCACAGAAATATACAATGCACTACATTAAAGATCACCACTAATGTTAATAGCCTTTCTGAGAATATCATGGCATTGAAAAAGGTAGGTACCTGGGTAATTATTAGAGTTAGGGATAATGCAGTCTTTAGTTTTAGTGGTACGGGTAGGGTTAATACTATTAATTGGTTAGGAGCAATAGTCTAGCCACTATTGACATTAATAACTATTGAATGTATTAATCAACAAAGACCAAACTGTTACTCATCAGAATTAATGAGTAATCAATAATGGTGTCATTGAGAAAGAAAGGACAAGTCAATATTACCCAAATTGTCATATTTTAAAATCATAAATCTCAGAACAAAATAGTCTTCCTCTGAGATTGAATCCTGTGTCAGAAACAAACATACATAAAGTAGTGAAAAAAGCAAGCACACAACTGGTATGAACATTTTAAAGTCAGATTATGCTTGGTTTGTTTTTCTGTTCATAGATTTTATGAAGATCAAGGCCACATGAACCCAAATGTCTCCATTGAGTAAGGGACAAGGGAAATGGCTAACCACCAGCCGAAAATGCTGTAAATCCTAATATTGGGGTATCAAAATTGTTTTATGAATCCAAGGTTTTAAGCTTGAAGCCAGTAATTCTTCAAATTCATGATGGAAGTGAAGAAAATCAAGATGAACATATAATTATGGTTTCTATGGTCCCTAAAATGCTAAAGATTTGTCATTTATTAAGTTTCATCCCAGAGAGTTAGTGTGATTATGAGTAATTGTATGATTAAGTAAAATTGCGAGATCTCTCTAAAGCAGAGTGATGTTTCACTGATATTTCAGAGCTGGGAATTAGGAGATGCGAATACATTTTTTAATAGTTTAAGATGCCTTTTAATAGTGACAGTTACTTATAAATAAATTGATTTCCTAATACAAATTTAGGACTGCTCTTTGTTATCTCACATCAATTTCTGTGTCCACGTTGACTAAGCGAGGCCATCCTATGAATCTAATATTCTTGAGTTCAAAATGTAATAACCTAAGAGACATCCTTTGTATATTATATGACTGCTTACATTTAAACATGTAATGGATTTAAAACAAGAAACATTGGAGTTGCATTTCCATCAAACTGGCAGAGGCATCTCCTTCTTTAAGGTGGAGGAGTGTCGCCCCACTGACTAAATGACCCTCAGAGATGGAAAAATAAAATAGCAATAAAGTTAATTTATTACCATTTAATTTTTCAAAATCCCATCCCGAGCCGAGTGTCAGGACGTGGGGGCGGGGCTTTCTGCTGCTGGCAGTCAGGCAGCAGCACAAAGCAGTGATGGGCAGGACACATTAAGTTTAAAGTGCGCATGTCTCTTTGGCCAGCCGTGTTGCGATGGCCAGCCAGACATTCACATTTTAAACCTCTCGAACCTAGCTGTCTTAAACAGCTGGGTTAGAGACAGCATAGGGCTGCAGTGTCCTCGGGAGCACCGAAGGAGGCTGCTCCCTCAAATCCTGGTGCTTCTTTCATGCTGCATGAGAGCAGCATCAGGATTGGTTACTGCAGTTTCCTGGGCCATGCATTGGAGCCTGCCTTCCTGGAGAAGACCTCCAGTGAGGAGGATGTTGTGTTTTCCCTCTTGTTCTGTATTAAGGTTTGTTAAGGAAAAGTAAGTGCCACTACCTAAATATTAGTGATGGTCAGCCACATGCAACCACCGGCTCAAATTAAGTACTGTATAGGTTTATTTATCTTTGTGAATTGGGCATTATGTTACAGTAATTCAAAGGCAGTCCTACCTATTCTTTGCACCAATAAAAATCATATTTTCCTGTGATGTGCAGTAAAACTAAACGTTTACTATGGCTTTTCTAAGTACGCCTACCTCCTAAGAAGCATTTGTACTGTTATAATAAAATTAGATCTGACAGTTAATTATTTCTAAATTCATATTTTTATATCAAGCATTTGGCAGCCACATTTAGGCAGCAGCATGTTTTTTTGTCTTCTTTTTATTTTTGAGGCATATGGTTACAATAAAAAATAAACATAATAGCTGTTGCTACAGAGTACCAATGGCTGACCTATTTATTGGCTGTGCCATTGTTATGTGTTGTAAACTGGCGTAACTTCCATTGCTGTAAACAAACTCACTGCATACACACAGTTCTCTTTCCTTTAATTACCTGTTACTACTGGCAAGTTGATTGAAAATTCTCAAAGTAACTGTGTGTGGATTTGAAGAGACTTTTGAGGTAAAGTTGTGGAAATAAATGCAGTGAAATAAGGCTGCGGATAAGTAGACACAGAGAATTATGGGCCACTGTACCAGCACAGAAGTAAAGTCATGCAAATTCTCAAATACGAAAGATTTTTAAAGACAATATATAGATGCAAATTAATGAATGTGCATAATCCTGACTTGTATTTTTGCACGTCAAGTTTCTTTACTTAATTTTTCAAACTGCAGTACATAAAAGTTCAATGCACTATTCGTGTCCCACCCGCCCACCACCCTCCGTACATGCCAGCCGCCGCTGTAAACTGTCCTTATAATATTTGACCTATTCATGGAAACATGTGCACAAGCTGCAGGTAAATATCCCATTTATTGAAATGAGGATATCCTTTTCTTTACACTGTAATGAGTAGTGGTCTAAGGGTGGGAGAATTTTGCCTGTTTTATTTAGCTCCCACAATTTAATCTTATTAAAAGCAGGGGTGGGCGGAAGTGGAATTGGTGAATTTTGGCCATTCTGTGTTACTCTTTAACTTTAAGTTCTGGCCAAATTCTGCCAGTCGCTGTGTGGTGAAATTGTTCTCCAGCGAGACTTCCAAAAATGTGAGTGAGATTTCCCATCCTAAAGCTTGTTTTTCTAATGTGGCCGGCCGCTGGCGTTCATAAGCATTTGCAGTCAGGGGGCTGCCATTTGAGAAGATTTGCTGTCGCTAAAGTAGATTTTCTCCTTGAGCGGCAGCAAAATCAGCTCCAGTTGCCACACACTCTTGCGCAATTACCAGTGCTGCTCATGCTACAAGTGCTAAATTGTAGCACGAGCAGCGTGAGCTGCATATTTTCTGCATGTTGTCTGAATTCCGCAGAATCTCACAGTTTTTCTGTAACTCTGCAGAATTTCACAGAGTGAAATAGTCAGGAACCCTTGTTGGAAGGCAAGACTTGACATTCATATCTCATTGTAGTGAGTTTCCTCTTTAGTCTAAAAGTTACATTTTTTTAAATGGTGATGGCAAGTTAAAGTTACCCCTAAAAATATTTTTAAAAGTACAAAGTATGTGAAAAAAGTATTATATTTTGGTGCCTCATTCAGTCATTTATTCATTTCCATCTGGTCACTCACCTGTCAAAGGAATGGCTTGGATGCCCAGGTTTATTTAAAGAATATATGGCATAGTGTTCAACAGTCATCTTTGCTGTCAGCTCTGAGTTGAATCTGCCAAAGAAGGCCTGAAACTGAGGTGATGTTGTTTGGTATTGGTAGGGAAAGAACCATAATTACAATATCTCATTCACTCTCCTAGCCCTTTTGGAAATGTTTCCATCAAGAAGAAAGTAAAGAGCTAAGAAATCATAATGTTTCTTAAATCCACACATTAGTGATAGCATATGTAATGTATGTTTCACTTACATGGCTAAAGAAAGGTCTTCCTGTGTCACGGTCACAGACAGGCCCATGGTATCTGGGTATATCATTATTTTGAAACTCAACTTTTATTTCAGTCTGCATTTGGTCTCCTAATGGGCCACTCAATGGTTGACATTTTTGTGGTTTGAAAGAAATATGTCAAAAAAGGGGAGCCCTACTTCTTATCAGTGCTAATCCCCCTACAGCTGACAAGATCAGTCGGGCTATACATCCTGACAAAGAAACATATGCGATTGTCAACTCATTCCTGAAACCTGATGCTGCAGGAAAAGATCACCCTCGTTCTAGGGAGTGATGTGAGCAGCTAGCTAACCATTTCCTGGGTAAAGTCAGACAGATCTATGACTCCCTAGTAGTGATACTAGACTTCCCAACTACATCGAAAGCCAGCGGCACAGGTAGGAAGCCCACAGTTGAACTCTCGTCTTTCCCCAGACTGAGCAAATCTGATATTCTAGGAGCAGCAAGTGCAATAAAATCAGGATCACCCCTTGATCCTGCCCCAATGAACATTTTGTTGAAAGGAGGAGAGGCCATATCTTTGGCTTTAACAGCCTTCTACAACTCCTCTCTGGACTTTGTTCCCGATGCATGGAAGCATGCAATTATTCAGCTTTTACTGAAAAAAAGCATCTTTGTACCCTGATAAACCATAAAACTACAGGCCTATTTCCTTGCTTCCGGGGATAAGTAAAATCCTAGAGAAACCTTTAAATGGCTTTCTCTCAAATTTTCTGGAAACCAATAATGTGTTACATCACACACAAACGGGCTTTCGCCAAGGCTGTAGCACAGAGGCTGCTCTTCTGTTGGTCACTGAGAATCTAAAAATGACTCTAGACCACGGAGGGTCCACTGTGCTCATTCTTCTCGATTTGAGCGCAGCTTTCGATACCATCTCACACGCAGCCTTGACTGAAAGGATGGAAGCAACAGACAATAAACATCTGTTATTCAGCGTTAAGATACCCATCGCAGTGAATGTGCACTTTACAAATACACATGTGATGTATATTATCTCAGGGACAGCATTAAAATGGCTAATGTCATTTCTGTCAAACAAGATTTTTCAAGTGAGTGAAGGGCCTTTTTTGTCAGAAACATATAAGCTGGAGTGTGGAGTACCACAGGGTTCTTCTTTGAGCCCTGTGCTCTTTAACATATATGTTTATCCTCTGTCTGACATAATCTGTTCCTATCACTTCATAATGGTATCCTTCACAGAGGACACACATATTGTCACCTCGTTTTCACCCAAGACCAGTTCCACCTCTAAGAAGCTTACATCATGAATGTGACAGGTGGCTAGCTGGATGGCGGCAAGCTGTTTAAAGTTGAATGTGACAAAACAGAGGTGTTGTTGGTAGGCAAGAAACCCTCGCTTTGGGACCAACTCATTGGCCCCAAGGTTTGGGAGAGCCCCCATTCCTGAAAAAGAAGTTAAGAGCCTGAGTGTCACATTGGACAAGGATCTCATCATGATTTCCTAGGCTAAGAAGGTTTCAGGCACATGCTTCGGGCTGCTAAGATCCCTTAGGAAAATACTTAAATGGATTCCTGTGGAGTGTCGGAGGACGGTGGTCCAAGGCCTAAACCTCTCATACCTGGACTATGGTAATTCCTTGTATTTGGGTAGCCCAGAATATGTTATAAAAAAAACTGCAGGTTATTCAAAGCAGTTACAGCAAACAAATGATGGACGGAATGCTGACAATGCAAACATTCTCCCCCAGTCAAAAGATCTGGGTTAAATCCATCGTTCTTTTGCCCACTACGCCACCCCAGTTTGGACCCAGCCATAAGCAAATCAGTCTTGACCCTGTGCCCCATGGGAACAGTCCAGACCGAACTGCCAGGCCAGGTCCTCCCTGGACCGGGAAACAAGCATCCTGGGACCGGTTTCAGGGTATGTCACCCTTCTTCAGCCAGGCTAGCTTGAATCCAGTGGCACAGTGAGTAAGGGACCCACGTCTGGGCATACCCATCCCACTAAGGGCGAAAAGTGTTACAGCAAACAAATGATGGACGGAATGCTGACAATGCAAACATTCTCCCCCAGTCAAAAGATCTGGGTTCAATCCATTGTTCTTTTGCCCACTATGCCACCCCAGTTTGGACCCAGCCATATGCAAATCAGTCTTGACCCTGTGCCCCATGGGAACAGTCCAGACCGAACTGCCAGGCCAGGTCCTCCCTGGACCGGAAACAAGCATCCTGGGACCGGTTTCAGGGTATGTCACCCTTCTTCAGCCAGGCTAGCTTGAATCCAGTGGCACAGTGAGTAAGGGACCCACGTCTGGGCATACCCATCCCACTAAGGGCGAAAAGTGTTACAGCAAACAAATGATGGACGGAATGCTGACAATGCAAACATTCTCCCCCAGTCAAAAGATCTGGGTTAAATCCATCGTTCTTTTGCCCACTACGCCACCCCAGTTTGGACCCAGCCATATGCAAATCAGTCTTGACCCTGTGCCCCATGGGAACAGTCCAGACCGAACTGCCAGGCCAGGTCCTCCCTGGACCGGGAAACAAGCATCCTGGGACCGGTTTCAGGGTATGTCACCCTTCTTCAGCCAGGCTAGCTTGAATCCAGTGGCACAGTGAGTAAGGGACCCACGTCTGGGCATACCCATCGCACTAAGGAGCGAAAAGTGTTACAGCAAACAAATGATGGACGGAATGCTGACAATGCAAACATTCTCCCCCAGTCAAAAGATCTGGGTTAAATCCATCGTTCTTTTGCCCACTACGCCACCCCAGTTTGGACCCAGCCATATGCAAATCAGTCTTGACCCTGTGCCCCATGGGAACAGTCCAGACCGAACTGCCAGGCCAGGTCCTCCCTGGACCGGAAACAAGCATCCTGGGACCGGTTTCAGGGTATGTCACCCTTCTTCAGCCAGGCTAGCTTGAATCCAGTGGCACAGTGAGTAAGGGACCCACGTCTGGGCATACCCATCCCACTAAGGGTGAAAAGTGTTACAGCAAACAAATGATGGACGGAATGCTGACAATGCAAATATTCTCCCCCAGTCAAAAAATCTGGGTTAAATCCATCGTTCTTTTGCCCACTACGCCACCCCAGTTTGGACCCAGCCATATGCAAATCAGTCTTGACCCTGTGCCCCATGGGAACAGTCCAGACCGAACTGCCAGGCCAGGTCCTCCCTGGACCGGAAACAAGCATCCTGGGACCGGTTTCAGGGTATGTCACCCTTCTTCAGCCAGGCTAGCTTGAATCCAGTGGCACAGTGAGTAAGGGACCCACGTCTGGGCATACCCATCCCACAAAGGGCGAAAAGTGTTACAGCAAACAAATGATGGACGGAATGCTGACAATGCAAACATTCTCCCCCAGTCAAAAGATCTGGGTTAAATCCATCGTTCTTTTGCCCACTACGCCACCCCAGTTTGGACCCAGCCATATGCAAATCAGTCTTGACCCTGTGCCCCATGGGAACAGTCCAGACCGAACTGCCAGGCCAGGTCCTCCCTGGACCGGAAACAAGCATCCTGGGACCGGTTTCAGGGTATGTCACCCTTCTTCAGCCAGGCTAGCTTGAATCCAGTGGCACAGTGAGTAAGGGACCCACGTCTGGGCATACCCATCCCACTAAGGGCGAAAAGTGTTACAGCAAACAAATGATGGACGGAATGCTGACAATGCAAACATTCTCCCCCAGTCAAAAGATCTGGGTTAAATCCATCGTTCTTTTGCCCACTACGCCACCCCAGTTTGGACCCAGCCATATGCAAATCAGTCTTGACCCTGTGCCCCATGGGAACAGTCCAGACCGAACTGCCAGGCCAGGTCCTCCCTGGACCGGAAACAAGCATCCTGGGACCGGTTTCAGGGTATGTCACCCTTCTTCAGCCAGGCTAGCTTGAATCCAGTGGCACAGTGAGTAAGGGACCCACGTCTGGGCATACCCATCCCACTAAGGGTGAAAAGTGTTACAGCAAACAAATGATGGACGGAATGCTGACAATGCAAATATTCTCCCCCAGTCAAAAATCTGGGTTAAATCCATCGTTCTTTTGCCCACTACGCCACCCCAGTTTGGACCCAGCCATATGCAAATCAGTCTTGACCCTGTGCCCCATGGGAACAGTCCAGACCGAACTGCCAGGCCAGGTCCTCCCTGGACCGGAAACAAGCATCCTGGGACCGGTTTCAGGGTATGTCACCCTTCTTCAGCCAGGCTAGCTTGAATCCAGTGGCACAGTGAGTAAGGGACCCACGTCTGGGCATACCCATCCCACAAAGGGCGAAAAGTGTTACAGCAAACAAATGATGGACGGAATGCTGACAATGCAAACATTCTCCCCCAGTCAAAAGATCTGGGTTAAATCCATCGTTCTTTTGCCCACTACGCCACCCCAGTTTGGACCCAGCCATATGCAAATCAGTCTTGACCCTGTGCCCCATGGGAACAGTCCAGACCGAACTGCCAGGCCAGGTCCTCCCTGGACCGGAAACAAGCATCCTGGGACCGGTTTCAGGGTATGTCACCCTTCTTCAGCCAGGCTAGCTTGAATCCAGTGGCACAGTGAGTAAGGGACCCACGTCTGGGCATACCCATCCCACTAAGGGCGAAAAGTGTTACAGCAAACAAATGATGGACGGAATGCTGACAATGCAAACATTCTCCCCCAGTCAAAAGATCTGGGTTAAATCCATCGTTCTTTTGCCCACTACGCCACCCCAGTTTGGACCCAGCCATATGCAAATCAGTCTTGACCCTGTGCCCCATGGGAACAGTCCAGACCGAACTGCCAGGCCAGGTCCTCCCTGGACCGGAAACAAGCATCCTGGGACCGGTTTCAGGGTATGTCACCCTTCTTCAGCCAGGCTAGCTTGAATCCAGTGGCACAGTGAGTAAGGGACCCACGTCTGGGCATACCCATCCCACTAAGGGTGAAAAGTGTTACAGCAAACAAATGATGGACGGAATGCTGACAATGCAAATATTCTCCCCCAGTCAAAAAATCTGGGTTAAATCCATCGTTCTTTTGCCCACTACGCCACCCCAGTTTGGACCCAGCCATATGCAAATCAGTCTTGACCCTGTGCCCCATGGGAACAGTCCAGACCGAACTGCCAGGCCAGGTCCTCCCTGGACCGGAAACAAGCATCCTGGGACCGTTTTCAGGGTATGTCACCCTTCTTCAGCCAGGCTAGCTTGAATCCAGTGGCACAGTGAGTAAGGGACCCACGTCTGGGCATACCCATCCCACTAAGGGCGAAAAGTGTTACAGCAAACAAATGATGGACGGAATGCTGACAATGCAAACATTCTCCCCAGTCAAAAGATCTGGGTTAAATCCATCGTTCTTTTGCCCACTACGCCATCCCAGTTTGGACCCAGCCATATGCAAATCAGTCTTGACCCTGTGCCCCATGGGAACAGTCCAGACCGAACTGCCAGGCCAGGTCCTCCCTGGACCGGGAAACAAGCATCCTGGGACCAGTTTCAGGGTATGTCACCCTTCTTCAGCCAGGCTAGCTTGAATCCAGTGGCACAGTGAGTAAGGGACCCACGTCTGGGCATAGCCATCCCACTAGGGGCGAAAAGTGTTACAGCAAACAAATGATGGACGGAATGCTGACAATGCAAACATTCTCCCCCAGTCAAAAGATCTGGGTTAAATCCATCATTCTTTTGCCCACTACGCCACCCCAGTTTGGACCCAGCCGCATGCAAATCAGTCTTGACCCTGTGCCCCATGGGAACAGTCCAGACCGAACTGCCAGGTCCTCCCTGGACCGGAAACAAGCATCCTGGGACCGGTTTCTGGGTATGTCACCCTTCTTCAGCCAGGCTAGCTTGAATCCAGTGGCACAGTGAGTAAGGGACCCACGTCTGGGCATACCCATCCCACTAAGGGTGAAAAGTGTTACAGCAAACAAATGATGGACGGAATGCTGACAATGGAAACATTCTCCCCCAGTCAAAAGATCTGAGTTAAATCCATCGTTCTTTTGCCCACTATGCCACCCCAGTTTGGACCCAGCCATATGCAAATCAGTCTTGACCCTGTGCCCCATGGGAACAGTCCAGACCGAACTGCCAGGCCAGGTCCTCCCTGGGCCGGAAACAAGCATCCTGGGACCGGTTTCAGGGTATGTCACCCTTATTCAGCCAGGCTAGCTTGAATCCAGTGGCACAGTGAGTAAGGGACCCACGTCTAGGCATACCCATCCCACTAAGGGCGAAAAGTGTTACAGCAAACAAATGATGGACGGAATGCTGACAATGCAAACATTCTCCCCCAGACAAAAGATCTGGGTTAAATCCATCGTTCTTTTGCCCACTACGCCACCCCAGTTTGGACCCAGCCATATGCAAATCAGTCTTGACCCTGTGCCCCATGGGAACAGTCCAGACCGTACTGCCAGGCCATCCCTGGACCAGAAACAAGCATCCTGGGACCGGTTTCAGGGTATGTCACCCTTCTGCAGCCAGGCTAGCTTGAATCCAGTGGCACAGTGAGTAAGGGACCCACGTCTGGGCATACCCATCCCACTAAGGGCGAAAAGTGTTACAGCAAACAAATGATGGACGGAATGCTGACAATGCAAACATTCTCCCCCAGTCAAAAGATCTGGGTTCAATCCATCGTTCTTTTGCCCACTACGCCACCCCAGTTTGGACCCAGCCATATGCAAATCAGTCTTGACCCTGTGCCCCATGGGAACAGTCCAGACCGAACTGCCAGGCCAGGTCCTCCCTGGACCGGAAACAAGCATCCTGGGACCGGTTTCAGGGTATGTCACCCTTCTTCAGCCAGGCTAGCTTGAATCCAGTGGCACAGTGAGTAAGGGACCCACGTCTGGGCATACCCATCCCACTAAGGGCGAAAAGTGTTACAGCAAACAAATGATGGACGGAATGCTGACAATGCAAACATTCTCCCCAGTCAAAAGATCTGGGTTCAATCCATCGTTCTTTTGCCCACTACGCCACCCCAGTTTGGACCCAGCCATATGCAAATCATTCTTGACCCTGTGCCCCATGGGAACAGTCCAGACCGAACTGCCAGGCCAGGTCCTCCCTGGACCGGAAACAAGCATCCTGGGACCGGTTTCAGGGTATGTCACCCTTCTTCAGCCAGGCTAGCTTGAATCCAGTGGCACAGTGAGTAAGGGACCCACGTCTGGGCATACCCATCCCACTAAGGGCGAAAAGTGTTACAGCAAACAAATGATGGACGGAATGCTGACAATGGAAACATTCTCCCCCAGTCAAAAGATCTGAGTTAAATCCATCGTTCTTTTGCCCACTATGCCACCCCAGTTTGGACCCAGCCATATGCAAATCAGTCTTGACCCTGTGCCCCATGGGAACAGTCCAGACCGAACTGCCAGGCCAGGTCCTCCCTGGGCCGGAAACAAGCATCCTGGGACCGGTTTCAGGGTATGTCACCCTTATTCAGCCAGGCTAGCTTGAATCCAGTGGCACAGTGAGTAAGGGACCCACGTCTAGGCATACCCATCCCACTAAGGGCGAAAAGTGTTACAGCAAACAAATGATGGACGGAATGCTGACAATGCAAACATTCTCCCCCAGACAAAAGATCTGGGTTAAATCCATCGTTCTTTTGCCCACTACGCCACCCCAGTTTGGACCCAGCCATATGCAAATCAGTCTTGACCCTGTGCCCCATGGGAACAGTCCAGACCGTACTGCCAGGCCATCCCTGGACCAGAAACAAGCATCCTGGGACCGGTTTCAGGGTATGTCACCCTTCTGCAGCCAGGCTAGCTTGAATCCAGTGGCACAGTGAGTAAGGGACCCACGTCTGGGCATACCCATCCCACTAAGGGCGAAAAGTGTTACAGCAAACAAATGATGGACGGAATGCTGACAATGCAAACATTCTCCCCCAGTCAAAAGATCTGGGTTCAATCCATCGTTCTTTTGCCCACTACGCCACCCCAGTTTGGACCCAGCCATATGCAAATCAGTCTTGACCCTGTGCCCCATGGGAACAGTCCAGACCGAACTGCCAGGCCAGGTCCTCCCTGGACCGGAAACAAGCATCCTGGGACCGGTTTCAGGGTATGTCACCCTTCTTCAGCCAGGCTAGCTTGAATCCAGTGGCACAGTGAGTAAGGGACCCACGTCTGGGCATACCCATCCCACTAAGGGCGAAAAGTGTTACAGCAAACAAATGATGGACGGAATGCTGACAATGCAAACATTCTCCCCAGTCAAAAGATCTGGGTTCAATCCATCGTTCTTTTGCCCACTACGCCACCCCAGTTTGGACCCAGCCATATGCAAATCATTCTTGACCCTGTGCCCCATGGGAACAGTCCAGACCGAACTGCCAGGCCAGGTCCTCCTGGACCGGAAACAAGCATCCTGGGACCGGTTTCAGGGTATGTCACCCTTCTTCAGCCAGGCTAGCTTGAATCCAGTGGCACAGTGAGTAAGGGACCCACGTCTGGGCATACCCATCCCACTAAGGGCGAAAAGTGTTACAGCAAACAAATGATGGACGGAATGCTGACAATGCAAACATTCTCCCCCAGTCAAAAGATCTGGGTTAAATCCATCGTTCTTTTGCCCACTACGCCACCCCAGTTTGGACCCAGCCATATGCAAATCAGTCTTGACCCTGTGCCCCATGGGAACAGTCCAGACCGAACTGCCAGGCCAGGTCCTCCCTGGACCGGAAACAAGCATCCTGGGACCAGTTTCAGGGTATGTCACCCTTCTTCAGCCAGGCTAGCTTGAATCCAGTGGCACAGTGAGTAAGGGACCCACGTCTGGGCATAGCCATCCCACTAGGGGCGAAAAGTGTTACAGCAAACAAATGATGGACGGAATGCTGACAATGCAAACATTCTCCCCAGTCAAAAGATCTGGGTTAAATCCATCATTCTTTTGCCCACTACGCCACCCCAGTTTGGACCCAGCCGCATGCAAATCAGTCTTGACCCTGTGCCCCATGGGAACAGTCCAGACCGAACTGCCAGGTCCTCCCTGGACCGGAAACAAGCATCCTGGGACCGGTTTCTGGGTATGTCACCCTTCTTCAGCCAGGCTAGCTTGAATCCAGTGGCACAGTGAGTAAGGGACCCACGTCTGGGCATACCCATCCCACTAAGGGCGAAAAGTGTTACAGCAAACAAATGATGGACGGAATGCTGACAATGGAAACATTCCCCCCAGTCAAAAAATCTGGGTAAAATCCGTCGTTCTTTTGCCCACTATGCCACCCCAGTTTGGACCCAGCCATATGCAAATCAGTCTTGACCCTGTGCCCCATGGGAACAGTCCAGACCGAACTGCCAGGCCAGGTCCTCCCTGGGCCGGAAACAAGCATCCTGGGACCGGTTTCAGGGTATGTCACCCTTCTTCAGCCAGGCTAGCTTGAATCCAGTGGCACAGTGAGTAAGGGACCCACGTCTAGGCATACCCATCCCACTAAGGGCGAAAAGTGTTACAGCAAACAAATGATGGACGGAATGCTGACAATGCAAACATTCTCCCCCAGACAAAAGATCTGGGTTAAATCCATCGTTCTTTTGCCCACTACGCCACCCCAGTTTGGACCCAGCCATATGCAAATCAGTCTTGACCCTGTGCCCCATGGGAACAGTCCAGACCGAACTGCCAGGCCATCCCTGGACCAGAAACAAGCATCCTGGGACCGGTTTCAGGGTATGTCACCCTTCTGCAGCCAGGCTAGCTTGAATCCAGTGGCACAGTGAGTAAGGGACCCACGTCTGGGCATACCCATCCCACTAAGGGCGAAAAGTGTTACAGCAAACAAATGATGGACGGAATGCTGACAATGCAAACATTCTCCCCCAGTCAAAAGATCTGGGTTAAATCCATCGTTCTTTTGCCCACTACGCCACCCCAGTTTGGACCCAGCCATATGCAAATCAGTCTTGACCCTGTGCCCCATGGGAACAGTCCAGACCGAACTGCCAGGCCAGGTCCTCCCTGGACCGGAAACAAGCATCCTGGGACCGGTTTCAGGGTATGTCACCCTTCTTCAGCCAGGCTAGCTTGAATCCAGTGGCACAGTGAGTAAGGGACCCACGTCTGGGCATACCCATCCCACTAAGGGCGAAAAGTGTTACAGCAAACAAATTATGGACGCAATGCTGACAATGCAAATATTCACCCCCAGTCAAAAGATCTGGGTTAAATCCATCATTCTTTTGCCCACTACGCCACCCCAGTTTGGACCCAGCCATATGCAAATCAGTCTTGACCCTGTGCCCCATGGGAACAGTCCAGATCGAACTGCCAGGCCAGGTCCTCCCTGGACCGGAAACAAGCATCCTGGGACCGGTTTCAGGGTATGTCACCCTTCTTCAGCCAGGTTAGCTTGAATCCAGTGGCACAGTGAGTAACAGACCCACGTCTGGGCATACCCATCCCACTAAGGCTGAAAAGTGTTACAGCAAACAAATGATGGATGGAATGCTGACAATGCAAACATTCTCCCCCAGTCAAAAGATCTGGGTTAAATCCATCGTTCTTTTGCCCACTACGCCACCCCAGTTTGGACCCAGCCATATGCAAATCAGTCTTGACCCTGTGCCCCATGGGAACAGTCCAGACCGAACTGCCAGGCCAGGTCCTCCCTGGACCGGAAACAAGCATCCTGGGACCGGTTTCAGGGTATGTCACCCTTCTTCAGCCAGGCTAGCTTGAATCCAGTGGCACAGTGAGTAAGGGACCCACGTCTGGGCATACCCATCCCACTGAGGGCGAAAAGTGTTACAGCAAACAAATGATGGACGGAATGCTGACAATGCAAACATTCTCCCCAGTCAAAAGATCTGGGTTAAATCCATCGTTCTTTTGCCCACTACACCACCCCAGTTTGGACCCAGCCATATGCAAATCAGTCTTGACCCTGTGCCCCATGGGAACAGTCCAGACCGAACTGCCAGGCCAGGTCCTCCCTGGACCGGAAACAAGCATCCTGGGACCGGTTTCAGGGTATGTCACCCTTCTTCAGCCAGGCTAGCTTGAATCCAGTGGCACAGTGAGTAAGGGACCCACGTCTGGGCATACCCATCCCACTAAGGGCGAAAAGTGTTACAGCAAACAAATGATGGACGGAATGCTGACAATGCAAACATTCTCCCCAGTCAAAAGATCTGGGTTAAATCCATCGTTCTTTTGCCCACTACGCCACCCCAGTTTGGACCCAGCCATATGCAAATCAGTCTTGACCCTGTGCCCCATGGGAACAGTCCAGACCGAACTGCCAGGCCAGGTCCTCCCTGGACCGGAAACAAGCATCCTGGGACCAGTTTCAGGGTATGTCACCCTTCTTCAGCCAGGCTAGCTTGAATCCAGTGGCACAGTGAGTAAGGGACCCACGTCTGGGCATAGCCATCCCACTAGGGGCGAAAAGTGTTACAGCAAACAAATGATGGACGGAATGCTGACAATGCAAACATTCTCCCCCAGTCAAAAGATCTGGGTTAAATCCATCATTCTTTTGCCCACTACGCCACCCCAGTTTGGACCCAGCCGTATGCAAATCAGTCTTGACCCTGTGCCCCATGGGAACAGTCCAGACCGAACTGCCAGGTCCTCCCTGGACCGGAAACAAGCATCCTGGGACCGGTTTTTGGGTATGTCACCCTTCTTCAGCCAGGCTAGCTTGAATCCAGTGGCACAGTGAGTAAGGGACCCACGTCTGGGCATACCCATCCCACTAAGGGCGAAAAGTGTTACAGCAAACAAATGATGGACGGAATGCTGACAATGGAAACATTCTCCCCCAGTCAAAAGATCTGGGTTAAATCCATCGTTCTTTTGCCCACTATGCCACCCCAGTTTGGACCCAGCCATATGCAAATCAGTCTTGACCCTGTGCCCCATGGGAACAGTCCAGACCGAACTGCCAGGCCAGGTCCTCCCTGGGCCGGAAACAAGCATCCTGGGACCGGTTTCAGGGTATGTCACCCTTCTTCAGCAAGGCTAGCTTGAATCCAGTGGCACAGTGAGTAAGGGACCCACGTCTGGGCATACCCATCCCACTAAGGGCGAAAAGTGTTACAGCAAACAAATGATGGACGGAATGCTGACAATGCAAACATTCTCCCCAGACAAAAGATCTGGGTTAAATCCATCGTTCTTTTGCCCACTACGCCACCCCAGTTTGGACCCAGCCATATGCAAATCAGTCTTGACCCTGTGCCCCATGGGAACAGTCCAGACCGAACTGCCAGGCCATCCCTGGACCAGAAACAAGCATCCTGGGACCGGTTTCAGGGTATGTCACCCTTCTTCAGCCAGGCTAGCTTGAATCCAGTGGCACAGTGAGTAAGGGACGCACGTCTGGGCATACCCATCCCACTAAGGGCGAAAAGTGTTACAGCAAACAAATTATGGATGGAATGCTGACAATGCAAACATTCTCCCCCAGTCAAAAGATCTGGGTTAAATCCATCGTTCTTTTGCCCACTACGCCACCCCAGTTTGGACCCAGCCATATGCAAATCAGTCTTGACCCTGTGCCCCATGGGAACAGTCCAGACCGAACTGCCAGGCCAGGTCCTCCCTGGACCGGAAACAAGCATCCTGGGACCGGTTTCAGGGTATGTCACCCTTCTTCAGCCAGGCTAGCTTGAATCCAGTGGCACAGTGAGTAAGGGACCCACGTCTGGGCATACCCATCCCACTAGGGGCGAAAAGTGTTACAGCAAACAAATGATGGACGGAATGCTGACAATGCAAACATTCTCCTGCAGTCAAAAGATCTGGGTTAAATCCATCATTCTTTTGCCCACTACGCCACCCCAGTTTGGACCCAGCCGTATGCAAATCAGTCTTGACCCTGTGCCCCATGGGAACAGTCCAGACCGAACAGCCAGGTCCTCCCTGGACCGGAAACAAGCATCCTGGGACCGGTTTCAGGGTATGTCACCCTTCTTCAGCCAGGCTAGCTTGAATCCAGTGGCACAGTGAGTAAGGGACCCACGTCTGGGCATACCCATCCCACTAAGGGCGAAAAGTGTTACAGCAAACAAATGATGGACGGAATGCTGACAATGGAAACATTCTCCCCAGTCAAAAGATCTGGGTTAAATCCATCGTTCTTTGCCCACTACGCCACCCCAGTTTGGACCCAGCCATATGCAAATCAGTCTTGACCCTGTGCCCCATGGGAACAGTCCAGACCGAACTGCCAGGCCAGGTCCTCCCTGGGCCGGAAACAAGCATCCTGGGACCGGTTTCAGGGTATGTCACCCTTCTTCAGCCAGGCTAGCTTGAATCCAGTGGCACAGTGAGTAAGGGACCCACGTCTGGGCATACCCATCCCACTAAGGGCGAAAAGTGTTACAGCAAACAAATGATGGACGGAATGCTGACAATGCAAACATTCTCCCCCAGTCAAAAGATCTGGGTTCAATCCATCGTTCTTTTGCCCACTACGCCACCCCAGTTTGGACCCAGCCATATGCAAATCAGTCTTGACCCTGTGCCCCATGGGAACAGTCCAGACCGAACTGCCAGGCCAGGTCCTCCCTGGACCGGAAACAAGCATCCTGGGACCGGTTTCAGGGTATGTCACCCTTCTTCAGCCAGGCTAGCTTGAATCCAGTGGCACAGTGAGTAAGGGACCCACGTCTGGGCATACCCATCCCACTAGGGGCGAAAAGTGTTACAGCAAACAAATGATGGACGG
Source organism: Calotriton arnoldi (assembly GCA_963921515.1). Lineage (NCBI taxonomy): Eukaryota > Metazoa > Chordata > Amphibia > Caudata > Salamandridae > Calotriton > Calotriton arnoldi. The sequence continues at coordinate 766,224 of CAWUFW010003731.1, read as the reverse complement.
AATGCTGACAATGCAAACATTCTCCCCCAGTCAAAAGATCTGGGTTAAATCCATCATTCTTTTGCCCACTACGCCACCCCAGTTTGGACCCAGCCGTATGCAAATCAGTCTTGACCCTGTGCCCCATGGGAACAGTCCAGACCGAACTGCCAGGTCCTCCCTGGACCGGAAACAAGCATCCTGGGACCGGTTTCAGGGTATGTCACCCTTCTTCAGCCAGGCTAGCTTGAATCCAGTGGCACAGTGAGTAAGGGACCCACGTCTGGGCATACCCATCCCACTAAGGGCGAAAAGTGTTACAGCAAACAAATGATGGACGGAATGCTGACAATGCAAACATTCTCCCCCAGTCAAAAGATCTGGGTTCAATCCATCGTTCTTTTGCCCACTACGCCACCCCAGTTTGGACCCAGCCATATGCAAATCAGTCTTGACCCTGTGCCCCATGGGAACAGTCCAGACCGAACTGCCAGGCCAGGTCCTCCCTGGACCGGAAACAAGCATCCTGGGACCGGTTTCAGGGTATGTCACCCTTCTTCAGCCAGGCTAGCTTGAATCCAGTGGCACAGTGAGTAAGGGACCCACGTCTGGGCATACCCATCCCACTAAGGGCGAAAAGTGTTACAGCAAACAAATGATGGACGGAATGCTGACAATGCAAACATTCTCCCCCAGTCAAAAGATCTGGGTTAAATCCATCGTTCTTTTGCCCACTACGCCACCCCAGTTTGGACCCAGCCATATGCAAATCAGTCTTGACCCTGTGCCCCATGGGAACAGTCCAGACCGAACTGCCAGGCCAGGTCCTCCCTGGACCGGAAACAAGCATCCTGGCACCAGTTTCAGGGTATGTCACCCTTCTTCAGCCAGGCTAGCTTGAATCCAGTGGCACAGTGAGTAAGGGACCCACGTCTGGGCATACCCATCCCACTAAGGGCGAAAAGTGTTACAGCAAACAAATGATGGACGGAATGCTGACAATGCAAACATTCTCCCCCAGTCAAAAGATCTGGGTTAAATCCATCGTTCTTTTGCCCAATACGCCACCCCAGTTTGGACCCAGCCATATGCAAATCCGTCTTGACCCTGTGCCCCATGGGAACAGTCCAGACCGAACTGCCAGGCCAGGTCCTCCCTGGACCGGAAACAAGCATCCTGGGACCAGTTTCAGGGTATGTCACCCTTCTTCAGCCAGGCTAGCTTGAATCCAGTGGCACAGTGAGTAAGGGACCCACGTCTGGGCATCCCCATCCCACTAAGGGCGAAAAGTGTTACAGCAAACAAATGATGGACGGAATGCTGACAATGCAAATGTTCTCCCCCAGCACAGCAGCACAAGCATTACTAAGAGTGCTGAGAAGGAGCTCTCTACTTCCAGTGCTTGCAAAACGTCATTGGCTACCATTAAAAAAAAAGACTTGAATTCAAATCCCTATGCATTGTCCATAGGTTAAAATACTCCCCAGGCACACATATCCTTCAGCATCTTATTATTCCACATGCAGCCCCCAGAGCACTCAGATCAAATGACTTCGCCTTTCTTGACGTCCCCAGAATCAAGAGAGCAAGAGGAGGAGGAGGTTGCTCATTCGCTTACCTCACCGCCAAATTGTGGAATACACTCTCTGCTCAACTCAGGTGAAACAACAATTTGTTACATTTTAGGAAGCAACCTAAAACTCACCTCTTTACATAACTTTCGGATAACACCCTTCAGTTAACTCTGTGTCTTAGTTGGCTCCTTCTATAAGCGCCGGGAGGCTCGTTGTTGGGTTGCTCTTGCTCTCTATAAGATTACTTAACATAACATAACAAAAGCGCAAGACTTTTTTTTGTATAACCTTAACCCACCAGGGTTACCCCTTGGTGGCATGCTTCATCATAGGATTCTTCATATGCCACTGCAGTACGGGGCGTGCTCCTACCAGTGGAAGACATGGGAGCACTGAATGGTAAGTACCAAATGATGGATAGAGAGGAGTTGGAGGGGTTTAGTTTGAAGTGGGATAAAAATGCCTGCCTGATAGAAGAGCTATGCTTTATTCTGTCCTCTAGACGGTATGATTAAAAAGGGAAGAAAAGTAGAAGGTATGCATGGTTTTAATGGCCCTTCCTTCTACCAGGACTACATGTTTCAAGCCACCCTTCCACAGGGCTATCTTCAGGACCAAGGATCTAACTCCCTGATTCCACTCCTAATTAAGTAGTAAAATGACTGCAGGGTGTGACTACTTCACATACTCTACATGTTTAAATACACTTTATAACTACTCGGTGCTGTATTCGTTCATACCTGTAATATATAATGAGAAAGTTAGCCAATTTCGGCACACTTCATACAACAAGATAAGTATGGACGCTGGGCATATTTGCTTTAGAAAAACACCTCAAAGTGATTAAAGCCCTTGCAGGCTAATGAAGATACTTCAAGTAGTGTTTTAAGTGAACACATCTACTTAAAGTAGCAGTAATCCCTGTGATCGGTCACTCAGTAGCAACACACACATTCAACAGAACAATACATGTATGCAAATCATTACACTCAGCGAAGAACTTTAACATTCATATAAACAGCTAGGATTTTGCTCCATAGATCCTCCGTTGGCAAGGCAAGCCTGTAGTCACACTCTGTGTGTATAAATTAAGGTTGGACAATCAATATCAGTGAACAATGAATCATCCCACTGTGTGATCGTGGATCGGCTATGCTGTACTTTCTACTCCAAGGTCCTGTCTCAGCTAAGTAACCTGCTGGGACATCACCATGGTCTGAATGTTACCTGTTTCCCCTGTTAGTCGTATTTTATGTGAGTTGGGAGAAAGAAAGCACGAGTGTGCCGCACATGAGCTGCATCGCCTGCTAGTGCCGGAAAAACTAGTCTGCGCACCCTCTCAAAATGGCGGAGCTTGATGGAACCATTTCCTGATTCCCATCGTGCTGCTTTGTGCCATTCAGAGGCAGCAAGTGTATTGTGCCTGATCAAGAGCAGCACGAGTAAAGCGCGTCTTCATTATTAAAGATGCCTGCCTGCGTTGAGGTGTTTCTAAAAATGATTGTGATAAAATCATTTAATTATTGCAACCTTGATTATGGTTTTACTCTGCACAAAAAATTGGCATCTTTGAAAGTTGGGGAGATTTTTAACATAAAAGACGGGGTTGAGTGAAGTGGAAAAACTGGCAATAAAATACCACTGCATACAGGCAAAAGTCGGGTAGTCCACAACACTACTACCTGCTATGCTGATCTAATGAACCCTCAGGAGCCCCCACGGACCCCTGCTCACCGCACATCTACCACAGAGCCGACACCGCCATAGCTCCCGAACTAGGCCGGACCATCAACGCATCCCTCGAATCCGGCATCTTCCCCGACGACTGGAAGCGGGCAGAAGTCAAGCCCCTCCTCAAGTAGCCCTCGGCCAACCCGACGGACCTGAAAAACTACCGGCCCATCTCTCTCCTTCCCCTCGCAGCCAAAGTCACCGAGAGATTCATCAACGCCCAGCTGACCACCTTCATCAAAGAGAACTCAATCCTCGACTCCTCCCAGTCCGGTTTTCGCAGCAACCACAGCACCGAGACCGCCCTCATCGCCGCCACCGATGACATCCGCATGCTACTCGACCAAGGCCACACCGCGGCCCTCATCCTACTAGACCTCTCCACAGCCTTCAACACCGTCTCACACCCCACCCTCGCAGCCAGACTCCACGACGCCGGAATATGAGGAATCGCCCTCGACTGGATCCGCTCCTTTCTCTCCGGGCAGAACACAAAGGATCAGACTCCCTCCCTTCCTCTCCGAACCTACAGAGATCAACTGTGGAGTACCCCAAGGATCCTCGCTCAGCCCCACGCTTTTCAACATCTACATGGCCCCTCTCGCCGCCATTGTCAGACTGCATGGGCTCAGCATAGTATCTTACGCCGACGACACCCAGCTCATCCTCTCTCTTACGAAGAACCCCGAAAACACCAGACTCAGCTTCCAAGAAGGAATGAAAGACGTTGCAGCCTGGATGAACGACAGCTGCCTAAAACTGAACTCGGAGAAGACCAAGGTCCTCGTCTTTGGTCCCTCCCCCATGGTGTGGGACAGCTCCTGGTGGCCCCCTGCCCTCAGGAACCCACCCACCCCGACAGACCACGCCCGGAACCTCGGCATCATCCTAGACTCCTCCCTCACCATGACCCACCAGATCAACGCCGTCGCTTTGACCTGCTTCAACTCCCTCCGCATCCTCCACAAGACCTTCAAGTTGATCCCCCACGAATGCAGAAAGACCGTCACCCATGCACTTGTAACTAGCAGACTGGACTACGGTAACGCCCTCTATGCCGGAATCAACAAAACCCTGCTACACAATCTCCAAACCATCCAGAAAAACGCAGCCAGACTCATCCTTGGAACCCCTCGACACAAGCACATGACCCCGCACCTACGAGACCTCCACTGGCTCCTCATTGAGAAGAGAGTAACCTTCAAGCTACTCACCCACGCCTACAAATCCCTCCACAACATCGGACCCAAATACCTCAACGAAAGAGTCTCCTTCCACGTACCCAATAGGAACCTCCGCTCCGCCGACCTCACCCTGGCAGAGAACCCACGCATCCGCAGAACCAGAGCAGGCGGAAGAGCCTTCTCCTACCTCGCAGTAAAGACCTGGAACGAGCTCCCAGTCAACATCAGACTCTCCCCCTCTCTTCACACCTTCAGGAAGAACCACAAGACCTGGCTCTTCGACTGATCCGGAGTCGCCTCCCAGCGCCTTGAGACCCTCTCGGGTGAGTAGCGCGCTTTATAAACCCCTGATTGATTGATTGATTGATTGAGTGTGGAAGAAATGGGATCCTACCGGGTTAAGTTTGGGAAAGATTTTATATCCTGTACAAATGGATGCATTGGATCTGCTTGAGGTTGTGTTGCGCAGTAGAGGAGATGTGCGAGTTCTGCTGGATCCACAGATGGGCTGGCAGTGCACCTTCGGACCCACTTCCAAGTGTCCAGGATTGGGGTGGCACGACTTTGCAGGGTAGCACTCACAGATGGCAGAGTCCTGATACTAGGCTCAAGGTTGTTGGAGCCTTCTGTCTCTGAGACTCTAGACAGGAGGCCAGCCAACTAGCCCTTGGAGCCACTCTGGTGGCCTGGGTTCAGAAATGCAGGTCCAGTCCTTCCAACCCAGGCAGGAGGGTTGCAGGGCAGCCGGTCAGCACAGCATGGCTGCAATCCTTCAGAGCAGCAGTCCAGTCTGACTTTACCATTAAAGAGGGCTTTTAATTACAATTCTTTAGACACTGAGCTCGACTTGTCTACCTGTTCCCAATTGGAAATTACAGCTTATTAAATGTAATACGGTAACCCAATGTTATCCTATGGGAGAGGTAGGCCTTGCACTAGTGAAAAACGACTTAGGAGTTTTTCACTACCAGGGCATGTAAAACTTAAAAGTACATGTCTTACTTTTTAAATACACTGCACCCTGCTCTCTGGCTGTTCAGCGCCTACCCTGGGGGTGACTTATATGCATTAAAAAGGAAGGTTTAGGTTCCGTGTAGGGTTTTTGCCAGGTCAAAGTGTCAGTTTAAAACTGCATACAAGGAATGGTAGATTGCACTCATAATTGTAATCTACCATTCCCCGCAATGGGAACACCAAAGCACTTTCCTGCACGGCAAGGACTGTAAAGTCCATGCCATGCAGGAAAAGGGGGTGACTGCACACAGGGGTGCACACCATGTGCCCCCCTGCATGCACTCAAGGGCCCAGAGGCAACGGGGGCCCTGTAGTGCCCCCTTTGTTTTCTCACCACCAGAATGGTGTGAACACTGTCATGAAATCCTGGCATGAGGAAAACTCGTAATATGCTTGGCGGTGCCGCAGCGGCATCGCCGGCATATTGCATGCCTCTGACCGCCACGTATGTTCCCTGGCAGTTGCGGTGGTCCCATGGAGGTCTGACCTTCATAGTTGTAATACAGCGGTCGGACCACTGGTGCTGCGGTCTCCCACCGCCACCACGGGTTCAGTGGTCCGATGGACCGCTGAACTCATAACCAGGCCCATAGTGTTGCTTCAAGAGCAGTGGAAAAATGCAGGGGTGGCTATTAATGTGGATATAGTCATGCTTTTAGCCTTTTCCTGAACTGTGATTTGTTATTTAGTCATCTTAATTATATGGGGAGCATGTTCCAAAGTTTAAAGACAAGATATGAAAAGGACCTCCCGACCCATATGGCCTTGTGAATTCTAGATACCTTCAAGAATCGACCCGTAGAGGATCTTGAAGCCCTACTGGGTGAGTAGAGTGTCAAGAGTATCCTTAACATAGTGGGCCCTTTGGTGTTAAGCCCTGACAGAGTGTTATAAACTTTATCCTTGCCTCAATGGGGAGCCAGTGTAGAGAAGCTAGAGCACTGTTTGCTGAGGCAAATTTTGGGACCTTGTACAGGATATTTGCTGCTGCATTTTTAACAACCTGGAGCTTTTTGAGGACATATTTGGTGGAGCCTATGTACAGTGACTTCCCATAGTCCAACCGGGAGAGAACAAGGGATTGGACCACAATTCTTCTGGACACACTCGGGATAATGTCTAGGATTTTATGGAGTGTTCTGAGAGTGGCAAAACATGTCAACACAAATATTTTGGCCTGTATATCCAAGGAAAGGGACTTATTCAGTCAAATCCCAAGGCTTTAGATAGGGTAGGAGGGGGTGGTTGTAGTGCCCAAACATTCAAGCCAGTGTATAGGCGGTTGGGGGTCAGGTCTGTTCCCGAGAATCATCAGCTCAGTTTTTTCCATGTTCGGTTTTAAGTAGCAGCTCGCCATCCACTTGGATACTTTTTTCAAGCAAGGAGACAGCTGATGGGACTGTAGGCCTTTTCCAGGGGCGAGGTAGATGACCAAGTGTGTGTCGTCGGCATATGAAACTATTGCCAGCCCAAACCTCCTGTACAATATCTGCCAATGGGTGCATGTACAGGTTAAAAAGTGTGGGGCTTAGTCTGAACCCCGAGGGATCCCACATTTCAAGGGAAGGATGTCAGAGTAGTAGGAACTCTCACAAATTTGGAAAGCTCTCCCCTTCCAAAAGGAGGTGAGCCAATTTAGAGTGGGGCTCTTTATTCTGGCTTTACCCATTCTATACGCAAGTGTCTCACGGTGAATCGTGTCGAACTCTGCACTTAGGTCCAGGAGGATGATAGCAGCTGTTCCTCCCTAGTCCATCAGCATTTTTAATTCCTCTATTACTGCGAGGAGGGCAGTTTCTGTACTGTGTTGTGTACGGAATCCCATCTGGGAAGTGTGCAGTAGAAGATTTTCTTCAAGGAATGTAGACAATGTTTGGTTGACATGTTTCTCCAGCACCTTTCCTATGACTGGGAGTGAGGGGATTGGCCTATAGTTCCCTTGACCTGTTGGGTCGAGATAATTTATTTAGCAAGGGTTTGACCACCGCATGTTTCCACTTAGATGGCATCCAGTGGATAGGGACAAGTTAAGGAATTCCAATGTAATGGAGCAGGTTGATGGAGCTCCTTGTGACAGTGTCTGTGGTGATGCAGGGTCAAGCGGGTACCCTGATTTGACCTTGCTGAGAAGAGCAGGAAGTTCTTTCTCAGTGATGGGAGGAAGAGAGACAGGCCAATGTGGGATGTTTTGGGCATACACTTCTCTGATGTGAGGGCATTTAAAATTCTGTTCTTTTGTAGAGACATATAGATACCAGCTATTTTGTTCTGAAAGAACGCTGCCAATTTGTTGCAGGGTTCTATTGAGGTGGTGTAGAGGGTGTTTCGGTTTTTGGAGCGGTCAGGGATTTCACTATTTTAAAAAGTTCCCTATGGGTGTTACATGCCTGGCATATTTTCAGGCAGGTCTTTAACGTGATGTGGGCAGACAGCGGAAGACAGAATAGTTATAAGAAGGTCAGACTGATTCTGACGATCTTGCCTTAAAAATAGCATTATACTATTACTCTTTCTTCTTCTCTTTCTTCTGAGTCCAATTCACCTTTTTTAAAGAATTATTAATGTAGCAAATAAGGCAATGTTGCAGTTTCACTTCGTGTGCAGTAGTCAAACAATAAATCCCATGACATTAAGGTATTGCCTGAGCTGACCCACATCTCTATTTGGTTTCTGTGAACATTTCCTTGAATCATTAAGCTATTTATGCAACACAAACATACTTTTTAGGCAGAAGGCACATAAAACGTTTTTGTAGGAAACGTGTAGCTGGCCTGGCAAAGGAACAAGTGGTGATGGCATGAAAAATCCTTTCCAACACTTAGCATCTCAGTAGCATCTAAGAATTTCCAGAAATGTCAAATGCAGTCCAGCGTTTCAGTCTATTTTTGGATTTGCCTTGTAGACCGGCAGTGTGGCTTTTTTGAAAAAGAGAAAAATAAAGAGAGAGAGCGAGAGAGAAAGATAGAAAGGGGAAAAATTTGAAAAATATTTAAGTTGCTTGGAGAGAGAGGAAGAGAGAAAGCAACACAAGAGATACAGAGAGAGGGGGAGACTGACGGGATGTACCTATCATTAATGCCTCAGGTAGAGAGGCATCAGAATTCAAGGACGTGAGAGGTGCACTGCACCATGATTACAGATGCCTTTTAACACCCAATCCGAGGTCTGGGGCACCCATTTTAATTCTTGCATTAGGGCTCATCAACACTAAAGCATTGAGAAACAGGCAGAAAGTGTTACAGAGAAAAAAAAGAACAAGACAAAAGTTAAAGAGATATTGTTTGTGGCCATATAGACAATTGTAAGATTAGAATATTGGATTGAACTTTAGATAGATGCTATTGTAACAATATTTTTCCTTATTTTCTCTGCTTTAATGGTACATTTATGATTCTTCATTGACTCCACGGGGCTGATTCTCCAACAGAAAATGTCTGCTTGCACTAGCTTAAACTGACATTAATGCATTACACATTTATTTCCAACATCAATTCATTGAAAAGTAATTTGAAGAATTCACAAGTGACCTGTGGGTGGGCACCCAGACCTCCATAGCCATATGTGTGTATGCATTTGCTCACTAAACATTTACAAATGGGATGTTCAAAGTGGCTGGTTGTCCTCAATATTTCTCACCCCAAAATAACTTTTACCTTGTCTGCCTCATAAATGGTGCAGTAGATAGCAATCGCAGTGCAGCAGGATATTGCAATGAACATATTCGTAACCTTCTCTCGATGGGAGACATTTGAAATTCCCTAGAAACCAGTTTTCAAAAGAGCAACTATGCAACAGAAAGTCTGCATCACCTAAGCCATATCGGCACTCTGGGTAGGTATAGGTGAGCAACCAAGGCATGCCCTACAGTACAACACATAGGCCCTCTTTACTGGTGGACTGGCTGCGGATATGATAACTATCGCAGACTTTAAAATATGATACCACAGAGATCGGACTTTAAAAGGTTTGATAATTATAACTATTATAAGTTGTGCCCTTTAAAATGGGGCATAACATATGGATTGTGATAGTTTGTGCACAAAATCCGCACGTACATGTATTTACCAAGCATTTCCCCTGATAAAATTCAGCAGGTTTCACCTGCGGAAATTGGAATGGAGAAAATTGTGAGGTATGTGGTAATCAGTGGCGGCTAGTATTTGAAGGCGGTGGGGAGTCAGGTCGCGGGAGCGGGGGGAATGAAATGAAAAAAATACACACTTAGCCGTCTGCCGCTGCCGCCGGCAGTCGCCTCCTCTCGGTCCTCTTCCCCGCTTCCAGGGCAGGAAGGCTTCACAATCAAGATCAAAAATGTCAGCAGGGTCAATGCAGCTCAATATTTAAGAGACGATCATTGAGCTGGTGGACAACTTCAGCACATACTTCCAAAATCAAGAAGTTGGTCAAATGCCCACTTCGAATTAGGACATCCTTCCCATTGAAAAGCCCAGCTAATCATGGTAAGTCAGTCTCTCCATCCTCAGAGAGGAAAGTGAGAAGGTTATCTTCCCAGAAAACAATGTTAATGTTCTCAAAGGGGTATGACAGTGATGTCTTTGCATAATATTTGGAAGCCTTACATATAAAAAAAACTGAAACCAAAATGCCTATATCAGGTCCTCCGTCAGTTTGAAGTCTCCTCCAGCAGCCCAAAAGAATAGGGACCATCGGTGGAAGGGCATCACACTTAGCCCTAGACATGTGTTTCACTCTTCATTAGCTCTTCGGTGGAGCACAGCAGGTACTGAGTGCCAAACACATTTGCAGCATAAATTTGGAAGACCAGTGCCTAATTAACTGTTCATCAAACAGCATGTAACTGTAAGGATTATCTCTCTTTGGTGCCTGGCTATTGGCCACAGGAACAACGTTACACAGAACAGTCTCCATGTGGCTGCACTCAAAACAGGACTAGCACTCACCAATAGCCCTTAATTGTGGGTTTCAAGAGAAACACAATCCACTCCCAATGCATTCTGGCCAATGTGGTCCTTCTATGCAAAGTTACACAAAGAATGACAACAATTATTTCCTTCCAGTATTTCATTTACATTGAGTGTGGCCACGTGGAGGTTGTCGAGCGTCACATCTATTGAGAAAGATTCGAAAGAGCTTCCATCTGCATTGAGAACCTGGACTCAAATTTACAGAGGGTATCCAGTAGACAACCTCCATGAGACTACAGAATCTCCGGGGTTCTCAACCTAGTCTCCCTAGTCAGCCAGGATTCTAGCAGAAGGGGACAAGGTAATTATACCTTGGAGGTATAGGTTGGGGAGACCAATGAAGTGTCTCCTACCTGTAAAAACAACCAAAGGTCCATGATGAGCACCAATTTGCAGTTTGGGGTGTCTCTTTTTGTTAGTGGCCTCTCCAACTGATTTAAAATAAAAAAATAAACAGGAAACTTCAGGAAAACATGGCTGAAAAGCACAGCTGAACAGGACACTTCCTGTTACAAAGAAGTAGACATCTGTTGTCATGAGAAGACCTCTGCCCTCACTCTTCATTAGTGCAACAGAGAACAGGCAAATTGAGCATATATACTGAGGGATGATAAGTCAGGAAAAGGTGCAGAGCCACAAGACAAGCTGACAGATGGCGAAAAGGGAGGAGGGGCAGAACCATGAACAAGCAGTGAGTGTGCCGCTATGAATGTTTCACACGTTTTTTCTTTAAATAATTCCCTCTTATCTACATATGTGACAACCCACTGCAGGGCTTGTTGGTGGCTTTACAAAGTTTAAAATTTGTGGAATCCTGGCACCAAAATGGCTTTTGGTTTCCAATGGTACAATGTCAATTGGCAAGGATATGGAATTGTGTAGTGATCTTGGTAATCACAACTCAGTTTCACAGCCCCCTCTTAAGCCTGGCTATTGGCCACAGGAACAACGTTACGCAGGACAGCCTCCATGTGGCTGCACTCAAAACAGGAACATACAAAGCCCTCCATAACCAAGGACCAGACTACATGAACCGCCGTCTCATCTTCCACTAATCCTACAGAAACCTCCACTCCACACACCTTGCTCTTGGCCAGACACCACGGATGCACCGCAGCTGCTCAGGAGGATGCTACTTCTCCTACTTCACCACCAAAGCTTGGAGCTCCATCCCCCTCCACCTACGCACAACCCCTTTGCTGAACCACTTCAGGACAGGACTCAAGACCTAACTCTTTGAATGATACCTGAAGCACGGCACTTGGATACCTCCCAGGGTGATTAGTGCATGGTGCAAATATGACTTGACTGACACTTCCTACCCTATTTAGGGTGGATGGTATGATGTCCTTTTCTATCCCAGTCTGTGGGGGTCATAAATATTTGCTTTTCAATAACAAACTCCAAGTTTGGGAGTTTGTTTTTGAAAAACAAATCCTGGAGTAAAGTTTGTGAATGACCGGCAGCTATTCATGAAGCTTCTGCACTTTGAGAGGAACCGCCACACCAACAGCTTCACAACATCTAACAAACTCTATATCAGGTCAAAAGTCTGAATTTAAAATCTATGACTGAAATAATCTGCTATGTGTATTTGAAGTTTGCTGTATAACATTTGGCCTGATGGCATGGGTCACGATCAACCAAGAACAGTGATTTTTGATTGGTGATCCTTCCTGGTTGACCTTCCTAAGGAGGTTTGTTATCATCTGTCTTCAGGTAAAGTGGGAAACCAGCCACAGAGTTGTCCTTGATGGTTGCAGCAGTTTCTTTGTACCCGCAAGGAGCTCTCAGTCAGGGAGGGCCAAGGGTAGTCTTTTGACATTAGTCTCTCTTGCTCTTAAATGTAAAATTGAACAAATAGACATCCTAATTTGTTATGTTTGTAGTTGTCCTTTTCCAGTTCATGCAGGCTGATTGTTATTAATTTTTCTAATGCCAATAGTTCCCATTTTACTGCTGATTACGTGAGTATGCTTAGATCCCTGTTTGATAAATGTTCTCATACTGTCAGTGTTTTCACTGCTGCAGTTTTAATCGGTTATTTTAACATGCATCTCTGCGGGGACTGTAGTTTTTCCAATGGGATTTCACATTCTCCTTCAAACATTCTTTGTGTACACACAGCTCAGGGTGAGCTGTTTAACAACCTGCTGAGCAACTATAATTTGTCTGCTCTGTGTGAGGGTGAGATGAAGTCCAGTGAGTGAGCTTTTACACCTATGTTTACCTGGAGAGGTACTTTCACCAACATAAATGTTATCTTCATCTCTACTACATTGGTGCCATTCCTGGTTAATTATACTGTACTATGGGACACAAGAAGTGATCATAACCCACTAGTAGCCACCCTACACTGGAGGCAACAGCTGGACCTCGCCAAGAACTTAACCCATGGGCCGTTGATCACACATGACCAGGGACGCAGACTTAGACAGAAGGGCATTGATCCCGACTCTTTTCACTGCAACTTGCTTGGTCACTGCTCTGACGCCATTACCTCATGCCTTGATTCTCAGTGTTCAGACAAGAGCCTTTTTAACTCGTATGACTTTATAAGAAGGTACGTGGTGGTCCTTCTTCCTCCTTTTCAAGTGGGTCCAACTAGACAAGTCAAATGGTTCGTCTGTTCTTGTACCAGGGACTATAGCGAACTATTGACAGCTTTCAATGCAAAGCCTTCGGACAGACGTAAAGTCACTTCTATTGGAACTTTGTGTAAAATCACCTTACAGAGCTTGAAGTGTGGTTTGAAACAAGAGGCTTGGCAGGATTCTATTTCTGCCTGTGCCTGCAGATCTGGTGCAAACTTCTGGGAGATTGTGAATCACCCACTATTTACCTCTGACCAGGAAATCCCACTGTCGTAGTATATCTCAGCCGATATGTGGGTCAAACATTTTGAAGCCATTTATGACAGGCCTTGTGCTATTGTTGGACTCACTGATTTTCATGCAGCACTGACTTCTGTGAGCAACTTTTCTCTTCCTTTAATTGGGAAGAAGTAAGAGATACTATTCTTCCTAGTAACATGGCCCTGGGTCCTAATGGTGTTCAGATGGACTTATTTAAGTCAAATATTTATCAGTGGGCTCCAATTTTAACTATTCATTTTAACACAGTTTTTAAGCATAGTCTCAGACAGTACATAGTCTAAATCAGTTATAGTTCGAGGAATGATCCTCGGAGTTACATCCTGGCTTCTCCGATAAACTCCAAGGTCAAAGTTATAGGGAAAGTGCTCCTATACAGTATAATAACTTGGGTCACAGACCACGGAGTGCTATCGGATGTCCAATTTGGCCCTGTTAGGTCGGGTTTGCTTTAGACAACAAGAGGGATGATAGATATGTGCCAGATAGGGGGTGAATAGATACATACGGTGGGGTAACGAAAGGTGGATTGAAAGAATTTCCCCTATGTGGGGTTACTAATATGTGGTACGTTGTTGTTACTATACACCTTCAGATGGCACCTCTCTGTACAAGTTATTGGGGTATATTCACAAGAACGTGCGCTAAAGATCTCCAAAAAATGTTAACGCAACTTTACACATCGCAGTCCATCGCAGGAAAATAACCCCTTGTTAACGTGGAATTCACAACACGGCAGTGCCATGCGATAGCCTCCCGAAACCGCGGCCAATGTCCGCGATACAACCACTGCGACGGCGATAAAAACACAAACCCCAATGCGTAAAAAGACGCGATGGGCCCAAACGCGATAAGAAAACAGTGATAACCAGCGAGAGGCCAGCAATACCCACGCGCAATGCGGGAAAAAGCACTAGAACAGCATACGGAAAATGCCACTAAAAAGGAAATGAACTGCGGAGTACCACGGATGCACCCTGACCGACTGCAGAGGACAACATGAACCCCACAATCCCCACGGAGGAACACCCAGGAATCCAGGGCTCGTGGAAGGGCAATGAGAAGAGGAAGAGGAAGACGGGGTACCGTCTGAAAGAAAACACGATTATCGTCACGGATGAGATAGAACACCACCACCAACTGTACGTCACCTCCAACGTGTCACTGGCAACAAAGAGGCAAAGATGGCACACCATCTCGGACCATGTGAATGCCGTTGCAGCGCCGAGGAGGACAATGGAAGAGGACAAGAGGCGCTGGATTGATGTGAATGGCAAAACCAAGCAGAAACTCGCTGCCAACACGAAAGCAGCAACGCACTTCGGAGGAGGGGGGCCAGCAGAACACCAGGAGCTGAATGACATGGAGAAGATGGTGGCCACAGTCACCAGTCGGGAGACGGTGACAGGAGTTGGGGATCCGGACACTGCCCAACATGACCCGACACTACATCAACAGGGTGCGTATCGACCAGGGAGTGGGGGGACGGGGGAGATGGGCACAATGGCACACATGCACAATTAAGCAGAGCACACTGCACACCCACAATGACTCTGGATCATGTCCCTGATCCCACGGGAACACTTCAGCACACACACAAACACCTAGGGGCATATTATCAAGGGCAGTATCGCCACTTTAGCGGCACTTTTTGCCGATAAAGCGGCGATATTTTTATCGCCCTATTAGCAAGCTGTCGCTAACAGCTGTTAGCGACAGTTTAATGGCGATAGCGGCCGTTGTGTTGCCGCTTTGCATGTCAGCGATAATTATCGCTAATGACATGCAAAGTAGGCGTTCCTGACTAAAACTCCATAGAAACAGTCGCAAACACAACTTCCCCTATTATCAACGCCCGCGGCGATAGGAAATTTCGCGCTAACCGCGCTTATCGCTGGAACTTAACGCCTGAAAAAAACTTGCCTTAACCATCTTGTCAATGGGGGGTGGATTGTTGGGTTAGGTATACACTTGCCTATTAGCAAGCTTTTCATTAGCGCTGTTGATTTAGCGCTGGGATTCTCGCGCTATTGCTGGTTCTACACGCTATCGCTGGATTTCCTATCGCCTTTGCGATACGCGTTGCTAATAGCGCGCTATCACGGGGAGGAAATCCAGCGATAGCCGGCGATAAAAAAAACAGCGCTAAGCGCGCTTTGCGATAATTATCGCAATTCTTTGATAATATGCCCCCAAGTAGTCCCACGTACACCATGTGCCCAAAGGGACACCCACCCAACAATCACACAACCAACACATGCACACGTGCGAAACACAGCAAACATGCATATACGTCAGCCACACTGACAATGCAAGAGACAACACATGACGAGTAGCATGGCTGCAGTCCAATCATCATGACACTGAGATGGCTGAGTGTGGACCACAACCAGAAAGGAGCAGGTCACACTCTGACACAACCACCTGCACAAACAACCCCTGACGTCAACGACACATCTGCGGACAAACCATGCCCAAGAGTCACAACTCGACAAAGAGCACAAGTTACCCAAGTCTGCAACATCTCAGCACTGTGGAAGCACAGAACTGAAAGGCACACCGCATGAAAGGGCTAAGGGGCAGCCAAATCAGAGCCGCAGGAGCGACTCACCCACCGTGCAGCATACGCACATAAGAATAAGTGCACCTCGACATTGACAACATCCTGGTACAAACAGCAACACCTCCACAACAGAACACAGGACACAACTGGTGCCGCATATGTGCACAACATGGCCAATCACATCTGGCACAGCAGGAAACTGTGACATGACAATGTACAAGTACAACCTGTATCCTGCAAATATTTTTTATTCAGACATGCTGTGCTTGTGGACATTTTGTACTGTCCCATGATTGCCAGGGACGGCCACAATGTGACGTGCTCATGAGAAGAAATTGGCAATGAGGGTGTTCCTATGGGCTAATCCTGCCGCAGCTGCAGTGGGATGTGGGCCACCTGCCCCATCGTCCTCATCATCGTCCGGTACTTCTGGAACTTGGATCCATGGGGCATTGGTGTGTACACAGATGTTGTGCAACACACAACATGCAACGATCATCTTGCACACGATGTCTGGGCTGTACAGGAGCCTTCCACCTGTGACGTCCAGGCACCTGAAACGTGACTTCAACACGCCAAATGTGCGTTCCACGATGCCCCTGGTGCATATGTGGGCCACATTGTACTGCCTCTGGGCGGGTGTGTTCGGGTCTTGGAGGGGTGTCATCATCCAAGGGCAGAGTGCATATCCTTGATCACCTGTGACAGTGCAGAGAGAAAAGAGTCAATACTTGGTTCGGCATGATGTGTTGGCAGGCCCACTAGTCCAGTGACGCCTGTGCTGGCTGTGTGTGGGGTGAGTGTAAGCCAGCCCTCAGGGAGTAGCTGGTGCTGGCAACAACTTCAACAGTCCTCAGGCACTCAGGAATGCAATGTTCGAACAGCAAGGGAGCATGACTTGAGTTGCACAGAGTTAGTGGCCACGGATGCACAGCGGCCGACACGGGCCTACCGCCACGGGACGCTGACTTGCGGGAGACTGGGGTAGGGTCATGGGGGCAGAGCAGGGTCTCGTATGCATCAAAGGTGGTTTTCGCGGAGTGTCTCGGGGGAGAGTGGGAGGTGTACCCCCAGGGCATGATGCAGAGGGCACATACCAGCTGTGTCCAGCAACATGGCGGATATGAATGCCACAGACTCATGCCAAACACCAAGTCCGTACCTGCCAGTTGCTGATGACAACCCCCAGGCCACAGGCTCAGACACCAACAATGTTCTGCCGGAGGCTGACGGTGACTCATGGCGCACAG
Organism: Calotriton arnoldi; assembly: GCA_963921515.1. Classification (NCBI taxonomy): domain Eukaryota; kingdom Metazoa; phylum Chordata; class Amphibia; order Caudata; family Salamandridae; genus Calotriton; species Calotriton arnoldi. The sequence continues at coordinate 749,110 of CAWUFW010003731.1, read as the reverse complement.
GGTTAGTGGCACCAGGTCAGTCCTTGCTACTGGTTGACCTCCTCCGTAACGGTGATCCGTGTTTCCACCAGACTGAAACGCATCTTTCTCTCACTCCTCTCCCTTGCGTTCACTGTCATGAGCTCTGGCATTGATTAATGAAGGCTCAGTTCTAGATGTGGGACATACTGGACTGCAGTGTAGGCCGGCTGCAGCGGTGGAGTATGTCAACGAATGAGGACTCCTGGGGGCCTGTGTCACGGAGGACAGCGATGGTCTGAGGAGGCTGCCAAGGTCGCGGGCATGGGTCTTGGAGCTCGCAGCGGCACGTGGTGGGCCATCTTTGACACACGACGGTGTCGGCAGGTGAGCAGTGCGGCCTTGGAGCGCTGGGGCGGGCAAGCCGGGTCTGGGTGTCAGCGGCCTGGGGTACAGCAGGCGCACAGGCTCGCAGGCCCCGCTGCTCACAGCATCGGCCTCGTGGCGGGATGAGAGGCACCGCCCTGGCAGTGACGTTGGCCATTCCGGGAGAGCACCACGCTCAGTGCAACGGTGTTTTTATCCACACCCCTGCGCAGGCCTGGTGTGAGCCGGGCCAACCCACTACGATCACGCACACAGGGGGGGACGCAGCGAGCGACATTTCCGTGATCTAACCCACAGCCTGGGGTGCCATGGTTGCGTCCACTGTTCACTACTCTCCAGACACCAGCAGTTAATGTCTGATGGACATATCTGTGGTTTGCATACCCAGGTCTGTCCAGTACATTCACGCCACACTTGTTGTTGTGTACATTCCCATTCATGGGTCACTTGCATCCTTCGCACATGCCTGCTTTCCACCTCTCCACACGTTCAGCTGTTGTGTGGCTGTGGTGCCATGATATAGCTGGCTTGTGTACATGGGAAGCCCAGGATCCCAATGGAGTTGTGTTGTCGTGTCTGGTAGGTGGGCATGTTGATTGACATGTTGTATGTGGTTTGGTCATGTGTGCACTCCCACAGTTGTGCGTTGTGTGATGGTGGCTTTGAGGTGTGTTGTGTGTTGATTTGGTACTTACCAACGAGCAGTCCAGTTCCATAGGTGCCATCCTGGAAGCGCTGGTTGATGATGGACTGTCGGAAGATGTAAGAATCTTGCACACTGCCTGGGTAGTTTGCGACGACATTGGTGAACATTCCCCGGTGGTCCACTATTGCCTGCACATTGATGGAATGCGTGTGCTTTCTGTTGCAGTAGATGTGTGCAGTGTCCGCAGGGGGCACAAGTGGGACATGTGTGCAGTCAATGGCCCCCAACACGTGTGGGAATCTAGCAATGGCGTAGAAGCCTTGATTGGTCTCCAGCTGTTCCTGCGCAGTGTGGGGGAAGTGAAGGTACTGGGGTATGAAGCTGATGATGGCATCCAGGACAGGTGTGAGGAACTTTGATAGGGCTGGCTGTGAGACTCCTCCGACTCTGGCCGTTGTTGGTTGGAAGGTACCAGAGGCCAACGTGTGCAGCACAGCCAGCAGCTTTGTCTGCGGAGGGATGTTGGTTGTCTGCTGTGTTGGGACAGTCAGTCTGTGGCCGATGTGGGTCATGATGCGGAGGATGGTTGTCCTTTTGAGCCTGTAGTGGGCAATGACTTCCTCGGGCGTTAGGTCTGTGAGACTGGTGCGTTTTCTGTAGGTCCGCTGTCTTACTCTGCGCTGCCTCTGTGGTGGTCCGGGGGGGGGTGCCGGTCCGGGTCATGGTGGTGGTGGCGGTCTTGGGGGTGGTGGCGGTGGGTGTTGTGGCCCTGTTGGGGCTCCAAGCTGCATGATGAGTAGCTCCATGGCGTCGGTTGTTCTTCGGGTGTGGCTGTGTGCGGGGCTCCATTGCCTACTGCAGGTAGTCGTCCTGCTTAACACCAGCAAGAGGCAGGTGTTAAATACCTGCTGCTACCGCGGCTTATCGCGTGGTTTGGACTCGCATCGCAGATCTGGCAGTTCGTTGTGAAAGTGGTGTTGTGGTGTTTTCGTGAGTTTTTGCACGGGAACGCCTACTCTGCATCTCATTAGGGTTAGTTGGTGGTGTCACCCGTGGAGATGAATTTTGGGGCAGTTATCGCGGGAATACTGGCGATGTCAGCAGTTTGCACCCGCTTCTGAATGGGGCGTTAAATCTATCTCCACTTTTGATGCGTTAAGGTGGCGATAACTCAACGATAAGTCCTTGTGAATATGCCCCATTGAGCGATCCTGCTGACTGGCTCGGAGGGCAATCATAGAGAAGAGGGATCGCAGACATGTTCCAATATGGCGGCGGCTGATAATATGACACTAAACAACATGTATGTCCCAGATGACGATTGCACGCCTGTAAAATAGCTTAAAAGCGGGGGTAGACGCTCCAGTAAGATCGATAGATTGACTACACATGGATGCATAGAAGCAAAATACTGCCAAGAAGGTGAGTTTATCTATAAGGGACATTCTAGAATATATGTTATGGAACTTAAAAACAATTGGGTTTGAGTGACCATGAGGGAGACTGAAGCAAGCGGGCCTGTAATGGGGGTTGTACATTGGGGAATTGAGGAAAGATGCATATATAATACTCGAGGTACACGCTCATACAAATCTTAGGAGCCAGAATGTTGCAGTAAGTCTGTAAAAAGAGTAACATACAAAAATAGGTGTTAAACTGTACTTTGTGTGGGGGGCACCTATAGTAAACAGGCTTACATGTAGATTAGGTCAATCTCTGGGGGTGGTCGGCTGATTCCCATAACTACGGACATCGGGGAACACATTGTGGAGTTTATATGGTAACTACAATGTGATTTAAATGTACGATCGGGTTAGGAGAGATTAATTAGTTTAGGAGCGAGCCATGTGCTTGTTAATAGAAACAGTTTTGTCCTTTACTAGTGGAAGGATAGTACAAATAGGATAACATCATGTACATAGAAGAGAAATAAAATATGGATATACACTAATTTCACTAAGCTCTTGCAGGTCCAGGAAGTTTTTAACATAACCCTGAGACTAAAATAAAGAGGAACCTCAACAAAAATCAAACGGTCGGACCTGTGGATTATTCATCTATATCTCAAATAAAGGCCTAGTGTGAAGATGATGTCGACTCAGGCTTGATTTTATTTAACAGGTATGTTATCATTCAGACAATATATAAAGGAGTGAGGAACAAAATAGTGCAGTAAGAAGGATAGTAAGAACACATTCTTATCCTTTTCCCCAGTAGCCTTATTATTGACATAACGTTGAACCTTCATAGATTGTTCCCACTTCAAGTGTCTGTGATACGCTTAACAAGGAATAACGGACCCAGGCTAACAGACTCCCAATACAGGTGAGTCTGAGAGACAGGGGGTCGGTTGTGATACCTAAACAACAAGTGGTAAGAGTGGTTGAAGGCTGAGAGTGAAACACGGATGCCAGCAGCACATGGCAATGTAAATGTTCTTTTAACATTTGTTGTGATTGTTGAATCCTAATATTTAACCCCTGGTGCCATAGATCTGTGGGGTGTGGAGATTAGTAATGGGTAAAAATGGCAATTTACATGAATGGTGATAGACCTTAACATCTGTGATGTGACATAATTGTGGGTTCATTAAGTTTCTATACAGGTGATACTTGGTTTTATGTACTTTTGTGGAAGATACTATTGAGTCCTGAAACACGTTGACGTATAATTCTGCACTAAATCTGTTTAGCATCCGGATGCATGAAATGATGATTAGATGAAGATTCAGGTATCCAGTATATTGAATGGAATGGATTAGTATTGTGTAAAGACTGATGATGATGTCTTTTGTGTCTTGTCTCTTGTCTGATTTTAAGAACAATTGTTTTGTGTCTGTTTTAAAAAAAAAAAAAAGGATGTTTTTTAAATGTACTTCATAGTCAGGATTTTAAATTGATATTAGACACTAAGGGGCACATGCATCAAGCTAATTACCAGTCGCAAAGGGGCCGATTCTGCGAATTGGCCCCTTTGCGACCAGTAATTGGCCATTTGGGATGCATCAAGCCCAAACCCAATTGCAAAATAGGTAATCGCAAAATTTGCGATTACCTATTTTAAAAATGCATTTAGGGAATCGCAATTTGTGATTCGCTGTTAGGAAATGTGTAGGAATCGCTATTTTTTTGCGAAACCTACATGCATAGGCAATTGCGATTCCTTAATAGCGATTCCTTAATAATCGCTATTAAGGAATCGCAATTGCCTAGCTTGATGCATGTGCCCCTTAGGCCCTAATTACAATGTTGGTCGGAAAAGGAACAGCCTGATAAGGAATTGACGGTGCCGCTTCCACTGTTATGATGCAACTGCCTTCATGACGCTCGGAATATGTATATTTTTTATTGAGGTTTGTGCGGCGGGTTGCAGCACCAGCCTCAATAGAAAATATACACATTTAGAACATCCATGCACCATGTGGCAGGCACCATGCGGTGCCTGCCACATGGTGCAGGGATGTTTATGGGGGCACCATAGGTGCCCCCCAGACCTCATAGCGGAGGCCGCTGAGGGATGGGGGCCCTGCCTGGGGCCCCCAAAGTCCGTTTCAGTCTATCTTTCTATGGCGGTCGGACCGCCATAGAAAGGCAGACCGAAAGGGACATCGTAATCCCTAGAGCGGTACCTGACAAGGCACCGCCCTTATTGTAGGCATTACATTCCGACCGCTGAACATCAGCGGTCGGTCCCTCCGCATGCTGTCTCCGACCGCCGCATCATAATGTTGCGGGCGGAATGCAGTGGCAGATGTGGGTCGGATCGCAACCGACAGGCCATCGGTTGCGATCCGACCGACACCGTAATCAGGCCCTAAGTAGGTGACCATGCTGTGAAAACTTTACTGTTATATGATCTCCAATTGTAATCAGTGGTTGATAGGGGTGGGCGGAATTTGCGTAGTTGCGCTACGCAAAGCTCCGCGAAACGGTAAAAAATCTCCGCGAGCACGCAAAAGTTCCGCGAACACGCGGAATTGCTTGTTCCGCCCGTTCGCGATGCTTTTTTCCTGTTCGCGAACGCTGTTTGCGTGCTCGGGGAGAAAATCTCACGAACACGCATTTTGAAAGCGCGAACAAGCAAAAAATTCCGCGAAGCCGGCGATCGCGGAATTTTTGGCAATTCAGCGTTCTCCGCGGAACGCGAAATTACCCAAATTCCACAAATTCCGCGAGCGGAACGGAATTTACCGCCCAGGCCTAGTTGATACATCCGATAATAAAGATATAACAAAGTTTTACATTTGTGGTACTGATTTTGGTTAAACTTTGGGGACAACAAAGAGTGGAATGTTGATGACAGTTGTGAATGACTGACTGTTTTGGATGCAATTAGAATTGAGCTTCCAAAGGGAGATTTTTTTGACTTTACCATTCTGATTTGGTGCCCTGTCCCTTTGATGAGTGAGGGGGGCACCTTTCTATTCATTGTAGCGAACATTGCAGCATGACCAACAGGCCCAGGTCATAAAATAACTTAGTGTATCTCAGGAGAGCGTTCTCATTCCAAATTCCCAGTAACATGACGCAAACCTCATTTTCAGGTGGTGCCTCAGTGACACTGGCTATCGTGTTAGCCACACATTTCCAGAATGGACGCAATCATGTACAGTACACTGCCAAAGTATATGAGAGAAATTCCCCACACAACCACATTCTGTAGCACAGTGATCATTATCAAGCCTCCCAAATCTATACAGTTGGAAGTTATTGTAATATATTCAAGGTACCACTTCGCCGAAGTCCGTCTGACTGGATATGGTGTTATTGAGTAATGTTTTATAAGTCATTGAGATAACCTTTCCTGTCAGTGCCTCGGACAGCAGTGAGTGCTCAGAGACCTCCATATCACCAAGCATTTGTACATCAATATCATGTCAGGATTGTATCTGAAGTCTTCTCCGCCTACCAGTCCAAAATCCTACTGGAGCAGCTTAAATGATTTTAAAGTCCTTATTTCCCAAACATCTGCCAGGATCATGGTTTCAATCAAGTTCCAACTGCAAAAATTAGACGTTTCCCAAACATCTGCCAGGGTCACGATTCAAACCAAGTTCCACCTGCAAAAAACAGACAGACATTTCTGTTCCAGAAAGCTATCATCTACTCATAATGGGGTGCAACCAGTGAATGAGTTTCCCCAGCCCAGTAATTTTGTAGCATCTTTCCAGATCTGCGTCGCGGTACCCTTGTGTTTGGGTAGGTGTATCACCTTTCCTTTCCCATATAATGTAAGTTAGTACCCAGGCCCTCCTACTGTATGGTTTTCGATGCTAAGGAAGGGTTCACATAAAAGTGAAGAAGTTGACAATGTTGATGAATTCTTGGGAGCTGGAGATTTTTTTAGGAGATACTGTTTGGGCAGTGTTTAAGTGTTAAAGTGTTTTTAGGATGGTTTATGGCTGAACTGATTTTTGTTTTGAAGTAGTTGGTTTTCATTGTTAGTATGATATTTTTGTGACTTTTTCTTCCCTCTTTTTGGGCTACAAGTGAATCTGTGTATTTTTCTTTTTTCAAATCTTTTTCTGGTGATTGTTTTGTTGATATTGAAATCTCTGAAGTACCAGGGTACATGGAGTTTCTTCTACATCGATTTAAGTGTTATTCGGCAAGTCTGTTAATGAGGGGTTTTGATTATCTATTGTAATAGTTTTTGAGGGAGTTTGCAGTGTTCAAAATATTAGTAGAAGAGAACAGTGGCACTGAGATCTTCTGATAGTAGCTGGATAGATACGGCTGTTAATAGTCTTTGTCCATATTGCTTTGAGTTTCAATTGACTAACATCCTGATTTACCCTTAATGTTGTGAGAAAGGGTATAGTGAGATAATTGGATGAATCGAACCAAATAGGTCAGTGAGTAAGTTATATTTGTGTGGGGAAATTATTAGTGCTAGTGGGTTACTTATCTTGTTGGCAGCAAGGGCGATTGATTCTGATAAGTCATGAAAGGAGCAGATGTCTCTTAGGGTTTTGCAAGTGCGTTTTTCTGTGTATCCTTTGGGAAGTTAAACTCTCCAAGAAAGATATTCGTAGAGTAGTTCATTTTCATTAGAGTGATTAGCTGTTCAAATTGTTCAGGGAATGCTTAGCTATTTAAGAGATGTGAAAACAACATGCTACCTTAAGCTTTAGTCATTTAGCGAGTGCAAGGAGTTTAAAGGAAAATAGTGTAGATGATTTCAAGCAATGCTTCTAGACTGCAATGCCACCACAATTCTCATTGTCTCTCTCTTTGACAGCGGGTATGGCCTGTTGGTACCAGGATATCAAACATGGTGGGTCTAGTAGGATTGAACTAGGGCTTGGTTATGAAAATCAAATTCAACTCATGGATAGTTAGGAGATCTGAGATTTCATTAGCGTGTGCTTGAGCTGATCTTGTTAATTTCGTTTGATCGTGGTAGTTATTGTTTGAGTGTTAGATTGGTTGGTGTTGATTTGGATCATGTATTTTGTGTGACTCGCTGCCATGCATTCTTTTGTAGATACTGATACCTAGTGTTTGTGAATAGAAATGGAAAAGCCAAGGGACTTTGAGAAACATATCTTGTTTTGTAAATGCCTGAAACGTTCAGATGTATTCAGTGATGCTTCACTTGATTTCATTAGTATACACCTGTTGTGATACTGCTTATTGCTAGGCGAATTAGCACCAGTTGTTGAAGCAGTTAGCTGTCACACACCCACCTGCTTGACATCCTGACCCTAGGTCCTTAAGATATGTCTGACCGTAGTCCTTTAAAAGATCCTTGCAAAGGTAGGTGCATAGCTTATCTTCAAGGCATCTGGTTTACTGACAACGCTAAGATGTTTAAATCATGCCTTCTGGTTTCTTCCTCCACCTGTCTGCTACTCCGTCAAAGTAATTATAAACTTGCTGTGATTCAGTGCTTTCTTTTCTAGTGAGGCAATCTGTTCCAGCTAGAATTAAAAAATAAAGGCAGACCACTAAATCTGAAAAAACAATGCAATTTGCTGGAGTCATAACACAATGTGAAGCCTTTAAAATATAACAAAGCGTCCGAATAAATAATATTCAAACAGAGATTGAAGAGCAACCTGTAGCCTTACAAGTAGTGTTTATTTTAGCATTTGCGGAAAATGACATAATTTCTCAAACAAATGTGCTACATAACTGCAAACTCTCAGGCACTGTAAAGTGAAGGTTCACCTGACATAACTTATTTGCAGTAATGGAGAGAATGAGGCCCGAAACAAGGGAGGTTCTCTTTGGGATTCAGGGCCTGGAAAATAAGCAGTAAAAAGTTGGCACAGCAACTTAACCAGATGGGACAATCCCATGGCAATTCATTCTTAAACAGAAGCTGCTCAATTAAATGTTCCTTTGGCTAACTCCTTTCATGCTCCATTAAATAAAATGGATTAATGCACAGTGTAGAATTCTGTGGAACTTGCATATATAAAATTAGCAGCTGGAGGAGCAGTGCCAGTATAATAGGTAATATTTTCTGTAACATTTGTGTCCAGCATGAACGTCCTTTTTAACATCATGACTATACTAGTACAGAAGGGTGAATGCTATTTAATAAATGTATGAATAGCTGCTTATCAAATTATAGAGAACTCACGTAGATATGTTCAGGAAATATTTGTCCATGACCGAACATACATATACAGCATCAAGAGGCAGATGTACGACCCTTCCAATTTGCGAGTCACAAATTGCGTTGTTTTGTGACTCACAGTTAGCAACTCGCAAATTGGAATTTACAACAGTTTCTCAGTCACTGTTTGCGATTCCTAATGGGGCCGCAAATCGCAAATTGCACCTGCCTCATACTTATGAGGCAGGTGCAATTTGCGACCCCATTAGGAATGACTAGCACTCCCAGGGATGGTGGGCCTGCTGGGGTCAGCAGACCACCATGCCTGTGACCGCTTTTTAAATAAAGCAGGGTTATTTTTAAATGCAGCCCATTTTCCTTAAAGGAAAACGGGATGCATTTAGAAAAGAAAATGAAATGTTTCTGTTTAATTTTTTAAGAGTAGGCAGTGGTCTGTGGGACCACTTCCTGCTCTTAAAAAATATTTTGACATCCATTCACAAAGGGGAAGGCGTCCCCTGGGGCACCCTTCCCGTTTGTGAGTGGCTTACCACCTACTTCAAGTAGTTGATAAACTGCAAGTGTTTTGCGACCGCAATTGCGGTTGCAAAACAATGGTACATACCATTGGGGCTCGCTATTAGGAAGGGACGCCCTTGGCACACCCCTTCCTAATAGCAAGTCGCAAACCCTATTTTGCGAGTCGGTAATAGGTTACCGACTCGTAAAATAGGGTTTGTACAGAGGGCAGATCGATTTTGCAGTCGTAAACGGGCCGATTTCCCATTTGCGACCGCACAAAACAGTCGTACATCTGGCCCTAAAGGTGTTAGGAGTTAACCAATAATGTATGTGCTGTAGGGCTGTTCATCTAACGCTGGTGCCGAAAGACTAGTTATATAAACTCTGAACGCCTGTAAACAATTGCTGAATATTTTCTGAGATTCTGACATTTAGCATAAATTTAAATATTAATGTGGCGGGGGGTTCAGCATGTATCCTATGTGTAGCTGATTAGACATGATGGAGTAGTTGCACAGGTGACCGCCGATCGCCCTGTGTGGTCTTCAGAGGGTGAGAATGCAGCTGACACTCTCAGACAATGAGATGACAATAATTTGCATGATACATTAGTTTATTTTCTATGAGGGTTTAGGATCTTTCTTCGGTGTTGCATGCATAGTTCATGTTGTGGTTCGGAAAGAATTCAGCAATCACTTGGAGAGATTTATTAATTAGGTAAAGAGATTCCTTCAATCAACCTTTTGTTACTCCCTCCGTACGTACCTATTGAGCCCCTATACGGGGTCACAGGGGGCGTTCACGTTTCTTAGAATGTAATGGTGTCTGGAATCGCTTAGGCACGTATCGATCCTCCCTCTTGTTATCTAAAGTAAACCTGACCTAATGGGGAAGTCGTTCTAAATCCTTGGCCATACCGAGGCATCCCAGAGTAAATTGCAATTACTATTATATCTATAATGAACTGCGCATTTCAAGCCAGAGATCGCATGTTTTTTCCACTTTTGTGGTATAAGTCCTGGCTCACTCATAGGGCATCTGATTGTAGGCGGTGAGTCCACGTGTCAAATACCATCCTTGGCGATTCCTCTACCTTGACTGTGTAATACGACTACTATTCATGTATACTAAGGGGCTTTTTGCGCCGCCGTTGCGTCACTTTCTGCAATGCTGAGGTGGCGTAAATAATGCACCACATTGCACAATATTTTCAAAGTGACGCATTTAAGCAGATGCGTCACTTTGTAAACCCCTGCGCTAAATTATACCTACATCAGGAATAATGTATTCAGGGTGGGTGTTCCCCCACAAAAAAGGATCGTTCCACCCCTTCTGTTAAATGTAATTTTTTCCAGAATGTACAAGCAAAAAATCACTGTGATCATGTTTTTTTAAAGAAATTTTTCAGGAGGGGGCATTTCCTTTATTTGTCTCAATGACTAGGGGGTCGATTACGATGGCGGTCGGAAAAACATACCGACCGCCATGGTAGCGGCAAAAACCGCCCGCATGGCCACCGGGAAAAACGCCGCACACATTACGATGAACCGCCACAATAATCCGTCCGCGGCGGCGGGAGACAACGAAAACCGCCCGCACACGCCGGACCAGCTCAAAATCCGACCGCAACGGCCGGATACTCAGCGGAAAAGCCAAGAACCGCCGCCATGCACACGGAGTAACCGCCCGTGACATTATGACATCCCCGCTACCACCATGGTACCCACCTATGAATCCGACCGCATCGTGCGCGAACAGTGACGAATCCGATAGGCGGCGGAAGGGCCGCAGCATAGCCACCGCTGCCGAGGAACCGCTGCGGAGGAACCGCAAAAAAATGGCGGACGTTGAAAAAAAAGAAACCAATGCACACACTGAAGTAGACCTGTCCCAACACAAACCAAAAGTGCCCAATGACAACAGCCCAAGAAATTCAAAATAACCAATCACAGGACAACACACACAACACACCTGACAGCAACATACCAGCTTGCCACACCCCCCATAGCCGAGCATAAAACCAGCCCCTCCCTGACCACAATCCTTTGCTACACTCCACAACTGAAGGTCCCAACCCCAGAGAACAAAGGAGAGACAAACCTGCACACAGCACCACCACAACACACACACCACCTACACCACCCACAACACCCACAACACCCACACAACTGCACCACAGAACATCTGCACAGCACACCATGGCACCACACAAAATGCCAAAATTCACTGATGCAGAGCTTGCAGTCATGGTAGATGAGATAATAAGAGTTGAACCACAACTCTATGGCAACATGGTCCAACACACCCCATTAGCCACAAGAACCCAAATGTGGGTGAGGATAGTCAATAAGGTCAATGCAGTAGGGACCACCCCCCGCAACAAGCAGGAAATACAGAAGCGGTGGCATGACCTGAAGACCGTGGTGAAGAGGAAGAGGGCCAAGAACCGTCAGCTGGCTGACGGGACTGGTGGAGGCACTCCCATCCCACCCAAACCATACAGTCCGTGGGAGGAGAAGGTCCTTGGAATCCTACATCCAGAGAGTCTTGAAGGAATCCGCGGGGGACTGGAAGCTGGTAAGTACAAACCAATGTATAACATCACATTGCCATGTACCGTCTTGCACAAATTCAAACCTACAACCCCTAGGCCAAAGGACATTCGTCTGACCCACAAAACCCAAAACAGGTCACACAGATGTAAGCACCACTCAACCTGAAAAAGCACAAAGCTAAACAAAACCAACTGGGATGCATGTGTACAGACAAAAACCACTACAACACACACCAGGCCCCCATCTCCCACCCCTCAGCAGGATGGAGCACCACACCCAGAAGCATGTGTCAGCCATTGAACGCTCCCCCACCACCTAACAGGTAGGTAGCCATCTTCACAGGGTTGGGGAATGTGTATCTGGAGGCAGCACTACAACTCCCAACAGGCCCCCTCTCCCACCCCTCAGCAGGATGGAGCACCCCACCCAGAAGCATGTGTCAGCCATTGAACGCTCCCCCACCACCTAACAGGTAGGTAGCCATCTTCACAGGGTTGGGGAATGTGTATCTGGAGGCAGCACTACAACTCCCAACAGGCCCCCTCTCCCACCCCTCAGCAGGATGGAGCACACCACCCAGAAGCATGTGTCAGCCATTGAACGCTCCCCCACCACCTAACAGGTAGGTAGCCATCTTCACAGGGATGGGGAATGTGTATCTGGAGGCAGCACTACAACACACAACAGGCCCCCTCTCCCACCCCTCAGCAGGATGGAGCACCCCACCCAGAAGCATGTGTCAGCCATTGAACGCTCCCCCACCACCTAACAGGTAGGTAGCCATCTTCACAGGGTTGGGGAATGTGTATCTGGAGGCAGCACTACAACTCCCAACAGGCCCCCTCTCCCACCCCTCAGCAGGATGGAGCACCCCACCCAGAAGCATGTGTCAGCCATTGAACGCTCCCCCACCACCTAACAGGTAGGTAGCCATCTTCACAGGGTTGGGGAATGTGTATCTGGAGGCAGCACTACAACTCCCAACAGGCCCCCTCTCCCACCCCTCAGCAGGATGGAGCACCCCACCCAGAAGCATGTGTCAGCCATTGAACGCTCCCCCACCACCTAACAGGTAGGTAGCCATCTTCACAGGGTTGGGGAATGTGTATCTGGAGGCAGCACTACAACTCCCAACAGGCCCCCTCTCCCACCCCTCAGCAGGATGGAACACCCCACCCAGAAGCATGTGTCAGCCATTGAACGCTCCCCCACCACCTAACAGGTAGGTAGCCATCTTCACAGGGTTGGGGAATGTGTATCTGGAGGCAGCACTACAACTCCCAACAGGCCCCCTCTCCCACCCCTCAGCAGGATGGAGCACCCCACCCAGAAGCATGTGTCAGCCATTGAACGCTCCCCCACCACCTAACAGGTAGGTAGCCATCTTCACAGGGATGGGGAATGTGTATCTGGAGGCAGCACTACAACACACAACAGGCCCCCTCTCCCACCCCTCAGCAGGATGGAGCACCCCACCCAGAAGCATGTGTCAGCCATTGAACGCTCCCCCACCACCTAACAGGTAGGTAGCCATCTTCACAGGGTTGGGGAATGTGTATCTGGAGGCAGCACTACAACACACAACAGGCCCCCTCTCCCACCCCTCAGCAGGATGGAGCACCCCACCCAGAAGCATGTGTCAGCCATTGAACGCTCCCCCACCACCTAACAGGTAGGTAGCCATCTTCACAGGGTTGGGGAATGTGTATCTGGAGGCAGCACTACAACTCCCAACAGGCCCCCTCTCCCACCCCTCAGCAGGATGGAGCACCCCACCCAGAAGCATGTGTCAGCCATTGAACGCTCCCCCACCACCTAACAGGTAGGTAGCCATCTTCACAGGGATGGGGAATGTGTATCTGGAGGCAGCACTACAACTCCCAACAGGCCCCCTCTCCCACCCCTCAGCAGGATGGAGCACCCCACCCAGAAGCATGTGTCAGCCATTGAACGCTCCCCACCACCTAACAGGTAGGTAGCCATCTTCACAGGGTTGGGGAATGTGTATCTGGAGGCAGCACTACAACTCCCAACAGGCCCCCTCTCCCACCCCTCAGCAGGATGGAACACCCCACCCAGAAGCATGTGTCAGCCATTGAACGCTCCCCCACCACCTAACAGGTAGGTAGCCATCTTCACAGGGTTGGGGAATGTGTATCTGGAGGCAGCACTACAACTCCCAACAGGCCCCCTCTCCCACCCCTCAGCAGGATGGAGCACCCCACCCAGAAGCATGTGTCAGCCATTGAACGCTCCCCCACCACGTAACAGGTAGGTAGCCATCTTCTACAGGGATGGGGAATGTGTATCTGGAGGCAGCACTACAACACACAACAGGCCCCCTCTCCCCACCCCTCAGCAGGATGGAGCACCCCACCCAGAAGCATGTGTCAGCCATTGAACGCTCCCCACCACCTAACAGGTAGGTAGCCATCTTCACAGGGTTGGGGAATGTGTATCTGGAGGCAGCACTACAACACACAACAGGCCCCCCTCTCCCACCCCTCAGCAGGATGGAGCACCCCACCCAGAAGCATGTGTCAGCCATTGAACGCTCCCCCACCACCTAACAGGTAGGTAGCCATCTTCACAGGGTTGGGGAATGTGTATCTGGAGGCAGCACTACAACTCCCAACAGGCCCCCTCTCCCACCCCTCAGCAGGATGGAGCACCCCACCCAGAAGCATGTGTCAGCCATTGAACGCTCCCCCACCACCTAACAGGTAGGTAGCCATCTTCACAGGGATGGGGAATGTGTATCTGGAGGCAGCACTACAACTCCCAACAGGCCCCCTCTCCCACCCCTCAGCAGGATGGAGCACCCCACCCAGAAGCATGTGTCAGCCATTGAACGCTCCCCCACCACCTAACAGGTAGGTAGCCATCTTCACAGGGTTGGGGAATGTGTATCTGGAGGCAGCACTACAACTCCCAACAGGCCCCCTCTCCCACCCCTCAGCAGGATGGAGCACCCCACCCAGAAGCATGTGTCAGCCATTGAACGCTCCCCCACCACCTAACAGGTAGGTAGCCATCTTCACAGGGTTGGGGAATGTGTATCTGGAGGCAGCACTACAACTCCCAACAGGCCCCCTCTCCCACCCCTCAGCAGGATGGAGCACCCCACCCAGAAGCATGTGTCAGCCATTGAACGCTCCCCCACCACCTAACAGGTAGGTAGCCATCTTCACAGGGTTGGGGAATGTGTATCTGGAGGCAGCACTACAACTCCCAACAGGCCCCCTCTCCCACCCCTCAGCAGGATGGAGCACCCCACCCAGAAGCATGTGTCAGCCATTGAACGCTCCCCCACCACCTAACAGGTAGGTAGCCATCTTCACAGGGATGGGGAATGTGTATCTGGAGGCAGCACTACAACACACAACAGGCCCCCTCTCCCACCCCTCAGCAGGATGGAGCACCCCACCCAGAAGCATGTGTCAGCCATTGAACGCTCCCCCACCACCTAACAGGTAGGTAGCCATCTTCACAGGGTTGGGGAATGTGTATCTGGAGGCAGCACTACAACACACAACAGGCCCCCGCTCCCACCCCTCAGCAGGATGGAGCACCCCACCCAGAAGCATGTGTCAGCCATTGAACGCTCCCCACCACCTAACAGGTAGGTAGCCATCTTCACAGGGTTGGGGAATGTGTATCTGGAGGCAGCACTACAACTCCCAACAGGCCCCCTCTCCCACCCCTCAGCAGGATGGAGCACCCCACCCAGAAGCATGTGTCAGCCATTGAACGCTCCCCCACCACCTAACAGGTAGGTAGCCATCTTCACAGGGATGGGGAATGTGTATCTGGAGGCAGCACTACAACACACAACAGGCCCCCTCTCCCACCCCTCAGCAGGATGGGGCACCCCACCCAGAAGCATGTGTCTGTAAGTAAAAACCAAAGTGACACTGCACAGGTAATCAGACAGTGCATGCACACCACCATCACTCAACAAAAGCATTGGGAGACATGACAACATGAGGCTCTACTTCACCCAAAAATAGAAAAGTAAAGCACAGCCATTGACAGGATGCAGACAGCTCAGCGTACGTAACTGTGACAGAAACAGAACTGTGACTCTCAACAAATATGTCCAAGAAAACGGGCCTCTGACATGCATCACCCAGACTTCCCTCTGTAGCGTACATGGGTGCTGATCATGAAGGACCATGGGAAAACCAAACTAGCATGGTCTGCTGTATAAAGAAATACAAGCACAGGACATGTCAACGGTATGCATGTGATGACAATGGCTAGTCCATGCACACAGGTAATGTCTGCCAGGCAGAGTGATCAGCAAAGATGCTGAACATCAACTTGTAGTCATGCCAGTTGTCAGATGACAACCTCACATTGAAATCACCAATACTAGACGTGTGGCATGCTAACCAATCACAGGTCACACCATTGTGAAATGATGAATGTAACTCCACTTCATGGCATGAGGCACATCACTGTGCAGACATACAATGTGTGAAAAAGGCAACTGTGTGTAGCATAACATGTAAATAAGAGACATCAAACACAGCAACCCTGAGGTGTGTAAGGCAATTACCATCTACTTCCTGTCCCACAGGTGACCAACAACTGACTGCAGAGGACGACAACCTCAACCAGCACAGCCAGTCACCAGCTCCCGAACATCTCCCCTCGGATGCAGACTCCTGGATAATGAGGAGGAGGAGGACCAACCCGGACCATCTGGTGTGGCAGGGCGGAATGTGTCCCAGGACCCCACAGCCCCACCACCCTCAGCAACAACAACAACGCAGAGCCCTGCTGCAACGACCTGTGCCACCACCACCACCTCCACCACCACTACCACTACCACTGCTGCCTGCAACACTCGCCCTGCTCCACAGGCCAACCAGATCACAACAACTGCGGAGGCACGGGAGAGTAGGCCGGTGCCCACAGGAGGGAGGCAACAGGGCCGTGACAGCAGGCCAGGTGTGAGGACAAGACTGACCCAAAGGGAAGAAGACCCTGCCACAGAATCACTGGCACACATTCACAAAGTTGTGGGGGCCTATGAACACGCCCAGGGACAGTTGAGGCAGGCTCAGCAGGATGCCCGTGAGCAACAACAGATGCTGCGCTCAATTGACAACCGCATGGGCCAACTCGTGGCCTGCATGGGCCAAATCAGGGACCTCCTGGGCCAGCTAGTGGAGGTCCTCAGGGACAGGCATGCGGCACCGCCAACACCGACAGCTCCCTCCGTTGTGCCGCAGGATGACAGACCCCCACCCTCCCCTGCGTCCAGCGAGCATGGGGACTCATCAGACACCACTGGCCATGCACCTGTGTCCCCCCTGCCAAAAGAGCAAGGGGCCGCCCGAAAAATCATTGGGAGCATCCCGTGGCAAAGCACCTGGCAAAAGCCAGTCAAGTAGCCAGCCATGATGGCACCCCTCTTCACCCTGCTGTGTACCCTGCAGACTGTCCCCACACACAATGGCGTGGGAATGGCAAATGACTGTTGGACTGTGTTGCCATACTGATCTAGTGTATACTCTATTGTCTCATCTACCATCACTGACAAATCTGTTATTCACCATTCACAAATCTGTCAATATCCACATCTACATCACATGTATCCACTGTAAATAAACACTAATAACGCACCAATTTAGTTGTCACTGTTCCATGTTCATCACAGTATGTTAACTTACACCCATGATTACAATGTCACAGGAGCAGGGATACTCCGCAGGCAAGTAGAGGCTGAAGGGACCTAGGAAAACACAACAGAACATCAGTTGCTACTCAGGTGGTGGACTAACAGCCATCACACAACACAGCACATCAAGGTACGACAATCTGCACATGTCACAAGGAGCAACTGTACCAACATAGACATCAAGTAGCTGTGTCAAAAGATCCCTTGCCATACACACCTGCAGCCAGCACTGACTCAGCAACATGCTGTAGTCACAAAACTCACATACACATATTCACCAAGCACAACATCATCAGACAACAGCCAGTATTGACATTGCCACTGACCATCAAGTGAAGTAGTTGTTGTTAGAAATGGGATCTCTAGTTGGCAAGGGCTTGCACCTTTGTCCAAGTAGGGACCCTTCTTCCTAGTCAGGGTAAGGGTTGTTACACTCGTGAAGTAACCCCTGCTCACCCTCGTGGTAGCTTGGCACGAGCAGTCAGGCTTAATTCAGAGGCAGTGTGTAAAGCATTTGCACATAACCAACAGTAATACAGTGTAAGCACTACAAACGGACACCACACCAGTTTAGAAAATAACCAATATTTTATATACTCAAGACAAGACCAATTACGACAAAAATCCACAATACTATACTTTACGAATGAATACTTGATACGTTAACTTCTTCTTTGCAGGAATAGCACAAAAGCAAAGTTCGTACGAGTCGGTAGCTCCGTCCGAGCCTACCGTGATGCTGAAAACCACAGAGTCTAACAGTTCCAGCCGACCGCGTCGATACGGGCCAGCAGAGTCGTGAACAGACTCGGTCACAGTACCTTTTCTCGTTGTGGCTGGTACGGAGTGTACGAGCCGGTCGGCGTTCGTCGCGGTTGCGGTGCAAGACGGAGCGATGCAAGGTGCGGTGTCCTCGATGCGGTGCAGGCAGCGGCTCGATGAGCGTCGGGCAGACGGAGTCGGTGAGTCCAAGGCGTGCGATGCAGGGCGAGACGATGCTCGATGCGGTGCTGACAGGTTGCGATGCAGGCGACCAAGCCGGAGTGCGGGAGCTGGCGTCGGACAGCGGTGCGAGTCGGAGCGGTGCGTCGCAGACGTGCGAGCGGTGCCCCAAATGCGGTGCGGTCTCGACTCTTGAGCCAGTTGCAGCGACAGGTCGGTCTGGTCCGGCTGGCCCAGTGAAGCGATGCGATGCGAACTGCGGTGCCCACAGGTCACGGTGCAAGCAGCGGCTCGATGTTGGCGGCGTCGGACGTCGCCCACGGTGAGACCAGGGTTGCGATGCGAAGCGGGGCGATGCGGTCTGCGGTGCAAACAGGTCACCGGCCAGGGATGGATTCGGTTGACGGAGTCGGTTGCGGTTCCCTTCCTCTGTGGCAACTGAAACAGCGTTCCAGAAGCGGTACCCAGAGGCTTGTGAAGTCTTTGCAGTCCCTGAGACTTCTTAACAGGAGGCCAGCTCGGTTCCTGGCCCTTGGAGATACTCAGCACAAGTTTGTAGAAAGTTCAGTCCAGTCCTTTCACTGCCCAAGGCAGAAGCAGCAGCTGCAGGCCAGCCCAACAAAGCAACAACACAGCAAAGGGGCAGTACTCCTCCTGGCAGCTCTTCCAGCTCTTCGTCTTGGCAGGTTCCTTGATTCCAGCGAGATCTAAATTCATGGGGTCAGGGCCCCAATATTTATATCCCAAATTCCTTTGTTCTCTGAAGGCAGAGAGGCCTTCGCCTAGTCCAAACCAGTTCTGGAGCACTTTGTTGACAAGTCTCCGTCCCCTCTTTCAGTGAGTAGGCCAGGGACATCAGACGCACCACAGGAGGTGGAGCCAGCATTGTGGAGGGAAGGCACTGTCCTATTCAGGGCCCAGGTGCGACCCCTCCCACCCATCTACAGGTCGATCTGGCTATTCAGCCCTGCGCTGACTCACCCTGTCTCCTGGCATCCCCCAGCCCCGGTCACTCACATTCCAGACAAGGAATACACAACCTCGCAGAGGCAGGCTTGGATGGTTAGGCAAGAAAATACCCACTTTCTAAAAGTGGTATTTTCAAACGCAGAATGTTAAAACCAACTTCACTAAAAGATGCATTTTATCATTCTGAGTTCAGGCATACTAAACTCGAATTTCTACCATGTTCCCGGGGTCAGTTAGGATTATAAACTGTAATAATCAAAACTGCCCGTTCTGGCCTAGGGGAACAGGTAGCCTTGCAATAGTGAAAAACGAACTAGGCTGTAATTCACTATCAGGACATGCCGCACACACCCGGGCATGTCCTACCTTTCGCATACACCGCACCCTGCCCACAGGGGTACCTTGGGCCTACCTTAGGGGTGACTAACATGCAGCAAAGGGAAGGTTTAGGGACTTGCAAGTGTGTGCACTTGCCAAGTCGACATGGCAGCCCCAGGCTGCGCACAGGCTCTGCGATGGCAGGCCCGAGTTATATTTTACGGGCTGTTTGCGTGGGTGGCACAATCCAGTGCTGCAGCCCACCAACAGCATTTGGTCTATAGGCCCTGGCACTCGCAGTGCACTTTACAAGGGACTGACAGATAAACCAAATAGGCCAATCATGGAAACACCAATCCATAACACATTTTATACAGGAGCACTTGCACTTTCCCACTGGACCGCAGTGAGGAAAGTGCGCAGAATCATCACACCAGCAAAAACAGAGTCAAAACCGGGAGGTCAGAAAGCAAAAAGTCAGGGGAAACACGCCAAAAGATGCCAAGTCTAACAGTTGTTGATGAGCTGCTGACGCTGTCCAACACCTTCCTCCTCTCCACTATCCTCATCACTTGACGTTTGGGTGTTTGCAGGTGGGGGCTGTGGCTGGTCATCATCATCCTGGATTAAGGGGATCCCCTTCCGCACGGCCAGGTTGTGTAGCATGCAGCATGCTACCACTATCTGACACACCTTGACGGGTGAGTACTGCAGAGCCCCTCCGGTCTTGTCGAGGCATCGAAAACGCGATTTCAGGAGTCCAAATGTTCGCTCAATGACCCGACGTGTCCTCCCATGGGCATTGTTGTAGCGCACTTCAGCTGGTGTCCTGGGATTGCGAAGTGGACTCAGCAACCAAGGTCCGTTGGGATATGCAGAGTCACCTAAGTGTGAAAGACACATACAGATTGAGTGTCTGACATGTGTCCGAGGACAGCATGGCACACAAACAGCACACGACTCGACCCTTTGTACTCACCCACAATCCATGCCCGCTCCGGCGCCAGATTGGCCATCAGCTGTGGTAAAATGCTGTTGCGCATTATGTGTGAATCGTGGGCTGAACCTGGAAACTTTGCACAGACGTGTGAGATGACCATATCTGCCTGGCACACCACCTGCACATTGATGGAATGATAATGTTTCCTATTTCGGTAAATATGCTCCCGTGCTTGGGGTGGAATCAGGGAAACATGTGTGCCAT
Source organism: Calotriton arnoldi (assembly GCA_963921515.1). Classification (NCBI taxonomy): domain Eukaryota; kingdom Metazoa; phylum Chordata; class Amphibia; order Caudata; family Salamandridae; genus Calotriton; species Calotriton arnoldi. The sequence continues at coordinate 728,354 of CAWUFW010003731.1, read as the reverse complement.
CTATTGCACCAACTACATTAGGAACGTGTCCAAGTGCATAAAATTCGCCCTTCACATCCGCCAACTCATGCCGCCTGGGGAAATGTATGAATTGGTCCCTGTGTTGCATCATAGCCAACAGGACATCACGTAGCACCATGCTGAATGTTGGTTGGGACATCCCCCTGCAATGCCCACAGTTTGCTGGAAGGATCCCGTAGCCACGAAATGTAGGAATGCCATCACCTTTGCCGTTGGCGTGAGTGCTGTTGGGTATGTCCTGCGTGGAAGCAGGTGTGGCTCCAATAGTGCACAAAGTTCCAGGAGGTTTGTCCGATCCAGACGGAATCGCCTTATGATGTCGGTATCCTCCATGTTAGCCAGCAGGGTGAAGGTACGAAACACATTAGGTCGCCTCCTAGGTGAGATGAAAGGGGACACGTCATAGCAACATAAATTAGGATGTGCACAAATTCATAAAGTCTGTCCTGTCACGGCGCTAACATTGACTGTCATCCCTGAAAGCACACAGTGCAATTCAGTGTTGTCCCAACATGAGACAGATTAATTGTACAACTGTCATGGATGTGCACAGTCAGTAGACACAATACGAACACTGTCTATGTGAATGCCAAGAGTCACATATCGAGCTGAGGTGGACTCAGCCTTGGGTGTACATGACACAGGACATGTGTGAAGCAGAGACAATGCTGGCTTCCACGTTGCTGCTGTACCTGCCACACCTCCTTGGCCAATAATTGCAGGGGACACATCAACAACACAATGTGGATTGATCATTGGGATTGTCTTTGTACTCAGTGCCACTTCGAACACACTCAAATTCAATGACATTCACATCCCAAACCCATACATGTGCCAATGTCATCAGTACACAGGCCATATCTGCTGCTGACTTGAATACAAAGTCGGACAGTGACAGATGATGTCACGCCTGTGCAGAGTATGTGTACCACTGTAACAGGCCACCATTACCCCACTGCCCAATACTCTCTACAAGCACACAGATAGCCAATGTGGCACACATTAACAATAGATGAGGGACGTGATCAGCAGGGCCTGTATGCACCCTTAATCTTCCCCCATTTTGGACATTTACATGCAGCATCAAGGAGGGACTGCCCAAGGACACATGTGCACCACAACACATACCATGGTGATACACATCCAGCTGTTTCAAGACACAACAGTGCCACAACACAAACATACAACACAAACATACAACACTACATGGACAATGCCAAGCCAGTATGCCAACAAGTCTACGCATGAACAGACTGTATGCATTACATATGGACAACTGGCTCAGACACCTGACAACAGTGGATGTAATTTTACACCACATGTCCCAAGGGACATGCATCCTGACCCTCATTCCACACAGGCTGTCAGGCCCAACACAGCATACAATCAATATCACACATCTAACAAACATGCTGGCTGTGCATGAGTGGTGGGACACTGGTACCTCACATTGACCAAATGTCGGAGTTGGATGAGTGTCACAGGCACAACAGTCAAGGTACATCTCACCTGTCTTGGGTGCCCACACCATCCTGATACACCAGCAGATGTGATCCACCCACACAGTGCTGGAATAGATGGTGAGCAAGGATGGCTAGCACCCCATAGCATGCACATACACTAGTGTTGGTGGCAACACACTGCACACGTGTGCCACTTGTGCTGACCATCCAACATTGCAGACAATTCCCGCTAATCAGTGCACACACATTGCACGGGCAAAACTGGACACCCATAGCCTGTGGACAAATGTCGCATACTATATTCCATACAGTTAGCACAATCCACAACCGTGCATGCAGTCCATCTGCCAACGCAACATTCCTGATGTGAACAATGGACATGCACTGGTGGCAGGTGAGTAGCACCAGAACACAGCACAACACTCAAAAACATAGTGTAGCTAAGCACCATTGTTGAAATGTACATGTCACTGATTCACATACAACAGTCCAAACAACATGAGCACAGACCTGACACTACCACATAGGTCCCTATGGTTACAGGTGGCAGACATGTAGCAAAGACATCTGCTCTGGCCGTCTACCCAAGTGACAAACAATAATAATGCAACGGATGCCAGGTGTGGTGCTGAAGTACTCGTCATCCTTTAGCAGGTCGAGCCCCCCCGTACATGTGGACATACACTGCAGGAGTTGCCAGTGTGTACAAAGACATAACATGCGGCATGTAATTGGTCTTAGCAATAACACAACAGGGTGACATCTGTTTCCAATGATGACAGTCATGCTGAATGAATGAGTTCATCTGGGTTTTCAGTGTAACACATGGGCTCAGGTGTGAGATAGTGGTCAGCATGGGTGGCAGATACGACATTGTGTGTAAATATTGATCGACATAATGGAGTACAGTGTTCCATTTGGTGTGAGACGTTACACAGTGGCTGACATTTGTGACAGGAGACCATATCAATGTTATCCAGTGCCATGTGCCACTGTACGTATCCACTGTGTGTAGCACAGTAATGACCATTGATCCACACACAACAAGAACTGTCCGTAGGTGCCTTAAACGTGCCCCATAAACACAATGACGCACAGAGTGTACGATGTGGTGCTGCATATTCCCCATAGCGGACGCACATACTGTCCATGAATTGGGTGGCGGAGCATGCCAACCACCATTTGTACCTGTGTCGATGCCCACCACTGACGCAAGTGTGTCATGTGCTGCACATGACACATTGGTGTTAGTGATGGCCCTCCACATAGCTGCAGATGGCGTTTGTCATGCTCCACCAGCCACATCCCGGTCACCCATGTCACTCTATGGCAATCAAACAGCGGTAGCGCCGGCCAGGACCCCACGGTGTGTCACCGCCATGAACCATGCCCTTGCAGCCAATGGGGACCGCTATCGCAGTGGCATGATGCAGATTCAAAAATCGCGGTAGGCGTGCTCCGCCCCCAGCGGATGCAGAGATAGGATGCATTTGTAAGATGCACCACCGCGGTAGCGCCGGCCAGGACCCCGCGGTGTGTCACCACCATGAACCATGCCCTTGCAGCCAATGGGGACCGCTATCGCGGTGGCATGATGCAGATTCAAAAATCGCGGTAGGCGTGCTCCGCCCCCAGCGGATGCGGAGATAGGATGCATTTGTAAGATGCACCACCGCGGTAGCGCCGGCCAGGACCCCGCGGTGTGTCACCACCATGAACCATGCCCTTGCAGCCAATGGGGACCGCTATCGCGGTGGCATGATGCAGATTCAAAAATCGCGGTAGGCGTGCTCTGCCCCCAGCGGATGCGGAGATAGGATGCATTTGTAAGATGCACCACCGCGGTAGCGCCGGCCAGGACCCCGCGGTGTGTCACCGCCATGAACCATGCCCTTGCAGCCAATGGGGACCGCTATCGCGGTGGCATGATGCAGATTCAAAAATCGCGGTAGGCGTGCTCCGCCCCCAGCGGATGCGGAGATAGGATGCATTTGTAAGATGCACCACCGCGTTAGCGCCGGCCAGGACCCCGCGGTGTGTCACCGCCATGAACCATGCCCTTGCAGCCAATGGGGTCCGCTATCGCGGTGGCATGATGCAGATTCAAAAATCGCGGTAGGCGTGCTCCGCCCCGCGGAGGCGGTCATTGGATGCTTTTGAAGAAGGCTGACCTGGAACACCAATGGCAGAAGACTATGACCACTGAAACGAGTCCAGGGCCCTATATATGTGTGGAAGGGAGCACCACATTTCCACTGCTCACAGAGCCTGCTGCCTGGGACCCCTCACCTGCTGCTGCCTCCAGGGACTGCTGCCTGAGACCCCTCACCTGCTGCTGCCTCCAGGGACTGCTGCCTGAGACCCCTCACCTGCTGCTGCCTCCAGGGACTGCTGCCTGAGACCCCTCACCTGCTGCTGCCTCCAGGGACTGCTGCCTGAGACCCCTCACCTGCTGCTGCCCCCAGGGACTGCTGCCTGAGACCCCTCACCTGCTGCTGCCTCCAGGGACTGCTGCCTGGGACCCCTCACCTGCTGCTGCCTCCAGGGACTGCTGCCTGGGACCCCTCACCTGCTGCTGCCTCCAGGGATTGCTGCCTGGGACCCCTCACCTGCTGCTGCCTCCAGGGACTGCTGCCTGGGACCCCTCACCGCCCACTGCCGCCGCTGACGTCTCATGTCCACAGTGATGGCTAGGACGGAGAAGATCCGTGCCAGTCCATTTACAAGCGAGGAGCTGGATGTCCTGGTGGACGAGGTGCTGACACAGTACCCACGGCTATATGGTGGCCCAAATGTTGTGGTAAGTCTCCAACAGTGGGGGTGTGAGTGCAAGGGGGCACACATGTAGTCGATCAGATGGTGTATGTGCCTGAGAGTGTGGGGTTGTGTAATGCACTGGCTGACATGCTGTTTCCTAGTTGTTAAGGGGGTGTATGCAACCCACACATTCAATGCATGGACATGAAGGGTGGATGGACATGTGTTGTGTACACATCCATATGGTGTGACAGCTATCTGGTGATGCATGTTTCTGGACAGTTATTGTTCATGTGACTGTTTGTGTGGGTCCTCGTTGTCCATCTCTGTGTGATTCTACCTGGCATGGACTGTCCACGCCCAATGTGACAAGGACACATCACTGACTGTACAGAGTGTGATACGTGTGTGGTTGGCATGAGTGTACATCAATGACCCATATCTGCCGTGTGGAGATGAGTCCGTGTCATGCCACTGTTCAGAGAGAGAGGTTTTACCATGAGAGTGTGTCACTGATGTTTTCCCCCTCTTGTCTCCCACACCTGCAGCTCAAGGTACACCAGCGTAAGGCCGTGTGGAGGTCCATTGCAAGCAAGGTGCGGGCTCTGGGAGTGTCGAACCGCCGGCGCACCCACTGCCACAAGAGGTGGGACGACATATCACGACTGGCAAAGAACGTTGCCGAGATGACACTGGGGATACTCCTCGCAGTGGCAGGTTGTCACGACGCAGCTTGACACCACTGATGTGCCGCATCTTGGCTGTGACACAGCCTGAGCTGGACACACGTTTGAAGGAGCATCAACAGCAAGCTAGGGGTGAGTATTCTGTGAAGGTTGATTTTGTCTGTGAGTGGCTGCATGTGTACCATGCCTGTACCTGTGCTGGTGTACGTGATGTGGTTACTGTGATGCAGTGGGTTGTAAGTGGCCCCTGTGCTGGGTGTGGCAGTCATGGATATTACATACATGCACTTACTGATGTTTTTCCAATCCTGGGAATTTCAATGGCATTGTGGGTGGTGTGCTGCAGGCCTGGTCCATTGGTGTTAGTGTTTGTACGCCCCAACATGCATGATGTTGTGCTGTCTGCCCATCACATGGCTCAGCTGTGCCGTGTTTAGATGTTTGTACGCACTGTTTGAGGTAGTGATGTGTGTCTGCATGGTGAGATTGCACGGGGTGGCCTGCAACATGTAGACTTTGTCATCCTCAGTGTTGCTTTGCTTGAATATGTTTGTCCTGTTGCTGTCACTTTGCTGACCCTACATGTCTCTCTGTTATGCAGCATCTCCCGTGGGCACGGAGGGACAGGGGACGGACACCAGTGGTGGTGAATCAAGCACAACAGCTGCACAGGATCCCAGTGACACAGATGTGACCAGCGCCTCGGAGGGGGATAGGAGTATGCTGGAGGAATCACAGCCCGAGACGCAAAGTTCAACATCATCTGATGACGGCGGTGGCGCAGACATCTTGGAGGACACAGGGAACGGAGAGTCTGCTACATCTTCCAGCACACAGCGTGCAGTGCCCACCCTCCCAGCCACTTCCTCTGTTGCTGCCCGTGTTCGCACCACAAAGAGGGGAAGGGTGACCTTCATTCCAGGCACCGCTGCCCCTGCCCCTGTGCCCCCTGCTGCCATCAGTGCAGAGTGTGTGGACCTTATGCGCCAGCTGTGTGTGGGGCAGACAGGGCTCCTCAATGCATTGTCAGACCACGACCGCAAATTGGCACAGGTGTTAGCTTTCATGGAGGGCATCCATTCAGACGTGGGTGGGCTGCACCGCACTGTCCAGACAATGTCCTCCACAATGGCGGCTGCTCTTCAACTGGCTCAATCTCGTAGTCCAATTCCAGTCCCTTTGTCCACCTCCATGCCAGTGGCGACGTCTGACGACGGTGACCACGCTTCACACACCTCAACCTCACGATACTGCACACGTAGCACACAGCAGCAGCAGCCCAAGCGGTCAAGGTCACAGACACCTTCCCCTACAAAGAGAAAAACAACCCCAGAGCGCAAAGGGAAGTGCCCGTCAGGCGTTGCAAAGGCACATGATTCAAGGAGGAAGTACTCAGGGTCACAAGCCTCAGAGCAATCCCCGGCCACAGACTCTGTGGTCCCAAAAACGTCTCGCAAAGGCATGCAGACACTCTCCATGCCCACTGTGAAGGTGGGGCCTGGCAAGGCTACACATAGTAAGGTATCCAAGGCTGTTTCACCAACTACCTCTACTCCCATTCCAAGTCCAGTGAAGCAGGGACAGGAGGGCACTGTAGGGGGCACACAGGGTAAAGAGGGGATGGAGGGGCAGAGGCAATGCCAGGCTAAGCGTCCTTCTGGATCCAGCACATCCCCAAAGGGAGGTCCAGCGTGTGCACCTGCGGCAGCCTTGGTGCTGAGTGTGCCGTTTGTGTCCACACCACTTCCCATTGATACGAAGACAGGCAAGCCATTTAGAATCCCCAAGAAGTGGAAAGGCACCCCTCCACTGACTCCCTCCCACACTGTGTCCCACGTCGGCCTGAGTCCACCTCCACGTGCCACTACACCACCTGGTCCAAGCAGCCCTCCAGCGTCCAAGGCCACTGATAGCTCTTCCTCAGCTGGGCGTCTCACTCCCCAGTCAAGTGGTCCAACTGTGCCCGACACACAGTCAGCTCCCAGTCAGACTGACAGCCAGCTCTGAATGTTGATCAATGTCACAGACCTGTCTCTCCCACACCGGTACCTGTGCTGCCCATCGTGTCACACCAGACTGTGTTGCTGACCATGGCGGAGTTTGGTGACACACATTCCCTGTGCAGCTTCTCATTGTCTCTGTCTGCACCTTGGACTGGCCACTGGCCTTGCAGTTTGCCCCCTGCCTGTGCAGCTTCTCATTGTCTCTGTCTGCACCTTGGACTGGCCACTGGCCTTGCAGTTTGCCCCCTGCCTGTGCAGCTTCTCATTGACTCTGTCAGAACCTTGGACTGGCCACTGGCCTTGCAGTTTGCCCACTGCCTGTGCAGCTTCTCATTGTCTCTGTCTGCACCTTGGACTGGCCACTGGCCTTGCAGTTTGCCCCCTGCCTGTGCAGCTTCTCATGTTCAGGCTCTGCATCTTGTGCCTTGGTCCTGTCTGATATTGTTTCCTATCAGTGCTATTTGTGAATAAAAACAGTTGCTCATGTTGTCAGTTGTGTCATTGTCCTTACTGAATAAGGCTTTTCCTGTATGTCTCACATTTACTGTGCCACATGCTCTGTGTGCCACTTCAACTGTGCCACTGGCTTGTTTGACTTATCATTTATTTTACAGGGGTGACGGGGACTTCAGTTCTTCATGACTCGGATACTTGTGGGCTCATTGATGTTGTTTTCTGTGACATACCAGACTCATGTTCCTTCATTGTTGCTGTTGGCTATGTTTTACTGCATCCTGGTATGTGGGCACTGCAAACACATAGAGGGGTCATATACACGGGATTGCAGGCAGGCTGACCAGGCTCAACATGTATGTGCTTTCTTGCTTTCATGTATGCCTAGCAGTGTAGATGTGTAGTCATGTTGTGATGGGCAGTCATCCTAGTCACAACGGTTACTTACATGGTGTGCATTTGGGTGGTCAAGGGTTGTACGGTGTGTTGGTTGTGGCTTTGTCGTGTGTGTTGATGTGTGTGTTACTGGCGTGTGACTCATGGCTGTGTGGGACTGTTGTGTGTTTGTGTGCACACACTGCTAGTTGTGCATTCAGTGCTGTGGGTGTATGTTGCCTTGTGCTGTCCTAGTGTACATCCCCTGATGTACTGCTGGGTTTGCTATGTGTTTTGTGGTGTTGTGCATCTGTTGTGTGTTTGATGTGTCTGTGTTGTTCTGTGATGGTGCACTTCTTGTCTGTGTTGTGGTATGTAGCCCATGCATTTTTCCTGACTGATGAGGTGGTGCACTCCTGTTGTGTGTGTGCTCCCATTGCCTTCCCCTAGTTTGGCTGCACAGGTGCTGTGTGTTATTTTTGTGGTTCTGTATGTGTTTCTGTTTTGAATTGTGTTTGCCATTTTTGTTTTGGTGCAGACGTTGGTACTGAAATCCCTGTGTGTGTGTGATGTTTGTGGATGCCTCCAGGGGGTTTGATTGTTTGTCTGTATCTTGTCTGGACATTATGTAGGCCCTTCTGTGTGTCTGGCATTGGGATTGTGTGCTGCAGATATGAGGGGGTATGTTTGGGGACTCCTACTTGTGTTTGGCAGTCATTGAGTGTGCCAATGTGCCCTGTGTGATACTCATGTGTACTTGCTGTTCACTGTTTGACTTGAGGTCCTTCCTTTCATCCCTGTCCCTATACATGGGTTACCTTGCTGTCTCCCTGAGTTGTTGCACTGAGGTGACTGTTGTTTGACTTCACTCACTGTGCCAGCCATGTGCTTGGATGGGGTCTGGATGTTGTTCTGGGTTCCTTGTCCTGCATGTGTCTGTTCACCTGGTTGTTGGTTGTCTCCTTGCCCTCCCATTTGTGTGCACATTATTTTTGCTTTCCTCTATGTTGTGCTCCATTGCTGGTGGCATGTAGTCTGTGTATGTGGCTGTGTGTCGGTGTGGGGTATGTCTGTGTGAGTTGGCAGGGTGTGTGTCCAGTAGTCTGTATGTTCCTTGTGTGTATGTTCATTTTGTGCTTGTATTCTGCTTTCTTGCCATGTATGTGGTGGTGTGGTGTGTGTTGCCCTGGGCCTGTGCCTCTGTGCTGTGTGTTGATCTACACCAAATGCTGCTGTGTCTGTCTCCCTAGGTGTTAGTTGTGTGCTGCTGGGTGTGGATTTAGCTCGCTTGGTGTTGGACATGGGGGTGCACAGGGGGGATTGGCATGTTTCTTGCTGTGTGCGGCGGAGCTGTGGGTGGTGGGTGGTGGTGGTGGCCTGTGGTCTTTCTGGCCTGTCCGTTGCTGTACATGCATTCTGCTTTGTGCAATGGATTTCCCGCATGCTCACCGCTGCGGTGTCGTCAGCAACACATTACATTATGTTCGCGGTACTTTGGTGGGCTTGATGTAGGGTGTGAATTGGTGCCAGCTGAGACATGTGTGGGTACACTGATGGATGTGTTCCTGTCCACACCAGTGTGTCTGGTGTGGCCAGGTGCCCTGTTTCAGCCCGTGGAATTTGTGTTCTGTTTTGTGTTGTATTGTGTTTTGTTTACGTACCTGCGGCGGCGTCCGCGGCGGGCGATGTTGGCCTGGTGATGTATCACGTACAGCACCGGGAGGACGTGTAGTGCTGGATCCATGGCGTTCGGCTCCGGGTGGAGGGCTCCGGAAGTCTCGTTTCACGCTCTGCTGTCGAGATTCCGCCGTGTCTGGAAGGGCGGTTTCTCCCCTGCGGTTCGACGGGTTGTTTGGCGCATCGTAATTTGTTGAGCGGACGGGACGTCATTCCGCACGGCGGTGAGTCTCCATTGGCTCCCACCGGCGCGGTGGCGGGCGCAATTTCATGGCGGTCGGCGTTGCACCGCGGAGGTCGGGAAATGGGGCATATTTGCCCTTCATAATATGGCGGCCGTGAGGACCGCTGCTGGCGGGCGGTAAAAGGCATTTTTCCGCACCGCCGGCACCGCGGTACTAACATCGCCCGCCATCGTAATCGGCCCCTAAGTTATGTTCTTATAGGCGTAATTTTAATTCTCTACTTGTTTCGTGTATGTAACCCAACCCACATGGGCAAAGTAGGAGCTCTAATCTTTTTGGTGGGGTAATTTTTTGTGTGCCTAGGGAGGATGTGTGCTGTTTGGGAATAGCTGACATTTCATTTTTGGCATTGCTGAATTAATGGTAGTGTTTTCGGCTTTGTTTACCATGCCTCCTTTGTTTGCCATAGGCCATCATTTTTTCTTTGTTCTCCATGCCATGTGGCCAGTGGCCCTTTTGTGTAGTCAGTGTCTATATGCCAGCATGTGTTCTTTGTTGTCCATGCCTCCTTGCTTCTTGAAGATGTGGCTGGTGGCCACTTTGTGTAGTAGTCAGTGAGCTTTTGCCATAGGCTTACATGTGTCCTTTGTTGTCCATCCCTTCTTGCCTTTTGTTATTTGAACTTGTGGCCTGAGGCCATTTTGTGTACCCAGCCAGTGTGTTAAATTCTTTTCTTCCAGTTTTCAAAGCCATTTTCTAAGGACACTGAATGAAGAGGGCAATGCCTTTTTGTTCTTTGCTCATTTTTCTTTTCCCCCTAATATCAGTTTAATGTTCTTGAGGATGATTGTAGTATGTATGTACAGTATTTATATATTATATGGATTTTTTTCATTTTCCCATGCACCTCCTAGCCTCCCATAGGATTTCTCATCGTCCCTAGTGATACACCAGCAATTATTTCTTTTACATTGTTTGATTTTTCCTCCACCCCTTGCCTGCCATAGGTCTCATTGTAGTATGTATGCACAGTGTATATATATTATATGGATTTATTTCATTTTCCCATGCACCTCCTAGCCTCCCATAGGATTTCTCATCGTCCCTAGTGAGACACCAGCAATTATTTATTTTACATTGTTTGATTTTTCCTCCACCCCTTGCCTGCCATAGGTCTCTTAGGCCATAGGTGCACACCAGCATGAATTTGTTAAGGAATATTCCATTTTCGTCTGCACCTATTGCCTGGTAAAGACGCACACCAGCATTACATTTCTTAAGGATCATTCAATTTTCTCCTGCACCCCTGCCTGCCACAGGCACACACCAGCATTACATTTTTTAAGGATTATTACATTTTCCCCTATACCCCTTTCTGCCATATGCGCACACCAGCATTACATTTTTTAAGGATTATTCAATTTTCTCCTGCACCCCCTGCCTGCCATAAGTATCTCATAGGCCTTTGAGGCACCTAAAGTAAATATTTATTACAGTTTGGATTGGAATGGATACACTATTGTTTATTATTTGTGATGACCTCACTCAATTATATTGCCTGTATGTATATTCAAACTGCAAATGTCACATTTCACTGAATGTTTTTCTTGTTTGTTTGCTTTTAGGTGCACAAGAAACATCACACAGAGTACTGCCAGACCTAAGGCCGGGTCTGATTGACATCACCTGAGTCCTCCGCCTCTGCTTCCGCTTGTGTAGCTATGTGCCAACTGTCGGAGCTAAGAACTTGAAGATGGCTCCAAAGGAAGGTGTTCCTGCCAAGAAAGTGGCCATTGAGAAGGAGAAGAAGAAGGAGTTTGCCACAACTGGCGTGCCACCCTCCACCTTTTTCAGGAAATGTTGTGTGTCTGCCGCACCCTCCTCCGGGCAGCAGAACACTGGGAGCAGCACTCCCACATCAATGGCACCACCCCAACCTTAGCCCAAGCACATGTCTCTCAGGAAGGTAGCCACTGTAGTCATGACAATGAGCAGTGTGTCTGAATTGGAATTGTCTCAGCCACAAAGTACCCAATCTTTGCAGGAAACTGAGCAAAGTGGACAACAGGAGCCGCAGTCAAGAACAGTTCTTCCTGAAGTAGGAGCAGAACAGGAGGTTGAGTTTCTGATGAGCAAGATGTAGTTCTTGAACCTCTGACTTCATGATCTCCAGCAAGGAAAGAAAGTTTACTCTACCATCTTCTCCAAGCCCCCCTTCTGATGATCTGGACATGTATTGGACCCCGACTAAATCCGAGACCAGCCTCGAGAGACAAAAGAAAAGGAAAGTTCATGAAACCCTTAGAATTTTGGAAATTCCCAGTGATGACGAGCCAGTGATTGCTGTCACTATGAAGGGCGACTCAGAGGAAACAGAGATGACCCCACCTATTTAACCTGCTCAGAGGGATGTGGTTCCACTACCACCACCAATGCCAGCTTCCATATATGTAAGGCTCCCGTGGAGACCTGCATCCACCACTACCTCAGCCGAAATATGAACTGCAGAGAGGCAAACGACACAACCACCTACCTACAGTTCTTCATGCATTGGCAGTGGCACATTAAAAAAGTTATCCTCCCCAGTTTGGGACTTCTTTATGATTAGCAAGCAGGAGGATACCATTGCAATATGCTCCATTTGCCACACAAGTGTTCATCAAGGTAAGCCAGATTCACACTATGGTTCTATAGGCCAGACAACCCATATGAAAAAACATCATGCAGTCTAGTGGGAGGAGCATCTTAAAAAGATAGTTGCTAGTGGTGGTGGTGATAAGAGAGGGGAAACATTTCTGATCACAGTGTTAGAAGGAGGTGATGAGGAAGAAGAGGATGACAGCTTTACATAAAGCAGCCCTGTCTCCTGCAGTGGCCAGCATCATCCGCATCAGCATCCTCCAAATGGCACAAGACTCAGATGCAGACACTGCTGCATACAGTCACTCCCGCTTTAAGACTCACAGCGAGTCTACCACCTCCTGCTACTCTCCAGAAATTGCCTACGTTAGTGGCACCACAAAAGAAAAAAAGCTGAGCTGCTATTACAGGCATGTTTAGGCAGGAGGGGCCCTATGAATGCAACCAACAGCACGTGTGCACAATGGGAAGTTGGCTAAAATGTTATCGCTGGACCTCCTCCCTTTTTCTTTTGTGGAAGGAGTGGAAATGGAAGGTTCCCAGCCTGATCTATTTTGCTAGTTGCTGGTCCAGTGCTCCATCTGAATGTGTGCAATTGGTTTGCCAAGCTATGCAGCGTTAGGCAACAGTTATCTGCAGGCCTCAGTGCAAGAGAGAGTTTTAAGGGAATTTGGTGGCATTCAACAGTAGCGTTGTTTGCCACTGAGAAATCCTATATAGCAGTGAACATGCTGGAAAAGTTAACAGCAAAGTGTTGGAATGACGTAAACCCAGAGGTCTCAGGATTGGATTTGTTGCCACAGACAATGGCAGTAATATGGTCAAGGCCATGGCAGATGGTAGAGATTCCAGGGTCCTGTGTTTGGCACATTGCATCAACATTATTGTGCAGGACTTTCTAAAAAAATAAGACATAGTCAGCAACGAATCACTGACAGAATATCGACAACCACAATATCGAGGTCCCAAAATATCGGGACCTAAATATCGATGTCAAGAATATCGACATCCTATCTACATCATGGTAAGTACAAAAATATTGAAACAAAAATATAGTTGTTAAAAATATCGATGTAAAAATATCGTTTTCTTTTTATATATAAATAATAATGTAAAATAAATTAAATAATACATATAACTTAAAAATAAATATTAATAATTATTAGAAAATGTTAACAATTATAAGTATTAATGTAATGTAAAAATGAATTAAACATACATATATAAAATATAATATATATATTTAATTAATAATAATTAATAAATAATTATTTTAATAAATTATAAAATGTTAGAAATATATTAAAAATTATAAATAGATATACATACACCTGTAACATTAAAATAAAAAAAAATATATATGTTATAAATTAAAATATTAAAAAATGTATTAATTTTTAAAACTACATTTTACACTACATTAATTGCAACAGTAAGGAAAGTGTTGGATAGCGGAGGTGAATAAATTACTATTCCCACTCCATCAAGTGCAACAGTAGTGAAAGTGTTGGATAGTGGAGGGGAATAATTTACTATTCCCACTCCAGCGAGTGCAACAGTAGGGAAAGTGTTGGATAGCGGAGGGAATTAATTTACTATTCCCACTCCAACAAATGCAACAGTAGGGAAAGTGTTGGATAGTGAAGGGGAAAAAATTACTATTCCCACTCCAGCGAGTGCAACAGTAGGGAAAGTGTTGAATAGCGGACGGGAATAATTTACTATTCCCACTCCACTGAATGCAACAGTAGGGAAAGTGTTGGATAGCGGAGAGGAATAATTTACTATTCCCACTCCAATGACTGCAACAGTAGGGAAAGTGTTGGATAGCAAAGAGGAAAAATTACTATTCCCACTCCAGCGAGTGCAACAGTAGGGAAAATGTTTGATATTGCAGGGGTAAAAATTACTATTCCCACTCCAGAGACTGCAACAGTAGGGAAAGTGTTGGATAGCGGAGGGAATAATTTACTATTCCCACTCCAGAAAGTGCAACAATAGGGAAAGTGTTAGAGAGCGCAGGGATAAAAATTACTATTCCCACTCCAGGGAGTGCAACAGTAGAGAAAGTGTTGGATAGCAGAGGTTAATAATTCACTATTCCCACTACAGCAAGTGCAACAGTAGGGAAAGTGTTGGATAGCGCAGGGGACAAAATTACTATTCCCACTCCAGGAAGTGCAACAGTAGGGAAAGTGTTGGATAGTGCAGGGGGATAATTTACTATTCCCACTCCAGCGAGTGCAACAGTAGGGAAAGTTTTGGATAGTGGAGGGGAATAATTTACTATTCCCACTCCAATGAATACAACAGTAGGGAAAGTGTTGGATAGCAGAGGGGTATAATTTACTATTCCCACTCCAATGAATGCAACAGTAGAGAAAGTGTTGGATAGCGGAGGGGATGAAATTACTATTCCCACTCCAGCAAGTGCAACAGTAGGGAAAGTGTTGGATAGCAGAGAGGAATAAATTACTATTCCCACTCCAATGAGTGCAACAGTAGGGAAAGTGTTGGATAGCGGAGGGGATAAAACTTAAGATTACAGCTATTGAACCTAAATCCCCAAACAAAATAAAAACAAAACAATTACCAAAAATATTTATCAATTAATAAATTAATATTAATTATCAACTAATGATTAATTTATTTAAACTACATTACTTTCCACCCTCTACCCCAAAAATTCACCAAAACACACACATAAAAATATTTACACAATTTCCATAACTAATTTAACATTAATAAATTAAAAACAATTAACAACAAATCATTAATTATTTTTTTAATTTTTCTTCCTAACATTTACAACTAAAAAACCCACAACTCACACATCAAGATTATTCCACAATTAGCATATTTAATATTTTATTACTTAATTATCATTAATTTACAAATATTTAAATAATTATAAATAATTTTCCTCCCACCATATTCCATTATAAATCGCACCAACAGTGTTGTAAAACATGACACAATTAACATAATTAATTAACAATTAATTAATTTATTGATAACAATTAACAAGCAAAATAAAAACAATTAATAACAAATTAATTCACACCATTAACACTATAAAATAACATTAAATAAATATTATAATAAAAATATTTAAAAATGTATTAAAATTAAATTACTTCCCACCATAGTCCCCTATCAACACACAACCCGCTCCTAAACAAATGACACAATTAACATAATTACCAATTCATTAATAATAATTAAGAACCAATTAATAAATAATTAATAATATAAATAAATTACCACAATTAATAATAAAAATATTAAATACATAATTAATAATGATTAAAAATATTAATTAATTAATTATAATTAAATTACTTCCCACCCTACTCCCCTATCAACCCACAACCCGCTCCTAAAAAATGACACAATTTACATAATTACCAATTAATTTATATAAATTAACAAACAGTTAATATTTAATTAATAATAAATTAATTACCATAATTAACAAAAATAAATATTAAATAAATAAATATTAATTAATAAATATTATTAATTAATTAATTATAATTAAATTACTTCCCACCCTACTCCCCTATCAACCCACAACCCGCTCCTAATAAAAGGACACAATTAACATAATTACCAATTAATTAATAATAATTAACAACCAATTAATAAATAATTAATAATAAATTAATTACCACAATTAACAATATAAAATACATAATTATTAATTAATAAAAAATATTAATTAATTAATTATAATTAAATTACTTCCCACCCTATTCCCCTATAAACCCATAACTCGCTACGGAACTAAAAAGCAAAATGTATAATTAAAATAAAATTAATAACTTCTAAAAATTATTAATACATTTATTATAATTAAATTACTTCCCACCCTATTCCCCTATGAACCCACAACCCGCTACGGAAATAAAACGCAAAATGTACTGAAAATAAAATTAATAACTCCTAAAAATGTAATACATATATTAAAAAACAAATGCAATACTTAAACAAAAAATATAGAACACATACATTTAAAATACATACTAAAATACATAACACTAATATAAACATCAATATTATTAACAAAGATATTTTTACAAACGATATTACTAACTTCGATATTAACAAAAACAATATTTCTTAAATTAAAGTCGATATTCTGGTCCACGATATTCTTGCAGTCAATATTCTGTCATCACGATATTTGCAACTCGATATTGTATGTTGATATTTGCAACTCGATATTATGTCTGTGCACCGTCAGCAACATACTGGCCACCTGCTGAACAATCTGTACTCATTTCAGACATTCTTTTAAAGCTCTTAAGCAGTTGAGGATCATTCAACATGCAAATAGAGCACCGGTTAAAGCCCTAATACAGTAGGTGCCAACACACTGAAACTCGACCTACTGCATGCTTCAATGTCTGTTTAAGCAATACAGACCGATCACCGATTATGTGCTTCAAAGAGGAAGGGATGCAACTGGCAAAAGCATGACAATGGAGATGGACACATGGGGGCTAGTCAAGTGCCTGACACAAATGCTACATCCTTTTGAGGTTTTCACATAGGAAGTCAGCAAGGAGGACAGTTCCATGACCCTAGCAATCCCGTTGTTCCATCTGTTGTAGGACCAATTGAAAAAGGTGTCACAAAGGTTCGCCAGTGTGAATGAAGAAGCATATGAGTTGGTTCAGATCTTAATCCTTTGCTTGGCTAGTAATCCAAGGCAGCAAAGAGAAATTGTGTCATCCAAAAGTGGATATGTGCCACAAAACTTGGTCCAGGGTACAAAGAAATACTAGCCACTTTCATTCCCTTTTTATATGACTTGGATTCTCAATCAAACAAGAGAACCGGAAGAAGAATGGCTGGAAGTTAGAGGCCCGGGCAGAGGTTCTGGCGTACAGCCTTCAACCTCCAGAAAGGGCAATGCTGTTGTCTCAACGCAGCCATCACCAGCAACCCCAGCAACAGACGAATCAGACCCAACATCTACTGACTTGATTTCAGGTGGCAGGGCTTAAGTCAAGTGCAGAGGCGAAGGGCAACAGTGGTTGAGCAAGTGACAGAACATATGACCATTCAGAGGATGGTACAAGACGATCTGGAGGGCCCAAAAGAGATCTACACGGATCAAAACCCATTAGTCTATTGCTATGGGAAGATGTGCCAATGGCCAGAGCTCAGCAGGCTGGCAATAACATATCTGGTTTGTCCAGTGGCCAGGGTGTCTTCTGAGAATATATTCAGTGCAGCTGGCACAGTTGTCACAGCCAGGACCAGTCTCTTACCTTAAAATGTGGAGAGATTGACCACGATTGCAATGAACCAACACTTCATACTACAAGATTACACTGTTCCTAAAATAGCAGAGCAGGAGGATGAGGGCAATTGGCCAGATTGAAGTGTATTAGCAGATGAAATTCTGGGTGAGCACCTGAGTTTGAAGATGAACTCTACTTCTCTGACTAAATAGGCCACAACAGAACTTTCATAAATGTTATCATCAAACTGTTTTGCAAAAAAAATCAAAAGAAAACAAATGGATTTTTGCTCTCTGACTTATGCAGCCCCACCATTTATTCACATGTATGAACTGGAGTGGAGTTGGACCAGTGTGCACAGAGGACGCCTCCCCATTTGCTTAAAGGGCATAAAGAGAGTTTGCCTTCCATCCCTATCCTTCCTTTTTCATTCCCTAGCTGGGGTGCCAGTAAAGATCATTCATTTTATGCCATTGCTTGTTGCTTCCATGGGAAAAGAGTAGATGCAATAGACAAATGTGTACCACCATGCTTTGAGCAGGTAACTATTGAATCAATGAGTGATATATTGAGTGAGTGAATATGATTTGTGTGGTGTGGCTGGTAGGGTGCTGTGCAACTTATTTGTAAACTTGATTTGTAATCTTTGGGGCCCAATATGTGATTCTGCCTTGCTTTCACATTTCTCTAGTACTACACAAGACCTATTACAGAGTGGTGAGGGAAAGCTTAATAAAAAAGAGACCAGAAGAAATCTACAGACAGGGGAAAGCTGCGGACTCATGAGATATAGAAACACAGCGTGATGCAGAGATAACAGATATTAGACAGGGGAGTTGAAAAAACAGTAGATATTATAAATACAAATGGCCCTAATTTTAGTAGTGGGGAGAGGTAAAGGTAAGAAATAATAATAAACATGACTTACTGGGGCAAGCAGAGCCAACTGCCACTGCTGTGACGCTGGTGGTGGTGGTAGTCCCACCTGCCGCAGTACTAGTGGTCAACCAAACAAAGGCGTGGGTCCACTTCTACCTGGTCTGGACCACTCAAATATCTATAACAACCAACTGACCAGATAGTTTGTTTACAATTTAGTTAATCTGCACTTTGGACCAATAATTCAAAAGTGCGTATGGTTTTATTTTACCAAAATTCAGCAAGATTTTAGTGGTTGCAGCCTCTTGGCCCTCGGATGACCTTTTGCCCTTGGCTTCTTATTAAAGTAATAAACAAGATTAAAAAAACGATTAGTGGTACTCTCTACAAAAAACATTTTGACAGGCACAGCATTGTACTTTCTAAATCCAATAGCCTATTCCTTGTTTCCTAAATCTAAAATTACATTTTGAACTACTCATGCATTGCAATGAATGATATTTGCTCCTGTGCCCCCTTTGATGTGTTAAGTCAGTCTTCCTTTGCAATGCATACTACACATCAGGGAGATTGGGACTGTAAGAGCTACCTAAAAACTCAGAGAAGAACGCTAACACTCTGATTTACTACTATCTTAATGATGACAGGACCAGAGTCTGTATCCCTTCTTAAATCAGCCCAAGCTCACACTGAGCACCTGGCTAGCTCACACTGGAAGAGTATGTAGCCAGTATCATTCACTTGACATCCATTCCACTCCTACATTGCAACACCCTCCCTATCCGACAGAAACCATGCACCACTACTCCCAGGACCCATATTTATCAAGTGTTTGTGTTGTCCTTCTTGACTATAAAGATTGTTTTTGTGCAGGTAGTTGTCCCCTTCCTGCGCAAAAACAATCCAGGGTGTCATGTAATATGACACCCATGCACAATGGCACTAGGGTGCCTGCATTGGCCCGGTAGGCAGCACTCAGTGCACCAGCGCAGAGAGAGAGCAGGAATGCAACATATCTTGATAAATGATTAAATAAATATGTTGCATTCCTGCACTTTCTTTTGAAACAGCACAGCAAGTTTTCTTGCTGTCCTGGGCTGCATGAAATTTTGGGAATGCTGGGCCCTGATGCACTTAGCAAAGTATATAGATAAACCCTGGCGTATTACAAAGCATCTCCCTTTATTTTGGAAGAAAGACAGGGGACACGACTGCAAGCAATCTCTGGTGCTAAAAGTTCATTTATTTATGTGAGTGGCACACACTAACATTAAAAAAACACTTGCCTGAGCTGAGCATGGTACCGCACTCATAAATAAGATGTCCTTTTTGCACCAGAGGACACATGAGCCCACGATAATTGTAGCAAATACATATCTATGTATACATTCTATATATTTATACATATATATCTATAGATATAGATGTTTATTTCTATATATATGTATATCTATATATATCTGTATCTATATATATCTATATATATTGATATATTACCTACTGGCAGTCGCCAGCAGGTAGTTAAAGCTAGGACTTGATTTCTATTAAAAGCTGTTTTTCAGTTGCCTATATCTTTGGTGGCAGTTGATGAATCTTCACAAAATTTTCCCCAAAAAATTGACACTCACTTCAGCTTGTGTCTAGAAAGTTTCGGGGTAGACCTTCAAGTGGGGGCCGAGAAAAAGGGGGGGTCCCAAAACGTGCTTTCCCCATGTTAATAGCAGGATAAAAGCATGGCCGCTGAGCGTCCGCAATTGCTCGCTCGCACTTAACTATAGAGTTGGAGGTCACGTTTGTTGAGCGTGCCTCCTTTCCATAATAGGAACGTTTCTGCCGCATTGTTGCTTTTTTGCCCTCTGGTGTGAATTTTGAATGTCTATGAATTTGCACTGTGTTTCTAATAGCTGCTAGATTTAAATGCTTTTAATACTGTTTATTTTGCATATGCTCACGTTTTTGCCGCATTGTTGCTTTTCTTGCCCTTTGGTGAGCATATTGAATGTCTTTGAATTTGCACTGTGTTTTTAAAAGCTGCGAGTTTTAATGCTTTTAATACTGTATATTTTGCACGTTCATTGAAACTCACCTCCTGTTTGGATCTAGTATCGCTAGGAGCGAGGTAAGGGTTCCGGGGACCGTTTTCACTGCTACACTTCCGTCCAAGCAGGAAGGAGCAGGGGCAGGTCCATGTTCCGGCTGCAATCACAGCTGGGGGATAAAAGCATGGCCGCTGAGCGGCCGCACAGCGGCCGCGTGCAGCGGGCGTGCCGAAGGTGCACTAGAGGCAAGCCCGTCTGCGCCCGTCCGCGCCTGGCCCGTGCCTAGGGCCAGGGAGGCTGCCGGTTGTACCTACACCAGGGACCAACTACTTGACCTGAATAATATCAGTAGGTGTTCCCTCCATGCTACCTTCTCAATGTCTAGAGTGACGGTTTGTCATTTGCCTTTCCATACCTCAACTGAAATCAGCGGATTGTAATCACACTAAGGTTGAGCGGGAAGGGTCGAGAGTGGTAGTAGGCACTCTAATTAATGCCCGCTCCCTCTGCAAACATGCCACAGAGTTTGCGCTGTTTGTAGAGACACACGGGGTAGACCTAGCCTTTATTACGGAAACCTGGGGAAGCTTCCTCAGACCCTGATCTAGCTCTGGCGGTCCCTGGGGGTTTTTCCATGTTCAGACATGACAGGGTGGGGAAAAGGGGCAGGGGTCTAGCTGTCATCTACAGAAACATTTGGAAAGGGACCTTTAACGTGCAAAACAATGGGCCCATATTAGAGTCATTGATATTTAATATCCTAATCAACAACCATTACTCTTTTAAGGGTATTTTACTATATCGGCCCCCTGGCCCCGAGCTGAGTTTGTGGACACCATTGGTAACTCCCATGACATTATATCACAGTCATCTGACTTTACGCTCTTGGGAGATTTTAATCTCCATTTTGAAGATCCTTCAGACAGAGATGCAGCCCATTTTCTCGACCTTACGAACAGTTTAGGCCTTATTCAGCAGGTGAAAGGTAGCACCCATTCAGGAGGTCAATTGTTGGATGGACTGTTCACAAATAATAAGTCCCTGCATTGTCTTCCTTCACTACCGCTTGTATGGTCAGATCATAAAGCAGTAATGTTCTCGCTTCTTGTTCCAAACCCTCAGTCAGGGATTGGTAAACACAAACAGCTGAAAAAGTTTCGACCCTGGAACAGGCTTGTTACTGAGAATCTTAAGAGCAACCTGTCACGGAACCCTCCGATTTTCTCTGAGAATCCGGATGAGGCAGCTTCCACTTTTGAGGTTTGGCTAAAGAGCTCCATAGATCAGGTGCTTCCGGTCAAATCCTCCATTTGCCACAGATCAAGGCAGTCTGAACCTTGGTTTTCAGAACAACTTAGACTAGAAAGACAAAAGTGTTGCCGTTTGGAGAGGAAGTGGAGAATGTCCAACGACACTAATAACAAGTTGGTCTATAAACAAGCCTTACTTGACTATAAAAAGTTAGTACATAAGGAGAAAGCTTCCTACTTTACCAAAGCCATACTAACCGCAAAAAATTCATCGAAGGAACTTTTTTCCACAGTGAAAAAGCTAGCCAAATGCCCCGAGGAGACCATTCTACCATTGAATGAAACATTCTGTAATTCCCTAGCTACGTTCTTTCAGGACAAAGTGAAAGCGTCTATAGTGGGTTCTCACAGAGTGCTGCCCCTGGGATGTCATTGCCTTTAGGGACTCCCGGTGCGGTGATGGCTGAAACGGAAACATCTCCGGTATCCGCTGATAGGAGGGATCCGCAAGAACTTCTCTCCTTTCCCCTATTAACAATTGAGGAAGTCATTGGACTCATGATGTCTACCAAATCTGGGTCCCCCCTTGATCCCTGTCCACCCAAAATTTTCCATCTTGTGCCAGAGGTTCTTGCCTCACATTTGGCTCGTATTTTTAATCAAATGTTTCTCTCCGGAACTTTCCGGCCAATTGGAAATTGGCGTCTGTTCTCCCTCTCCTAAAGAAAGCCAATCTGGATGGAGCAGACCCTAACAATTATCGACCAAATTCCAAACTCCCTCTGCCCGCAAAGATGGTGGAAAAAGCTATGAATACGGTTCTTTCGGATTACCTGGAAAAGCATGATTGCCTAGACAACTCTCAGTTTGGATTCAGAAAGCAACACAGTACGGAACTGGCGCTGATTTCTGCCTCTGAAATGATTAGGCAGACCATTGATGCAGGAGGCAATGCAGCACTTGTGCTGCTTGACCTCTCTGCTGCATTTGATACAGTTAACCATCAGAAACTATTGCAAGTTCTGGAGGTTATTGGTATCAGAGGTAAAGCGCTTCTAAAATCATTCCTGTCAGGGCGGGAACAGTTTGTAGCTCTCGCTGAGCACAAGTCGCTGAATTTCACACTGACATGTGGGGTCCCACAGGGCTCGTCATTGAGCCCCACCCTTTTTAACATTTATGTTGCCCCACTGGCTAGACTAATTAGATCTTTGGGTTTCTCTGCTATTTCATACGCAGATGACACCCAGATTGTGGTTTCAGTGACAGGCTCTCCAGACGAAACTGCGACCCAGTTCCACACATGTCTTCGCCAGGTGAAGGACTGGATGTCCACGAACTGTCTGAAGCTAAATGCAAGCAAGACCGAATTCCTACTTTTCGGCAAAAACACCAACTTCTGTGCCCCGCGTTGTGGCCCCCAGAATTTGGTCCGCTTCCCTATCCAAAACATAAGGTAAAATACTTGGGGGTGACTTTTGACTCTTTGCTTTCCTTCGAAGGTCATGTCAATCAGGTCACTTCCGCCTCCTTCTATACTTTAAAAATATTAAGAAGGATCCTGCCACTCATTCCATTTGAATTGAAGAAATTAGTGTTAGGCCTGGGCGGTAAATTCCGTTCCGCTCGCGGAATTTGGGTAATTTTGCGTTCCGCGGAGAACGCGGAATTGCCAAAAATTCCGCGATCCGCGGCTTCGCGGAGTTTTTTGCTTGTTTGCGCTTTCAAAATGCGTGTTCGCGAGATATTTCTCCCCGAGCACGCAAACAGCGTTCGCGAACAGGAAAAAAGCATTGCGAACGGGCGGAACAAGCAATTCCGCGTGTTCGCAGAACTTTTGTGTGCTCGCGGAGATTTTTTACCGTTTCGCGGAGTTTTACGTAGCGCGACTACGCAAATTCCGCCCACCCCTAGTCTCGACGCTTGTATTGTCCAGAGCCGACTATTGCAATGGACTTCTTATGAATCTCCGCAAACACTGTCTTAATAAATTGCAGATTGTGCAAAACGCCGCAGCGCGGCTATTGCTAAATATCCCTAAACACAAATCAGTCTCCACGGCGCTCAAAAAGTTGCACTGCTGCCAGTGAAAAGGCGGATAGAATTTAAGGCGGTCTGTATTGTATTTAAGGCCACTCACGATGCGGGGCCAGTGTTTTTTAAAAAGAACTTGCAGCCTTATTTTCCTGCCCACCAGCTCCGTTCAGCACATTCCCACAACCTGGTAGTTCCCAGGTTCAAAAAGTGTGCTTGGGGGGGAAGGAGCTTTTTGGTCAGTACGACCCGACTTTGGAATACATTGCCGGTGCAGATTAAGAAAGAAAATCAACTGCTGTCTTTCAGGAAGGCTTTAAAGATGTGGCTGTTCAATCTTTGAGCTGTCTCTATCGCTCTTAACTGTTTTGTGCGGAGCCAGCGCCATGATACCTTTGGGTGAATGTTTTGCGCTTTACAAGTCTCCTTTTCATTTCATTTCATTTTCATTTGATAGGAGTTTTGTACACAATTACAGCCCAAACCGCTGAATGGAATTACACAAAATTTGGCAAAAAGGTAGATTTCGTTCCGTAGATCATGCTTTTTGTGATTTGGTGTAAATCCGTACAGTAGTTTAGAGATATAAACCGGACAACAGATTTGTATATATAGGGACGCGGAGCCTCTGTGGATCCACCCACGGGGGATCCGTGGAACAATGCACCACAGCAAAGTCTTTCACAGAAAAGTTGCAGCTGCCATTTTGTTTGTCAGGAAATGGTCACAAACACAAAAGGAGCAAAAGGGGGAAAAAAGGAGTCAGATCGCCCCCCACTCAAATGATCAGAAAACACTACAAGATCTGACCCCAAACGAACAGACCAATTAATAATTTAGCTTTAAAGCTTTAAAGCTCCCGTAGGTCCTAAATTATTAATTGGTCTGTTCGTTTTGAGGTCAGATCTTGTAGTGTTTTCTGATTGTCAGGAAATGGTCCCAGGGACTGGAAAGGTATTTGCATATTGAATAAAGGGTTCAGGTGAGTGGTTTCCTGATCCCTTGTACATGCTTTAAAAGAGGGCTGAGCATGTGTCCTGGGGTCAGAAATGTGAAAAGATTTGGCCACTTGCGAGATCCACCGGATTTAGCGCGGCTGAAAAAAATGCATATATACAATTTTATACTTAATCGTACTCTCTCAGCTACTCACATACCCATACAGATACTGCCACACCTACTCACATACCCATACAGACACTCTCACATCCACTCTTACACCCATACAGACCCTGATACACCCATTCACAAACCCATACAGAGACTCTCACACCCATTTACAAACCCATACAAAGACTCTTACACCCACGTTTACATCTATATAGACACTTTTACACCCACTCACATACCCATACAGACACTGTCACACCCATTCAGATATACTACAGACACTGTTACACCCATTCAGAAACCCATACAGAGACTCTCACATGCACACTTACATCCATACAGAGACTTTCA
The DNA here is from genome assembly GCA_963921515.1 of Calotriton arnoldi. Taxonomy (NCBI): domain Eukaryota; kingdom Metazoa; phylum Chordata; class Amphibia; order Caudata; family Salamandridae; genus Calotriton; species Calotriton arnoldi. The sequence continues at coordinate 703,179 of CAWUFW010003731.1, read as the reverse complement.
CACCCACTCAGACACTGATATAGAGAATCTCACACCTACTGATGCTCTTTTGCATTGAATGTGTGCTTTTGGTTTGCGGATCTGCGATGGAGCCACAGATTTGATACAATTAAAAAAATGGCTTTACAGTTAAAAATAACATATGTTTGGGACATAGGGTGGCTCTTAGAAGAGCCGCTGTGTTCATTGTGTGTCTATAATGACTACATATATGAGTATCAAGTTGCTCAGAAATGCTCAGTTGCCTTCGTTTGTGAAGCGAACACCATCTCTCCTATATATTCCATGCATGTTGAAGCGCAGGTTATTATTGCAGACAGCGCCCATGTTATGGTCTCTGAGAATGCTGAAACTGTTTTATTAACATATTTCCTGGCTTTCTCTATCTGTGGACAAAATTCAGTAGACCACTTCCATTTCTGCCTCTGGCATATGTGAGTGAAAAGTTGCATTATTTGTTCAAAGGTGTTCTTCATTAGGATTTCCAGTCCAACCCCAGTCAGTGTGCCCATGTTATTGCCACCACAGTGCATAATTATGAGTTCTGGGTGTCGGGAATCCATAATGCTGTCACACAATGGAAGCAATTGCTGCCACTTTAACCCTCTCTGGCCAAACCAACTAATATCTACATTAGGCAAACCCAGTTCCCTGTCAATCCTACTCTTTCTAGCAAACTCTCTAGCCCAGAACACAAAGCTGTGACCTGCAACCACACTAACCATTTTGAAGGATGGAGCAGAAGCACACTGGAGAAGGCTGAAGCTGAAAGAGGCAGTTTTCTCAAAATGAAGTCAATAGAAAGAGACCCTAGCAAGTAAAATTTAAAAGCTCACATTAGATTGGATGCTGTAATTATGGCAGTGTTTAAAACCAGGTTGTGGTATGAATTTAAATTAAGTACATATTTGATTGGCTATGTGGGATACGTTTCTTAATTTCATACAGTCAACCACACCTGCTGTCTTGGGTTTAAGAGTTAGTATGCTGCTGTAGAGACTGTTGTGAACTTGTGATCTACTGCTAGCAAAGAATGTTACAATTTTGGTCACCATGAAAACAGAGCTATAGGAGTATAGGGGGAAGGAAACAAGAAAAGTCTAGAATGTCAATGTGAGGAGACATTGTTCATGAAAGAAATGATAAATAAAGATTGTTTGAGTATAAATTTAGGGATTTGTAGGAAGGGGTCTGTAAGTGGTGGTGTTTAGGAATAGTTTTTAAAAAAGATGCACCACAAGATTACACGAGGCCCGCGCTGAGCGCCGCGGATCCATTCGTGAATCTGCGGCTCTCGTCCCAGCAGTGTTTCCATTTGTTCACAGCCTCTGTAACTTTGAAAGCAAAGTTGAATAGGGTGCCATTAATGGATGCCTTGTATAAGAGAGGTCTACCATTCTTCTGCTCAGTTTTTGTGTGCTTTCTTGAGCCAAGTTTGACAACCTGATACTGAGGAAAAAAAATGCTCACTGACAATCACATTTAACAGGTATGTTAATTAAGCTGTAGCATGGAAAAATTGATACAGAAGGAGTGAGTGTGAGTAAGGTGGATGAAAGTGAGCAGGATGTTTGAGAAAACTAAAAGGAATAGGTTGAAAGAGAGTAGAAGATGAAAATAAAATAATATGTACTAATTAGGAAATATGAATAAAAAATGGTGAAGAAAAACAAAATACAGATACACACCAATGTAGGGAGTGCCACAAGGAGTGAAATGCTAATGTATGCAGTGAGATATTAAGGCATTTTATTATGTATGCTGTTAGAAATGGGGGTCTCTAGTTGGTAGAGGTAGGTACCTTTGTCCAAATAGGGACCCTTGCTTCTAGTCAGGGTAAGGGGGATACACTCCTAAAATAACCCCTCCTCACCCTCTTGGTAGCTTGGCACGAGCAGACAGGCTTATCTATGAGGCAGTGTGTAAAGCATTTGTGAACACATACAGTAATACAGTGAAAACACTACAAATGGACACCACATCAGTTTAGAAAAATAGTAAATCTTTATCTAAACCAACAAGACCAAATACGATTAAAATCCAACATACAATACTCTTGAAAAATAGTACTTGTGCAAAATAACCTTTAAATTGCAGGAAATTGCCGACTCAGTAGCTCCTCCTGGGGCTACCGCGATACTGGAAACGACAGAGTCTAACAATTCCAGCCGACCGCGTCGATATGGGCCAGCTAAAGCGTCGACAGACTCGGACACAGTACCTTTCTTGTTGCGACCAACACGTCGGTGCTAGTTGGTCGGGGCAAACGTCGCGGTCGCGTTTGCAAATGGAGCGTTGCGGTGGACGATTTCCTCACGATTCGGTGCAGGCAGCGGCTCGTTGACAGAGTTGGTGAGACTAGGGCTTGTGTTGAAGGGTGAGACGGTGCTCCCTGCGGTGCTGGCTGGTCACAGTGCGGCGACAGAGCTGGTCGATGTTCGGGTCAGGCAGCGACAGAGTCAGTGACGTCCTTGCAGCGTGTAGCGAGCGTTGTGGAGTGCGGTGCCCACAGGACGCGGTGCGAGCAGTAGCTCGTTGACAGAGTTGGCGAGACCAGGGTTGCGTGGCGAAGTGAGGCATTTTTCTCGGTGGTGCTTTCAGGACACGGAATCCTGCGACGGACTCGATGACAGAGTCGGTTACCCTTTTCTTCTGCGGAGACAATCAGAGACGGTGTCCACGGACACAGTAAGGTCTTTGCTGTTCCTGAGACCTCTAGAACAGGGGGCAAGCTCAGTTCCAGCCCTTGGAGATCTTCTCTTCAAGCAGGGGGCAAAGCAAGCAGCAAAGTCCTTTTCTCCTTTCCTTGGCAGCAAGTAGCCACTGCAGGCCAACCCCAGACAGCAAACAGCACAGGGGGAGTATTCCTCCTCAGCTTCTCCGGCTCTTCTCCTTGGTAAAGGTTCCTCTTGATTTCCCAGAAGTGATCTAAACGTCTGGGGTCTGGGCCCCTCTTTTTATACACAAAAATCATTTGTTCTTTGAAGGCAGAGAGTGTCTGTACCCATCCAAAACCAGTTCTGTCCTCACTGGTGCAGCTTCCTGGCTGGAGGTAGAGACAGCATTGTTGAAGGCAGACCAGGCCCATTCAGGTGAAAGGAAATCTCCTCCCCCTACTCTAAATGTAGCCCAGGTCCATTCAGCCCAGCCCTGACTCATCAGACTTTTGGAGCCACTGCACCTCTCCAGCCCCTGTCATCCAAAAGCCAGACATGCAATACACAAATTTAGCAGAGGCACACTGGATGGTTAGGCAAGAAAATACCTACTTTCTAAAAGTGGTATTTTCAAACACAGAATGTAAAAATCACCCTCACAAAAAAATGCACTTTAACATTCTAAGTTCAGGCATACTAAACTTTATTTTCCTACCTTGTTCTCAGGGCCAGTTATGTTTATAAGATGTTATAAACAAACTCCCCATTCTGTCCAATGGAAACAGATAGCCTTGCAATAGTGAAAAACGAAACTGGCAGTAATTCACTATCAGGACATGCCACACACATAACATAACATAACATAACATAACATGTGTATTTGTAAAGCGCACGTTCACCCAGAGGTCTCTTGGCGCTGAATAACAGATGTTCATTGTTACCCAACTCAATGGTACTCATTTTATCGACCTCAGATGGATGAAAGGCTGAGTGGACCCGCCGGGATTTGAACCTGTGACCATGAGGTCGAACACAGGCCCCTGCAATGGACGCATTAGTCCACTGAGCCACCAGACCGTCCCACCTTTCACATACACTGCACTCTGCCCACAGGGGTACCATGGGCCTACCTTAGGGGTGACTGACATGTAAGAAAAGGGAAGGTTAGGGCCTGGCAAGTGGGTGCACTTGTCAAGTCTGCATGGCAGTACCAGACTGCACACAGGCTCTACAATGGCCAGGGTTACATTTACAGGCAGCTTCTGTGGGTGGCACAATCAGTGCTGCAAGCCCACCAGCAGCATTTGATTTACAGGCCCGGACACACATGGTGCACTGTACTAGGGACTGACTAGTAAATCAAATAGCAAATCATGGAAACACCAATCCATAACAGTTAATTTACAAAGGGAGCACTTGCACTTTGGCACTGAACAGCAGTGGCAAAGTGCCCAAAGCATCTAGACCAGCAAATCGAAGTCCAACACACAACAAAAACAAAGGAGACAAAGGCAAAAAATGCAGGGGAGACCCACGCCAATGGTGCCGGGTCTAACATATACGGTAATGCAATGACATATACCGCAGATATATAGATTAAGATGAGCTGGTTCACACTGATGCTTTTGCTAAGAGAGGTATAGTAAAATATATTTGCTTTTTTACACATTATGATATAGCTATGCATACAGTAACAGAGCAAAGGATACAGTGATGCATACATTTATGGAGTCAGAAGGAAGCTGATGTGTGCACTAAGTCACTCAGAGAGATATTGATGTATGTAATTAGATAACTAGCAAAATAGTAAAATGTAAGCTGAGGTACCCAGAGAGAAATTGAAGTATATAGCAGGACATGAGGAGATAGTGGAAGATATAGTGGAAAACTAAAGTACACAATTATATATACTGTAACACACGTATAGACAGAGGCACAAAGTAATGGGGCTGAAATACAATATGACACATAAGTACTGAGAAATCCTGAACAGACACTGTAATGTATGGACAACCACTATAAATAGATAGTAACATTTCTAGAAAGATAACCAGCAAAAAAATAACAGTGGTATTTACAGGACCAGATATACAATGAGACACACAATATTAGACTAAGTGAACAACAGTAATGTATGTAGTTATACACATGTGCACACATGAATACCTAGAACAATACATTCACTGTATCTGTTATACCTATGTATAAGAAAGGTAGATAGATAGACAGTTATATGTGTGTACTGTACAAAGCAGAGGAAAGAATAAAAGGGCAGTATTTTTGCATATCTGTTTACAAACTGTATAGTAGAACTATAGGGAAGATAGGGACACAGTGATACGTTCACTAATACACTAACACACTCACTTATGCATACAGCTAGAACCCTGGGAGACATTGATGCATACAGTTGCACACTCTTGGACACATTGATACACTCAGTGACTGACTCAGATACTTAGGGGTCGATTAGGATGGCGGGTGGAAGCACATCCGCAGTGCTGGCGGGTGCGGAAAATGCCCTTTTCTGCACTCCAGCAGCGGTCCTCCCGCCCGCCATATTACGATGGGCAAACATAGCCCATTTTCCGTCCGCTGCGTAGTCAGGTGAACCGCCAGATTTTTGCGCCCACCACCGCAGCGGAGTGAGCCAATAGGGACTCACCGCTGTGCGGAATGACGGTCCGTCCGCCGTACAAATCACGATGCCGCAAACAGCCCATCACACCGCAGCGGAGAATCCACCCACCCAGAGACGGCGTAAACTCAACAGCGGAGCACAAAACTAGACTCCCGGTCCCCTCCACCCATTCCTGAGCGCAATGGATCCAGCACTCCAAGCCCTTCCGGTGTTGTACCTCCTCCACTACCAGCAAATAATGCACCGTCACGGACAACGATGCAGGTATGCAAATACACAACTCCGCACACAACCACAACACACAACTCATGTGCCGACACACGGTGCCTGTCCACATCAGACACTCTGGTGGGGACAGAAACATATCCCCCAGTGTACTCACACATGTCCTGCCTGCTAGAAATCCACACCTCCGCATCCGGGTCACCCATCAACCGCGAAATCACAGCAATGTCCCGGTCATGTCACCGCAGCGGTGAAGACGCAGGAAAACCTGCGCACAATGTAGTAGGCAGGGCCTTGGTCAGGCATGGGCAGTCCCCAAAGATTCACAGGGCCCCACCTTCACCCTTTTACACACTACTCATCCCACACCCATCTGAGAACATGCTGTGTGCCCCTCCTGTGCCCCCCATGCACAATTAATCTGCCAGGTGCAGCCAGACCTTGCACCTCACACATCAAAGGACAAGGGAGATTGACTGGGAAGGTGGGGGTGAAGAGGAACACCCTGCACAGAAGCTCAGGGGCAGAACAACCCTCCTCCTCACACCAACCTTCCACCGCTGTGAAGCCAACTGAGTATGACCACAAAATGAAGACTCACACTACCTATGAACATCCAATGAACTGTTCCCACTGCCTGTCAAGTCACTCACAAACACCCCACACTGACACCCAGCCACATACCCATACCATAGGCCAGCAGCAATGGAGGACAATAAATGGGCCAGCCAAAAGTGAAGTGGACAGTGCTGTAAAACCATGGAGCAAGCCACATAGCATCTGTACATCACATGCAAGAGAATGAACATATCACACTACCCTTAGGCCATCAAATCAGACATGGCTGGCACAGTGAGTCAAATTAAGCCAAAGTGACCTCTATGCAACAACTCAGGGAGACATCAAGGCAGCCCATGCATAGGCACAGGAATGATAGGAAGTGTCTGAAGTCATACAGTGACCAGCCACACATCTGTCTCCACTTACTTGACATGTGTATGTCATCAGCACAACTCACATGGCACATTGTCAAAAACAAGTAGGACCTTCACACATACCCCTCCTCTACCCACCTCACACCTGCAGCACACAACACCTGTGAGAAACACACAGAATGGTCCAAATGATGGACTGTGAGTCCAATGACAACCAATCACACTCCCTGTGGTACATCCACAAATGTCACACCCGCACTCAGGGATGCCTGAACCAATGCTGACACAAAAACAATAGCCAAACACAAACCTCACAAACAACATCCACAGAAGTCCAACAAGCCCAGACATGTGCAGCCAAATAGTGGAAAGGCAATGTGACCACAGACAGAACAGGAGTACACAACATTGTCACTCAGGGCCAATGCCCAGACACCATACCCCAACACAAACAAGAATTGCATCATCCAAAAACAAACATGAACAATAACTGGGATCAATGGGACAATCAGCTGACACAGACTGAGACACCACACCACTCATCCAGTGAACATGGCGTTACAGTGTACCACAAGCATGCACATGCACAATCCTGACAAGTGACAGGTCAAAAATAGGAGGAGAAACCACCAATGTGCGCCCAAAACAAACTCAGGAACAAGAATCCATCTTGCTGCATGTGCCAGACACACAAGTAATGCACACTACACTTGCAACACACATCTGCATGTATCACACAGCAACAACTACTCACACAATCCAATGCAAATAGAACATCACACACACATAGCATCTGTCAGTAGAAAGAGCCAACACAGGCCAAACACTGCATACATCCACAACAAAAACACAACAGATGCACATACCAATCCATCACATAGCAAACTCAGCTGGACATCAGGGGATGCACACCAGGCAAGTACAAGGCAACACACACTGACAGCAGTGCAAGCACACCAAGCATTGTGTGCACACCAACCAAACCAGTAGCACATATATCTGAGTGCCACACCATGAACTCCCACAACACAAATCATCATAGCACACAGAGAACATCACACTCAGGAAGGGTAGCAGTACCTCAGCAAACACACATACAGCGTAACCATCACCCACAGATGCACAACTAAGGGAAACCCAGGGGCAAACAACATGATTAGAGGACTGTGCTACTCAAACACGTGCACTGCACAGGAGCAACCATGACTGCAAAACAGTCAAAGAAGACAACACATAACTAATTTGGGCAACTGTCCTGAGTGGCACATTGGCCCTGTACACATTTCAGCCACACACAGCATAGTGTCACACAATGAAGTGGTGGGGAGGCTCACACACTGGCAAGCCATAGGGTGGAAGACATGAGATTGAAGTGGTGTGTACTTCAGTAGTGGACAGGTGAGGAGTGAACAGTACACAAACACATAGAGGAGTCAGTCACAATGTGTAGGCATCAGAAGCACATATAGGGGATGGCCTGACTCCACATGCCACATACCATACTGGAGCCAAAAATGGGTCAAGTGACAGCAATGCATGAGAAAAATCACAAATAATGTCAGTGTGGCTGAGCAGGTCTGCACAGTGAGCACAAACAATAACAAGACACATGGCTGAGCAACAAAACACAACACAGACTTGGCAGGCACACACACTGCATACTCACAACTGGCAGCGACAACAAGTAGGTGTCCCCCAGGAGTGCAAGGACACAACAACACACTGCACAGTGCCCAACCTACAACTCCTACATGTGCCCACTATATGAAGCACATGGCAGACAATTGAAACAAACAGGCACTCATTACCTGGATCATACATGTGTGCAGTTGGCATTGCAGGGGCACACACACATCAACACTACTGACAATGACAGCCCATTCACACTGTATGACCACTGAAGTTCACATATTCAAATGTACCCCGTGTGACTAGGTAGACAGGCCTACACAATCTGTGCTCGCCAACTTCGAGGAGTCACTGCTAGAGTCAGATGATGTTGAGGTTGGTGTTTCTGGGCGTGAGTCTTCCAGGACACTCCTGTCCCCCTCCGAGGCGCTGGTCACATCAGTGTCAGTGAGCTCATGTGTAGCAGTCATGCCAGATGCCTCACCACTGGTGTCCGTCCCCTGTCCTTCTGTGCCCTCGGTAGATGCTGCAAAAGAAAGAGACGTAGGTTCAGTACAGTGCCCTACTCACAAACATCATATGCAACCAAAGCAAACAACTAGAATATGATACCTCCATGTAGCACACCACCCTGTGCGGTCTGCATGTGCAAGCTTCATGCAAAAGTCAGAAGATGCATGGAAACATGCATAGTTGGCATCAATGACCCATGTGACGTTCACACTGCCAAATAGCTGGCCCGTGCCTCCTAGTTACCTGACATCCTGATTCTTGTAAGCATACCTACATGCCTGTAGGTGAGATAGATGTACATCTCAACATGTTGTCACAGTCACATATGGAGTCACTTTAAGGGGACAACACAGATACTGACTCCAGAATGTCCTCATACCATAGCCATGAGCTACTGAAGTCCACCATGTTGTGCTTTGAAGCGCAACGACCCTTGCACATTGTCGGCAGATGTGTAGTTCTCACAATTCCAAAGTCAGGCACTGCACACATCGACGTAAGCACACTAAGATGAGGAACACAGCTGTTCACTCCCCAGTGATGTCTATGACACCCATGATGCAGCAGATGGCATGAGGCCACATCTTATCTTGCAATGTCAAGGGCCATTATTTTAAACACATGAGAAAGTACATGTAGCAAAAAAGCATGTGAGCTGCACTCAACACAGAGGCCACTTACAAGCCATTGCATCACTCTGGAAACATCACAGAGTTCAACACTGGCGCAGGGTTGGGATACATGCAGTCACTCACACCCAAAGTCACCCTTCGCAGAATACTCACCCCCAACTTGCTGCTGATGGGCCCTCAAACGTCCATCCAGCTCTGGCTGAGTCACAGCCAAGATGAGGGCCATTAGTGGTGTCATGCTCCTGCGCGACAACCTTCCAGTCTGAGGGAGTAGCCCCAGCGTCATCTCTGCCACGTTTTTGCTCATCCGGCAGATGTCCTCCCACCTCTTGTGACAGTGTGTGTGCCGTTGGTTGCAGACACCCAGAGCCTGCACCTTGCATGCAATGGCCCTCCATAAGGCCTTACGCTGGCGGACCTTAAGCTGCAGGCATGGGAGACAAAAGAGGCAGTTTCAGGGACACTGGGCCATGTTCCACTGTGTCTCAGGACAGGAGCATGCAAACACTTAGCACAGCTGTACAGAAAGCTTGATCAGAGGCCATACAACATGACACGTAGTACATTTGCATCAGATAATCGGATTGAAATGCATTTAGGTATGAGGGTCGGCACAGGACCTGGTCAACTCACACACATTCAGAATGGCAGCCCACAAAGCAATGTGAAGAAGGCCCTCATCTGTGATGCAGTATGTGAGGGAGCAAAACATACATCATGTTGGAAATGATGTTTTGGGGAAGACTCACTGTGTCCAACACTACACACCCCTCAATGTCCTTGGCCTGTGAGTGGCTCACTGTGTCGTGGATGTCACATCTAGGGACATGATCTTACATTCTCACACCCTTCTCACAAGGTCTGTCTTGTGCAATCATCAGGCCTAAAATAGCTCATTGAGTGACAGGGTGGCAGACAACACATATGTCACACTCTGTCCATTTACTGATGGGTCCCTTACAAATTGGGCTGTATGTGTGCAGGCCAGGGGGACTCACACTGAGGACAAACCTGGCCCATAGGAACAATCACATGTATGTACAATATGAGAGGTCAAACAGTGCCTACACATGCGAGTCAGTACACATCATGAAATCAATGGAAGGAGGATGTTTCAGAAGTACATCACTCTGATGTTTCACAGGCGATTTCCCACAAAGAGTGTCACCGTCAGGCATTTTGATCTTGTGCATAATGCTCACATATCCATGGTGACAATATGAAAGGTGTACACACATCCTTCAGTACCCTCTGGACGAAACACATTTGGAATGTCCCAAATGAGCCTGTGAAAGGCGAATGGACTCTGACATCCATTAGCACAGGCAATGTTTGTTCTGACTTCCACTCTCCAAACCAGCAGTGTTACTGTATGTCTGCAAAGACACTGCATGTCCCTCCCATCCTTCAATGCAGCCATGGATCTGTGGTGATAAGGCTGCACACCCCATTGGCATGGAGTCAGCATGCTAGGCAGTGTATCACACTAACTTGCTCTCACAGGCACATACTACAGCAGAGCTACATCATGTGAGCACTCTTTGCACTCCCCAAATTTCACTCTCAAACACTCACCATAACATCAGGAGCACCAAATAGCCTCCCGTAGTGTGTAAGCACCTCGTCCACCAGGACCTCCAGCTCCTCTGTGGTGAAGGGACAGGCCCTGATGTTCTCAGTTCTCGCCATCACTGGGTCCAGGAGGCAGGAACAGCAGCAGTTGGGTTTCAGGCAGCAGTGTCTGGATGCAGTGGAAATGTGTGGCTCCCTCACAGACATATATAGCCCCCTGGGGTTGTTTCAGTGGTACTCAGCTGCTGCAATTGGTGTTCCAGATCAGCTTTGTTCAAATGTAACCAATGACCGGCCCCGCAGTAGCGGAGCACGCCTACCGCGATTTTCAAAAGTGTATTCCACTAGCGCGATTGTGGTTCCCATTGGCTGAATGGGCATGGGCAATGGCGGTGTCACACCGCGGTGCCCAGGCGGTTGCTACCGCAATTGTGCATCTTACAATTGTATCCAATGACCGGCCCCGCTGTAGCGGAGCACGCCTACCGCAATTTTCAAAAGTGTATTCCACTAGCGCGATTGCGGTTCCCATTGGCTGAATGGGCATGGGCAATGGTGGTGTCACACCGCGGTGCCCAGGCGGTCGCTACCGCAATCGTGCATCTTACAATTGTATCCAATGACCGGCCCGCGGTAGCGGAGCACACCTACCGCGATTTTCAAAAGTGTATTCCACTAGCGCGATTGCGTTTCCCATTGGCTGAATGGGCATGGGCAATGGCGGTGTCACACCGCGGTGCCCAGGCGGTCGCTACCGTGATTTGGCATCTTTACATTGGTGCCAATGACCGTGATTGCGGTGGTGGTGCACGCTTAGGGCACCTATGGACACATCATGATGTAGCAATGGCAATGGCCAGTTCTCATCATTGAACACTCCACACTTACAATGAATCATGCCACCAGATAGTTAAATTGAATGCTAGTGTGACATTCTACTCACTGATGTCTACACATTCCATGTCAGTGCACTGGAGTACATGTATTGGCATGTAGTCCCTCACATGTCACTGATGATGTTGTTGTGCATGTACACAGATCTGTTGTGTGATGGACTCTCAAATATGGAAACATGTCAATGTGTGAGATGGCTAAGCAACACACAGTAATGATGGACTGACTACTTAATGTGCCTACTTCACTGTGTAGATTGCTGAACTCATGTTGATACTTGATCTTTATACACACACTGTGCACATTGTGTCGTTAATGTGTGCCCTGTCCGACTCACGCAAGAAGGTGTGGCAGGTACAGCAGCTACGTAGGAGACAGCGGTGTTGGTGTTTCAGACATGTGCTGTGTCAAGTACTCTCAGGGCTGGTGACCCAAGATGTCGGAATTTCCCATTTCACATTCACATAGTCTGAATCTGTCTCGGCTGCACTCAGTTTGTACATACTGATCACGTGTACAACTACTTGGGGTCAAGCTGACTCTGCATGTGACTTGTGCTGTAAGCTGTTGTGTCAGGCCAGTCATCGTTGGCGCTGTGTCAGTCAAAATGTCAGATGTTGGACACATCTCATGGGTGAATTGAATTGACAAGTGTCCCCTTTTATCTTATGTAGGAGGCGACCAAATGTGCATCTGCCATTCACCTTGCTGGCGGACATGGAGGATGAGGACATCATCCGTAAGTTCCGTTTGGATCGGCAAAACCTCCAAGACCTATGTGCTCAGTTGGAGCCCCATCTGAGGCCTTGCAGGACATATCCAACTGCTGTGTCACCAACATGTAAGGTTATGGCGGCCCTGCATTTCCTTGCAACTGGCTCGTTCCAGTACACGGTGGCCAGCACAAGTGGGATGTTGCAGGCAATGTTCAGCATGGTGCTACGGGATGTCCTGTCCGCTATGATGGTATACAAGGACACTTACATCTATTTTCCACGGAGACAGGAATTGGCAGCTGTGAAGGGTGATTTTTATGACCTTGCCCACAACCCTAATGTTGTTGGTGCCATTTACTGCACCCATGTTGGACTGGTTCCGCCACAGGCACGGGAGAACATCTACAGGAATAGGAAGCATTCCCATTCCATTAATGTGTAGGTTGTATGCCAGGCAGATATGATCATCTCACATGTCTGTGCCAGATTCCCTGGCTCAGCCCACGACTCCTACATCCTGTGTAACAGCATCGTACCACAGATGATGGCAAATCTGCATCCTGACCGTGAGTGGCTTGTAGGTGAGTTAGCTGAGTCAAGTATTGTGCTGTATGGGTGACATGCTGTCCGCAGCTACAGTCATATTACAAAATTGTTCTGTGTATCTGGCACCTAGGTGACTCTGCATATCCCAACCGGCCTTGGTTGCTGAGCCCACTGCGGAATCCAAGGACCCAGGGGGAAGTCAGCTACAATGAGGCCCATGGGAGGACACGTCGTGTGGTGGAGCGTACTTTTGGGCTTCTGAAGTCTCGGTTTCGGTGCCTGGACAGGACCCGAGGCGCACTGATGTACTCTCCCAGAAAGGTGTGCCAGATAATTGTTGCATGCTGCATGCTCCACAACCTGGCCTTGTCCAAGGAGATCCCCCTGCTCCTGGACGATGATGCGCCGCAGATGCCCCCCCTGCAAGCCCACTCGTGTCCAGTGACGAGGATAGTGGAGAGGAGGAAGGTGTCGACCGGCACCAACAGCTCATCAACCGCTACTTCCCTTGAGTGAGAGTAACATTGTACAACAGTGCCATTGTCTGCTGTCTTTGATGGTGGTGATGAGGCAGAGAGGAGCTTTTTGACTGCTGCCTGCTGTTGGCTCTGTGCTGATGGCTGATGTGTGTGGCACAGTGTAGTCCTGACCAGCTACATGATGTCTATGTTGAGATTGTTTATCCTTGTGATGTGTGCTGGTTTGTGTACCTTGATGACTAGTGTTGTGTACTGGCTGTGATGCCAACACCTGACGAGTAAATGTTGTTCTCTTGTGTCTCTCTAGGTCCCTTCAGACTCTCAATGCCTCGTCACGATCTGAGCCACTGGTACATTGTGTTCTGACTCAACATTGTACATATTGTGATAAACATGGAGCTGACACAAAGACATAGGTGTGTAAAGAGTGTTTATTTACATTGAGTGGTTGTGACAGACAAGTGATGTTTCAAGAAATGGTGCTAAGTGAATCAATGAGTTGTCAGTGATGGCAAACAAGACAATAGAGTAGTCACCACATTGATGAGGTGACACAGACCAACAGACACCTGCCATCAACATGGCAGTGTGGGTAAGGATAGTCAACAGAGTCAATGTCAAGGTGTACCGAGGTGCTATCATGGGCGTCTCTTTGACTTGCGTTTGGCTGGTGCTTTGACACTTGATCCTCCTGTGGTGTTTCTCGGACGGCCCCTCTTGCGTTTTCTAGGGGGGGCTCCTGCTGCGGGGTCAGCGGTGTCTGAGGAGTCATCCTGTTGCTGCTCACCCCTCTCTGTGGCCGCAGCTGGGCTGGTGGGGGGATCACCATGCGGGCCACTGGAGGGGGGTTGAGCCGTAGTTTGTCCCACAGGCCTGTCCCTCAGAACACTCACGAGCTGACCCAAGAGGTCCACGATTTGGCCCATACGCGTGTCTATGGATCTCAGCAGCAGGCGGAGCTCACGCGATTCTTCCAGAGCCTGGCCCGTGTGTCCCTGGGCTTGTTCGTAGGCCCCAAGGACGCTGGCGATGTTGTCCAGGGCTTCGGTCCCAGTGTCCTCTCGATTTTGTCCCGCAGTTGCCCTCCCACCTGCCCTGCTGCCCCGGACCTGTGGCGTTGCCACTCGACGCACCCGCAGACTCTCCCTGCCCTCCTCTGATTGTGTGATGGGGTTGGTAACCACTGAGGCAGGGCGAGTGCTGCAGGCAGTGGTGGTGGTGGTGGTGGAGGCCGCACAGGTCATTGCAGCAGGGGTCAGCGTGGTTGTTGTTGCTGGGGTGGTGGTGGTGGGGACAGTGGGGGCCTGGGACATGGTGCACCCTGGCAGTCCAGCCGGGCCAGGTCGGTGCTCCTCATCCGAGAAACTTAGGGAGTCTGCATCCGAGAGTCCATGTTGGTGTTGTCTTCTGCAGCAGTGAGTTGTTGATCTCCTGTTGAACAGAGGTGAAATGGTCATTAAAGTGCACCCCACAAGCATGGTGTTAGATGTTTGGATGTTACATGTGTTACACCACAAAGTTTACATTGTTTTCACTTTGTATGGCTGCAAAGTACTGCACATCATGCCATGATGTGTGGGTACATACATTACTTGTCCATGGTGTGACATGTAAATAGGTACCATGTTCCACGTACAGATTGTGTGATTACAAGAACATGTCGTCATCTACCGACTTGCAGCCCATCAACTTTATGTGATTTGTCTATTTTGTTTGCTCTGCAATGAAGACGTTACATCTGAGCAAGAACTAGCCATTGTAATCTTCTGCAGACCTTTGTGATATCATGTACTTTACTTTCTTTCAACAACTGAACATGCATGTTTTGTGTTCATATGGGCCTTCATGCTCTGCCACCATGGCACTTGCACATAGCATTCCGTGCTGGACATGATTGTGCCCGGAATTTCTTCACAATGTGGCTTGCTGGCTTGACGTTACGTTTCAGTGACAGTTACATACACTTGGCTGTCTGCACACAGGAAGTGACTATTGGATGTATGCCATCTTGGGTGACATGTGAGGGGTGGTGTGGTCATATGGCTCCATGCTTTTTGAGAGGATTGGCAGGGTGCAGGCACTGTCTACCTACCTGTACTGTGACACAATTGAGGGGAATTGCTGCCACATGGTTGTGGGTGTGGGGAGTGCTCCATCCTGGTGAGCTCTGGGACAAGGGGGCCTGGTGGGAGTTGTAGTGCACGCTTCCCACACACAACCACCCCCTCCCTGTTAAGATGGCTACCTACCTGTTAGTTTGATGAGGGGAATGCAATGTCTGCCACTTGCTTCTGGGTGGGGTGTGGGGAGTGCTCCATCCTGGTGAGCTCTGGGGCAAAGGGGCCTGGTGGGAGTTGTAGTGCAGGCTTCCCACACACAACCACCCCCTCCCTGTTAAGATGGCTACCTACATGTTAGGTGAAGGTGGGCAATGCAATGTCTGCCACTTGCTTCTGGGTGGGGTGGGGGAGTGCTCCATCCTGGTGTGCTTTGGGACAAGGGGGCCTGGTGGGAGTTGTAGTGCAGGCTTCCCAAACACAACCACCCCCTCCCTGTTAAGATGGCTACCTACATGTTAGGTGAAGGTGGGCAATGCAATGTCTGCCACTTGCTTCTGGGTGGGGTGGGGGAGTTCTCCATCCTGGTATGCTTTGGGACAAGGGGGCCTGGTGGGAGTTGTAGTGCAGGCTTCCCACACACAACCACCCCCTCCCTGTTAGGATGGCTACCTACCTGTTAGTTTGATGAGGGGAATGCAATGTCTGCCACTTGCTTCTGGGTGGGGTGGGGGAGTGCTCCATCCTGGTGTGCTTTGGGACAAGGGGGCCTGGTGGGAGTTGTAGTGCAGGCTTCCCACACACAACCACCCCCTCCCTGTTAGGATGGCTACCTACCTGTTAGTTTGATGAGGGGAATGCAATGTCTGCCACTTGCTTCTGGGTGTGGTGGGGGAGTGCTCCATCCTGGTGAGCTCTGGGACAAGGGGGCCTGGTGGGAGTTGTGGTGCTGGCTGCCTGTACACCTGCCCCCATGGTAATGTTGCTAGCTACCTTTGGGGTGAATCAGAGGGAGTGGATGTTGGAACTGTGAGACATGTGTTGGGGAGAGTGTGGTGCACATGCATGCATTCTGACCTAGGAGGTGTTGCTTTGTAGTTGTGCAAGACAGTACATTGCAGTGTGGTGGTAGACATTTGTTGGTACTTACCAGCTTCCACTCCCCCGGGTATTCCTGTGAGACTCTCGGGATGCAGTTTGCGAAGCACCTTCTCCTCCCATGCCGTGAATGTTCGTAGTGGAATGGGAGGGCCACTGCCAGTCCTCTGAGCCAGCTAACGGTTCTTGTTGTTCTTCTCTTTCACCTTGCTCTTGAGGTCATGCCACTGCCTCATGATCTCCTTCTTGGTGCGCGGGATGGTCCCTGTTGCATTGACCCTGTTGACTATCCTTGCCCACATTTGCGTTCTGGTGGCTAGTAGTGTCTGTTGGACCAGGTTTCCAAACAAATGTGGTTCTACTCTGATTACCTCATCTACCATCACTGACAACTCATTGTCAGTGAATTTGGGCATTTTCGTCTGTGACATGGTGTGTGATGTGCAAATGGGTTAATGGTGTAGGTGTGGACGAGGTGGTGGTGATGTGTATGGTGTGTGTGTTGTTGTGTTGGTGTGATGTGTGCATATTTGCCTATCCTTTGTGCTGTGGGATTGGACCCTTCAGTTGTGGAATAGTGCAAAGGATTGTGGTCAGGGAAGGGGCTGGTTTTATACTCAGCAATGTGGGTGGGTCAAAATGGTGTATTCCTGTCAGGTGTGTTGTGTGGGTTGACCTGGGATTTGTATTTTTTTGGTGCCATGGGGATGTGTCATTGGGGTGTGTTAGGTGTTTTTTGTGGCTGAGCCAGGTTAATTGCCACACTTGGTAGCCTTGTTGTGTGTTTTGTTGTCGTCCGCCATTGCTATTCCGGAGCGAGTGCGGCAGTGGGTATACAACCGCTCTTCCGCCGGATCGCCCATTCATCGATGCTTGCGATCACGCCGGTCGGAATGCATCGGCCCTTCCGCCGGCTCTCCCATTCACCAATGGTTGTGATCGCGGCGGTCGGAAAAAAGCTGATCGTTCCGCTGTCGCCGCAATGGTATCCTAATTCAACATAACGGTCACTCCGCTGGCCGTGTGGCGGTTTCTGGTGTTTCCGCTGCAGGACAGACTGCCGCGAACAGATTTTTACCTGCTCCGCACGCTCCCGGCGGTCTTTCGTGGATTCCGACCGCCGCGGTCGGATTTTTCTGGCGGTTCATCGTAATCTGACCGCCGGTTTTCCCGCGGTACATGCGGACGGTTAATTTCCGCTACCACGGCGGTCGGGGAGCTTTTCCGACTGCCATCGTAATCGGCCCCTTAGTTATTTAGACACTAAAAGACCCTGGAACTGATTTATAAATACACTGAGGCACGCATGTACACAGTAATACACACACTGACTCATTTATACACTAACTTATACATACAATTACACACTCTGGGACAAATTGATACATACACTGACACAGCCATGCACACAGTGATACTCTCACACAGTCACTTACACACACAGTTAGATTGTAGTGTAGTTCCTATTTCCCTAATAGGCTCTGCGCATTGGAATAATATAACCTATAGGCTTGACATAGGACTAAGGTCGGTATGTCCCTATCGAGTATATTAAACTTAATTACTTGTGCCAGCTAGCTCAGAGGCCACTAGAAACTCCTTGAGAACAAGAAGGGAGTAGTTTCTGGCAACCAAAAAACATGACTACATTGTTTCCCTTTAGAATCGGAACACGTCTCAGAATCGTGGAAACAATAGATAACAGTTTCACTCAGTCAATCGTGCATGCTTAGTTTCTACAGAGTTACACAGAAAGGAAAGACGGGCGTTTCAATAAAAAGGGTTGTTTCTCGTGTAAGAGATATGTGCTGTTATGATCACAAGACAGTATGCAAGATAAATAATGTACAGCGTAAGCAGTAGAAATAAATAATACTGCGCTAGCATTATCTTTTAGCATATATTCACGTACATAAATAACATGAGCTAAAAATGCGAGTACTCATACGATGCGTCTCTAAGCTAGTTCTCCCCCAATGTACCTAACCTAGTCTAGGTGTAGGGAAAGGTAGAAGTAGGTGGAGTATTCTCTAGTCTGGTATACTAAGAGTATGTTAAGTATAGTATGCCAAGTATGGTATGCCAAGTATGGTATGCCAAGAGTCCATCTAGGTTCTAGTCAGCTCCATACCTTGAGAATGAGAGAGGTGGGAATCTCTTGCCGGATCTGGAACTCTAACACCCCGCGAAGGGAGTCAGAACACTGGAAGCTGGATTCGTCTGCGTGCAGGAATGACAGCGTCTTCTCAGTGCGTCAGGCCGGGATACGGGCTCCTCTGAAGTCGAGGTCTCCTCTAACTTGCTTGGGCAAGGGAAGGTATATTTATACCTGGTAGGTGTCTTGGAATGTTAGCATTGACGTGAAGTCGGACAGAGGAAGACGTCAGGAATGAACCCTTAAGGTATAACGGTTCATACATAATAGATGAGTTCTTGGAGAAATCAATAGTCCTGTGCTAGGGGAACTCCCGAAGCTTAAGGGTCTAGTTTCTAAGAACTCGTTGTGACGTTAGGGTGGACAGATGTCGGTGACCATGCCTGTATTTGGAGTGCACAGTTAATGCCTAAATAAGGACAGGGATTCTATGCCTATATAAGGGCAATGCGAATTGTGCCTATATAAGGACCTGATTCAGGAAAACCTATATACAGACACCTAAAGCGGAATACAACACCCACTCCATCTTCGATTGAACGATAATACTAAATGCAATACATTTAAATGCTAAACATAAAATTGAGTACCACATGTTGCTAAAAACATTTCTAAAAGCATTTTAAAAAGAAGCTCAAAACTGTTGAAATGCAATAGGTACTGTACATTTAAAGCATCGTTTTCATTCTAAGCATATAACGGAAGTAAAATGCAACATGAATGAAACAGAAATATATACATATGACGAAATGGTCGATAAGTTCTCAAAATCAAAGCCATTGCACATCATGGAATTAAATGAAATGTTAGACAAGTAAGGTGACAATGTGTCCCTGGAAGTATTCAAAGAAGTCCGTTTTATAAGACTAGTTCTACTGTAAGCAGATTGTTCATTTGCCATGTCTCTTCTATCGAGAGAAAAAAAAAAAAAATTCTAAAAGAAAAAGTTCAATTTCTGGGAATAGTTCCAAGTTTTGAAAATATGAAGGCCAATTTTCATTGTTGTCCTGGTACACTGTGAGCCGAATCAAAGTCAGTGTATGGGTCTGGTGTAAACATTAGATCATCTATTTCTATATCGTCTACCGAAGTTGGTGACATTTGGAACACCTCGTTCAGAAGGTTAATTGCACAGAGATGAGAAACATCGCCTTCAGCAGAAGAAGCAATGTTCGAGTCCGTTGTTACCAGTGTGCCTGTTGATCCATCTCGTACCTCAGCAGCAGCCGGAAGCGTCTGTGAGATCTCAATGAATGCCGTCATCAGGATTGGTAGCCTCTGGGGACAACACACAGCATGGGCCGTTATCGGGTCCAGCAGAGTATCGATATCCGTTGGCATGACTGATGGGAGTGTTAAACAGGTGTCTAGCATGCATTCTTCTCCGCAAAACAGGCAGCGTAGAACAGGTAAGATGCAATCTTGCCAGATTGGTCTGAATGACAGGAACCACGTTGTATTAAGTTCCCGTAGATGAGGCATGCCCAAAAGCTGTACTATTCGCTCACAGCATTTCCGTTCAAGGAGGGCTCTCTCCACATCGCTCGGAGTGATGTTGGCGAAGAGGCTTGCCATAGCGTAGTAGGAGGAATAGAAACAGAATTCCTGCAACAAGTGCTAGAATTAACGGCACACCACCAAACACCGAACGTGCGAAGTTTGGGATTATTCCGAGGACAGCCTGGAAAGGTGCTATTAGTCCGGAACAGATGGTCTTAAATACATGTACAATTCCGCTTGTATCAGACATGTTAAAGATACGTCCTATCATTTCTACGAAATGTATAGGGCAGTTTGTATGAATTAAAGCTTGTATCTCAGCCGAAGTCCTTGCAACTTGTAGATCATAGGTTTCTTTGGCCGAGGTCAAAGGCACTGATTGTTGTATAAGCATGGCTTTCATTCTGCTTAAAGTATCAAATCGTATAAAAGAGACATTCAACGAAGGCCATAGAGGCGACTCCCTGACTGTGTCTATTGGGGCAAACAATACTTGCATACAGCAAGTGACCCTGGAGTTGACCGTTACTAGATATGGGATGCCTGGCAACATGCCACAGCAACTCTGATCATTCAACATGAGGTAACTCCCATTAGAAAGTTGGCCAAACGTTGGATTAATCACAGCAGCTGGTGTACCCTGCTGGTGGCAGGACAAATTTGCCACAGAACCATTACAAGCCCCGTGTAAAGATATGTCATGACATATTAGTGAACCGCTTAGTGCACTTTCACAGTGTGTACCGCTCAGAAACACTTCACAATCCCCACTCCAACATCTATAGGTGTAAGGTAAATTCCAGGATGTCTTAATGTATTCTTTACCCAACCTTTCATATTTGCCTGCTTGCATCTGTTTAAGGCAATACTGAAACTGGAAAGTAGTCACAGGTAGACTAATTTTGCCATGAATAAGCCGTTCTGTAGCTGGTTTTTCTGCCACTGTGAATGGTCATTTTTCAAGTTTTTCAATGCTCAGTAGTGTATACTTTGCTCCCCTTTGTGCCAGTTCGATCTGTTTATCAGTTAGATTGTATTTTGCAAACAGAGCCGTCGTGTTGATAAAACGCCAAGGCACATAGCTCGCACGCAAAGATTGCAGCGTCCAGCTTAATAACATATTAGAACGTAACTGAGACTGGCCTTGTTGTAACATGGCTAAAGCTTGTTCCAGGATGTCGATAGCAGAGGATACAATACTGTCCAATGAATAAATTCTGGAGGACAAAGTTGTTAACCCATTGTCGACCACAGAGAGAGTTTTCTCTAAATTAATACGATCAAGTTCACGTATTCGTTCTGCGGCCTCCATCTGTGACACCTTCCATGCTTCATTATAAGCAGCATAAATGCCGGCATATATGAAACGTTTTTGACGCGGTTTTCTTGGTCCAAGCAAGAATTCCCTAAGGTCTGCGTCTTCTTTAAGTAAAGATAAGTGTTCTTTCACATCCTTAAGTGTAGATTTTTGCAGCCAATCGAGGCATAATTTTCCTACACTGTATGTTGTTACTACCCCCGGATGCTGTCTTTGGACGTATCATGGGTCTGGCCTGTGAATAGTAAACCCTTGTGTTTTATTCAGGAATCTCTCTTGACAGTTGTTTGTGTCTGTGGGCCAGATCAACCATTTTCTCCAATCAGGATTTGTTCTGTTGAGTTGTAGTATGGTATCAACTGTAACCGCTGCCTGTGTATTGTTATTACTTGCAGGTGTTGGTACAGAAGGAGTTTTCATGTCTTTGATCTTGGCTAACCCAAGGCAAGACGTTTGTTGGACCGTGTCATTCAAAAACGTTATTTGTTGAGGGACGATACAGGCTCTAAATAAAGCTTCCATCCCCTGCACTTGCCAGTCTTTAGTACCCCAGACAGATTTTGTGTCTATTGCGTTTTTCCACAAGTCGAAACCCTGTCTAGACAGTTGGGCAATAAATGCTGCAGAGTAAATCTGTTTTGTATTAGTTAACATAATTTTCAGTCCTGTTTTGTTTACATTTTTATAGTAAAATGTTTCTGGATCAGATGTATTGTATCCTGAAAAATATGGAAACTTTTTAGCAAATGTTTTTGAACTACCTTTTGGTGGTGTAGGACAATGCTCCCATTGGTTAAACATAAACACATTTCTAGGTGTTGCAGATTTATGCAAAAAATGATGACCACAGTGGTTATAGCAATACAGCTAGCTGTTCATAGTCTGATGAACCCTCTAAATATTCATTATTAGAAGATTTTTCTAGGTCAAACATCATGTTATTTACAGTTTCAAAGTCCCAATCATCAGAATAGGTACTGGATGAAACAAAATCACTTAGTGAGATCTTAAATAAATGTGGAATGTTCAAATGTTCCGTCGGGCCAAAAATATCAAAATCTGTTTTGTCCCACACTACACCATCCTGTATAGGAACAGCTGTGATGTTCACTGCAGACAAGTCTCTTGTTTCACGATGGGATGATTTGTGAGGTTTTAAAAGTAAGTTCACTTCTTTTCTTTCAGTGTCCAAATGGATGTATTTGCCATTTATAAGCACGCTGATAGTCATAACCAAAGCTAGCCAAAGCAGGAAGAAAAATATTCCAGAAATAATCCATAGTTCAATCCATGGTGAAACTAGATAAGTCTTTTTCAGAAAATGAAGAAAGTCTTGTACTTGCTGTTTAAAAGTTTTAGATGCTGGCGACGTCTCGGGCTCACTCGGATCCTCAGAAAACGTATCAAAGATAATGAAATAGCCAGAAGCAGTTCTGTCAATTGTTGGAATTGCATCAGGATTTGTAGAAATCGCTGGAACCAGTTGATCACTTGTTACATTGGTGTAGACAGGTGTATTTGGACGAACTGTTACTTGAGTTTCAAGAGGGATGAGTTCCATAGCATTGTTGCTCAGTCCTTCATCTGTTACTGCTGAATTCTCGATGGTTATCAGTCATTCAGTCTGAACCTCTTGGATAGTAGCGAGAGGAGTGTGTCTGCTACTAGGTCGGAGTCCACGAGGCCTACTATTTAGTATTGGCCACATACTGTGGTTTGATGAGGTCGATGGACACAAATCTTTTCTCCTTTTTTCCAGCATGGGGTGGCAGAAGTACTGTTCTTGTTCCGTGTATGGCTAGGACAGGTACTGGTTGTCTGTAAGAAGGTCCAAATTCCTTCTTGTCCGCAATTTTCTCTCTGACTAGATCCCCAACTTTTGGAATCCAGACAGGCCTTGCTGGGACCGCCGGTTTTTCCCCAGTGGTGGTCGGCTGCAGGAATACGTTGCTTTGTTTCGATCTTAGTTCATTTAGATCCTGTAAAACAGCCAAACGATCTTTGATATCAAAGGGTTTATTTTCCACCACTGTGCCACTACATTCCAGATCTGGCACCCACATTCTTGTCCCAAATAGGACCTCATATGGAGTGACCCCCCCTAGAGAACTTCTTGGCAAATTGTTTAATGAGCGTTGGACCCCATAAAGATGTTTGACCCACCCATCACCCGAACCTAATACCCTAGCTGTTATAGACTGCTTTATGTCCCGGTTTTTCCTTTCCACAACAGAATTTCCCTCAGGATGAAACGGAGAGGAGTACCGCAATGCAACGCCCAGACTGGCCATGGCTTCTTTGTAAGCTCGAGAGCTAAACGCAGGGCCCTGGTCAGAATGTAGCGTGCCTATTGCGTATGTGCCGATAAAGACTCGCAAATCTTTTATAACAGTTCGAGCGTCAGCCGAGCGCTGAGGCCATATCCATAGGAACCTTGACCTAGTATTTGTGGGTTTGCAGTCATCCACAAGGACGCCTGTGCATAGATAGTCTAATGCTGTCTAACAATGGTGTCTGTCCCTCGCAGGCTAATTCGTAGCATGGTGTCTGTTGGCGTTCTGCATCACGCTGTATTTTACAGTCTATGCAGTCATTGATGAAGATGTGAATATGTGTATTCATTCTAGGCCACCAGTACATCTCTTTTAATGTCAATATTGTTTTAGAGATCCCTTGATGTGACAGACCCTTCACCAGATGTGCTTCATAAATCAAAGCTGCTCTACGTTCCATGTTTGGAATTACCCTATCCCCCACTCCAGGGATTCGAGCAAAAGGAACGTTGTTCGCATCAATTACATAAGAGTACTTGAGTGGTAACGCTGCACCACTGCCTTTGCTCGTAGCATTGACAGCCAACATTATCTCACTGTCTATTCTTGTTTTTGAACGAGTGATCGCAGCTACGGAAGCCGTCTGAACAGCCCCCTTTGCGGCTTCGTCAGCCAATGAATTCCCTGCAACGTGAACGCCATCACGTTGATGACTCAGTGTGTGTATCACGTGAGCCTTTGGTAGTTCGTTTTTTAACTGAACTACTTGTTCCCAAAGGGTTTTATGCTTTATTGTGCCACCTTTTGCATCTTTGAACCCGTTTTCAAGCCAAGTTTGTATATATTCATTATACGACTGCACACAGTAGAAAGAATCGCACACTATGAGTGTGGGGAATTCTCGATCTGTACTTTCAAGTGCCAGTTTGAATGCTTGTAGTTCAGCTTGCAGAGCTGTGCAATCTCCTAGAGATTGGGTTTTTGTGACCATAGGTCTGAAGATACCATCTCGCATGCGACCTTTAACGATTGCACACGCTGCACTGTAAGCTTGCTTACTCCCTGTTGTGGGTTGTGCGGATCCGTCAGTGTAAATTATAAATTCATACTGATCGAGAGGCAGAATCTCAGTGGGCAGAGGACATTCATGTTCATATTGCAGGAACGCTTGTGTTTTTAAATCAGGATCAAAAACATATTCAACATCTGTTGCAGCAAGTGAATTAACCCATTGTATCCATCTAGGATGTAATGCTTTAGCATTTGGGATGCTCGCTTTTGTTACCGCCTCTAAGGCCAGTACTGGGGTTACGACAATAATGCGTTTCCCTTGGGCTAGAGCTCTTTCTTTCGCTACAGCGGTTTGAACTGCTGTCAGTATTTTTTCAGTTGAAGTGAAGCGCATTTCTGCTTGTGTATACAAATGTGATTTGTATGCAATTGGTACTTTTTCACCCTCATTAAATGTTAAGTAGGTGAATCCGCATTGACCCGAAATTATTCGGATCACTAAGTTGCGTTGACTTACGCGTGTTTGTAAGTGATTTGTTGCTAACATGTTAGCTTGGAGTGAACGCAAGATTTCTGTGTGTTCATGTGTCCAATTTTTGATTGAAAAATCAGGTTTGATTAGTGCGTAGAGAGGTTTAACCCTTTCTGCGTAATTTAGAATGTAAGTTCTTCCAAAATTTAGGAAACCCAGGATGGATTGTAAATTTTTCAGCGTTTTAGGAGGTTGGAGCAGCGCACACCTTTCTAAAAAGTTAGCTGCCAAGCTCTTGCCTTCACTTGAAAGCTCATATCCTAAAAAGAGGACATTGCGATGGGCAATTCTGGACTTTTTGAAGTAGAATTTATAGCCCTCAGAGGCGAAGCCCAGTATAATGGTGCTCACCCTGTTCAAGTGTTTGTCCAGGTCATCGTCTGTCAGATAGATGTCATCAACATATGACAATGCCTCATTGTCATAAATTTGTAGTAACTCCATTACTCTCGCTGAGAATAACCCCGGGCTGTTCTTGAACCCTTGTGGGAGACAAAATTGACTCTGGGTCCCTATTATTGAGAAAGCTGTTAAGTACCTGCTTCCAGGTGCTATGTTTTGACAAAAGAAACCATTTGAGATATCCAAAGTGGTTTTATATTTTTTACGCACAATGTTATTCATTAATGCTGTACTGTGTGCATTTTGCACCGCAAAAGTTTTAGAACAAGTGTTTAAGTGTCTGTAATCCAAAACTAGACGATATGTATTGTCTGGTTTGGAGACAGGAAACAAAGGATTGTTCATTGAAGAGGTGCATGTTTCAATCACCCCTTGGTATTCAAGTTGATCTAAGATCTCCCTGACCTGTTTTTTAGCTTCTTGCTTTATTGGGTACTGCCTCTGTGCAGTAGGTTCATTTTTTAGATGTATTTTATGGTGAGGCGAGTCCTCATCCCATCCTACATGATTTTTGTATAATGCTGGGGCCTGGGCTACTGCCCATTTCCTGGCATAAGTATATTTTAGGTGAATTGGAATATGGTTGGAGAAGGCAGGCATAATAATGTCTTCACCATGTGGGCACTCCCTGACAAATTGTGGTGGCCAGTCTTTTTCTGCTAGAAGTATGTCATAGCCCCTTGAAAGTTTTTCCCAAAAGAGTGCTTTCACCTGTCTAGGTATGTCTCCCTCCATCCGGAATGTTATTTCATATAACTTTTGTGGAGTACTAACCCTGGTGCCTACAGTCTCAACTGTAATGTACTCATTCAAGTCCACTATCTCCAGAAGTTCCTTCAGGTTCTGGCGAGCTATTGTGACTTCTGCCACACTGTCCAGCATTGTCTGAGCCCATTCTCCGTTCTTGAATTGTGTTCTCAGTATCCTCGGCATGTCTGACCTTCAGACCTGCTACCTTCTTTTTTGAGAATTGAGGTTTTGATTTATTTTTCGGAACGTGTTTGTCATCTTTGGATTTCACGCGTTCTTCTCTATGTTCTGACCGTCCTCTTCTTTCCGATGTCTGTGACGAGATCTGAAAGGTACGAGAGGAATGTGTATCAGTATGTTGATACCTGTCAGGCTTTTTTAAATTATCCCTATTCCTGAGGTTATACCTCCTTTCCGAGTGCTCCTTTTGAGGAGACCTACCTCGGGATTGAGAACGTTTCTCGTTTGAATTTTGTTTGTTAGTTTCCCACTTCTTTTTAGAAGATGTAGGAGTTTGTTTAATAGAGTCCTTCTCAGGACTTTCAGATAGTTTTGACTTCAATGGTCTTCCACCCAAACTATCTCTGCCTAATTCTGCATAAGATTGTTCTATTATTCTGGGTAGTTCTGTTTGATGTTCTGTAACATCGAATTCCCTTAATCGTTGGCGGATCGCCGCTGCTGCTGCCTCCCCTTTAATATTAGATAATATTATTGTTGAGACCTGGTCGAAATTTTTCAGTAATTTCATACCTAAATTCAGAGCAGGCTCTGCCCCGTATTCGTTTTGAATTTGTTTCAGGACATCTGGTATTACTGCAATTGACGGAACACCATGTGTTTTAGTATAGATGGCAGCAAAGACTGAGCCCCAAGTGGTGCAGTCTTCCAGTTGTGGTGTGATCCCCATTGGTAAACAGATTATTAGGATTCTGTGTTTCTCATAAGGGCTAGTATTTGGAAATACTGCTTCTATTTGAGTAATTTTTGAGCTATCCAGAATGGAAATTGCTCACGTTTTGTGGGCATTTTTCCCAAGACTGCGTATAGAGTCTGTGGTGTAATTTTTAGTGTATTCCCCTGTTGAGGAGTTTGATTTGGAATGGTTAATGGTGGTTGGACTGTAAAAGTCCGCATGACATATTGAACTAATTGTCTGTAGATTTTTATCAACTCTGTAAGTTGAGTAAGTAGTTCCTCGTCTGACATTATTTCGAGGTCAGGATGAGGAGTGTAGCCGGCTAGAATCGGCCATGTTGCTCCTGGTCTACCTAGTGGACCGAGCCTGGTAATGTTTCTGTGATGTTTTAGGGCGCCTTTAAACCAGAGCTGATGCTCCTGGTATGTTTAGTGGAATTTCAATGTCCTCGAAAGGAATATATTCCTGTGGTAGTTCATCTTCTTTGTAGAAGTGAAACAGTCTTGTAACTGGATTTGATTCTGGGAATACTATCCATGAATAGAATACCTCTGTCTGAAAAGATTCGTGTGCCTCTATCACGAAAACTGCTCTACCGCCTCTTGGTAGTAGGCCATGTTTTATAAGTTTTAGAGTGATGGCTCTTCTTAAGTTTGGATTGATGTCTATAACACCCTCCTCAGGTTCATTTAAACCTGTAAAGTTAAAAACTGCTATGGCTGGGTCAGCAGTAGCTCCACCGGTGTCGGTGGCATTGTCCCGTGTGGACATTTGTTTTTTGAAAAATGTAGACAAGTTTCAAGGAAACAAAAAGATAAGGTGCACAATATTTTGGAACACTGTATCCTTCAACGTTGAGCAAACCAAACAACTAATATATAGGGTGCTTCCCTATTTAGCTTTTTGCGGATATTTTAACCCTACCCACTCCAGACGTCTTATGGAGTATGTGAGTAGGGGTCTCTGAGAAAAGCACGACTGAGTAACTCAGTATCTAGCGTTAAATTACTGCCTTACCAAACGTTGGGCGCCATGAGTTCCTATTTCCCTAATAGGCTCTGAGCATTGGAATAATATAACCTATAGGCTTGACATAGGACTAAGGTCGGTATGTCCCTATCGAGTATATTAAACTTAATTACTTGTGCCAGCTAGCTCAGAGGCCACTAGAAACTCCTTGAGAACAAGAAGGGAGTAGTTTCTGGCAACCGAAAAACATGACTACTTTGTTTCCCTTTAGAATCGGAACACGTCTCAGAATCGTGGAAACAATAGATAACAGTTTCACTCAGTCAATCGTGCATGCTTAGTTTCTACAGAGTTACACAGAAAGGAAAGACGGGCGTTTCAATAAAAAGGGTTTTATTGAACAGTCTTGTTTCTCGTGTAAGAGATATGTGCTGTTATGATCACAAGACAGTATGCAAGATAAATAATGTACAGCGTAAGCTGTAGAAATAAATAATACTGCGCTAGCAATATCTTTTAGCATATATTCACGTACATAAATAACATGAGCTAAAAATGCGAGTACTCATACGATGCGTCTCTAAGCTAGTTCTACCCCAATGTACCTAACCTAGTCTATGTGTAGGGAAAGGTAGAAGTAGGTGGAGTATTCTCTAGTCTGGTATACTAAGAGTATGTTAAGTATGGTATGCCAAGTATGGTATGCCAAGTATGGTATGCCAAGAGTCCCTCTAGGTTCTAGTCAGCTCCATACCTTGAGAATGAGAGAGGTGGGAATCTCTTGCCGGATCTGGAACTCTAACACCCCGCGAAGGGAGTCAGAACACTGGAAGCTGGATTCGTCTGCGTGCAGGAATGACAGTGTCTTCTCAGTGCATCAGGCCGGGATACGGGCTCCTCTGAAGTCGAGGTCTCCTCTAACTTGCTTGGGCAAGGGAAGGTATATTTATACCTGGTAGGTGTCTTGGAATGTTAGCATTGACATGAAGTCGGACAGAGGAAGACGTCAGGAATGAACCCTTAAGGTATAACGGTTCATACATAATAGATGAGTTCTTGGAGAAATCAATAGTCCTGTGCTAGGGGAACTCCCGAAGCTTAAGGGTCTGGTTTCTAAGAACTTGTTGTGACATTAGGGTGGACGGATGTCGGTGACCATGCCTGTATTTGGAGTGCATGGTTAATGCCTAAATAAGGACTGGGATTCTATGCCTATATAAGGGCAATGCGAATTGTGCCTATATAAGGACCTGATTCAGGAAAACCTATATACGGACACCTAAAGCGGAATACAACAAGATACCCTGGGTATTCTGATATATGCGCAAGGACACCCTTGCAGACCTGATGCACTCCCTGAGTTACTCATGTACTCACTGATACATACACTCAGACGCTATTGTAGACAATAATACATACAATGATACACTCATAAACACAGTAAAGCATTGAGCGATATAGTGACACACGCACTTATACTCACACTCAGATACCATGAGAGAGTGATAGATACAGTGAGACTCTGACACACTCACTTATACAGACAGTGAGATAGTCTGTGACACACTGATACATACACTGAGACATCTATGGATACACTGACGCAGTCATTGACTTAGTCACATACTCTCTTATAAATGCAGTGAGACATCCTGGGACAGAATAATACATACAGTGATACACCCAAGGACACATTAATGCAGTCACTGACACATTCAGTAATACTTAGCGTATCTATAATACATATATTCAAGTGAGGTAGATGGATACAGAGTTATATCTGTATACTGTAGAAAGCATAGTAAAAAATATAAGGAAAGTATGTCTTGCATAACTGATTATAAACCCTAGACTGAAGAATAACCGTTTAGTCAGTAAATTAAAATTAAAGTTATGTGTTGTAGATGTTATTTATTGTTTATTTTTTTACAGACATCTGATGTTATTCGAGAAAGTAGATTTACAATGCCTGACAAGAGAGAACGATTAAAGAAAGAGAGAAAACGGTATTATGAACTGCAAACTCAGAGACAAACAAAATATGGAATAGAATATCCAGAGGAAAAAAAGAGAAGCTGGTAAGAGTGTTATGCAGTTTCTAAAGAAAAAAATTACAAAATGTGACTACAGTCTTGTCTAAAAATGGAATTTACACATCAAGTGGAAAAAAGCAAGGAGTATGTGTTTCTAAAAGTAAGAAATGCTCTAAGAAATCAGGGACTTTGTCATGGAGACAGAGACAGTTTAAGGAGTGAAGAGCTAAAATGTTTCAAGCTAGAGTAAAGAAAATTTGCTGAAAAGGGTGAAGAAGTATAAGAGGACAAGTGCTTCACTTAAGCATAAGCAACACATTGAGAGTGTTGTTGAGAAAGCATGTGGTCTGAAGAGAAAAGTATTTATATTAATATTGAATACACTGAGGACACTAGACAAAATAGTGTTGTGTATGAAGAAAAGAACTGTTAGAAAACAGCTTATTAATAGAACTATTTTTTGCAAATTTTTTAAAGGTGAACGGAAGCATACCTCTAGTACAGAACCTAATTTTAATGAAGAAAGCTATTTTCAAGAGAACACACTAGTGCATGCAGTTGATTTAACTGGTTGTTGTTGTGAAGTAAAAGATGTTACTCCTATTGCAAGAGAAGAGATGATTCCTAGGAATGTAGAGGAAGTGGTAGCTGAAAAGGTACAAGGAAGGAGTACACAGGCCCAAGTTTACAATGGAGCTGCCATACTATTTGCAGTAGTTGTCAGGAGTCAATTAATTTATTAAAATATTTTATACGTGACTTTCCATCCAGAAGTCTCAAACCGAAAATTGCAATTTTGCAAGGATTAGATGAATGCAAAGTGAGAAAATATATTAATTTACAGGGACATTAAATGGCATGTCTTTCAGGGAAAGTTTGCAGAAGCACCTTTTATCGTTTCAGGATTTTAGCTGTTCTCCACTTCAAAACATGAACTCTGGTTAGAAGACTTTACTATGTAAAAACTCCTGCCTTATGTTTAGGAGAGATTAATAAAGTTTTGATGTGTGGTACACTAGCAGAGGTAGAATAAGTTTGTGAAGATATTCAGTTTCAGTTGTTTGGGCCAGAAGAGGAGTCTAGGGAAAATGTAGAGTTGGTTTTTGGAGGTGTAGAAGAACAGGATACAGAAATTAGTACTGAAAAATGTGCACAATAGATTGCAAAGTTTAACACAGTTTACTCTGAGAAAACAAACTGTGTTTGTATTTGTTGTCAATGCACTCACTACAAAACGCAAACTCGCAATGTAGTTGTGTACTCTAAAGCTGAAAAAGAGAACTACGATAAGTGGCAAGAATTTGGCACATACTTTTTTGTTGAGGAAAGTTTTGATTTGTCCATATAGCAGATTATATGTAAGTACTGCTTTGATAAGTTAGAGAATAATAAAATGCCTGCCAGCTACAGCCAGATATAATAAGTTTGAATTGGTGTCTGTTCCAGAAGAGCTTAAAGTATTACATCTTTATGAATCAATTCTAATACAGTGTATACATCCATTCCAAGCCATAGTTCATATAGAGCCAAAGACAGGAAAATTACCTCCAACTGAGCCCCAGAAAGGACTAAAAGGAAGAGTTGTGTATTTACCTTTATATTTTAAACAGAATATTGAAACTATAGTGGTAGATAAAGATATTGAAGAACCACTTATTATTTTAGTAAATGGTGTTCCAGTAAAGAGTAGAAAAATATGATAAGAGTTAGCAGCAAGAGTTAGCAGATATCACTAAGGTCAAAAAAGCATAATTGTATCTAGCAAAAAATAAGGTTTACCATACAAATGTGGATGTGCTGAAAATGTAACTTATATAGAGGGTGAGGCATGAGCATCAAGTCGACAGATTGAAAAAGTGAATCGATCCAGATCAGAACAAGTTAATGAACACAACAGCATCCATCCCCTGCATTCTAAAGAAATCATTGGTAATGCTATTGAGCTGTTTCAAATGAAACAAGCAAAAAAAGCTCCCTTGAGTGTATGAGAAAAAGGTTTAGAGGCTCGCAGTTTTCCCCAACTGTTTCCCACTGGCGCAGGAGGCCACTATGATGACCAGGCTGTACAAATAGCAGCAGCTGAATACCACTCAACACGATTATATTCAGAGAATCCAAGATTTCATCAGTGCATTCCATACATATTCTTTCTTCTGCATGAAAGTAACTTTTCTGAACTTTCATATACTGTGAATCATGTACTAAAGACAGGTGTTAATCGTCAAAATGTCTCTGCAAAGAAATTTGTTGATAAAGTTCAAGAAAAAGATGAAAACTTAGAATACAATTTAATTACTTTTAATGGCGTGCTAACATGGCACCAATCAGTATTGGTATCGTCGACATGGAGAACTCAAATGCATACTGAGAAACCGGAGTGCCCCAACTTGTTTTATTACATTTAGGGCCTTATTACGATGAGGCTCCAAAAGCCTCTGACCACAGGTCAGAGGCTTTCCGGGTCCTATCGTAGTTTCAATTCTGACCATCTAATTACAATTTAGGCAGTTGGAATTGAAACCAGCTGGTCATTCCGGCTGGATTCCGATGGGCTCAAGGAGCCCGTCGGCCAGTCAGAGACTGTCACATAATCCCAATGGACGGCGTTTCAGCCGTTGGGATTGCGAGGCTCGGTTTCCGACAGGCTTTCCATGCCGGGCTTTCTGACATGGAAAGCCTATCGGAAACTGACTTTGGGGGGCCCTAGCAGGGCCCCCTTCTCCTTGCGGCCTCTGGTTGGGGGCTGAGGGGGCACCATAGGTGCCCCTCTGTTAATCTCTGCACCATGTGGCAGGCACCTTGAGGTGTCTGCCATACGGTGCAGGGATTAATACAATCTCTCATTTCTATATGGGAGCTTGTGCTACAGCTGGTTTACATCCACAGCACAAGCTCCCATAGATAAATGGGAGTTGCAGCCGCACCATGTGTGGTCGCATTGTAATTGCGGTGTCGGGACTGCCGACTGGAGGTCGGCCCCGAGACCACAACGGTGTTGGTTGGAGACAACTCCGACCGATATCGTAATAGAGCCCTTAGTTGTGCTGAATATGCATGGGATGGCCTCCTTGAATTTTTAAGAGAGGCAAACTCAAACATTGAGGACATCAACATAAAGACAGCAGGAGAACTTTGCTCTTTAGAGCCTCCTAATGTTTTCAGATATATTAATAACAGGTTCCAAGCCATGTTATCTTTTATCTGCAACAAAAGTAAGCCTCCTCTTTGGGAAGCAAATGATTTCTTTTGGTGTAAAGAGTACCAAGCAAAGGGTGCTCCTCATATTCACATGCTGTTATGGATGAAAGATGCTCCAAACTTTGGAACAGACAGTAATGACTGATTGCTGTCTTTCATAGAACAGTATGTTACATGCGCCATCCCAAAAGATACTGCTGAAAGGCTTGAGAGAACAAGTTCTGTTTTTCAAAACACATAGATATGGAAAGAACTTTAGTTGAAAATACAGAAGCAAAGGAAGATTTTACACGGATGTCGTTTTGGCTTTCCATAACCGGTTATTTCACAAGGAAGAGTCAACAGCTTTTTATCTGCAGTGAGACGTACAGTAACACGGAAATCACACAAAAATACCTAAGAAGAACAGAGGCTTCCAAGTTTATTAATGATTATAACACTGTAATTCTTAAAATGTGGAATGCAAATATGGACATTCAATGTGTTGCAGACAACTCCATTGCTGTTGCTTGTTATGTAACTTCGTACATTACAAAATCAGAGAAGATTGAAATTAAAGAGATGTGGCAGGAGATGTCTGAGGAAAAGAGTTTAATAAAAAGTTGTGCATCTTTAGTTTAAATATGCTATCACATAGGGAGATGGGTTCTTATGAATGTTGTGACAGGTTGTGTTCAGCCAGTTTATTCTCAAAGTCTAGGGGGATTGTTTGGGAAAGTCTAGGCCCAGCAAGAATGCAAAATAGAGTGTTAAAGTCTTTCCCATAAATTCAGTATCCAGTGGAGTTTGACCCAGAAGGTACTGACATTGTAAAATCCTACATGTTGGATACATACTTCCATAGAAGAAGTGTACATCTAGAAAATATGTGCTTATATGAAGTTCTTCAACACTACAGGCCCGATTCACAGAACTAACTTAAGACAAAATCCTAAACTTACTACCATTTTGGTATTCACAGAA
The DNA here is from genome assembly GCA_963921515.1 of Calotriton arnoldi. NCBI lineage: Eukaryota > Metazoa > Chordata > Amphibia > Caudata > Salamandridae > Calotriton > Calotriton arnoldi. Next base: position 668,562 of record CAWUFW010003731.1, on the reverse strand, counting down.
GGCACTTACTCATTTTGGTATTCACAGAAGGCACTTACTCATTTTGGTATTCACAGAAGGCACTTACTCATCAATGAGTAAGTGCCTTCTGTGAATACCAAAAATAAGTGCCTTCCTGTGAATACCAAAATGAGTAAGTACCTTCTGTGAATACCAAAATGAGTAAGTGCCTTCCTGTGAATACCAAAATGAGTAAGTACCTTCTGTGAATACCAAAATGAGTAAGTGCCTTCTGTGAATACCAAAATGGTAGTAAGTTTAGGATTTTGTCTTAAGTTAGTTCTGTGAATCGGGCCCTACAGGTACAAAAGCAATGTAATGGAAAACATAGAAGAAGACAAATTTGCAGTACTTGGATGTGATGGTTGTTTAGTGAGACATGCAAAAGGAAATTTAATAAACCACTGTTAGACTTGGCATCTTTTGGCGTGTTTCCCCTGACTTTTTGCTTTCTGACCTCCCGGTTTTGACTCTGTTTTTGCTGGTGTGATGATTCTGCGCACTTTCCTCACTGCGGTCCAGTGGGAAAGTGCAAGTGCTCCTGTATAAAATGCGTTATGGATTGGTGTTTCCATGATTGGCCTATTTGGTTTATGTGTCAGTCCCTTGTAAAGTGCACTGCGAGTGCCAGGGCCTATAGACCAAATGCTGTTGGTGGGCTGCAGCACTGGATTGTGCCACCCACGCAAACAGCCCGTAAAGTGTAACTCGGGCCTGCCACCGCAGAGCCTGTGCGCAGCCTGGGGCTGCCATGTCGACTTGGCAAGGGCACACACTTGCAAGTCCCTAAACCTTCCCTTTTGCTGCATGTTAGTCACCCCTAAGGTAGGCCCAAGGTACCCCTGTGGGCAGGGTGCGGTGTATGCGAGAGGTAGGACATGCCCGGGTGTGTGCGGCATGTCCTGATAGTGAATTACAGCCTAGTTCGTTTTTCACTATTGCAAGGCTACCTGTTCCCCCTAGGCCAGAACGGGCAGTTTTGATTATTACAGCTTATAATCCTAACTGACCCCGGGAACATGGTAGAAATTCGAGTTTAGTATGCCTGGACTCAGAATGATAAAATGCATCTTTTAGTGAAGTTGGTTTTAACATTCTGTGTTTGAAAATACCACTTTTAGAAAGTGGGTATTTTCTTGTCTAACCATCCAAGCCTGCCTCTGCGAGGTTGTGTATTCCGTGTCTGGAATGTGAGTGACAGGGGCTGGGGGATGACAGGAGACAGGGTGAGTCAGCGCAGGGCTGAATAGCCAGATCGACCTATAGATGGGTGGGAGGGGTCGCACCTGGGCCCTGAATAGGACAGTGCCTTCCCTCCACAATGCTGGCTCCACCTCCTGTGGTGCGTCTGATGTCCCTGGCCTACTCACTGAAAGAAGGGACGGAGACTTGTCAACAAAGTGCTCCAGAACTGGTTTGGACTAGGCAAAGGCCTCTCTGCCTTCAGAGAACAAAGGAATTTGGGATATAAATATTGGGGCCCTGACCCCATGAATTTAGATCTCGCTGGAATCAAGGAACCTGCCAAGACGAAGAGCTGGAAGAGCTGCCAGGAGGAGTACTGCCCCTTTGCTGTGTTGTTGCTTTGTTGGGTTGGCCTGCAGCTGCTGCTTCTGCCTTGGGCAGTGAAAGGACTGGACTGAACTTTCTACAAACTTGTGCTGAGTATCTCCAAGGGCCTGAAACCGAGCTGGCCTCCTGTTAAGAAGTCTCAGGGACTACAAAGACTTCACAAGCCTCTGGGTACCGCTTCTGGAACGCTGTTTCAGTCGCCACAGAGGAAGGGAACTGCAACCGACTCCGTCAACCGAATCCATCCCTGGCCGGGGACCTGTTTGCACCGCAGACCGCATCGCCCCGCTTCGCATCGCAACCCTGGTCTCACCGTGGACGACGTCCGACGCCGCCAACATCGAGCCGCTGCTTGCACCGTGACCTGTGGGCACCGCAGTTCGCATCGCATCGCTTCACTGTGCCAGCCGGACCAGACCCGACGCTGTCGCTGCAACTGGCTCAAGAGTCGTGACCTCACCGCATTTGGGGCACCGCTCGCACGTCTGCGACGCACCGCTCCGACTCGCACCGCTGTCCGACGCCAGCTCCCGCATTCCGGCTTGGTCGCCTGCATCGCAACCTGTCAGCACCGCATCGAGCATCGTCTCGCCCTGCATCGCACGCCTTGGACTCACCGACTCCGTCTGCACGACGCTCATCGAGCCGCTGCCTGCACCGCACCGAGGGACACCGCACCTTGCATCGCTCCGTCTTGCACCGCAACCGCGACGAACGCCGACCGGCTCGTACACTCCGTACCAGCCACAACGAGAAAAGGTACTGTGACCGAGTCTGTTCACGACTCTGCTGGCCCGTATCGACGCGGTCGGCTGGAACTGTTAGACTCTGTGGTTTTCAGCATCACGGTAGGCTCGGACGGAGCTACCGACTCGTACGAACTTTGCTTTTGTGCTATTCCTGCAAAGAAGAAGTTAACGTATCAAGTATTCATTCGTAAAGTATAGTATTGTGGATTTTTTCGTAATTGGTCTTGTCTTGAGTATATAAAATATTGGTTATTTTTCTAAACTGGTGTGGTGTCCGTTTGTAGTGCTTACACTGTATTACTGTTGGTTATGTGCAAATGCTTTACACACTGCCTCTGAACTAAGCCTGACTGCTCGTGCCAAGCTACCACAAGGGTGAGCAGGGGTTACTTCACGAGTGTAACAACCCTTACCCTGACTAGGAAGACGGGTCCCTACTTGGACAAAGGTGCAAGCCCTTGCCAACTAGAGATCCCATTTCTAACAACCACAGAAAACTTAGTTAGCATGCAAATCAGAATTACTTGGAGGCTATTACTGCTATGAAGATTCATTTAATGCTGTGAAAGAGAGTATTGAGTGTTTAGCCTTCTAACATTATATGCAAATCTTAACTGATGAGTTTCAGCAAGAAGAAACATTTGCTGTAAAGTTAGCTAAAGACAGTTCACAAAGCAGTCAAAGTTCTGCACCACTCGGTCAAGATCCTCTTCAGCCTATTATTGAAAATGAAGCTGCAATAGATATGAAGGAGGTGGAAAGTGCAATGGAACAGCTAGGCAAGAAAATACACATCTGGAGCAGTTAGTTGCACAACTCAATAATGAACAGAAGGACATTTATATGGGAGTAAAAGAAAATAGAACATGGATTTCTCTCCGAGAGGAAAGAATGCAATTGTTCATCCATTAAACCAATTCTATGATATATCAGTGGTCAAGCTGGCACTGGGAAAAGCTTTTTAATTCACATTATCATCCCTTACCTACAGAGGACAACACAATCAAATTTGTCGTGTGTAGTAACAGTACAAACTTGATTAGCTGCACACAGTATTAAAAGAATTACTCTACATCGAGTATTAATGCTACCTGTAGAACATGATAATGAACTGGAATACCGGAAGTCATCTGGTGAAGCATATCATGAGGTAGCAAGAGGTTTGAAAAAAATTAAGTTTTTAATTATCAATGAGGTAAGCATGGTTTCAAATGTAATGCTTGCCATTGTTCACTTATGAATGCAATAGATTTTAAGAACTGAGTACGGCATTTAATTGTATTTGGTGAATTACTGCAACTAACCCCTGTGAAAGAGGGCCTGTTTTAAGACACTTCTGCATGAATAAACTCATAATTCAATAGGGAGTATTAGAAATGTAAACATTTGGCCGAATTTCCTATACAAGGAACTACTGAGGAATATGCGTCAAGAGTCTGATGAGATATATGGGAATATTCTGAAGGATATTTGATTTGTACTTCTGACAAAGGAAGATAAGAGTACCTTAGAAACTCAACTTATCAAAAAAACTACCTACATCTAAGAAAATAGCAGCCACAGCTAATGTTCAATTAGATTGAAGAAGGAAAATCAATAGTTTGTTTAATGCCTATACTGCAAGAGTGCATCAATTTCAATGAAGAATTGCTAAAATTGGAGAAGAAAGTAATTTTCGAAGTTACAGCTATTGACAAAATAGAACACCAGGGAGTAACAATAGTGCTAAATGAAAAACAGCAAGGTAAACTGGATTCATTAGAGAAATCTGTATCTAAAACTGATGGATTAGAAAAGTGTTTACATGTGTGTAAAAACTGTAGAGTAAATTTGCTGCATAATTTAAATGTTGATTAAGGATTAGTAAACGGTAAAGTTATTGATTTCATAAATGTTCCAAATAGGAATGAGGTTGAGTACTTGGCCATAAAATGTGATCAGATTAATGGGATAAAACAGATTGGTCGATGCCTTGTACATGTTTTGCTAGTGAAAGACTTATATGTGCAGCTCCAGCATTTCCCGCTCTCTCGCTAGCGTATGCTGTAACTATCCATAAATTACAAGGTTTAAGTGTAGATGTAGCTTTTATTACTAATGGAAGTACTGTATTTAAAGAATGTATTGTCATGAGTTAGAACATTGTCCGGTTTGTTTTTTTGTTGATTTTGATGAAAACAAAGTTAGTGCTGATACTAGTTGTGCTAGAGAATACAATTGGTAAGAAGTGTATATGCTCCTCACTTAGGACAGTATCCTATTTATGAGAAAAAAAGAATCTGTCCTAAGTGGAAGCTTGGTAAGCAATCAATTGATGTTCCCCAAAAGAAGCAAAAAAAGATAAGGAAGAAGGTACTAAGATGAAAAAATAAAAAATTGACGGTGATATTGTAGGTTTTCAGCTAGAAAACAGTAATGGTGTAAACTGCAACAAATGTAGTTCTTAATGTACTCTTCCATTTACCGCATTTTGTAAATGAAATTTAACATAAAAGAGACAACAGAATCTACAACCATCTGTGTACTTTGCTGGAATTAATATTTAGTAATAGATCTGTAGTACATTCTGTTTCAGGCATTCCAGATGTGTTAGACATGCATAGTGGATCTTTACAATTTTCTCTCAACAGTCAACAAGACGCTCACAAATTTATTATGGTGATTCTTGGATGTTTGGAAGAAGTTAATACTTATAAATTATTTGGACTGAGTTACACATGGAACCATAATTGTGAAGATTGCTCCTTTGCAACTACTACTCAAATCAATTTGGAAAGATTTATCTACTTCACATTACCAGATTGTTAAACTGTGTCTTTTGACAGGCTAATCAAAAATGCAAACCAAAATTTGACCTGCTAGATCAGATTGTATGTCTACCTTGCGGAAACAGAAACGTGGAAAATACACTATACTGATGCTAAAACGATGCAGAGCTGATGGATCAAAAATAAAAACTGACATTACAAACTTCGAAGCAGGAAAAAATTAAATTTCTGGAAGAACGTAGACAGCACTGACTACTATCTTTCATGAAGGACATAATATAACTTCACGACACTACACTGTGTCTTTAAAAATTCAACTGGATGGACAGAATGCAACAACAGCAAACTCTCTTACAAACAAAAACAACCTTTCAAACTTCCAAATTCATATCTCTTCTTTTTTCAACCAAAGTTTTATGATTAGCATTTAAAGAGTGGTATACGGTTTTTGTTTTTATGGATGACCAGTGCATAAGATGTAATTCGGACTAGCAGGGGTGATGTCTTCAAAATAGAGTCCGAAATCTGAACACGTATTACATCTATTTTGTGTAATGGACTATTTCAGCATCATATCATCTTTTGGGGGGATATATTTGTTTATATTAGTTGAGTACCTTTAGCTGGAATAACTTATTCAGTGTTTGTAGTGAGTGTGATGCATGGTATGACTTATTTATAGGGTAATACTGTGCAGTTCTGTTTTTCTTTCGACAATCTATATGATTGCTTTTTCTCCACTGTTCAACGATGATTATTCATACAGTACATTGTGTTCGATGTACAAGTATAAATATTGAGAACAGTAAAAAATAAAATGATTTGTTTAAAGTGTTTTACTGTGTTACAGTTGTGTACTGCTTGTATATTAACATAAATGTCAATTTTTCAGTAATTTGAACTTTACTCTGAAACTTTAAAATATGGCATATTTACATGCATTTCTGTTTTCTCTCTTTTATAACCGATCAATGGATTCAAATTCTGAAGATATTTCGGTAGTCATTTCTGTATATAATTGTTATAAAATATATAAATATACAGAGTATCAAACACCCTAGGACTCACTGATGCATACAGTAACATACCTTAGTTACAGACACGTTATAGCTAGGTTCAGATTTTACACTCACAAAACCATAGAAATTAAGCAGTTATAGTTGTCTCATGTAACTCTAACTTGTGAAATAAGGTAACTATAACTCATGCCCTTGCCGTGCACTGCTAAGTATCCCACATATTACGTGCTCATGACATCTTCTGTGACATCATTAAAATATCCCTGCAACATATACAGTGCAATAATTGACGGGAAAACTGTGCATGGGGGGCACAAGTTAATGTTACCTTCGATCATGAGCTATATTAACTTGAGTTAACTATAACTATAACTCCTGAAGTTTTTTTCAGTGAATATATATATATATATATATATATATATATATATATATATATATATATATATATATATATATAAACACAAACAACCAACTCCCACAGGGTGATCCATGGAAGAAGACACAGACTCAAGGCAGGTAAGATACGGCATCTGTTTAATTGATCAGATCAGCCTCACTCCCAAAATTAAAAAAGAGACGTGTTTCGGCTTGCTGGAAGTCTTTGTCAATCTGGTTAGCGCCATATTTGCAGCAATCTTTATAGCCCATCCCACTTAAGGCATCAATAAACATAGAGAGCATACTGAGAGTTTCGAAAACACATTACAAACCCTGTGATAAATATACAGGTTTTCTATGTGTGAATGTCAGCAATTTAACAAGTAAAAAATCATGCAGTGATTTCTAAATTGTATTGTGCAAATATTCAACCGATTTGATTTACATGCATATAAACATATATAGAATAATGAACAAGTCCTCCGCCCTGGTTGGAAATTGGGTTACATATACATTGCGCCGCCAAACCCCCATTACGTGTCGCCTGAGAAATAAAAAGCAAATTGTATTGCGTGCTTTAAAAATGAAACATGCTGTTGAGTTTCCCCGCAAAATACTCAATTAGTAGTACCCTTTAACCCAACATAATTGTCAGCTCAGTGAACGGATCCGCCAGCTAGTGGCCCCTGACCTCTCTTACAAGAACAAAGTTCACTTTAGCCCAGTCTTTGCAGTCTCCGATATAAACATAAATCACGGAAGGCATCGGGACAGGATAGATAGCAGCCGCTGCCACGGGAGCTCAACTTAAACACATAATGTGAATACCTGACTAAAGTGTCAGCTTCCCAGCGCGTTCTTCGCCCTCAATGGGACTACCATTCCCAAAATGCAACATGCCGACACTGAAATTAGCGGAGTTTCACTGGCAAAGGACCAAAATTAACGTTCGTTTTATGAAAAGGTAACAAACTCGATAGGGTGCTGAAATTGCATAGCAATGCCATGTGAATAGTCAATAGACGGGGAACCAAGTCTCAATGTCCTGATAATCAGTAGCATGTGAAATTGGATTCAAATCAGGCACAAGTTCGAGGTTCAGGGAGACCGATGAACAAAAGTTGAATTTGCCAAACATACCCCACCGCAACGGCATAGGCCATCCGCAGTGCCCAGTCACCAGGTGGCGCCGGTCTCCTGGGCAAGGCATTTCTTGCTTATATATATATATATGACAGGAAAGAGTCCCAGCATTGCTGATCGCATCCACCACTGTAAACACTATGTAATGGTGGTTTCAGTTTGTGCAATTTGGCTTTGGAAAAAGACCTTGTGGTCGAAATGCATTGCCATTAAATTCAATACAACCAATTTTGTGACCACGATCCTGGAGTGCGAGTATTTCTTGGTGTTACACTCATCAATACTAAGTTTTCCTTGGATATATATATATATATATATGAAATGTATATAGACCGTTTGCTCATAACACGTCAGTGTTATGCTGTTGTGCTCTCAATAATAACTCTACTTCTTTGAGCTTATCAAGTGCAGCAACTTCTCTTTGTAATGGAATATACATATATAAAAAAAACAATTTGTTCTAAAAATTTCCCCGGGAGTTGTACTGGATCTCCGGCACACGCCTAAAAATAAAAAGCAAATTAAGCATGATCTCCTGGGGGCTTATTTATTCTAAAAGGGGGGCCTCTTGGACCCCTGGTCCCCAGGACCACGCAACCCCCCTCCCAGGCCGTTCTTGGCCCTGGGGACAGCCACCTCCCTGACGCAGGCACTACCAGAATAAAGGAGGGGGGCCATGCTGCCCCCTCCTGGGGCCATAGATGGCCCTGGGGACCAGCACCCTGCAGGGCTGGCTCCTGCTATGTCCCATGGTGCCCATCCCTGGGACATAGCTGTTTTCTGTGAGTTGGCAGGAGCTTTACCACTCCAGCCAAGCCACAGCAAATGCTCTGCATTATAAATGCTCTTGCTTGCTGGAAGCTGAGCAGAATTGCTTTCACACACAGGGAGCTGCCTTTCCAGCAGCTCCCTGTGTGTGATAGCAATGCCGGCAACCCTAGAAGGCAGGGAGCTGGCAGGGACCTCAGGGCATCCAGGCTCCCACGCGGTCCCCAATGAAAGACACTAGGTGCCCTGGGTAGGACCAGGGAACCCAGAATGGAGGCTGGGGTCTCCGAGGCCGAAATCACCCAGGAGGGCGCGGCACCTCTCCCATAGTCTTAAAAAAATATGTAAATATAAAGGCTTGACCCCAGGGGAGGGGTTCCCATGCAAAAATCAGCCCGGGAGGGGGCCTCTTGGCCCCTACCCAACTTTAAAAAAAAAAAAAGTTTGGGCCCGGGGGCTGGGGTCTCCGAGGCCAAAATCAGCCCAGGGAGGGAGTCGTGTCGCCCCCCTCCCCATTCCAAAAAGCCTGGCCCTGGGGGATGGGGTCCCTGGGGCTGAAATCAGCCCAAGGAAGGGGGCCTTGCTGTCACTGTATTGATTATCTCCAGAAAAGCCTGCATACATAGAAGTCTTACGCGAAAGGGACAGAATCCTTTTCACTCCCTTGCCTCGCTGCCACCTCCAATAAATCAGTTGGGTTGATAACCATACCTCCTTTGTGTGCCGAACATTTCACCAAACTATAATGTTACTTTTGTTTTTTTGAGTGTATATATGTATATATGTGTTGTGTGTGTGTGTGTCTGTCTCTTGTTGTTATAATTTATTTGTAACATATCATTTTCAACAATTCAAAGGTTTGACATTTTTTGATTACTAACAACTTAGTAGGGATGGCTTCAACGACATTATGGACCCACATGGCTGGTATGGGCCTGAGAGTCTAACTTCCAGACAAAGCTGGGGAATGTGGCACCCTGATGAATCAGGCTATACTCATGCTTCAGCCACTCACGGCTCCCTTGCCTACATAGATTATCTGCTTTTGCCAGCAAATTACCTCCCTTGTAGCTCGGAATCCCAGATCCTTCCTCGAGGAATATCCGACTACGCACTGGTCACGCTACAGTTTAACCTGTCCCCTAGGGGTCCCTGCCCTGTCTGGTACCTTAACGCCTGGTTCCTCCAGGATGCAAAGTTCACAGACCACCTATCCACTGAATTCCGAGCCTTCGTTGAGATTAACGCTGCTCTGTGGAATCTGCCAAAACCCTATGGGAGTTGGGTACGACATATATGAGGGGTGTGTCCTGCTCCTTCCTCAGTGGAGCTGATCATGAAAAAACACCTTTGAATGGCTGTGCTCGAGACCTCATCAAAACATTTTGACTGCAGGGATCCAGGAACAACTACGGCCCTGGAAAAACGCCAGACAGATCTAGATACAACTTTGTTGTGCCAACTATGTCTGGACGAGGCCCGCAAATGCAGGATGGCATCCACACGCTGGTTATATGAATGGGGTGACAAGTCGAGCAAACTATTGCATTGGCTTGCCACACACCAGGCAGAGAATAGAGTAATTCCCAGCATTATGGGGAACTCCGGGGCATGGGTGGAGGATTCTGGGGAATTTCCGATATCTTCATCCAATATTATGAGGAGTTTTATACTCCTAAGCCACGCCTTGGTGCAGCTGCAACGACCCACTTGATGGAAGAGCTTCCTTTGCACTGTCTGTCCTCTCAACATAAAACTGCTCTGGACCAAGATATCAGCGTAGAAAAAATTGGGGAGAAACTGGCAGACCTTAACCCCGGGAAAACCCTGGGACCCAATGGATTCCCTGTGGAGTTTTATTGCCGGGTCAGCTCTGACTTGGTTTCGCCCCTCCTCAAGATATATACTGAAGTAATATCCTCTGGTCTCTTCTCCCCAGAGATTTACCAGGCCACTATTGTGGTTCTTCCCAAGTCGGGTCGCTCCCCAACCACGTGTACCTCTTTTCGTCCCATATCCCTCATTAACCCCGAGGTCAAATTGTATACTAAGATCTTGGCTAACTGAATCCTAAAGATCCATCACGCCCTGGTCCAGCTGAACCAATATAGGTTTATTCCCCGGCATAGTACCAGACACTATATCTGTCGCATACATATAGCATTGTCCCGTATCAGAGCTATCAGAGGCCACACAGCTCTCCTGTTATTGGACTTTGAAAAAGCTGTCGATACAGTGGACTTGTCATACCTTGATGAAGTGCTGGGCGGTATGGGCCTCGAACCTCGGTTCTGAGCATATGTGCAGGTCCTCTATCTAGGTGCTTGGGCTCGGGTTAATGGCGTCCTATCGGACGCCTTTCCTGTGCGGAGAGGTAAGAGGCAAGGGTGTCCATTGTGCTCACTCTTGTTCACCCTCGCAATTAAGCCGCTTGCGGTGTGGATCTGGTTGGACGCTCAGGTATGGGGATTCGATTGGGTGTTTGCAATGGAGGATCAGATAGCTTTGTATGCGGACAATGTCCTTTTGCTTATGTCAAAACCGGCTGAGACGAGGCCTAGAGTGCTTCAAGTACTTAATGTTTTTGGGGAGGCTTAGGGGCTTCAGGTCAACTGGGGCAAATCCCTATTGGTTCCGATACATGTGGACCACCGAGACGAACACTGGCAATCATTAATCCCGGTGCCTGCAGTCAGTTTTCACTACTTGGGGGTGCATGTCTCCTGGGAACCAGACCTGGTGTGGAGCCTGAATCTCACCCCAGTGGTGTGCAGGGCCAAAGAAGACCTTATGCGTTGGCTTAATATCCCTCTCAGCCCCATGGGTAGGATAGTTTTATATAAAAAGATGATTGTGTCCAAATTCCTGTATGCATTACAAAATTATCCCTTCCACATTCCACAATCATGGTTCGAATCTGTTCTGGCACTGGGTTGCAGATTTATTTGGGCCGGAGGCACCCCTCAGGTGGCCTTTGGAAAATGTACCCGGGCAATGTATGAGGTTGGATTGGCCATGGCGGACATATGACTATAATACTGTACTGCCTATTTGCTTCCAATTAATGATCCCACCGCCACTTGCCCAACCGCCCCCGCTGCTAATCACACTGCCAATCCCCTAGACACGGACTTCTTCCTTACCATTGCTCACTCACCTCCCTTGGACCCAAGACCCACAACTCCCCTTCCTAACCTCTTGACCGGAAGCAACAATGACCTGACTCCTCACGCCCAATCTATCCCCACTCCCAACCCCAATGAAGCCACTCAATCCCATAACCTAGTACCCTCTCCTTCCTCAGACCCTACTCATACACTGCCCCGGTCGAATACAACATGCCCTTTCAGCACCCTTACCCAGCTACTGATCTGAGTGGAACAGAAAATAGACTCCCTAGTGGCAGATATACTACACCTTCAACAAAAACTTCCCAACCGGATTAAACCGCCCTGCTCACACACTCCGGGTAACTGCACACCTTCCCCCCATCCAGCCCCTGCCATGGCCCCTCTTGGCACCCCATGGCTGACCAATCCTATGAGGAATCAGGCACATCGACCTAGCCGAACTCTACGACCCATTTCAGAACGAGAAGCAGATGATATCAACGACTCTTGCCTTGAAAGTAGCCAGAACTCGGCCCTGTTTGCTTTTCCAGTTTTAGTGAGCACTAATAGAATCCCTAAACATGTCCTCTCGCCCAGACCCCTTGCTCAATACACTCCTATACATACAGCACACACCAACATTGAGGCGCCCCGGCCTCTGTCGCGCATGCTCCTCAACTGTAGATTAGCAGTACAACACGCCACCAATATTGCTGAAGTTATACTCACGGAAGAAATTGACATTGCATTCCTCACTGAATCCTGGCTCAACGAACACTCTACCCCCATCCTAGACCTTCTCACACCTCCAGGCTACAACATCATCAGATACGACAGACCGATCAAAACAGGTGGCGGCCTAGCTATCATTCATAAAGAAGGAATTCAGCTTACCAGATTAAAATCCACAGAATACCTGACTCTGGAGTACCTGGGTGTTGAACTTACAGTCAAAGGGCTAACCTAAGCATTGGACCAGGAACATCAAAGGAGTCCCCATAACTGAACTGGAGTCCAGGATTCATGCCCATCTACAACCCCAGCCTTCCAATATGATGGCAGATAACCTCACAGCCCACTTTAATTCCACAATGACAGCGGTGTTAGATCAAGTAGCACCACTCAAACTCAAACAGTTGAGAACTACTAAATCTAAATGTTGGTTCAACGTAGAGCTTAATAACGAAAGAAGACAACTCAGACAATCAGAAAGGACTTGGAGACTAAACCCTTCGACCCTTCACCCAGCGCAACTTAGATCAACCCGACTGGCATATAAAAAACACATTTTTAAAGAAAAGGCCAACTTCTTCCGCAGCCAACTAGACCAGGCGAAGAATAGACCTAGAGAACTCTTCAACATTGTCAAAAGTCAAACAAACGGCACACCCCCACAAGATATAAAAGCCACCAATGACCGATGCGAAGAAATCGCCAGCTTCTTCACAGATAAAGTCTCAAAAATTGACCAATCCTTCATCCAAACTTCAAATCCACCCTCCCTCGCAACCTGCCCCCCTTTAACCACCCCTGACCAAACAGATCAAAATCTTACCACGGACAAACAGGCCCGCTTCCAACTGAAAAATGATGCTAATTGGTCGAACTTCGAACCCATGACGGAAATCGAAGTCTTCAATATAATTGCAAGCTTAAAGCCTACTTCCCACACTATGGACCCCCTCCCATCCACAATAGTAAAAAAACTCAACCACATCATCGCCGCTTTCTGGACAAAAATCATCAACTCCTCTCTCACATCAGGTTGTGTCCCAGACTCCCTTCAGCTAGGACAAATCACACCGATACTCAAGAAACAAGAGGCCAACCCCAACGAGCCCAACAACCTCAGACCTATCTCCAACCTTCCGTTCCTAGCTAAAACATTGGAGAAGTGCGTTCTCCAACAACTTAACAAACATATTGATGACTTCAACCTCCTCGACACCTTTCAGTCAGGTTTCAGGAAAGGATGTAGCACCGAAACAGTGATGCTCAATATTGCAGATGATATCCACAGAGCTTTAGATGAAGGTGAAGCCTGTCTCCTCATCCTTATTGACTTATCAGCAGCATTTGACACAATAAACCATCAAGCTTTACTTGAGACTCTGAAGAGGCAATCTGGCATTAATGGCACAGTACTAGAATGGTTCACTTCCTTCCTTCAGCACCGTTCGCAACAGGTCAAAATCAATTCCTGTCTCTCTGTACTAACACGTGTCAAACTTGGAGTCCCGCAAGGATCGATTCTCTCACCATCCCTCTTCAATCTCTTCATGGAACCCCTTGCAATTATTCTGAAACAAGCAGGGGTTCAATACCACCTTTATGCAGATGACACTCAAATATACTACAAAATCAAATCACCCAGTGACGTCAGACACCTCAATGGCACGCTAACCAAGATCCAAGCCTGGTTTAATGCAAACCACTTAAAACTGAACCCGGACAAAACCGAATTAATACTGTTCTCTTCGAAAAATAACCACCAAACAATTCAAGCCTGGCTTAAGGAGCTTGATGCCCTTAACTGCTCCCTCGTCCTATCCGACTCAGTAAAGTCTCTAGGCATTACCCTAGACAAGAACTTGTCAATGAAGGACCACATCAAGAACTCTGCAAAAAGTGCATGTTACTCTCTAAAACAACTCAAGAAAATTAAACCTTTCATTCCTCAAGATGATCTCAAGACAATTGTACAATCCCTAGTCCTTGCTAAACTGGACTATGGAAACGCCATCCTAACAGGGTCACCAAAAGCTCACCTAGCCCCACTAAGGTCAGTCCTTAACATGGCCGCCCGACTCATAACTGGGGGAAAAAGATTTGATCACATCTCGCCAACCCTCAACGCACTCAACTGGCTTCCCATGGAAGGTAGATGTACTTACAAACTGGCCTGCATCACACACAAGGCCCTTCACGCCCAATCCCCAAACTACCTAAACAGCAAACTAGTAAAAGCAGGAAAATCCAGAACTATGAGAAGCACCAACTCACTTCTTCTCATCCCTCCGAAACTGAAAAAGAAAACGACCCAATGCCGGTCCTTCTCTGGCAACGTACCCAGGATGTGGAACGCACTCCCTATTGGCCTCCGATGCAACCCCTCCTTCGCTTGCTTCAAAAAGGGCCTCATACTCCTTCTCCTCAACCAATACTCTACCGACCAAGTCAACCATCCTAGGCATCTATAACCGAATGGACTCCCCACTCACTCTGACCTTCAAGGATGGTGTTTATCTGACTTTGTTATCCACCTACGTCTTTTTCCCCTCTCTGGATACATTAGTATTATGTCTTTGCTTATATCTCGATGCACCCTCATGTCCTGTGATGTCATGCAATCTTTCTTTTCCTTTATGTATGTAAAGCGCTCTGATACCCACGGGTCTAGCTAGCGCTATAGAAAACTCTAAAAATAAAAATAAAAAATAAAATTGGGTGCATGGGGGTGGGACGACCTGACCTATAGGGGTGAGTTGGACATTTTGGGACTCGACATTGTGCTTCACGTCTTGTATGGTGGCCCAATTCGCTCTGCTATTCCCGAGATCACTAAGGTAGCCGTCAAGGTGTGGAGTGGGTCCTCTGCTGGCTGAGATTGGATCGCAGACTCACTGCAGAAACCCCGCTGTGGGTGGGTAGGTGATTGTCTCAAGTGTCCACTCTGGAGGGATTTAGAGGGGTGGGGTTCTATTGGAATATCACGTCTTGGGGACGTTTGGGGCGGTCAACACACGAGGTCCTTTCAGGAGCTCCAGACATAATTTCAAATGCCATTCTCCCAGTTTTACCGTTACCTACAACTCCATCATGCCCTCCATACCTACAGTGACGAACTCCATGATCTCCCCGAATGTAGTCCCCTGGAAAATAAAATCCTCTTGGGCCCCCTGGGCAGGGGTAGGATATTCCATATTTACAAGTCCCTTGAGATACATTCGCCGACTTCTTTGCTCACGCTGAAAGAATGTTGGGAGGGGTGGGTGGGGCCCTTGTACGATACGGACTGGCAAGATGCCTGCATGGCATATCATATCTTAGCTGTTTCCACCAGACTCCGCTACATTCAATTTGAATACTTTCACCAGGCCTACATGACCCCTCTACACTTATGGAGGGTGGGGCTGAAGGACTCCCGAGCATGTCATAGGTGTAAAAATCAAACAGGGGTTTTCTTTCATGTTGTGTGGCAATGCCCTGTGATACAGAGATATTCGTCTGCTATCTTAACTGTGTTGTCTGCTGTGGTGGGTTTGACTGTTAAGGTTGATCCAAAAATTGTTCTGCTTGGGATCCTGGATGAGTTGAGTGGACCAAGGGAGGACAGGACCTTGGTGGGCCTGGGCACGCTCCTAGCTAAACGCGACATTGCTCGCAATTGGACTTCCCCGCTGGCCCCCTCGATAGAGCTGTGGACTAAAGGGATGGATTGGTGTGGGAAAATGGAAGAAACAATTCATGAAGCCAGAGGATGCCCCAGTAAATATAATAAAGTATGGAAGAAATGGGGGGACTATCATGGACTGGCGATTTAGCCATCATCTACAGTAATTTTCTGTCTAAGTGGGGAAATTATTTTGTGCGATTTGCTTTCACCCTATTTGATTTTAATGATGCAATTTATATAGCTTTTTCTATTGTACAAGGCAAATGATTTGTTGTTAACCCATAAAATGTCAATAAAACGTTTCTATAAAAAAAAGAACACAATGGCCTGCTCATTTCCTTGGACACACTTCTCGGTTATCCATACATACTTGCCAAAAGGACATAAGCCATTCACATACTTTAAATTACATTGAGTGTGTTTTTTTCAATGGGATATGAAGGGTATTTTGGTCAATTCTAATTAATTATCCATTTGCACTTTTACATTCTTATTTATGGAGAAGATATGATTCGCCCCCACCCACAGGCTACTGACATGCATAAAAATACCATCCTCAATGCCTTCCTCAAAACACATGCCGTACCGAAGAAGAAATGTCGATGTGTTTGTTTGACCACTATCCAATATTACATGTTGAAAGCATGGCATGCAAAGCATCCCAATGTGTGCTGCATCTGAGCTCAATGTAAAAAATGATCATGCATGCAGGTTTGCACAATTAAATGAAAATAATTCAACCTAAACTCCTTCTGCGGCCATCTGACATCATGGAGGCATACTCTGGCACGGCATGGAGCCTTTGCCCAGAACTAATTTTTCAATTCCAAATTTTCAAACAGTCACAAAGTGCACCTTTTGACTTGTTATCCAATTGATGATAATCTACTTACAATTTATTAATGTGATTGACTTTTGTTGCTCCTACTGTACCGCTTCACCTTAATTTTCACTTAACATTTTTACCCTTGCTTGACTTTTAGGGTATTAATTCTTTATAATTTCTGATCAAAATGATTAAATTTTTGTTTTTTGCTTGTTCAGAAAAATGTAATATATTTTATCAATACAGAGTATTTGGGTTTTCTTATGCTATTATTAATTTAAAAATACAAGTTCCCAGAATCATTTTGATGTCACATTTTAGCTGAAAGTTAAGGCTGTCTTGTCTGTGGCATAGCTACCGGGAGGTGGTGGTAAAGTGTGGTTATGAAGCTTATTGCTTCACTTAGACAAAATGATTTTGCTTCTGTAGTGTGCACCAACCTCCTTAAGTAATAATCAAATATCTTCCACCCTTATAGATAACATGTTCTATGAGAAATGGTTTAGGAATAATATATACTAAAGTCTAACACATAATCCACATTATCATGGAGAACTGTGAATTATTACAAAATAATATAAATGTTTAGTGAAAAATAATAACTATTCATAATTTGCAGAGAAAAAAGGACAAGTGATTTTTTAATAATTATAAAACATACATTTACACAAAACTAAAATAAATCTACGTTCTAAAATATTACAACTTTTCTAAAATTCTAATTGCTTAAACTACATTGTAAAATACCTTGTAACACTCTATTTATAATATAAAAACCCCAAATAGCTAATCAATGCTAAAATGTAATAACACATATAAATGCAAGCTAAAAATTGTCTAATACTTATATTAACTAACACACACTAAAACATTTCCCCCTCCCTCTAATGCACACATCTAAAATATTAAAACCTATCCTATGTAATTAAAGATATATACTAACTAAAAATAAACTACAGATAAATCTAATATAAACTATATCTACATTATCTAAAAATATCAATCAAACAAATGTTGTACTATTAAGAAATCACAAACTATTATAAATGCAATATCAGAAGTCTCTAAATTTGTTGCCCAGTGCTTAGACTGCATCCTGGCATGCTCAAATTATTATTGTCATTTAGCTCATTTGTTTTTTCAGACTTTTACAGTACTTAGATATATGTTGTAGAAATGTGTTGTTCTTCTTCCTCATTTTCATTACAGCACATCTTCGTTTATGTTTTCCACTCTGTGGTGCTGGGGTTGTGAGCCTCCTCTTGATGATTGTGGTAGTGCTAATGTAGCATACCCTAATGTGCAGGGCTGAGGTTGCCAAGGTGTTGTCGCTGCTGATGTTCCCTGGGTTTGTGCAGATCTGGACAGATCTTCCAGCTTCACAAATACGACTCATTTTTCGGAAGCCTCAAGCCATTGCTTCCAGGATCTGAAATCTTGCTTTACAGTTTACAAACTGTTTTTGCTGCTGGTCTTTCATATTATCTATAGAAAATAAAAGACAATTACATTGTAATCTATGTTTTTTCACATTAAAAAAATAATTATTTCACATTAAGGTTCCTGTTGATGTGAATAACAAATATGTTCTGTCTGCAAAACAAAAAACAAATGATGGTTATTTGAAGGATGTAACAAATTCTTTATTATTACTTCATTGAAATTGCAATTTTTGTACGCCAACAGATTCATATGCAAATTTACTATGCTGTTATAATGCAAGATTATGACACAATTGGTGATACATATAGATCTTAATTAAAGAGTTACTTTTGACCATTCCATAAGTAATTTCTGTAAGATTGATACATAAATTACATGTTTATTTATGCCGCATAAATATGTTTTTACTTAAATTTGTTATGCAAGTCTGTACTTTCTGATTACAAAGTTTATTGAATTAGTTTCACCCTAATTCCTTTTTGTTCTGTTTTCTCAGGTATACATACTCTTTCTTATGAAAATAACATTGCCAATTGCTCTATACATAATTTGACACATGGTTATATTCTCAAAATTCTGGAAAAAATACGTTTTAAATAAATTTCAGTTCCTTTCATATAAAATACAATTGATAAATTAGTAACCTATATTATATTATGTCGCAAGCTTACTATTTGAAGCTGATGAAAGTAATACTAGAATTTGGATTAAAACAAAGCAAGAAGTATGTCTCAAATACACAATGCATGCCAAGTTATAATATGTCAACATATTAGTTTTGTAATTTAAAAGTTTCCCTTCAAGTTAAGAACAAAGTCTTACAACATTGCATACACTAGCACTACTCTTGTACGGGTGTAAGTGTTGGTGCACGCAGACAAATATGTCAAAGTAGTTGCCAAATTTAACTAAATTGACACATCTTATTATATATGTTAGTGGTGTGCTCTTTACTTATGCTGTCACTCTTGCCCAAACATTCTACCAACCCATACATTCTTGATCAAGAGGGTAAGGATTTTCTATTAAACATGTTTTTATACAGAAAAATGTATCTTTTGATAAACCAACAACTGAAATACATGTGTTCTGTAGTAGTTATATGTGTACTCCTATGCAATACACAAGGAATTCGTATCCAAACAATAAAATGTGAAAAATACATTGTGCATATATCATGCCCTCGCATTGCATATTACATCAGTCATGACGTCTTATATGACATAATTTATAATATGACTGTAAAATTTGCAATAAAAGTATTGATGAGAAAACTGTGCATGGCAGGGGCGCAAGTTATAGTTACCATAGGGCACGAGTTCTGGTTTCTTGAGATAAGAATAACTATAATTGCTGAATTTCAATTGTTTCGTGTGTGCAAATTCTGAACCTAACTATAATTTCCATGTAACCTATGTTTCTTTAGTGAATTTCTAAGGTTTTTTTCAATTTCTATTTCCTAACTATAACATGGCTATAACCTTTGTTTTTTTCAGTGTGTGTATATATATATATATACATATACACATGCTGCCAATAACTGAGGAGCTTTGTACCTCCTTGCACGTCTTAAGGATTTGTAGGGCCCTAGAAAAACATACTAGTATGGCCCTCTATTTGAAATAACTTTACATTTATCACACATTTTCCACTAATTCAAGCCCTTCTGATGCCAAACAATTTAGAAATATTTTTTAAACTTTCAGAAACAGGGGTATTCAAAAACAGCCAAACGATCAAGCTTGCATTGTGCCCACCAGGATAATGGCACTAAAAGAAAGCATGAACAAGTATTGTCTAGGACCATTTCTTTTTGCACTTGTGCTAAGATTTATTTTGTCTCGCAAACATTTTTTAGCGTCTAACCAGTCTGTTCTACAATTGTAGGAAATACAACATAAGCGTGACTTGAGGGATACTTAGTGTAGTAGTGCCTAATATAGAAATATGCCATGTGCACATTGGACATTTTACCTTTAACTGCTGGATATTTATAATCACAAATAAATCTACTTTACAAATCCCAGTCTTGAACAACACAGATTACCAAAGTACTGCTCCCCGGATTTCTCCACTGCTGTAGCTGATATATGATAATTTCCTCCGCAATTCTCTTCCACTGCCTTGCCCCTCCTCTCATCTTTTGCTTTGAGCACTGCTCTGGCTAGGCAGTGCCCTCTGGCTTGGAGTAAGAGAAATGGGAGGGGCAGGAGATAGGCACAGAGAGGAAGAGAAAGGGTTGAGCTAGAGTGAGTAAGGTATAGATATATAGACACATTTGAGGTATAGAGAGAAGAAGTTGAGAGAGATGTTAGGTAGATGGAGGAGAGATACAGAAAACTGAAATAGAAAGAGCAGTGAGGGGCACAGCGAGTGGTGAGGTTGAGAGAGATGAGAGGGAGTAGGGGATAGAAGAGAAGTAGTATTCACAAACATTTATTGAGTGGCAGGCTAGGAAGTGAGAGACAGGAAGAGAAGTGTATGCAAAAAAAGATGAGGCAGACAGAGGCAAGGTATAGAGAATAGTGGAGAATAGTGAAAGACACGAGGAATGTGCATAAATCTGGACAGGGAGGTAAAGAGAGGTGAGGGAGAAGAAAGAAGAGAGGAGTGACAAAGGTATATGAGGCAGACAGAGAGGTAGAGAAGTAGAGATAGGTGACAGGTTGTCTGAAGGGGAAATAGATGAGTGAGATAGAGAGAAGGGCAGGGATTAAGTGATTGGTGAGGTAGAGATCAAATGCCAGACAGAGCAGTAAAGAGTGGAGTAAATTAGAGAAAGGTGGGGAGAGGTAGAGTGAGGCAAAGTAACAGCAGAAGGTAAGAGTATGTTAGACGACAGAAATAGAGAGCAAGCGATAAAGTGGGGTGAGCAAGATGGGGAGAGAGGTATGATAGAGCAAGACATAGCGTCATTTGGAGAAACAGAGGCAGATGGAAATGTAGAGAGTGGCAAGGTAGGGATAGGTAAAGAGAGACATTGAGAAGAAGTCGTAGAGAGGTTAAGAGAGGGGAGAAAAAGACTTCTGACTGTCCCCTTCATTTTATCAGGAGCCCCTTGAAAGGTGGGGTCCATGGGCAATTGCCCACTTTGCCCATGACTTAAAACGTCTCATCAGTTTTTAATTCGGAGACCCGGCAGGACTCACCCACTTAAGGCCCTGATGGAGGGGCATGGGGGAAATCCATGGCAATAAAAATATAGAGCGACTAGTGCCCTCCAAAAGGGGGTAAGATGACCTGTAAGCCAAAGGTGGTGGGGCCAGGGGCGAGAAGTGCAGAAATCAGTGTCCTACTTCCAAGGAGGAGAGGGAAGGAGGGGACTCAGTGATATGCAAAGGGTGTGGTGGGTTAAAAATCGGTAACCTGAGGGCGGGTATATCAGTGACCTGCAGAGAGGAAGAAGAAAAGGTCTGAGTAGGAGAGGGAGCACTGAGAAGCAGAGGGTCAGTGATCGGCAGTGAGGCGATTAGATAAGTTACCCTCAGAGAGAAAATCATTGAGTTCCACTGAAAGGGAGGGGGTCGGGCAAGTGAGATGAGAAGTTAGGAAGGGGCTCAGTCAGTGATGTTTATCTAGCTGGAGAGGAGGTCACTGGCATGCAGGGAGGCGTCAGATCAGTAACTTGCATGGGCACCATCACCCTCAATGTGCCCTGGCTCTGCAAAGCTTCTCTTATCTCTGACGAAAGCAGTGACTGTAAAGTAGAGCACAGCCATCGTGCAAACCTGCGTGTGCCCTGTGCGACTGTGGATGGGTGACTGGTCAGCACCCAGTTCAGTGTTCTTCTAGGCTCCATTGCCCTAAAATGAGTGGAGTTCAAGCAAGTATCACTGTGAGACCTACGAGACACTGGCCGGGGACTTCCTCGCGACCACAGGGGCGCTTGGCACAAGCTCAGTTTCTCTGCACACGCACGGGCCATGCATAGAGACCTCCCATCTTGGCACCAGAGCTGGCAGATCAAATCACCATCCCTGGGGGCAGGCTGAGTTCCAGCCGGGGTCTCACCGGGTCACGAAGCACGCGTGCCATGGCTGTGATGAGAAAGAACTATTTTCCCTAGCACCGGAAGCACGCCTCCGTTCCGCTGCAACTGATGGACCACTCTACATTTCCAAGCACCAGAAGTGCCCTAGATGGCCTGGCACATATGGGCCCCTCTACTCACCCGGGTTTAAAACACACATCACTATACTGCGTTTTAGGTAGGACACACCGTGGCACTGTTACTTGTTTTCATCTATAGCAGAGCAAAAACCAATTCAGCCCTATAGTCAGCTTATGCTTACTGCCGAAACAAAGATTTTGAGTGTGTTCAATGCCACTGCCCTCGTGCCCCCATGCGCTATCATTTACATGTCACCTTGCCCTGTCGCTTGCATGTCACCCACCGCTTTAAACAGGCAGGACCTGTGCGGTACGGAGTACCTACACTTCTTTCATGTGAAAGGGAAAGTATCAGCACTTCTCAGCAATGCTGCACTACGTTTAACAGGAGAGTACTGGCACTTCTCAGGATCAAATAGGTACTCTAAATAGTGAGTATCTGCACTTGTACATTTCCATTCAAAATACTGACGTCACCCACGCACAATGTCACCCCCGCCCCACTTTTGTCACCGCCTCACCCATGCCCGTCATCACCACAATCAAGTCGTCCCTGCGCGTGAGTCACTGCCAAGCGGTCCCAACACATCACTCATGATGCAGCTCTCCCCGCCCTCACTCATGCAAGACAACGTCATCCCCGCTTAAGTTACTCCGAGTTGGCGATGCTGCGAGCGCAAAGTAAGTGCTTTTGTTTATATATTTATTTACTCTAAACGTTCCCGTCGTATGTCACACTCCACTACATCCCCCCCCGCCTCACCGCCCTGCAGCGATACCTGTGTGAGCCGCCACTGGTGGGTGACCCTGTGAAGTCTCCACCCAAAAGCCTGGCTCTGGGGCTCAGCTTGAGGTCCTTTTAGACCCCCGAGCCGCAAACGAGTCGAGCCTTCCTAACCCTTCTTCCCACTCGCCCCCAATCCTAGAACAGTCTGCCATTCTCTCTCTCTCTGACTGCAGCAGAGGATGCTCTGGCAAAGCAGTCGTAAAGGCATTGGGCAATTCCAGATCAAATGACTACCAGCTCTTCTGGGGGCCAGTGGCAGCTGGTTCACCAATCCCAGCTTGCACTTTCTTCCCCTGCAGTGCACGGTCTTGGTGCAGCATGCACTCCATTAGTGCGAAGCTCGGGCCTGTGATGGCACATACACGGCAAAAGTGGCAGTCAGAGCCATTCCCCTGTTGTGTGCAGTCTTCCCTTCCCCACCCTAAATAACGTTAAGCCCTGGGGAGGTGGCGGTCCCCGGGGCTGCAGGGGGGGGCGCATGCTTCACGCGCATAATAAATAAAGCCCCAGGGAGGTGGCGGTCCCCGGGGCTGCGGGGCCGCCAAGGGCCACCACATATAATTTCCTCATTGGCCCCGGGACCTGGCCCACCGGGGGGCTCATAGAAACAAAGCGCGGCAGCCCGCACTTTGTTATTTTGAAAAACAAATAGGCCGGATTCACGCACCCAGCGCGAATTCGGCCGAAAATATATTTTAAAAAAATGCTTTTTTTGGCCCTGGGGATCCTTGTGGGACCCCCTGAGTAGGCCTAGGGGGTCAGGGTGTTTCTACCCTGCCCCCTTTTCTTTTTTTTTTATCCTTTTTTTACTGTTTTCTTGTGACTCGGTTTTACCGAGTCACAAGATGGTTGCCAACACTTCCTGGTTTGGAGTGTTGACAGCCATTCAAAATGAAGCTGGAGCTCGGGAGGGTTCGCGAATCATCCTCGGCCACCAGATATCGATATTTTTATTTTTGGAATTTCTCAGGAACTACTGAACGTATTTACACCATTTGAAAAAAAGGTCGCTTTCTGAACCAAGAGCTACCTTTTTGCCAAATTTGGTGTAATTTCGTTCAGCAGTTCAGGCTGTCGCTTTGTCCAAAGTTCCTATGGAAATTAACAAGGAGAAAACGCGTTTTGGGACCCCCCTTTTTTCTCGGCCCCCGCTCGACGAATCACCCATAAACTTTCAAGACAGGAGCTGACCTGAGTGAACCATTAGTTTTGAAAATTTTGCGAACATCGTCAAACGGCGCCAAAGATATTGGCAAAAGAAAAAACGCTTTTTGAATAGAAACGAGGTCCCAACTATAACTACCTACTGGTGACCGTCTATATATATATATATATATATACATACATACATACATATATGTATGAATAACCCTTGTATTATTATTATTATTAAATAGACTTGTAGAGTGCATGGCTACCCCCAAAAGTGTTTCCCAGGGCTACATTACCATACGGAACCCAAAGTCACATAACACCAAGATTAAAATTACCACGTTTTCAGCTTCTAAATGAAAAGTATTACAGAGCGACAGGTTTTCAATTCAGAGTTTAAAGAGTTTCATTGCTTTGGAACTAAAAGAAGAAGGCTCAGCCTCCTTGTCGAAATTTGTAGGTGGCCCAGCTAGTTTTATCTTTAGCCCAATATGTGCACCCACAAAAAACAATTCATTTCTAGAGATGCTACTCAATATATGTTGGTGAGCTGTTTCCCCAACCCACAGTAAGTGGCAACCTCCACTAAGTACAACCTTCAGCCATGAGCAGGGAGACCTGGCCGTAAGCCCTCAGCTGCAGCAGACCTATACATCTAATATTGATTATGCTCACGATATTTAGAGCAGAATGTTCTATTTTTAGGCAATTACAGGTGAGTATAAAAAGAATATCTTTTGATTTTCATATTTTGTTGTTTTTGTATATTTTACGTTTTAAACTTGTTTGTGTTTTTTACATTTTGTGTGTGAAATTTACCACTTTAACTTGAAAAAAAATGCGTAAAAAATAAAGGAGGAAAAAGATAACATAGCGTGAAACTCCTTGATGTATTCCAGAAGTTGCTTCTTCTGTATCTGAGTTTCGCCCACTGTACCAAATGTGTGTTTAATACTTAGTACAATAATGATCCATCGTCTCCATCATCTGTGGATCAGCTTCTAACTTCTGACCCTTTCTCCTGCTCCATTTACGCCACATCTGCTTGGCCATTTGCTATTACTAGTCTTCCTTTACTCCATTATGGGCTCCTCTTCTGCCCTGGCTGATCTCCAGTAGAGTTCTTGCTCACAAAGTTAAGAACCACTTTGCAAGCATTTCCTATCTTTTCATTAGGATGATGGGTTAAATGCTGCCATATATACTTGGTGCTTCCCTGTTATCACCATAGGATTTAGTCACAGTCACATCCCCAGAAGAGGTTAATGTGTTTGCTGGTGGAACTGCAGTCTGGGAGACTTGCACTTCCAGGCCTGCAAGCTTGTTACTTTATAAGAAGACTTACATTTGTAAATAGTAACACATTCTGAAACCTGGAATCACCTAAAAAGTAAATGTTATTAATAAAGTTGATTTTTACACATTTTATATTATATCTATGGCATAAGCTTGTAGTACCTGTGAACGTCAGGCAAAATGTCACATCTATGGTGATGATTTTTTTTACAATGGGGCTTTGCGCTTTGGACTTGTAGACTTTATTGTGGAGCCTGATGACTTACGAAATGACGAAATAAATTGCGTCTTACAATAATTGCACACTACAATCATCAAATTGACTCCAGGCATCACCTAAAACATGTTTTTTATGATTTTTAAATTGTAGGCTTTTTTTAGCCAGTTACTTCAAAGTGTAGGGTCCAACTCCTGCATATATCCCTATTTGTCAGCAAGCTCAAATTTAAGCTTGTGGTTTCTATACACATTTTTTTTTAAATACTGTACTTTGTACATCTAGACTGCTGCATTTTAATGCTAAATGCATTTGTATCATTATAAACCATGGCAATAAACTACTACAGTTGGCCCTGCACAGTGATGATTGGCCAAAAGACTTAGGGGGATATTCACAAGAACGTGTGCTAAACATCTCCCAAAAAATTTAACGCAACTTTACACATCGCAGCCTATCGCGGGAAAATAACCCTGTGTTAACATGAAATTCATAACATGGCGGTACCATGCGATAGTCCACCGAAAACGCGGCCAATGTCCGCGATACAACCACCTCGACGGAGATAAAAACACAAACTACAACACACAAAAACATGCGATGAGCCCATTCTGGATGAGGAAAGCAGCGATAAGCACCGCCAGGCCCGCGACACACACACGGCAGGCGGGAATAAGCACAACAAAAGCCTGAAAAAGAAAGACAAACCAAACAGAAAACAACAGCCAAGCACAATGGAGGCAACCAGAGCCAGTATACAACCCCACAAGTCCCATTGGCAACAAAACATTGTACATGGCAGGCCATCGTGGACAAGGTGAATGCAGCCGGAGAACGGAGGAGGACAATGGAAGAAAACCAGAACAGCCGGAATGATGCGAAACGCACAAACAAGCAGAAACACGCCAACAACAAGAAGGCAGCAATGCACACCGGAGGTGGGAGTCCAGCGCCACACCAGGAGCTGGATGACATGGAGGAAATGGTGTCCACCACATCAGTCTGGAGATGGTGGCAGGACTCGGCGACCGGAAACTGCCCAAAACAACAGACACAACAGCAACAGGGAGAGGAATGACCAGGGACTGGGGGGACGGGGGGAGATGGGCACAATGGCACACATGCACAATTAAGCACAGCACAACTGCAGACAAACCATGCCCAAGAGTAACAACACCAACCAAGAGCACAAGTCACACAACCCGGCAATATCACACCACTGAACAAGCACAGAAGTGAAACCACACTGCCTGAAAGGGAGAAGGGTGAGCCAAATCAGAGCTGAAGGGACATCTCACACACAATGCAGCACACACACATAGGAAGCAGAGCACCCCAACATCGAACACAATGTGGTACGAACACCAACATTTGCACAACCGAACACAGGACACAAGTGCACCCGCTTGTGGCCGGTAAACGGCCAAATGCATCTGGCAAAGCACGAAACAGGGACATGATAATGCACAAGTACAAACCCACAGCCCTGATGGGGTAGCAATGCATGTATGGCAGGGAGCCAGAGAGTCCGTGACACACACATTGGCATACAAATCAAGACACAACACAGTTGGAGACTAGTGATAGTGTAGAAACGTTATCAACAAGTGCGTGTCAGTACGGCCAAGAGAAGTGCCACGATATGCAGACCAATGCAGCAGCATGTCTGAATGAGGAACGTAGGAAAGCGCCCATGTCCACCCCGGGGGAGTCCATCACCAACACAAGTCAGTGCCAACCCGCGTTGGTTGCCCGCGCATGGATCAGGAGTCCAGGCCAATGCAGCCATGTCCACTGTCGTCTTGGGACATGTGACCAGATTCCCGACATGCAACCAGGCGTCGGGATACGTGCAATGGGTCACATCCAGTTGTGGCTGCAGATACCTTGTCACTCGTCCATGAATGCGAGTGCAGCAGCGTCGGCCAACATCTCCAATGAGAGATCGTTGTCCACCACATCTGACATGTCGTCGACGTAATCCATCAGCTGACCCGGACAGATGTGCTGACTCCAACCCCTTGCCCCAATGTGCACCAAAGCCCAATCGGGTAGTGGCTCAATGTGCTCACTGCACACGACGACTCGTGCAATCTCCCAGGTCGAGTTGCTAGCATGCATGCCAAACATCCATGCATGCCATAAACGGGCATCACGGTGACACTCCTGGTCGTGGGCCAACAGGGGGCGCACACACACACGTCGAAATCCAGGTCAGCTACCGTTACGTTGGAGAGGCAGACATCCAAGGTCCACTCGAATATGCACGAGCGACAATGCAACACAGGCTGAACGCAGGTGATGTTCGCAAGGTGGAAGCTCAGCCGGTAACTGATCCGCAGCACTGCCAACGGCAGTGCCCCCAGTACATGCAGCAGACGTGCACGGTACAGGTCCACGTGACTGGGATCGAGCACGTGTCCGGGATGGTCTGCCATTGCGTCAGTGGCTTGCCCTGCACCAGTCCTGTGGATGAAATGGCACAGCTCGGAGCAATGAGCAGTGTCTGTGTGCAACGGGTGCAGGCCTGGGGTGGGGTGGGAGTACGTGTGAAGGCCATTTCACGCACGATAACTACGACCAAGGACTTCTGCGTGTGGGATGTGTACACGTTGGTCTCACGTCGGGCAGTGCGTAGTGTGGGAGTCGCAAGTAAATGCTATTGTATCTGTCAGGGGGTGCTGGCCACATGCAAGTCCCAGCTCGGAGCTGCAGATGTGCCACCGCCTGATAGTAAGTACAGACAAAGGACCCTTCATCCCTACAGTAACTTCACCATCTGCATGCATTCAGGAGATGTACAGAGGCCTGTCGTGGGTGTGGTGGGATGTCTGCGACCCTGGGAATCATGGATGATATGCCCAGCACGTGGCACATGAGCGGCCTCACTGTGTGTTACGCTGCCTCACAGCTGCTCCTCCCTCCCACGAGCCCCCACACTTGTGTGCGCTGCGCGGTTGTATCACGTGCACTCCTACGGCACACCATTGTAATACCTGTCCGCGCATGTCCAGCGGCATGCCAACAACACCGTGACGCTGGCCTTTGAAGGTGTGCGGCCACGTGAGTGTAGGCCAATGGTCCGGACAGGGCGGACACAGGTGTGCAGTCCATGGCTGGCTGTGATCGCGCTGCGAATGAGGCTAGGCAACTGACTCATGCAGCCGCAGGACTGATACACATAACACCTGGCATGCATGTGCCAAGACCCCGAGCGGTCTTGCGCTCCTACATTTCCCGTCCGTGCGGGCCCGCCCTCCTGGTGCATGCTACATTGCAACGTCGACTACTGTGGCCCTGGTGGCGACAACACCCCAACACAGAGACACACTTACCGCACATCCTGCCCAAGGCCAGGTCCGAGCAACGCCCTGCTCCCCCTGCCGAATCAGCACACCCCTGCATTGACCTGACGTATGCCGGACCAGCACACGCCGCTTGTGCATGCAGGAGGGGGGGCGGGTGAAGCTACATGTCCAAGGTCACTGCCAACGCTGAGGTGACATGGTATCGTCCGCTGAAGACAGCACACTGTGATGTTGCAGGGCACATGCCCATCATGCTGACACAATGACCCCACGGACACACTTGCTCAGATGGTGTGAATGGCTACGGGCATGTGCGCCCGGCCACATTTATTAGCAGGCACACATATCGAGTGACACCTGTGTTGGATGTGTGTGGGGTGTGTGCACACCAGCTGGCAAGGGCTGCCTGGTGCAGTCAGCAATCGACAACAGTGTACATCGTAAAGGACACAACCATTCAACCATAAAGGCCCCATGACTTGTGCTGCACAGAGTTAGTGGCCCCGGATGCACAGCGTCCTACACGGGCCTACCGCCACGGGCCGCTGACTTACGGGGCACTGGGGCAGGGTCACGAGTGCAGAGCAGGTTTCCGTAGATCACAAAGGGGCTTGTCGCGGAGTGTCTCGGTGGACAGTGGAAGGTGTACCCCCAGGGCATGATGCAGAGGGCAGGACTACGCTGAAACAGTCACTATGGTGGAGATGAATGGAACAGACACACTTCGGACACCAAGTCCGGTCCAGCCAGATCAAGATGCAGAAAACCCCCAGGCCATGGACTCAGACGCCACCAAGGTCCAACCAGATAGTGCCCATGACTCATTGCGCACAGAGTTAGTGGCACCAGTGCTGATCGGGGATGCCGCCTGCGATGAGGCATGTCCAATGGTGTGGACTCCTCCACATCTTACCCAAGACACAGTTCCACATGTGTGACCTACTCGACCGCAGTGTAGGCCTGAGGCAGCGGTCAGCAGGGGCCATTCACCGAGTGTTGCAGGCATACGTTGGATGGTCCCACCGGCCTGCATAGTTCAGGTTCAGTGGCACCACGGTACGCGGACTTGCGGTGAACAGGGTTGATGGCACCAGGTCAGTTGTTGCTAGTGCTCGGTCACCTCCGTGACTTGGATCCGGCTTTCATCCGGACTGAGCCGCATCTTCCTCTTACTCCTCTCCGTGCGTTCACTTGTATGGACTCTGCCATTCATGAATCACGACTAAGTGCTGGATGTTGGACCTACTGGAGTGCAGTGTAGGCCAGAGCCAGTAGTCTGCAGGGGCCCACAAACACGTGTCGCATGCTTGCGATGCGGACTTTTGCTTCACTGATCGGAGGGAGTTTAGTGATGTGGACGCTGCCACGGACTTGGGGTCACTGCCATTCAAGACTCAGGACACAGTTCCATATGTGGGACCTACTGGAGCGCAGGGTAGGCCAGAGCCAGTAGTCTGCAGGGGCCCACAAACACGTGTCGCCGGCTTGCGTTGAACAGGGTTAGTGGCACCACATGACGCCGGCTTGCGTTGAACAGGGTTAATGGCACCACGTGTCGCAGGCCTGCGATACGGAATTACGCTTCACTGATCGAAGGGAGTCTGGTGCTGTGGCCGCTGCCACGGACTTGGGGTCACTGCCATTCAAGACTCAGGACACAGTTCCACATGTGGGACCTACTGGGCCGAAGAGGACGCCGGTGGAGTATGTCAATGAGAAAGGAGTAATGTGGGCCAGCATCGGGGGGGCCAGCGATGGTCTGCGGAGGCTGCAGAGGGCGCGGGACTGGGGCTTGGAGCTTGCACCGGCACGTGGTGGGCCCTCTTTGACACACGCTGGTGTAGGCTGGTGAGCGGAGCCTCGTTGGTGCGCTGGGGCAGGCATGACGGGTCTGGGGACCAGCGGCCCGGGGTGCAGCAGGCGTAGAGGGACGCAGGCCCCGCCGCACTCAGCGCAGGACTCGTGGCAGGCTGAGAGGCGCTGCCCTGGCAGACGCATTGTCCATTCCGAATGAGAACCACGCCCAGTGCGACGGGCTTTTTGTTCACACCCCTAGGCAGGCCTGGCGTACGCAGGTCCAACCCACTCTGCCCGCGCATGCAGGGGGGGACGTAACGTGCGACATTTCCGCGTTCTGCCCCATAGCCTGTGGGGACATGGTAGCGTCCACAGGTCACTACACTCCATGCACCAGCAGTTGATCTTCACATGACCATTTCCGTGGTTTGCACACTGTGGTCTGTCCGGCACCTCCACGCCACACCTGGCATTGGGTAGGTTCACATTCCTTAGTCACTTGCCGCTCTCGAACATGCCTGCACCATGCCTCTCCTCACATCCTGCTATTGTGTGTCTGTGGTGCCATGCCATGCCGTGGCTGGGTTGTGGGCATGGCAAGGCCAAGTTCCCAATGGAATCGTGTTGTCGTGTCTGGTCGGTTGGCATGTTGTGTGGCATGTTGAATGTAGTTGTGCTGCGTGCCCATTGCCAGTGTCGTGAGTTGCATGACTGTGGGCTGGAGGTGTGTGGTGTGTTCATTTTGGACTTACCAACGAGCACTGCATTTCCATGGGTGCCATCCTGGGAGCGCTGGGTGATGATGGACTGTTGGGAGATGTGAGAATCATGCACTCTGCCTGGGGAGTTGGCCACGACATTGTTGAGGAGTCCCGGGTGGTCCACTATTGCCTGCACATTCATGGGATGCGTGTGCTTTCTGTTGTGGTAGTTGTGTGCAGTGTCGGCAGGGGGCACGAGGGGTACATGTGTGCAGTTGATTGGCCCTGACACGTGAGGGAATCCAGCTATGGCGTAGGGGCCTTGCTTGGTCTCCAGCTGCTCCTGCGCAGTGTGGATGAAGTGGAGGTGCTGGGGTACCAGGCTGATGTTGGCATCCAGGACAGGTGTGATGACCTTGGATGGGGCTGGCTGTGTGAGTCCTCCGACTCTGGCAGTTGTGGGTTGGATGGTACCAGAGGCTGACATGTGCTGCGCAGTCGGCAGCTTTGTCTGCGGAGGGATGTTGGTTGTCCGCTGGGTTGGTACCGTCAGCAGGTGGGGGATGTGGGTCAGGATGCGGGGGATGGTTGTCCTTTTGGGCCTGTAGTGGGCAATGTCCTCCTCTGGCGTTGGGTCTGGGCGGCAGGTGCGTTTCAGGTGGGTCCGCTGTCTTTGTGTACGCTGCCTCTGTGGTGTTCCGGGAGGGGAGGGCGGGGGGGGGGGTCCTGGGGGTGGTGGCGGGCCTGGGGTGGGTGGCGGTGGGTGTTGTGTCCCTCATGGGTCTCGGAGCTGCATGATCATTGTCTCCATGGCATCTGTGGGTCTTCAGATGTGGCTCTTGCCTGGGCTCCCTTTCATGCTGCAGGTAGTCGTCCTGCTTAACACCAGCAAAAGGCAGGTGTTAAATCCCTGCGGCTACCGCGGCTTATCGCGTGGTTTTGACACGCATCGCAGATCTGGCAGTTCGTTGTGAAAGTGGTGTTGTGGTTTTTTCGTGTGTTTTTGCACGGGAACGCCTACTCTGCATCTCATTAGGGTTAGTTGGTGGTGTCCACTGTGGAGATAAATTTTGGGGCAGTTATTGCGGGAATACTGGCGATGTCTGCAGTTTGCACCCGCTTGTGAATGGGGTGTTAAATCGATCTCCACTTTTGATGGGTTAAGGTGGAGATAAATCGGCTGTAGGTCCTTGTGAATATGCCCCTTAGCCTTCGACCAGGCCCTGTCAACAAACACCACAGGCACCCAGGTCCTGCTGTACATGGCTGCTTCTAGCAGAGGTTGGCTGCAGTGCCTGATCATTGGCCATGCCATGCAGGCAACTCTCCGTGGGCAGCAAAGCACTGCTGGATGTGGCTGAAGGCCATGTGCAGCAGGGGTTGACTGCAGGACCTGATCATTAGCCAGACCCTGCACACCCAACCTGTCACAGGAGGGTAACTACTGCTGCACACAGCTGAATGCTATGCACAGTGAGAGATGATTTCAGGAACTGGCCCTCAATCCAACCCCCTCAGGTGGCCAACAGAACTGCGTACAACTACATACGGCCCTGGCTGTGTCAGTTGCATTGGCCTTTGTTCAGGCCTTGCCCCCAAACCGCCATTGGTGGCCATCCTCTGCTGAGGTATTTCTACTTTTATATATTTTAAGTTGGTGGTTAAATGTGTGATAGGTTCGTGGACTCTGGTCTGGGTTTGTGAACCCTCATTACCAAGCTGGGGGCCAGTGAACCAGTTCGCAAACTAGACAGGGCTCCCAAAAATTGTCCATGACTTCTCTTGGGGTTCACAGACTTGGATCCTGGGTCAATCTAAAGAGTAAGCCTGAACAAGGGTCCTCATGTCCCTTCTTGAAGTTGACAGACACCAAAGCCAGGTCAACAAACACTCAAAAATGTGCACTGGGACTGCCGACTAAGTCACAGGGTTGACAAATCCCACGCTGAAATCTGTGTAGGATAAATGTAATTTTCTTAAAACAAATGGGGGCATATTATCAATAACGGCGTTAAAATTATCGCCGCTTTAACGGCAGAAAACTGCCGCTAAAGCGGCGATAATGGGCTTGATAATATGCCCTTGAGAATTCCAATAGAAGCCCATGTTGACACCAGAACATGGGCTTCTATTGGAATTCTCAAGGGCATATTATCAAGCCCATTATCGCCGCTTTAGCGGCAGTTTTCTGCCACTAAAGCGGCGATAATTTTAACGCCGTTTCTTGATAATATGCCCCATGGTCTTGGCTAAAGCAAGACTTAAAAATGCCAGAACTTCTTGGTTTGTTTAGGCTTGTCTACGTTTATGCGTAAGCCCAGAATTGCATCCACTCTTCCAAAACATATACAGACACATGCATTTAGAGGTGTTGACACTCGTTCTAGTTTCTTCTGTAGCCTAGAGAATATCATTCACTCACTACACCTTGTTTATCCTGCTTTAAAAATAAGACACTTTCTTGAATCCATCTGAAAATTTCATTCACAGAGTAGTACTTTCACTCAGGGGCAAAATGTATTTTCAATGAGCAATGACATCGACAGAAGCAGTGTCGACATTACAGCTACAAGCAAAGGTGCAGGCATGCACTAAATATAAAAATGTGGCTTTTCAAAAGGCGAGGACTTTTAAGACCCTCCTGGGTGTAACATGATGCTGTATTAAGGGCATGGATATATACACAAAAGGCTTGCGTTTACCAAGGTCTGGCTTTCATGGAATGAGTTAGAGTCCAGCTCTAGATGTGTCTTTACGCTGCTTGTAAACGTGTTGGAAAAGACAGAAAGCACACTTGGGATTCCCCGATTAGTGCAAGGCATGGCTGTAGTTTGGATTATTACACCTGCTCTTTGAGGGCTAGTAGGACGTTTTACGATTGGGACAGAAAGTATTTTCCCAGAAGTGACGCCAAGGCATATTGTAAAAGGTCAGAGAAGAAAGACCTGCTGTAAATAGCATGTAAAATAAAAGTGCCAAAAAGCTGGCAACAAGATTATATGAGACTTTGTTCAAGTTGATCACCTACAAAAAAAGTAAAATTTAAGAAAAGTGAAAGATGTTGTTTTCGATGCTTCTGTTGACTGTGATTTTCACAACATGGATGCTAAATGACCTATGCCATGAGTAGGCATTGGAAAAATGGCGAAATATTTTTTGCAATCCCCATAAACGTCTATGTAAAACTTCAAAACTGCATAATTTACAAAGATTTAAACATCTGCATGAAAATTAATGCTGTTTCAGTTGCATATAGAATGGATTAACTCCAAATGAACCCTTTTTGCAGAAGATAGAGGCCCACATTTACTAAAGTTTGCATGGACGCTTCCGTAACACAGCTTAGCACAGCATAAGTCGGACATTACAACAGTAACTAAATCAACTCTAGCTAAACCATAGGGCATCATGTACAAAGGGTTTTAGCATTTGCAAACCCTCTGATTCGGTAAATCAGAGGGTTTGCAAACGCTAAAACCTTTTTTCAAATGCACTAAACCCATTTAACAATTCGTTAAAGGCATCCCTGTCAAATACCGATTTCTTATTGTATGTATTAATGTTTTGTGACCAAAATCCAATCACAAATCATTAATATTTTACCACCACCTGAAAGGAGGTGGCAACCTATTCACAAGTGGGAAGGGGTCCCCAATAGACTCCTCGTCTTTTGTGAATGTTGAAAAATATTTTTTAGGACCAGGCATGGTCCGTCAGACCACTGTCTGGTTCTTGAAAAGGTTTATCAAACTTTTAATTTTTTTTTTAATGCATTTTGTTTTCCTTTAAGGAAAGCGGGCTGCTGCCTAAAAAGATTGCTTTATTTTAAAGCAGACTCATACATGGTAGCCTGCCATCCACCCTGTAATGACAGCGAATCGTAGTGGCTCAAAATGTTTGATCTATCTCATTTATATTCATAAGGTAGGACGAATTGTGACCCACTACCATTCGGTATTTTGTGAACCGACCTATTGGTACATAGGTTGATTCTCAAAATACAAATAAATTCAGTAAAAACTGGTGCGTAAATTGCAACCACTTTAACTGACTGCATATGTAGCACATGAGGCCCATAGTTGGTAGATAACCTTCACAAAATGTAAATGTGTAGGTTCTGACTCCTTTTTTTATTACAGAATTATGGCACATGAATGCCAGAACTGTGAATTCCATTCCACAGATTGTGTTTGCCTGCGCATGGCTCTATTGGCCTAAGAGATGGTGAAGGAAAACTGCGCAAAGCCTGCAAATTGAGAACTTCTCAAAACTTTGCAGCCAAGAAAACATTTGCAGAGACTGGGCTTCATTATCTTTCCTATGTGTTATGGGAAGTTACTAACCTCAGAGTCCTCAGTAGTGCTAGCTGAAAAGCCAAGAATAGTTGAAGGGAATCCTTTGATGGCTATGTAAACATGACACTATTTCCTAGCAAAAATCTGGCTATCTTGAATCCCACGAACATGGAATAGGTTAACTTTACTTGCATAATGTTAAACTTGAAAATCTACTTGCTGCACTTTCTCTTCCCAGAGAATGTGTGCCAGCACTGCCAGTCCAGTTATGGAATGTTCCACTTGTAGCCTGCACAGAAATCCTCGCTTTCTACACATAGAGCATAGTTCACACAGATGGCCACAACAGTAAGCCAGGTGCTTAGCATGCTTTAATCTAATAGGCCATCTTTTAAATAATTGCAATCAATGTACAAATAATAATGGCAGTAATGATGCCAAATTATTACCTA
Organism: Calotriton arnoldi; assembly: GCA_963921515.1. NCBI lineage: Eukaryota > Metazoa > Chordata > Amphibia > Caudata > Salamandridae > Calotriton > Calotriton arnoldi. Next base: position 632,275 of record CAWUFW010003731.1, on the reverse strand, counting down.
CTGCCTGTAATCACTGGCTGAAAATCAATTGTGTGCAATTACAGAAATCCTCATAAGTAACTGGTAGCAGATGGAACAATTTTGGTCCATAACTTGCACATCTTCAGGCCTCTGCTAAATAGGTTACATGCTGCATTGTCTTAAAATGATGCACAGAAGCTCTCTATGTAATTAATCACAAAACTCCCCTCAGGTCCAAAAGCATAGCAGCAGGGCTCACAGTGAGCAGTTAGAGTGGGTAAAAGGAAAAAGTGGTGGGAGAATTCTGTGATGGTGCAAAATTTGGCCTGTGCCAGTGATGAAATTTCAGCAAGACTACTGAGACTTTTTGTATTGTATTTGATTATGTATATGTGTGCTATTTATATGGCACAAAACTAACCAAAATGCAGTGGAACGCAATTCAAGGTCAAAATTAATGACAATGTGTTATTTAGCGGTTGCCTCATTTCTAACTTTACAACGTGTGTGTTGTGGTTGGAAGTGTGTTGTCTTTGCTCTGAGCCTATGTGGGAAGTGTTCCATGTCATGGACGATGACCACCGAGATGTGGTTATCTGGTTATAAGATGTAGCGCTTAGCATTACAGATGAGTGTGAGAGGTGGACATACATTTGTTCTGCTGGTACCTGTGTTTAGCTTTGCATCTCCCTTTATTGTGTTGGTAGTTTTTCCTTGAATGTTATCAATCCATTTCCTATACTAGATGGACAAGAGGTCATCCACAGATCTAAAGGAGGTAACAGGTTAAGTCAGGGCTGGCTTTAGCGTTTGTGGCGTCCGGTGCAACAATGTTTGATGGCACACCCCAATGACCACCTCTGCCATAGATTTACTCACTAACACCCTTTAACAGGGTCCCTCAAGTCATCATACATGTGTAAATCAGTGTATAGGAAATGTTAATATGTTACAAATGTTACACCTGGAATAACTTGGAACAGCCTTTCCGCCCAGGACACCACTTCATACATGAAATCCATCCACTCGGGAGCTCCCACTGGCACATGCCCCCACCACATCTTCAACCTCGGAAACCAAAGGATCAGTCAGGCGCTCATCACCCTACTCAACACCTCTATCACCACCGCAACATTTCCCGATGCCTGGAAACATGCGGAAGTCAGACCACTACTCAAAAAAACCACCGCGGACCTCAACAAACTCAAAAGCTACCGGCCAATCTCCCTGCTCCCATTCCCAGCCGAGGTACTGGAAAAGATCATCAACAATCAACTCATGACACACATGGAGCAGAACCAGCTACTCTACGCCTCGTAATCTGGTTTCCGCAGCATCGAAATAGCCCTGATCGCATCCACCGATGACATCCGAACCCTCCTCTTCTGAGGAGAAGCAGCAGCTTTGATCCTCCTTGACCTCTCGGCAGCCTTCAACACCATAGCCTACCACAAACTGATTGAAAGACTCCACCACATCAGCATCCAAGGGGATGCGCTCAGATGGATTACCTCCTTCCTCACTGGAAGAACCCAGAGGATCCACCTCCCACCCTTCACTTCTGAACCCAAGGAGATTACCTGGGGTGTCCCCCGGGGCTCACCCCATGCTCTTCAATGCATATATGACCCCGCTGGCCAAATCATCAGATCCTACGGTCTCAACATAATTTCCTATGCTGACGACACCCAACTCATCCTCTCACTCACCGACAACCCCACCACTGCCAGAACCAACTTCCACAGATGCATGTCGCTGATTGGATGAAGAACTGCCTGCATCCGAACACAGACAAGACAGAAGAACTGATCTTTGGCAGCAACACATGGAATGACTCCTGGCGGCCATCAGACCTAGCACCCGCACCCACTCCCTCCAACCACGCTGGAAACTTTAGAGTCATTATTGACAACAAGCTCACCATGAAATCACAGATTTCCTCTGCCTGCTTCCTCACTCTGTGCATGTTTCATGAGATCTTCATGCAGCTACCCCTAAACACAAGACGCATCGTGACACAAGCCCTCACCACCAGCTGTCTGGACTATGGCAATGCCCTCTATGTAGGAATTACCACACACCTTCTACAGGAACTTCAGACCATACAGAACGCTGCAGCCAGACTCATTCTTGGCCTTCCCCGATGAACCCACATCACACCCCACCTCAGGAAACTTCACTGGCTCCCCATACAGAAGAGATACCAATTCAAGCTGCTGACCCATACACACAAGGCTCTACACAACCAAGGACCCGCATACATTAATCACTGCCTGAACTTCCACAAATCATTTAGAAGACTGTGCTCCGCCTTCCTTTCACTTGCCCATACTCCTCACATCTACCGAAATGTGGAGGATGCTCCTTTGCCCACATCGCAGCAAAGACTTTGAACAGCCTCCCCAAACACCTCCAGACCATCACCTCACTTCCAAAATTCAGAATGGCCCTCAAGACCTGGCAATTCGAATAAGCCTCTGGGGCCTGCAAGCACCTGGATACCATATCAGTTGATTAGCCACGCTTTATAAATACTGATTGATTGATTGACATAAGACAGAGGACTACAAGGTGTAGGAGTCACATTTCATCCATACTGGTAGGCAGTATAGTTTAAGAGTGCTTGGTACGAGAAAGTACAAACTCAGGATTTTAAATGTAACACCATGGTTGGGGGGTTCTCTCTAATAATAAGAATTTATTTCTGCCCAAATTAACCCTTTTTGGAACAGTAGGATCATGAAAGACTGAAGAAAAAATCATAACGCTCTAATCTACACCTTGCAGTTTGTCTGCATCTCTTTAATGACAGTTAATAGCTCACTCTTGTATAATAGGATTTTTGCTTATAAACTGCAAGTAACAAAAGGAACTCTATGACAAAAGCAGTAACTCACTGGCCTATTTACATTATATGCACTTTGTGATCTGCATGGTACACGTTCTTTGCAGCAGGCATTTTAACCCTCTGTGCTAACTTACGATGAGTCAAAACTTCCAATAGACAAATCTCTGATCTCTCTCCAGGAAGAAAATTATTCACCTGAAAATTGCTGGAGGCCAGGAACTCGGCAGCAGGTGCTTCGAAAGCCATAATATACTTGCAAAAATGGCACCCCAACCCGAAGTCAGCGCCCAGTGCGGTGGCACCAGTTGCCCCACCCGTATTGCTAGAGTAAAGAGAAAGCCTAAAGCTGGAGCCCTTCTATTCGTATTATAAAACCAAACAGGGGAGAGGAGTTGGCCTAACGGCTAGGGCGGTCGACCTCGAATCTGAGGAACTGGGTTCGAGTCTCGGCAATGATGCTGAACATCCTGTGATTCTGGGCAAATCACTTAATCTCCCCATGCCTAACAAAAATGAATGTGTCCTCATGTAATGCAACTGGTGCTATGTAAAGCGCTCTGATACCCAATTCGGGTCAAGTCCGCGCTATATAAAACTCTGTAAAAAAAAAAACACTTTTATGCAGAATCAATGTTATAATCTATGTCATCATATTTCTTGTAAAAATAGATAGTATTTTGCATATGTAAATAGTGGGTAGGTTTTGAGAATTGCGGAAAATGCCCATGCAAACAAAAACATGTTTTATTAATGTTATATTGAGAATCTGTCGCTTAACACAACAGGGTTCTCTAGGGAGCAAGTGGCCAAACTAACCATGTACCCCTCCCTGACTTAAACACAACACAGCAATGTATGCTTGGTAGAAATGCAAGAAGTATGTTGTGTACTCAGAAAATAAAAATGAGTTGGGGGAAGAGAGTACCCTCCTCAAAAAATAACTAGACTCCTTGTCAGGGTAAACCATTAAAGTAACTAAATTAACATGAGCTCAATCCCTGGTAGCTATGGCACAGAGCAGGCAGGTTTAACCACCCTTCATCTACAAAATCAACCCAGTACAGGTGTGATGGCGTCTGGCTGTCCCTGAACCTCAGGTGATACTTCTCTGGGGTTATCCCAAACTTCATGACAAGGGCTTACTTGATGGGTTTATAGCTCATCCTGTCAGCTTTCTCAACGGCCAATAAGATATTCCTCCCCATGTTGGACATATGCTTCCACGGGCTTGCCCCTGAGTCCTCCTTTGGAACTCTATCCATACACAAGGCCACATCATAGGCCTCAAAACACTTGACTAGGTCATCCCCCATCAAAAAGTGAGGCACCAGGTCTTTGAGGATGTGGACTCTACCTCTCCTAGGCACTACACTGTCACTTCCACCATCTTTATTAGACTCAAAAGCCCACTAGGCTCGCAGGTCGGGTTCTCTCTGGTCCCTTTCATGGTCTTGTTTTCATCCAAGGCCAGGGTCAATCTCTTCTCCTCCAATGCAAATGTTGCCAATTGTAGCTTCAGATCCCACTCTGTTTGTCTGTCCTCGAACTCCACTTGGGTTAGGATGAGAGAAGATGCTAGGCTCCTTGCTCTGGACAAGGCAGGGGATCTTGCTCTTTAGACTCCTCCTCTCCTGGCACTGGAGCCTCTGCAGGGTTATCCTCTTTTCCCTCCATTTCTGCTAGTTCCTCTGCCTAATCTTCTCCTTGCTCTTGTGTGCAGGACTGTAGCAGATGGACCTCCTCCCAGACTAGATGTCAATCTCATGTTCTACCTTTTTGGTTCCTTTTTCCAGCTTCAGCACTCACTCCTAGCACAGCATCTTTAGCTCTGTTATATTGAGGTTATGAATTTTACTCAATTCAACTTCCATTTTCCTAAAAATCACAGGTGCAAAAAGCCAGACAGTAGGAATGAAATTTAGGAAAAATCAAAAATGACCAATCAGAGGTCAATTAAAAAAATAAAAGTCGATTTTGATGTCAGATTACAAAAGGATTTTTTTTATTTTATCTTAAATCACTGAGTGACACTGCAAAAATACAAGTCCTAAAACCCACTGTTGCCACCAATATGAGAAGTTGGGTAATTGTAATGGTGTCATTCTTGTATTTTATGTATTGTAGTTTGCTTTTATGATGCTCACTCATTCAGAGCTCATGGCCAACCTCTGGATGCTCTTTGTGCCACATACACTTAGGGGGTCATTATGATGGCGGGCGGATCGCCACCGCCCGTTTGGCGGTGGCGATCCGCCCGCCATTTATGTCCGCCCGCCTAACATTTTCCCCCGCCATATTACGATGGCGGTGGGGACCCAGGCGGACGGAAAGACCGTCTGCCAGTTTTCCACTGGTAGGCAATCCGCCAGATTGCCTACCGGGTGGAAAAGGCCTGCAATATGGTGGTGGTGCCTTGCAGGCACCGCCATCCATATTATGATGATGGCGGAGACTCCGCCATGGAAAGGCATGTGGAGAATGCCTTTGGGGGCCCGTTGCGGGCCCCCAGGTGGTTGGGGGGGTGGGTGGCTGCACTTGGGGGGTACCCCCCGACATTTGCATGCACAAAGTGGCAGGCACCGGGCGGTGCCTGTCACATTGTGCATGCAAATGCACAACATGCCCTTTCAACATTGTGGCGGTTGCTGAATACAGCACCGCCCGCCACAATGTTGAATATACAGGATGCGACCGCCATGGTGGCGGTCACATCCTAATAGGCACAGCGGGACCGCCGCACCTCTTGCGGACGGTCCCGTTTACCGTTATGGTGGCGGGCGGACATTGTCCGCCCGCCATCATAATGACCCCCTTAGTACTTACTAATGGCCCTCGCGGCTCCCGGGCGGTGGGTTAGGATTCTAAGGCAGTTGCTTGCTGACTGGAGTCCTGACAGGCTGGTCCGAGCATGCCGTGCACATCGCTCTTTGAATAAACATGTTTGCAGATTTGAAGTTGTCGGATTGGTTCCTTTCTACATATTGGTGACGGACAGACCCTGTGCCGACTTCAACCTTCGCCCACCGATGCAAATTTTTCAAGCTTTCAGTAGCTGTAGCGGTTCCCCTAATCCTGACTACCACTCCCTGTGATATCACACACCCGTCCCGGACATCTACAGAGTCTCTACAGCTGAGTTTCAGGACACCGCGTGAGGAGTGCTTCTCTAAGTGCCCGTGTCTTATTTGGAGCAGCGCATGGTACCTTTCTTTCCCTACGTGCAAGCCCTGTTACAGCACAAGGTTGGTCCTGAGCTCGCATGCAAAGCGCGTCTCTTCAGCTGTGGTGTACATTCTGATGTCATTTGACATCTAACCTGGCAGTCTTAGTGCAGTCGCACCATATTTAACAGCTCATTCATTTCTACCATTCGGCAACATTTCTCATCCGTTATCTACCTCACTAACATTAACAGCTGTTAATTCCAGTGAGCTATACAATTAGTCTTTTCTCCTCTACATGATTGTGCTGTGTTTTCAGCCTTGCTTTTAACTAAAGCACAGCTGAATTGTACCTGGAAAAAATAAATCTTTTTTCCTTTTACATTTTTTTTTCTTTAAAAATATTCTTTTGCTTTTTTGAACTTGACTCTTGTGCATGGTACCAAGGCAACTCCACAACAAATCACCCAACCACCTCCTTTTTTTAGCCAGACCAGGCAAACCGTCAATCAAATGGTCAGAATGGCTTACACTATTTGAAAATCATCTGGTGGCAATTGATGTGGGTGGTTATAATCCTCAACGGAAATTTGCATTATTATTTGGCAGTCTTGGCCGTGCTGCAGAACAGATATTTGACAACCTACCTCACGTGCAGGCTCCTGCTGCCCGATCTGGAGATTCACAGTGGAACATTTATATTGAAGCTCTTCAGCGATTAAAAAAGCAATTTTCAGACGAGCCCAACATCATGTAAGAGCGTCATAATTTCTTCAAGCTCAAACAGGTGGAGGGCAAAAGTGTCAAGGAGTATATAGCAGAACTTAGGATTTTAGCATCTACTTGCGAGTTTTGTCCCACTGTCGACACAAATATACGAGAACAATTTGTTTTCAAATTTTCCTCGCGCCAGATACAAGAAAGAATACTAAGTTGCCGCAATCCCACGCTCAACGAGGTCATTGACTTAGCAAAAAGTATCAAACGCTCCCTCATATCGATGAAAGTTTTACATGGTGAGACTTCCGCGAGTGCTTTGACAGTCAGGGAAGAACTGCAGGCGGAATATATATGTGCTGTGAACACTAAGTACAAGAATTCGAAAGGTTCTCAACACAAACTAGGAACTGTATGCTTCAGATGTGGTTCTAGAAACCATATAAGTAATTTTGCAGGGTGCCCAGCTACAGGGAAGTGATGCCTTTCTTTCAAAAAGATGGGCCATTTCCTATCAGTTTGTAGAAGCAACAGGACCACTATCAGGGTCAGCTATGTAGATACCGAGGTGGATGAGTGCACTGAATCAATAAATAATGTAGTATTGACCGTCAAATGCAATTCAATATGTACACCTATAAAAGGTCCTACCTGTGAGGCTATAATTGATGGTTTTATATTGCACGTAATGGCAGATTCAGGGTCTCAGATTACCATTTTAAGAGACACCACGTTTTATGAGCACTGGGATAGAGTTTTAACACCTAGTGATGTCAACCCAAAAGCATTTGGTGAAAAAGATAGAGAAATGTTAGTTTTTTTTTCAGCCAAATTGGTCTGCTTAGGTAGGAGACCATAACCAAAATACATGTAGCTGTCAAAGGCAAAAACATTATTGGAAGGCAGGATTTAGCCAGAATGGGCATATTGTTAAAACCTGGAGCTGAGAATCCTATAGTTCTGGTAGAACTACTTGTTGATTATGTTTGTAACATTACGGATCCAATGCAATGCATTCTTAATCAGTTTAAGCATTTATTTTGTGAGGAAGTAGGCAGTGTAAAAGGTTTTGAGCATTACGTAAGACTCAAACATCATGCACAACCCTTAGTTCAAGGTGAGACCGGTTCCCCTGAGTGTGAGAGAAGAGTTGAAACTCATGCTACAGAATTCATGTTCCCAAGATATTATCGAACCTTGCGATTCTTCTCTTTGGGTTGCGCCCATTGTTGTAGTATGCAAGAGGTCCGGGGAAATTAGACTCTGCACAGATTTGAGAAGTCTTAATGTCAACATCCTTATAGACTGTCATCATCTTCTCAGGATTCAAGAGTGGCTGACCAACATGGAGGCGTTCTAAATGGTTCACTTTATCAATTTAAGGTCGGCTTACCACTAGGTGGCTCTAGCTAAAGAGTCACAAGAAATCACCACTTCGTAACACCATTTGGGGCCTTCAGATACCTGAGATTGCCATTCGGCCTGGCGTCCGCCACCAACGTTTTTCAAAAACTCATGGACCATCTGTTTGGCAATCTCAGGGGTGTGCAAGCCTACCAAGATGATGTCTTGATTTATGCTGACACACCGGAAGAGCACAACCGTGTGTTGCAACAGGTCTTGGATATTTTTTCCCAGAGAAACATGACACTTAGGGGCATATTCACAAGGAGCTATCGCCGAATTAACGGCACTTTATCGCAGCCAAAGTCGTGATAAATTTACCCCCCCATTCACAAGCCGGTGTAAACAGCCCACAGCACCAGTTTACCCACGATAGCAGCCCCAAAAAACATCGCCACAGAGGACCATCCCAAATATCGCTAATGAGATGCAGAGTAGGCGTTCCCGTGCCAAAAGCCAAGACAACAGCACACCTCAACATTCACAACGACCAGCCACATCCGCGATAAAAACACAAAACAGGCGATAAGGCGCGTTAGCAGCAGGAAATCTACACCTGCTCTGACCTGGTGTAAAGTCGGACGGCAGCCAGCACCACAAAAGGGAGCACAGCCCAGGGCCACATCCGAAGGACAACAGATGCCATGGAGCCACCCATCATGCGGCCCGGACACCCAAGAGGGCCACAACACCCACCTCCACCACCCCAGGACCCCATCCCACACCCGGAACACCCCCCCCGGACCAACACAGACGCAGCGCAGACAAAGACAGCGGAACCCCAGGAAACGTACCAGCCGCACAGACCCAACATCTGACAATGTCACCATCCACTACAGGCTGAAAGGGACAACCAACCTACGCATCCTGACCATCATCGCCTAACAGGCCTACGGCAACAACACAGCGGCCAACCAACATCCACACAAAGCTGATGGCGTGGCTGCACCTGTTGACCCCTGGGACCCCCCATCCAACACCCGCCAGAGTCGGAGGAGTCTCACAGCCAGCCACATCCAAGTCCCCCACACCTGTCCTGGACATCACCATCACCTTGGAACCCAAGTCCCCATACGCCCAACACAATGCGTAGGATCCGCTGGAGACCAAGCAAGGACCATACGCCATAGCAGGATGCACGCACATGTTGGGGGCAATACACAGCACACATGTACTACCTGTGCCCCTGGTGACACAGCACACAATCACCGCAACAGGAAGCACACGTCTCACACCAATGTGCAGGCAACAACAGAACACCGTGGAACACCCAACAATGTCGCCTTCAAATACACAGCCAGTGTGCATGATACCGCCATCCTCCGACAGTCCATCATCAACCAGCGTTCCCAGGATGCCAACAAGGGAAATGTACAGCCCCTTGGCAATATACAAATGAACACCCCACACACCTCAACTCCACAACCATGCACAACTCTGGCAATGCACACCTCACAAAATCACATACAACAGGCACAACAATATGCCCACCCACCAGACACGACAGAACAACTTACAATGTCCACATGGGCAAGCCCTGAAAATGAGCCAGCAATGGCATGGCACCTCAGCCACATAATAGCCGAATGTGGGGAGAGGTGGCAACCAGGCATGTGTGAAGGATGCAGTAGAAACATGATTGGGCAAATACACAATGCCAACAGTGCCGGAGATGTGCTGGACACCTCGCAGTATGCAGAACACACCCATATCCATGGCGACATACACCGCTTGTTTATGGAGTGTAGTGGACAGTGGACACCACCATGTCACCCCAGCCAGTGGGGGACCTCGTGGAAATGTTGCCTGTTACGCCCCCCCTAAGCGTCAGCGGAGTGTGATGGCCCGGCGTACGCCACGCCAGCGTAGGGGTGTGAATAAAAATCACGTAGGCCTGGGCGTGGTCCTCTTCTGGAAAGACCCACGTCTCTGCCAGGGCGGCGCCTCCCACCTCGCCACGAGGCCGACGCCATCTTCGTGAGCGGAGTTGCCTGAGATGCCGGGCGCTGGACCACGAACCCGTCAGGCCAGCCCCAGCGCAGCCAGGCCACACTGATCACCTTCCGACACCGGCGTGTGTCAAGGAGGGCCCACCACATGCCGGCGCAAGCCACCTCAGACCATCACGGCCTCCACGACACCGGCCCGCTTTATTCCTTTTTCGTTGACGTACCCACTGCCGCCCCCGGCCTACTCTTCAGACCAGTAGGTCCCACATGTGGAACTGTGTCTTGAGTCATGAATGGCAGTGACCCCATATCCGGGCCAGCGGCCACAGCACCAGGCCCCCCCGATCAGTGAGGCATAGTTCCATATGGGCATCTTGCGACACGTGGTGCCACTAACCCTGTTCAACGCCAGCCGGCTACACGTGGTGCCACTCCCTGTTCAACACCAGCCGGCTACACGTGGTGCCACTGAACCTGAACTACGCAGGCCCGTGGGGCCATCCAACCTATGCCGGCGACACTCGGTGAATGGGCCGGGCTGACCGCTGCCCCAGGCCTACACCACGGTCAGGTAGGTCACACATTTGGAACTGAGTCTTGATTACACCATGGCAGTGACCGGATGTCTACTGCAGGGGTGATATCACTAAACTCCCTGCTCTCAGTGAAGCAAACGAATGCATCACTAGCACACGACACGTGTCTGTGGGCCCATGCTGACCGCTGCCTCCGGCCTACACTGCGGTCCAGTAGCTCACAGAGTCTTGATTTGGCAATGTTGGAGTTCACATCTGTGTACCAGCATCATCGCAGACTGCATCCCCTCACAGCACCTGTGCCACTAAGTTTGTTCCCCGACATTCATGGACACTCACTGGTCGTACATTGGTGGCGTTTGAGTCTGTGGACTAGGGGCTAGTTTTCATCCTCATGTAGCTGATCCCGAATTGTTGGTGCAAACGAGGGTTGCGCTTTCCACTCCTCCATTTGCTGCTTCCAGATGACATCAGACCTTCCGCATCATGCCCTGGCGTACACCTTCCACTGTCCCCCGGAACCCTCCACAACATACACCTCGGACATTGATGGGGACCTGCTCAGGTCGCATGGCCCATCTGACTGCACCACATGTTACCGTCCCGTGGCTGGGTGCCTGTGCCGGCTGCAGTGCATCCGGGGCCACTAACTCTGTGCTGGTCAGGTCTGGGACACCTTCTTCTGAGGCATTGAATAGCCTCTGTGGCGATGGTCTTGGGGTCATCAACGCCATGTGTCTGTGGCCCTGCGCTGTCTGCATCCTCCGGCGTCAACTGCGGGCCACCAGGGCCCACACATAGCATCGAGTCTTGACCGGCCCGGATGTCGCATCACCGCAGGGGGCAAACGCCACCACCGCAAGGACCACCTCCAACCGCCATCTGCCAGAGTCGAAAGGGTGGTCCTGACAGACCTACGGAGTTGCTCAGACCTGTCGTGGATGCCATCATCGGCCTGCTACCCTGCTTGGTACTCCAGGTGCCAGTGACTCAGTGCACTGCAAGCCATTGTCCGTTACTGATAAAGTTTTGTGCTGTTGTGAGGTTGCGCAGCAATGTCACCTCATGCAGTGGGGAAGACCTGGGACTATGATGAGGAAGTTGATGCAGGTGTAACACACCCCACTGCATCTGCATCAGGACTAACCCCAAGGGACACAATCCTAGCAATTTCCTCACATGAGCGCGCTCTTCTCTAGTGCCCCTACCCCAGTGCACTGCAACTCACGGAACCTCCTGACTGAATATTGGGTGACCTCTGTCCTTACTCCGGATCCCTCCATGTTGCTCTGCATTTGACTCTGTTATGCTGGTGTTTTCTGTTTCCATTACACTGGTGTCCACTGTTCAGGTTGTTGCCAGCACCAAGCACTCTGTGCGGGCTGGCTTATACTCACCCCACACACATCCAGCACAGGAGTCACTGTACATGTGGCCCTGCCAATAAAGGGGCCAGGCGCACGTGCCCGTAGCCAGTTCAACATGTTATGTGCATGTGTCTCTGCGGAGGTGTGGGTCTCCTTTGTGGGGTGTGAGGGGTCCCTGAAGGGTATTGGACACCCACGTATGTGTTCTAGTTCGCATTCCATGGGTTTGGCAACACCCTCACCTGTTAGGCCACCTCCTTTTGGCGTTCTGCCACCTGGCATTGGGGTGCCATGTGTGGGTGGGTGAAGTGTTGTGGGGCAGCCGTGCTTGCGGGTGCTTCATGCCGCGTGGTCTGTTGCGGGGGCTGGGTTCTCCTCTGAATAGCTTTTCTGCCCTGGTCCTGGTGGTGGGTTGTGTGGGATGTCCATGGGCTGTTGTAGGGCGTCGGTGTCGGGGGTGTGGTGTTCGTCTCGGGCATCACTGATGGGTTGTCTGTTCTGACCTGCTGGAGGTGTTGTTTGTCCCTCTGCATTGTGAAGGGGAGGTGCATGTTGGCATTGTGTTGGCGCCGTGTTCTTGTCGACATGCAGACTGTGTGACAATGTACATTGTGACTGTTTGGGCGGTGGTGGCTATTTGAGTTGGGACAGTGTACATTTGGCCTACATGGCTGATGTGGGGTTGTAGGGGTAGATGTGCATCTCACAGTTCCCTGCTCTGTCCGATGTGATTGTTCTGTTTCTGTACCTGGGTGGACCCAGTTGTGTCCCCTGTTCTGCAGTGTGGGTGTTGCACTTTGTGCCACATTGTCATGGTATGTGCTGTGATTGCTATGTGTGTGTGCTGCAGTGTGCCACGGGGATGGGGGACATGTCCCTGGGTAATTGTGGGTATGCAGTGTGTTACACCTCATTGTGCATGTGTGGCATTGTGCCCATCACACCCTGTCCCCCCAGTCCCTGTTGGATCCTCACCCTGTTGTTGTTGTGTCAGGTCCTGTCGGGCTGTGTCCGTACTCCCTACTCCTTGCACTGTCTCCACACTGATGACTGTGGCCTGGGTTCCCTCCAGCTCCTCCTGTGGCGCTGGACTGCCACCTCCTGTCGCCGTTGCTGCCTTCCTGTTGGCAGCGGGTTTGTACCTGGTTTAGGTTGTCAGGTCCTGCCGGCGCCTCTTGGCCTCCTGGTTTGGCCTCCTGGGCACTCCGACTGCATTCCAGGTGGTCGGCTTGTGGGTCAGTTGCTGGTAGTGTTCTGTCTCCTCCTTGACACTGGTCTTGTTTTCCTGCGGTCCGCACCCCATCTTCCTCTCCCTTTTCTCCTTGGCCTTCCCCGAGCCAGTTGTTCCTTGCTGGTGGTCTGTGGGGGTTGTGGGGTTCGCGTTGCCCTCTGCGCTGGGTCAGGGTGCATCCATGTTGCTTCGTGCTTTGGCTTGTTTCTGGTGTGTTGTGTCTGTGGTTTTTATGGTGCAATTTCCCGCCAGACGCGTGAGATTTGCATGCCTGAGGCTGGTTTTCGCAACTTTTTGTACCGCGATTGGCCTCATCGCATGATTTCTCGCGCTTTGCATTTTTTGGGCGTGGTGTTGATTTACACGCTGGCATTTGACGCGTTATCTGGTGACTATCGCATGCTACCGCCTTGTTGTGAATTCCACGTTGACACGGGGTTATTTTCCCGTGATAGGCTGCGTTATTGAAAGTTGCGTTACGCTACTGTTGCGGTAGTTATCACACGTTCTTGTGAATATACCCCTTAGAATGGACAAATACAAATTCACCACCAATGAATTAGAGTACTTGGGTCATACCATCTCCACCTCAGGAATTAAACCTAAGTCATCACTCGTCAAGGCCATCAAGGAGGCGAAGGCTCCCAATGACCTGGATGCTTTGCGCTCCTTTCTTGGTCTTGCAGAGTACTATGCAAGGTTTGTCCCTGAGTATGCACTACCGGTTGAACCCCTCAGGTCTTTATTGAGAAAAGGGGTGCAGGACCTATGGTCCGAGGACAAAGAGGCTGCCTTCAATCAGATGAAGGTACTTGTTGAGAAAGCTCCAGCCTTCAGCGCCTTTCAAGAGGGTCAGTCTTCATTCATCACAGTAGACGCAAGCCAGATGGGCTTAGGGGCCATATTAAGCCAAAAGATTTTGGGTAAGGAGAAAACTGTGGCGCTTGCTTCAAGAGCTCTTAAACAGTATGAGAAACAATACAGCACCATTGAGCGGAAGGCTTTAGCTTGTGTGTGGGCTGCCCACAAGTTTAAGATGTATGTGTTGCAGACAGACCATAAACCGCTTGTGCGTATTTTTTCAGAAGGAGCTAGCAACAACTTGTCAGCCAGGTTAACTAGATTGGTGTCTAAGATAGAAGAGTCTGTGTTTGAGATCATACATATTCCTTAGGAGAAACACTTTCGCGCGGATTACTTGTCGCGCATTCCAGTTGAGGATATGGATGAAGACGAGTTTGTTGATGATGTTGTGAGTGTAGCATCTGTGGATGCTGTCAATATGGAGTGCTGTGCAGGTCTCAGGGAATCTGAATGGTTGGCGGCTTGCCAGGAGGATGAAGTCTGGTGCAAGGCCAGCGAGTATGTTGCTTAGGGGTTGCCAGAGAGGAGAGTACAAGTTGCCGATTTGAAAATGTTTGGTCAGGTGTCATATGAATTGTCACTAGGTAACGGTTTATTCATCAGGGGGGATTTATATGTACCGCCTTCTAAACTACGTGATTCCATTATTACTCAGTGTTAGACTTGGCATCTTTGGCGTGGTTTCCCCTGACTATTCCCCTGTATTTTTGATGCTGTGCTTGATTTCATTTTTGCTGGCTTAGATGCTTTGGGCACTTTGCCACTGCTAATCAGTGTCAAAGTGCATGTGCTCCCTGTGTAAATTGTTATTACAATTGGTGCTCCCTGATTGGCATATTTTATTTACTGGTAAGTCCCTAGTAAAGTGCACTGAGTGTGCCAGGGCCTGTAAATCAAATGCTACTAGTGGGCCTGTAGCACTCATTGTGCCACCAACATTAGTAGCCCTGAAAAGGTATCTCAGACCTGCAACTGCAGTGTCTGTGCTTAGTTTTAAACTGCCATGTCGACCTGGCAAGTGTACCCACTTGCCAGGCCCTAACCTTACCTTTTTTTACATGTAAGATAACCCTCGGGTAGGCCCAAGGTACCCCCGTGGGCACGGTGCTGTGAATGTGAAAGGTAGGACATGTACTGGTTTTGGAGTGACAGGGGCTGGGGATGTGAATAGTCATTGGCTGCATTTAGAGTAGTGGGAGGAGTTTTCCTTGTACCTGTGTAGTAGAGTGGTAGTGGGTTGACTCTGGTGTAGATTGAAGCGGTGGATTCGCTGAGCATGGTTTCACTAGGTTAGTCTAAAAAGTTTTTTTACAGTGGATTCGGACTTCGAGGTGAGTTAGACGTGGAGTTTCAACACATTATAGGCAAGTTTAATGCCGGGGTGTTCTTTGTAAATATGGCAATCACGAAATTGTGCTTTTGGACACCGCCCGTGTGCGTAAGAAATTGAGTCCCTTGTCAATGTTCAGATCATTATAGGTATGTTACATGTTTGGATTTTCCTTTTCAACATGGCGACCATGGAATGCAGTGTTTGGACGTCGCCTGCGTGCGTAGGATATCGAGTCCGTCAGCGATGTTGAGCATTCATAAAGGGTTCAAGAACATGCACTGCATTTAAACAGCGAGTTCACAACTTGCCATGGGCGTTTAGCAACCTCCACAAGAGGTAGGTTAGGTGAACAGCTTGGAGGACCAAGGTGTGCCAGGATTATTGAGGGCTTTTTTCGGAGGTTGTTCTCGGGTTTCCGATTTTATTTTCACAGATTCATCACCGAGCAGCACGGTGAACTATCACGCTTGTTCAGTGTGTGACCGACACTTAGCTTGTTTAGTTTCCAGTACTCCACCATGAGCTGGTATGTTAAAGTTTGTAAAGAATCACTAGTTTCATATACTTTGAGGTTTTCAAATAGACTCATCATGATTGTTTTTTATTGTTCATTAGGAAGACGAGCAAGGTGACTTTTCAGGAGATAGTAAGTGCATAGTAGTATGCATTAAGGATTTAGTAACTTGCATGATAGTTTGTTCCGGGACAGACTACACAATATGGTGACTGATGACCACTGGATTGGATTTAGTCTGAACTGCAGATTCATGGTGCTTTTTGCAAATCCAAGCATGTTTTAAGCCTACTTTTAACACACCAATATTGCAATTGAGAATATTCCACCGAAACGCGTCGACGCTGGAAGTTTTGTTAAATTTGGGAAAGACAGTAGTAACACAAATACAGGAAATTAATTCCCCTGTAGGGTGCTGTCTATTATTCCAAATTAACAGCCATAAGACAAATGTAACTGTCTCTTTGTATTCCTTTCCAAGGTGTTGGAAATAGTATGAATTTGTATAATTGTGTTATATATTGGTTTTAACATACCTTGAATGTATTTTTTAAAATATTTTTTTTATTCTTGTGCATATTTTTTATTGAATCATTGTGGAATTGTTAATTAAATATGTTTATAAGTGCCCTAACATCACGAGTGGAGTACTAACTGGTCAGAGCATAATATATGGTGAATGAGTGTGGTAAATCACTGTGAGTGCAATGTGTGTATAGTGGTTCCATAGGGAATATTTATTTTTAACTCCTGAAGAAAGCCTCCAAACTCATTTTTTATGAGGCTGAAACATGTTGACCAAATGGATAACTGAGACCAATTAGTCTTTATGTTATCCTTTTTCTGCTTGCTTTTAACCTTGTCCTGGGCCGCTGGGAATAAACAATTGGACAGTAAGGATCCCCAGAGACATTTTTAATCTGCACCACTTTTCTAGCACTTCTTCACACAAATCCCGCTCCGCTGTAATCCAGGCGTTGAAGCACAACTGGGTGGCACTCGGCTACCCGGTTGGGAACCCTATGATGAAGCATGCCACCAACTAGGTTGGTGGGTGAGGGTTCTTTTTACAAACCTAGTGGGTTTCTGGCACTCGATTAACATAGCAGAGTCGTCTTTACTGGTGGGCTCGTCCACTTTGTTTATGAATGTTATCCGGGGGATAGGGACGCGCCCCAAAAACGCAATCTTCGCTCTCTCCTTTTGTTTACACAAAGAAGAACAAAGACAAAATGGAGTATAAGTAGTGGACCTTACACCCTAGAACTTTAGATCACTTCTAGACTCAAGAGGAACCTTTGCCAAGGAGAAGAGCTGGAGAGCTGTGAGGAGGAGTATTGCCCCTTTGCTGTGTGCTGTGTGGGGTTGGCCTGCAGTTGCTGCTTCGCCAAGGAAAGGACAAAGACTGGAACTTTGCTGAGAAACCTGCTTGAAGAAGAATCTCCAAGGGCCTGTGTCTGCTGGCCTCCTGTTCTGATGTTTCAGGGGCACAAAGACATCACCCCCAGCTCCCCTGAACTCTATTGCTGAGAATTATGACCTGCCAGGAGGTGCCTGTTCAGTTTTGGGCCTCTGGAGAATGTTCTTGCTGTTGGGAGCTGGAAGAAACCTAAGAGAAGCAAGAAAAGCAGTCTCTGACGCCGTCAGCGATGCCGCTGTGACCTGTTCCAAGGCCAGGGGCCCTGCTCATGAAGTGCACGATGCAGCGCACGGCCTGCACCGCAGCTCCCGCGCCCTTCGATGCCCACCAACACCTGCACACCTGCAGTTATCGGCATTCTCAACACCAGCACTCGCATCTACTCCGTCATCGCCAGCGCCTACATCCTGTTATCGCGGTGCCGATGACCGCCGAGGGTGACTCCACGTACTCGCTGACTTCGCATCACCTCACCAGAACCGACGCCTCACCGCCGACCCAAAAGACTTCCCCTGTCCTGGATTTGACATGTCGCCTCCTCACAGACACGACGTCTCACCTCCCCCTTGGCAGCCAGGGAGCTGGCCTCGACCTCGGCACTGACGGCTCACCTCCATGACGCCGTGCATCAACATAGAATTAGCTTCCAAGGTACTGTTTGTTTGGGGGTCCGTGTGACTCCGAACCCGACGCTGCACACCTCGATGTCGGTGCTGTACTTTGGATTTATTGCTGCCATGACGTGGTAATAACCCCAGGTAGAGCTATTTGTTTTCTACAAGCTTTATTTTGGAAATAGCTGTTTTGAAGTGCTATTTTAATACATGTATAGTGGATTTTTGTCATTTTGGTCTTGTTTAGTTTAGATAAAGATACTTTATTTTTCTAAAGTGGTGTGGTGGCCATTTGTGGTGTTATCACTGTATTACTGTGTGTTTTGAGTACAAATACTTTACACATTGCCTTTGGGATAAGCCTGTCTGCTCGTGCCAAGCTACCAAGGGGGTGAGCAGGGGTTATCTAAATTTCTATGGGAGACTTGGTCTCCCTGTCGTAATTCTGTATTTCTATAGCATAGTCTTGAGAGTGATTTATTTGAATTTGATTACTATTTTGTAATAAACACCCTTAAAACTTGGTTACCGATTCCTGGTCCTCACTGTGTAGCCAAATGGTGATTGAATGAAGTGTGACATCCTAACATCTCTCACCCCTCGGTGCCATGAGCAAGGTCCATCGCAAGTATTAGATAGAGGAGATATGACAATGTAAAGTGTGGGACCAGAAAATACTAGATCAAACCCTTGCATCCAAAATGTGCCAGATGATGTATTTTATGCTAAGAAAATAGCACTAAATGCTACAGGACACTAACGGCAGTAACCAGCAGCTGCCGCTCTCCCGTAGGGCCTGATTACGCATCCGCCAGACTCGCGGTGGTGGTCCATCCGCTGCATTACAACTTCAAAACAGTCGTTCACTGGTGGTGGCGGAGCTGCGCCACAATGTAACATGCTGAGCAGGACTACCACAGTCCCACTCAGCAAATTACGAGTTCCGCCACCACCAGCCATTTCATGGCGGGAGCCGCGCCATGAAAAGGCTGGTGGTGGAGGAACAAAGGAGGCCCTGCAGGGCCCCTATGCCCCTCTGCCATGCGGATACATTCAGGGGGCACATGTGCCCCCTGTCTGTATTCCCCCAAGGATCCAGCACGACATGGAGGTCACCGCCCGTGCTGTGCTGGAACTTTTTTGCTTTTCACATTGCGGTGCCTGTTTTCCAGGCACCACCATGCGCCAAAGTTGCAATTAGGCCATTAGTTCCTTGTTCCTCTGTTCTTGTGGTAGGAGTTTTGCCCCAAATGATTCTTAATTAATCAAGCTGGCATAATCACGTAATTTTGGTAATTTTGCCACAGAAGAGTAATGTGCAATGGCTGAAATCACTCTGATGACTCTGGTGTAATTAAAATTTTGCCTAGGGCTAGAATTTTAGTTGTTTTTTTGTTTAAAAGGGTATGTTCTAACTGACATTTTCACCTAACTATATTGTCTATTTAACCTTTGATTTTTTCAGTATATATATATATGAACAAAAAGAACATATCCCAATTTCTCACGTGCATCACATCACATGTTATTTATGTACTTGAGTGCCCTTGTTGCAAACTGAGATACATTGGGAGTACAACCCAGATGGTTAAAAAGAGAGTATTGGAGCATATGAGAGCTATTACTAATCAAGACCAGCATTACCCAGTAGCCCACCATTTTCAGATGAAACATTTCTCAGACAGTTCGTAATTCAAATACTTTGCCTTTGAACAAATTCAGAATTCATCCAGAGGAGGGGACAGGACCCTCAAACTCAGGCAAAAGGAATTGAAATACATAGTTGATTTTCAAACTAAAAGCCCTGGGGGGATAAATCTGGATGAGGAGCTGGGGGTTCACCTACATAAGTACTAGTGGGTGGACTTATTCCTTTCCTTAGATCATTTGTGTCATTTCAGCTTCCAGGGGAGTTTAGATACTGTATTGATACATTAAAATGTTGCCCAGGTTGGTTTTAAAACAAGGTTTATTTTCTTTTTTAGTGACACATTTTTTCGGTGTTTTTTTCTGTTGCAGGAGGAAACGAAGGGGACTACTCTGCCTCGGTGGTATCACCCACACGGGCTTCCTACTCTTTTCTTCAGAGGCACTGTCAGGTAGATAAGACGATTTCACACTGTTTGTTTATAAGAGTTTCTTTCATTCTTTTGTGGAGCACATCCTTTATTTGTCTCATTTGGAGATTGGTCAACAGCTGATGGGAGTATGGGCACTTGTCCCTAATTTCGGACATCAGGTCCTTGTTTGAAGCAATTTTTTCCCCTCACCCTTTCATTCGCCTTAGATCTATTCAGATATTATATGCCGTCATTAGTCAATTTGAGGCCATGGGATGTATGGGACATCAGCAACCCGCTAATATCGGACATTCCAGCCTTTATCGATTCAGGCAAATAGGGGAAATATATCTTACAATCTACCCTATATGCACCACGCCGAGAGTAAGGGAGGAGGATGTCATGTGTACCTGGTACGCTGTTGTTAGTTTGAACTTTAGAGAATCATGTGTCTCCATTTAGTAATTATACACGAGGACGCACACTTTCGTATATAAGAAATGCTGTATTATAATGTGGCCGATGCTGAGAAAAGTTGAGACTTGTGTCCGGCAACAACATGCATATGGTTATTATACATGAATTTTCATGATAATTGTGAATTTTAGTGATGCATGATCTGATATTTCTTTCATTATTCTATTCTTTCTTTAAATTTGCATAGAACAGTATTATTTAAATTATGTTGCAAGACACCCTATGCAAGATTGATCTGTTTTCATTGTCAAAGATGGCCGACATGTTAGACATAGAATGAGAAGAAGAAAAAACAGTCCTTTGTTTATGTTAAGACGCTTATGAAGAGCACTCGCACTGTGATGACTTTACATGTGATTAAGGCTGCGGGACAGCCAAAACGCATTACGTGAAGCGGAGTAAACTTGAATACTGATTCACATTTTGTGTGTCCTAAGAGTACGTTATTCCCGTTTGGGCTCGTTTGTGTGGAACAGCTCTGCCGGTGTGCCTTGCCGGTGTACGCACCACCTTCCTTGCATCCGTAGGTCCAAAAGAAGCAACGATATGTGAAGCAATATATATACATAGTGACTGAAAAAACCAAAGGGGAAAGTAACGTCATAGTTGGTACACTGACAAAATATCGCCTATGAAAATGTCCCCATACCAAAATATCGTAACCACAATATCAATGGCAAAAATATCGTTATCCTATACTTATAATGGCAAGTACAAAAAGATCGAAAAAATATATCGTTGTCATTAATATTGTTGTATCAAATATCGTTTTTTAAATATATATAAATTTAAATATTAAATATATTAAATGGTAACAGTAATTTAATAAAAACAGAATGGATTTAATATATATTTCAACAAATATAACAAATTAAAATGTTAAAGAAACATATATTAATATATATATTTACATATATTCAGTTAAAAATTATTATTAAACTAATAATTTAAATTGATATATCATATTTTTAACAAATGTAATAATATAACAAATTATATATATATATATATGCATATATATATATATAATTTGGAAAAAATGATTTTTTTTCAAAATGAGTTCCCTGTGAACAATTGTTGCTAGCTAAATAAAAGGTACACACCTATAATAAGCCCTCCCATACAAGTCGTATAGGCTATATTTTGTTTGACTAGATATTATGGCCAATAGTCATTGATATGGCAGTGTTAGAAACAATTGATAGTGACCATAATCCCTTATCTGCAACCTTTAAGGCCTTTTGTGAGTCTATTCACAAAGACTCTTATTCTCTAATTCACCGTCTCTTCTCAGGGAGGCTGTTTTGACAGTAGACAAATGCTATCTGACTGGCCCCAGATTGCCGCACGTCCAGAAATATTGGTCGCGATCCAAGGAGCTCTTAATACAGTAATCGTGCAGATAGAGGGAGGTCAAGTTAGTGCATCTGACCAATTGGCCATGACTCATGGGGCATTTTTTAAACAGGTCCTATCCTTTTTTTACATTTTGAAAAATAACATCCAGATAGACAAAAAGTAAGCAGGACTTATAGTATAACAAAGAATGTTGAGCAGCAAGTTGCTTATTAGCCAAGGCCATACAAACCAAAGACTTGGCCGGTATACCAGCTTTAAGGAAGACATAGAAAAAGGCTATTATGCATGCCAAAAAAGACTGGGATGAACAGAGATGGAGGGCCCTTTTGGACACGTGCCCTACTAGCAACTCATCTAAATTCCCAGGCATTGGTTGCACAGAATCTTTGGACGTTGCCTCCTCTATAAAATACAAAATTGGACTGAGGAGAGTAATATTCTCAGCCCATTCCAAGCAGGCTTTCGACAAAGGGTTTCAATATTAATCTATTGAAGAACAGTTTTGATTAGCAGAGGCAGCCTTTATGTCGCCTTTGTCGACTTAAAATCAGCATTTGATTTGATTCCAAGGTCCAAACTCTGGAGTGTACTAGCAGACCTAGGAATGCCCCTTGACATTTTATCTCTTCTAATTCGTTTGCATAAATATAATCATGCACTCATTCGATGGGGAGGGGCGCAGGCCCAGTTGACGGAAAGGATACCAGTCTCTAAAGGTGTTCGAGGGTTGTGTCTTGGCCTCCACCCTGTTTTTTTAAAATTTATTAATGATATTGTCCCCTTATGTTTCAAGTTGAAGCAGATGCTCTATCTTTGTCTGGCCTTAAGACACAAATCCTTTTATTTGTGGATAACACCTTTTTGATTTCCAAGACCCCGTCAGGACCCCAGAAACTTCTGATTCACTTTAATGAGTTCTGTGAGAATTGGAGCTTGGTAATCAACACCTCCAAAACAAAGGTGATGTTTTCCAACCAGCATAGATCTTTTAAGGGCAACCTAATGTTAGGAGGAGTTCCCCTAGAAAAGGTACATTCCTTTGCATATTTGAGGGTCACATTTGTAGAGGGTATGTCCTGGCACCTCCACATTGACAAGGCCACTATGAAGCTCAAGCAGATCTCAGGAGTAATACTTAAGGAGTCTTCGACATCCTATACTTAACCCATCTCTCCTGCATTAAAGATCTATGAGGCCAAGGGTTTGGGGTCAGCCCTTTATGGTGCTGAATTGTGGGGGTTCTCAAAACACAATGATATCACAAGAACCGAGAATAAATTCCTTAGGAATCTCGTATCGCTTCCAGTTAGTACCCTGCTATATCCCTTGTTTAGTGACCTAGGTGTCTCTAAGGTCTCTGATTAAATTCATTTGCGACCTGTGTTTTATTGGAGACGCGTGTGGGCTACTCCTGAACTTGTCCACTATGCCAATTGCCTAATGGATGTTATGAAGGCTGACCAATTTAATCAAATCCCTTGGCTTAAAAACATGAAGTTAGCCATGTATTCGCTAGGGCCCCATGAGCTGTGGAAACATCCAGATACATCTGTTTTTCCATACAAGGCTGTGATTAAAAAGCAATACTGGTCACTTGTGATGGCCGAAGATACTCGGAAGGCTGCCACTGCTAAGTTAACTAGTGACTTTATGGATTTTAAGTCTATTCGATGGTTGGGGCTACTCTGAAATGTAGTGTCAGTTCCACCCCATAGAAAGCATTACTTTCAGTTTCAAATAGGCACTTTACCCCTTAGAGAGTTTACTACAGGTTGGGCTGGGAAAGGAGGCACCTCTTGCCCTATTTGTGATCCAAGTGAAAGTGTTTCTCAAGTTTTGTTTGCATGTCCAGGTTATTTATCTCCTCGGCATACTCGGATTGTCTCCATCTGTAGGCCAATATGTGCATGGAACTACCAGGAAGCCCTGCACATCCTTAGATCAGATTCTCGTCCAGTAATGCCCATCTCTGTTGCAAAATTTCTAGGTGCTCTGTGGGTGATCCGTAGTGAAGCCCTTTCCTATCCTCCGATATGACATGCATTATCTAAGTCATTTCATTTGGTTTGTTTTATTACTGCCAATACTATTTTGTTCTAATGATACCTTTCCATTTGATAACCAATTATGAATATATTTTTATATATATATTTTATCTATCAACTGATGTATTTTTATACGATCTCTTTTATGATGGATTTTTAATTATGTTGCAGATTGTATTTATCTATATGGATTGTACTTTTATGGCCCTGGTGGCCGAAATAAAGTGATTTGAAATGAAATTAAATATAGATATATATATACCAATAACATAAAATATTTAAAAACAAACCATTTTAAATAAAATAAAAAAGTAAACCACATACATTTCTTACGATTTTTAAAAATATTTTACATATTAAAAACATTAATAATTATAAATATTATCATTTTAAACAAGGAAAAACATAATAATATAAATTGCGAAAATAAAAAATAAATTATATAATTTTACATTTAATACATATACTATTCCCACTACAATATATACAAAAGTACACAAAGGGCCTTATTTCGATGTCGGTCGGAAAGCTTCCGACCGTAGGTCGGAGGCTTTCCGACCGACATGTAAACTTTACATTCCGACCGCAGAATTACAATGTTGGCGGTCAGAGTGTAGACCGGCAGGCAAAACCGACTGGCTTCCGATGGGCTCAAGGGGCTCGTCGGCCAGTAGGAAACCACACGTAATCCCTTAAGGACGGCGTTTCCGCCGTCGGGATTATGACTTCGGTTTCTGACAGCCTTTCCATGTTGGCCTTTCTGACATGGAAAGGCTGTCAGAAAGCGACTTTGGGGGCCCCTAGTAGGGCCCTCTTCTCCGCTGGCCCTATGGTTGTGGCCATGGGGGGAACCTATTGTGCCCCCCTTCACATCCCTGCACCGTGTGGCAGGCAGTGTGACCTGCTTGCCACACGGTGCAGGGATGTGCAAATACTTCTATTTTACAATGGGAGCTTATGCTGCGACGGTTTCGGTCCGCCGCACAAGCTCCCATTGTAGAATGGAAGTTTATGACAGCACCATGTGCCGTCGCATCCTAATTGCGGTGTCGGGACGGCGATGTCGATCGGAGGCAACTCCAACCGACATCGTAATGAGGCCCAAAGTGTTCTACTAAAGATACATAAAATGTACTACTCCCACTTCACGCAATGCAACAGTAGAAAAACTGTTACATCCCACAGGAGTAAAATTTACTATTCCCACTCCAATCAATGCAACAGTAGGGAAAGTGTTGAATTGCGGAGGGGTAAAATTTACCATTCCCACTCCAATGAATGCAACAGTAGGGAAAGTGTTGGATTGCGGAGGTGCAAAATTTACTATTCCCACTCCAGTCAATGCAACAGTAGGGAAAGTGTTGGATTGCGGAGGGGTCAAATTAATTATTCCCACACCAGTCAGTGCAGCAGTAGGGAAAGTGTTGAATTGCAGAGGGGCAAAATATACTATTCCCACTCCAGTCATTCCAACTATAGGGAAAGTCTTGGATTGCAAAGGTGTAACATTTATTATTTCTAATCCAATAACTTCAACAGTAGGGAAAGTGTTGGATTATGGAGGGGTAAAATTTACTATTCCTACTCCAGTCAGTGGAATAGTAGGGAAAGTGTTGGATTGCGGAGGGTAAAATTGACTATACCTACTACAGTCAGTGCAACAGTACGGAAAGTGTTGGATTGCGGAGCGGTAAAATTTACTATTCTCGTTCCAATGAGTGCAACAGTAGGGAAAGTGTTGGATTGCCAAGGGGTAAAATATACTATTCCCACTCCAATTAATGCAACAGTAGGGAAAGTGTTGGATTGCGGAGGGGTAAAATTTACTATTCCCACTCCAGTCAGTGCAACATTGAAAACAAACTAATTCTTTTCAACACAATAAAATAATTGCAAAAACATAGTAAACAAATACAAATATAAATATATGAAAAACCAAATGTTAAATATATATTAAAAATTAAATAAAATAAATACATATTGCAATGTTAAATACATATAATAAACAACTAGAAATATTATTAGAATTAAAATAAAAACAAATCTCTCAAATAAATAATTTTATTTTAAAATAATTTAACAAAATAATATTTATTACATAATTTTATTTTAGTTACTTCCCACCCTATACCCCTACAAAACTCACAACCCCCACCTAAAACTTAACTTTAAAAAACAAATTATTCGCTCTATTAACATAAATATTTATCAATAAAATAATTATAACTAATTAAAAATTAATCATTACTTAATCATAATTAAACATTACTTCCCACAAAACACACAACAAACTCCCAAAAATGTAACAAATTAATTACACAACTGATATAAATCCAATTTAATAATTAATATCAATGTAAACATTAAATATAACTTAATTTGAACTAATTTACTTCCCACCCTATATGCCTACAAAACCCACAACCCACAAATAAAATGTAAGTTAAAAAAATGTAATTGCACAATTAACATAATTAGGATTTGATAGAATTTATAGATCGCACTAAAACCCAAAGGTGCCAAAGCGCTATCGCAGAACAGAAAAATCAGCAGGAGCAGTGCAGCTAAGAGTCAGGATTCTGAGAAGAAAAAAGCCAGGGTTTCAGATGTTTTTAAAGGACATAAGAGAATCTGCTTCTGAGATATACGAAGGAAGAGTGTTCCACAGCTCGGCGGCGGCCACCGAAAAGGAGCGTCTACCCCATCTAGTCTTCTGAAATCTGGGGATCCTGAGTTTTTTGCAGCATGAGGATCTAAGTGGTCTGCCAGGAATGTACCAATGAAAGAGTTCATTCATTCAGTTGGGGCCTTTGTGATGAAGAGCGTTAAAAAACTAAACATAGGGCTTTGAAAGAAATTCGCCTCCTGATCTGGAGGCAATGTAGGGAACTTATCCCTTCTCTGACCGAGTGCTGTTTGGGTATGCTCAGAATGACCTGAAGTTTATTCAAGGAAGAACTATTGATGTTAAGGTAAAGTGCATTGCAGTAGTCCAACCGTAAGGTGACAAGGGCGATAGTAACTGTCTGGTGCAATTCTGATGGAATGTAAGAGAAGATCTTTTTTGGGGTCCTGATGATGTAGAAACAAGTGCTAGTAATGCGGCTGACCTGTGCATCAAAACTTAGAGTGTTATAAAAAATGACCCCAAGGTTTTTAGCTGACTTGACAGGTGTGGGTAGGGATCCACAGACATCTGGCCACCAAGTGTTGGACCATATAGAATTTTGAGAGCCAAACACAAGCCCTTCAGTTTTGTCTGCATTAATCTTGAGTGAGTTGTCTTTCATCCAGCAGATAATGCTGGACATGCACTGGTTAAACCCTTTCGCCACCAAAGGCAGGTCGTTAGAAATAGATACAATAATGTGAGTGTTTTCAGCATATGACAGCACTTGAAACCCAAATTAGTGCACCAGGTCAGCCAGAGGGGCCGCATATGGATTAAAAAGAGTTGGGCTTGAAGATGAGCCCTGGGGCATCCAGCAAGGGAGACTGAACGCCTTTGCCTTGAAACCGCTGCAGATGACAATTTGCACCCTGTTTGACCGAAAGAAATGGAGAAGCTGAAGACAGTTGTTTTTAATTGAACAGTTGTTTTTTCATAAGTTACTGCCCCTATTTCAATTCAGCACACTCTACTATCGTCAATGCTATATAGGGGATATAGGGCCAGTAACTTATGAAAAAACAACTGTTCAATTAAAAACAACTGTTTAATTAGAAATGATGATTTTGCCTTATAACAGGACTTGGAATTAATGGCAACCATACAGTGCCAATAGAGAGATCAATGATTGTCTTGATAAAGATGGAAAAACACTAGAGCCATCGAAACGCGTCGACGACTTTGTAAACATAATCCGTGGAACAAGTCTACCCTACAATAATTGATTATACTTAGGACTAGTCAAAGAAATGTTCTGAATGGATATGTTATTTCATGACAAAATGAATTGTCTTTGTGTTTCTCTCTAAACAAATGAGGTTGCGTAGATATATGTATGTGGAGTCTGTAATGAATGTCAGATTTTTGTTTTAACAATTGTACACTTGAAAAATTGTGTTTTTATAAATGTTTTTATAATGCTCTAATAATATTGTGACACAGATATTTTAATAAAGTATATATTTTTAATAGCAAAAAGGCAACTGTTGCTTGTGTAATTCTACCACATGGGCTAGAGGTTCTGGTAGGTTTGTTTTGGTGTAATATATAGATCATATATCCGCCTTGTGTGTTTGAGCTTTGTATGAAGTGTGTATGTATATTATTCCACCAAGGGATTCTTTTTTCTACATTGAAGTAGTACCTCATTCCCCTGGTTGGTTAAAGGGGTCTCTCTCTTATTCTTTCATTTAAATGATACAGCCCGGTTGGGCTGGAGAGTATTCTTGTGAATATTAATTCAGATAGTCCCAAAGTGTGTCAGTGGACTTTCTCAATGAACAAAATGGACAATTTTAAGACGTTCGGTTTTACCGAAGATCAATTTAATAAGTTAATTAACCAAAATCCACGCAATGGGAGTAAGTCCATGACTAGTGGTAACAGTTATGAACAAATAATAAAAGTCTTGAACCTTAAGAAAAACTAATAAGAACGGAACTCCATGCTGATTTTTTAATTGAATATTTAAAAGCTGGAGTGATTCCCATAGGACTACGTATTAGAAATGAACCTGGGTTATTTTTTGAGAACAGGAAATTTCTAGAGGTTTGGACTCATATAGCCAACCGATGCAGTAGAGACTGGTTAATTCTGATAATCGAAACAGCACATGAAATAATGATTGTTGAAAAAAAGCAATTAGAAGAGCTAGAAAATGCATTGAAACAAAATACAGCTTTTGAAGGTACCAAAACAAGATTAGAAGAATTAGAACTAGAAACTAATGGCTATCGTGAGTACCTTATAAACAAGAAGACAATGAAATTAAGGAAGGATGTAGAGAGATTTAGTGCGGAGGTAGCATATCCATTTCTTGAAAAGGAATATTATAACACAAAGAAGGAACAAAGATGGGACAAATCTCAATATCAAAGACAAGTGTATTCCAGAGGGGGAAATAAGAGAATAACTTTCTCTGAATCCTCAGGTTCAGGCAGTGAGGAAGAACAAATGAATGAACAACCTGGAAGAACAGTATCCAATTTTGAGCGTGAGCTTTTTTTAGGTGGACGCCAAAATCGAGGACAGAGGAACTATCGGAACTATGCCAGGGAAGAACCGACGAGAAACCATCCACCTCAAAATTATACAGCCCAAGATTATCTCACGACAAGGAACAAGCGGTATTGGAGGTAGAGGAATTTCCCATCATAAACTTGTCAAATAGGATTTTGACAATAGATGAGCAGGAAGTATTAAGAAAAGGATTTAGCTTTGCTCCTACTGCTCCTGTTAATAGATTTGAATTAGAAAAGGACATGAGGAGCTTTTTTAGAAAAATAAGATTAAATAGGTTATTCCATGATAGGACATACAACCCAGGCCTGAATATTTCTGGATTTAAACCAAAATCAACCTTTACTCCTAGCCTAAATCAGGTAGATAAGAATGTGGAAATATTTGAGAAGATAGTAGAGATTGAAATCAAAAATATTGTAGAGAAGGACCACAGTCAGAATAATAACATGACACTTTTGCATAGGAAGGCATTAAAAACACTCAAAGAATGTGATCAAATTACTATCAAACCCGCCGATAAGGGCGGGGGGGTTGTGGTCTTTGACACTAATGATTATGAGAGAAGAATGAGGACACTACTCAATGTAGGGAATCACTATAAACGAGTGTCTTTTCAAACGTTTGAGGACTTAAAAAGGGAGGTAGTTCAACTATTGGATAATATAAAGAGAGAGGCTTGGATATGTGAGAGTGAGCATAAATTCCTTTTGAACAATAATCCTATTCTTCCGGCCATCTATGGACTGCCGAAAATTCATAAAGATGTAGTGGACCCACCAATGAGACCAATAGTGAGCAGCCTGGGCTCACTATTGGAGCCATTGAGTAAATATGTGGAATTCTTTTTAAAACCTATTGTTCAGAAACAAAAATCATATTTAAAAGATACAGCTCATGCTATTTCAGTTTTTGAAGGACAGTGCTTCAACAGGGTGACCCAGCTTTTAGTCACCCTGGATGTTGAAGCCCTGTATACAAATATTCCACAAGATGACACGATTATGGTGATGTCATCCATCCTGGAAGAGGTTGATTTGAATGAGGGTCACAAAGACTTCATCCTGAGTTGTATTAGGATGGTCTTGAAGAATAACATATTTTTATTTAAGGATGAACTCTACAAACAGATCAAGGGGACCAGTATGGGGGCCACCTGTGCCCCCAGTCTGGCCTGCCTTTATATGAGTAACTTTGAACACAAACACATTTACAACGAAGTGGCACCCTATTATGAAAATGTCACGTGCTGGCACCGGTTCATAGATGATATTGTCTTTATCTGGAACCGTGCCAGCAGTGACTTGATGGTGTTTTTAGAATGGCTAAATTTGGGAGATAACAACTTGAAGTTTACGGCCCATCACAGCAATACTAGTGTAGACTTCTTAGATATTCGAATAAAGGACACACAGGGTGTCTTAGAGGTAGAGGTGTTTTCCAAGCCCACAGATAAAAACACCTTACTGCAGTATGGAAGTAATCATCCAAAGTCACAGAAAGATAATATTCCCTTTGGCGAATTTTTAAGATTGCGCCGTAACTGTACAAATTTAGTTGATTTTTACCATCATGCAGGAATCATGGAGAATAAATTGAAGGATAGAGGTTATCCCAAAAACTAATAAGACATTCTCTTAAACGTGCAAGGTTCTATGACAGGGATCATTTGTTAAATATGAACAAACAAAAAGACAACAAAACCCTAGATAGAATTGTATTTGTGAGCCAGTACTCAGGCATGAGTAATAAAATCAAAAATGTAATCAGTCGGAATTGGAAAATCCTAAATGATGGGCTCCCAACTCCATTAACAAAGCCCCTCTTTTCATTTAGGCGAAACAAAACTATAAGAAATTCCTTGGTGAAAACATATAAAAAAACTGATAGTGACAGTCAAAACACCTTGTATAATCAAAAAGCGGTAGGAAACTATAGATGTGGTACATGTTCCATGTGTCCGCACTGTATAGAGGCCAAAAATTTGAATTTTAATGGCAAAACACTGACAGCTACAACCTTAAATAACTGCCGGAGCAAGAACGTAGTATACCTGCTTGTCTGCCCATGTGGAATGGGTTATGTAGGTGAAACAAGCAGGGAACTACGTGTCCGGTTATTAGAACATAAGTCAGCATTGAAAAATAAAAAATAAAATGCACCTTTAACTGAACATTATCTGAAGAAGAACCATGACTGTAATCAGTTTAGTTGGTTCATACTGGAGAAAGTAAGTATAAGTAGAAGAGGAGGAAATCTGGATATGATTAGGAAAACGCGCGAACAATGGTATATGTGCTATTTGGATACCATTGATAAAGGCATGAATTCAAGAGAAGATTGGATGAAACTGATTGCGAATCAGTAATACCCATAGGTGAGAATTCTTGTGGCTGTGAATATCATATCACTTTGAATGTTAACCTTATAATAGTAAGGTTCACTTGTCCTGGTTTATTACAGTAACCTTGGTTTAAACAATAAAGACATTTAAGTGAGGGAAAGGTTGGCTCAGCTCTCAAGGTAATGAAAACAGAAACTAGGGAGGAATGATTTTATAGTACCATTCAAATGAGATATATTGGGTGAGAAGACACGTATCATGTTAATTGACATGATTAAGGCACTATAATTACAACACGTGCAGCGTTGTCTAGTGTCAATAATAGTAATTCCATATCGACTTTATATTTGAGATTATCACAACATGGATCGTTCGTTATAATTAACCCTGGGCATAATACTTTGCTACGCTCACGAAGCATGCAAAGTTTGTGCTACTACGCACTACGCAAATTGCACGTAGCAGAGTGAATAACTGTACTAATAAACGTAGCGTAGCAGGAGTATAATAAACTCCTTCAAATGCTTTGATAAAGCAATTTTTTATGCTAAAAAGCATATAACCAATTCACAAAAATGAATGTTGACAATAAAATATCAAGCAATGAGAGAGGTGATGATTTTGGAGTCCCCTAACCTAGGGGAGGACCAAGCAGATGCCTTGAACACAAAAAGCATATCATGTGAACGATTCAATGGTGGTCCCTTCCTCCTAGGACCACCCCAAGCACAGTTATGGGCAAAAATACAATCCCAACCAAAGGCCCTGCAAAGCATTATGGGACGAGATTAGCAGTGGGCAGTGAATATTATAGTGTCCAATATCAAAATAATTCTACAAAGAGCTGCAGTTCAACTAGTCGTCACTGGGTGTCGTCCCTCAAGAGTGAAATGCAAAAGTATTGAAAACCTTTCATGAAGCTTTTGCATTTGACTCGTGAGGGACGACACCCAGTGACGACTAGTTGAACTGCAGCTCTTGTAGAATTATTTTGATATTGACACTATAATATTCACTGCCCACTGCTAATCTCGTCCCATAATGCTTTGCAGGGCCTTGGTTGGGATTGTATTTTTGCCCATAACTGTGCTTGAGGTGGTCCTAAGAGGATGGGACCACCACCTAATCATTCAATAAGATGTGCTTTTTGTTTTCAAGACATCTGCTTGGTTCTCTCCCTAAGTTAGCGAGGATACCAAAATCATCACCTCTCTCACTGCTTTTGTTTTCACTTTAGTGAAATGACTATATGCAATTTTAGCATATAAAGACAGAGATATTTATTTTATCTTAACTTGCACTGTACAAGTTTGCTTTTGGTAATTATTGTACAGTGCAGTGAGTCAAGCACACAGCTAGCACTACGCCCAGGCTTAATAATAATAACAAACTCCTTCAAATGCTTTGATAAAGCAATTTTTATGCTAAAAAGCATATAACCAATTCACAAAAATGAATTTTGACATATCAAGCAATGAGAGAGGTGATGATTTTGGAGTCCCCCTAACCTAGGGGAGGACCAAGCAGATGCCTTGAACACAAAAAGCATATCATGTGAACGATTCAATGGTGGTCCCTTCCTCCTAGGACCACCCCAAGCACAGTTATGGGCAAAAATACAATCCCAACCAAAGGCCCTGCAAAGCATTATGGGACGAGATTAGCAGTGGGCAGTGAATATTATAGTGTCCAATATCAAAATAATTCTACAAAGAGTTGCAGTTCAACTAGTCGTCACTGGGTGTCGTCCCTCACGAGTCAAATGCAAAAGCTTCATGAAAGGTTTTCAATACTTTTGCATTTCACTCTTGAGGGACGACACCCAGTGACGACTAGTTGAACTGCAGCTCTTTGTAGAATTATTTTGATATTGGACACTATAATATTCACTGCCCACTGCTAATCTCGTCCCATAATGCTTTGCAGGGCCTTTGGTTGGGATTGTATTTTTGCCCATAACTGTGCTTGGGGTGGTCCTAGGAGGAATCGTTCAATAAGATGTGCTTTTTGTTTTCAAGACATCTGCTTGGTTGTTGGTTCTCTCCTAAGTTAGTGAGGATACCAAAATCATCACCTCTCTCACTGCTTGTTAACTTTTTGTTTTCACTTTAGTGAAATGACTATATGCATTTTTAGCATATAAAGACAGAGATATTTATTTTATCTTAACTTGCACTGTACAAGTTTGCTTTTGGTAATTATTGTACAGTGCAGTCAAGCTACACAGCTACGCACTACGCAATTTGCATAGCTACGTGTAGTTGAAGCTGTACTTCACGTAGCTACGTGAAGTGCTACTACGCAAACTACGCCCGGGCTTAGTTATAATATCAAATGAATGGGTACTTAGATTCCGGGCCAGCATGAACAAAAGAAATAGAGCAGGCTCGGTGTTAAAATGTGGTCGTAGTACTTCCGGGTTATTAGGAGAAGAGTTAGCGGACTGTGAGGTAGAGCATGAATGGGATCGGCTCGGTTCGATGTCAAAACGTGGTCGTAGTACTTCCGGGTCATTAGGAGAAGAGCTAGCGGACTGTGAGGTAGAGTATGAATAGGATCCAGCTGTTAATAATTGAGAGTTAGTAGTTTTAACCAATGATAGAAAGGGATTAGGATATTTAAACCGGAAGGGTAGACGCCACGGGTGTGTATTGGAGACGTTAGGTGCCCGTGAGCGGTGTGGTGAAAAGGTAAGGAGCGATGAATCTCTTGTTAGATAATCCTATGGGCTTTGAAAAGTAGTATACTTGCTTCTGTCTTAGCATGCACGAGGAGCCTTTTCTAATAGAAAAAATGTTCTGTTTAATTTCATCTCTTTCAGCGTTTCCGACTGAAATTGTTTTTAAATTATATACAACTTCTGGAAAGTTTTAAATATATACATCGGATACCAGGCTAGCGAATTGCCAGGAATACACAGGTACGAGATGTTTATAGGTGATTTAGCGAGTAGAGGGTATAAGCCTAACTAATAATAATGGTGCATATTGAGGTGTGTATATATATATATATATTTTTTAGACTCGAACGAAGAAACACGCAACGAACTGTAAAAAGACAATAACAGTACGAAGGGGCATATATCGGAAACCAGGCTAGCAAAATGCCAGGAATATACAGGTACGAGATGCTTAAATGGGATTTAGCGAGTAGAGGGTATAAGCCTAACCAATAATAATGGTGCATATTGAGATGATATATATATATATATTTTTTAGACTCGAATGAAGAAATATAAAACGGACTGGAAAAAGATAATAACAGTACGAAGGGACCTAAAACTAAGGAGGAAACTCTAGAGACGAGGGAGACAATTAATGCTGTCAGGTGAGAATGAGTTATTGAAGAAAAAATACGTACAAAATGACTGTTCAAGTTAGTAAAGGGAGTAAGATATATAACATGGTGACGTCTTTTTAATATTAGATGTTCGTGGACCGCAAGCTGGATTCATGCCAAGCAGATGTACAGATTTAAAAGTTCGTTTATATAAAAAAAGTTCAATGAAATAAGGTAAAAATATTTATGAGTTCTATTAAAAATGATAACATTTTAAACTTGAGATAACATTGCCTACTCCTAAAATACGTAAAACAATGGCAAACGATAGAATAGGGTGGTGCAATGTTCACAAGATTAAAAGAGGTATGTGACTGTGAATGGTTTGTGCTATCCGGGTATAGGAGAAACCGGTGGAGGTACCATAAGAGTAAAGAGATAGATATAACATAATGAGCCCATTTGATAGAAAATGTTTACATAAATGTTGTGTCGCTTTAGGAGCTTGTGGAAAAGGGATTTGCTGTACCACATTAGTCAGTAAAACTTTAGATATGATGTAAAGAGTTTTTTTATTAAATGTAGCTACAAGCATTGACGATAGTTGAGTGTGCTGAATTGATATAGGGGCAGTAACTTATGAAAAAACAACTGTTCAATTAAAAACAACTGTTTAATTAGAAATGATGATTTTGCCTTATAACAGGACTTGGAATTAATGGCAACCATACAGTGCCAATAGAGAGATCAATGATTGTCTTGATAAAGATGGAAAAACACTAGAGCCATCGAAACGCGTCGACGCCTTTGTAAACATAATCCATGGAACAAGTCTACCCTACAATAATTGATTATACTTAGGACTAGTCAAAGAAATGTTCTGAATGGATATGTTATTTCATGACAAAATGAATTGTCTTTGTGTTTCTCTCTAAACAAATGAGGTTGCGTAGATATATGTATGTGGAGTCTGTAATGAATGTCAGATTTTTGTTTTAACAATTGTACACTTGAAAAATTGTGTTTTTATAAATGTTTTTATAATGCTCTAATAATATTGTGACACAGATATTTTAATAAAGTATATATTTTTAATAGCAAAAAGGCAACTGTTGCTTGTGTAATTCTACCACATGGGCTAGAGGTTCTGGTAGGTTTGTTTTGGTGTAATATATAGATCATATATCCGCCTTGTGTGTTTGAGCTTTGTATGAAGTGTGTATGTATATTATTCCACCAAGGGATTCTTTTTTCTACATTGAAGTAGTACCTCATTCCCCTGGTTGGTTAAAGGGGTCTCTCTCTTATTCTTTCACCTCATGGGAACAGTCCAGCCCGAACTGCTAAGCCAGGTCCTCCCTGGACCGGAAACAAGCATCCTAGGACCGGTTTCGGTGTTTCACCCCTCTTCAGCCAGGATAGCTTGAATCCAGTGGCACAGTGAGCCCGGGACCCCTGTCTGGGCACACCCGGCACACTTAGGGCGAGGAAGCAAAAGACACACAATTGATGGCCGGAATGCAGAACAAATCAAAACATTCACCCCCAGTCAAGAGATCTGGGTTAAATCCATCATTCTTTTGCTCACCATGCCACCCCAGTTTAGACCAGGCCATATGCAAATCAGTCTTGACCCTGTGCCTCATGGGAACAGTCCAGCTCGAACTGCTAAGCCAGGTCCTCCCTGGACCGGTAACAAGCATCCTAGGACCGGTTTCGGGGTTTCACCCCTCTTCAGCCAGGATAGCTTGAATCCAGTGGCACAGTGAGGCCGGGACCCATGTCTGGGCATACCCGGCGCA
This sequence comes from Calotriton arnoldi, assembly GCA_963921515.1. NCBI lineage: Eukaryota > Metazoa > Chordata > Amphibia > Caudata > Salamandridae > Calotriton > Calotriton arnoldi. Next base: position 595,802 of record CAWUFW010003731.1, on the reverse strand, counting down.
CTTAGGGCGAGGAAGCAAAAGACACACAATTGATGGACGGAATGCAGAACAAATCAAAACATTCACCCCCAGTCAAGAGATCTGGGTTAAATCCATCATTCTTTTGCTCACCATGCCACCCCAGTTTAGACCTGGTCATATGCAAATCAGTCTTGACCCTGTGCCTCATGGGAACAGTCCAGCCCGAACTGCTAAGCCAGGTCCTCCCTGGACCAGAAACAAGCATCCAGGACCGGTTTCGGGGTTCCACCCCTCTTCAGCCAGGATAGCTTGAATCCAGTGGCACAGTGAGCCCGGGACGCACATCTGGGCATACCCGGCGCACTTAGGGCGAGTAAGCAAAAGACACACAATTGATGGACGGAATGCAGAACAAATCAAAACATTCACCGCCAGTCAAGAGATCTGGGTTAAATCCATCATTCTTTTGCTCACCATGCCACCCCAGTTTAGACCTAGTCATATGCAAATCAGTCTTGATCCTGTGCCTCATGGGAACAGTCCAGCCTGAACTGCTAAGCCAGGTCCTCTCTGGACCGGAAACAAGCATCCTAGGACCGGTTTTGGGGTTTCACCCCTCTTCAGCCAGGATAGCTTGAATCCAGTGGCACAGTGAGCCTGGGACCCACGTCTGGGCATACCCGGCGCACTTAGGGCGAGGAAGCAAAAGACACACAATTGATGGACGGAATGCAGAACAAATCAAAACATTCACCCCCAGTCAACAGATCTGGGTTAAATCCATCATTCTTTTGCTCACCATGCCACCCCAGTTTAGACCTGGCCATATGCAAATCAGTCTTGACCCTGTGCCTCATGGGAACAGTCCAGCCCGAACTGCTAAGCCAGGTCCTCCCTGGACCGGAAACAAGCATCCAGGACCGGTTTCGGGGTTCCACCCCTCTTCAGCCAGGATAGCTTGAATCCAGTGGCACAGTGAGTCCGGGACCCACGTCTGGGCATACCCGGCACACTTAGGCGAGGAAGCAAAAGACACACAATTGATGGACGGAATGCAGAACAAATCAAAACATTCACCCCCAGTCAAGAGATCTGGGTTAAATCCATCATTCTTTTGCTCACCATGCCACCCTAGTTTAGACCTGGCCATATGCAAATCAGTCTTGACCCTGTGCCTCATGGGAACACTCCAGCCCGAACTGCTAAGCCAGGTCCTCCCTGGACCGGAAACAAGCATCCTAGGACCGGTTTCGGGGTTTCACCCCTCTTCAGCCAGGATAGCTTGAATCCAGTGGCACAGTGAGCCCGGGACCCACGTCTGGGTATACCCGGCGCACTTAGGGCGAGGAAGCAAAAGACACACAATTGATGGACGGAATGCAGAACAAATCCTAAAACATTCACCCCCAGTCAAGAGATCTGGGTTAAATCCATCATTCTTTTGCTCACCATGCCACCCCAGTTTAGACCTGGCCATATGCAAATCAGTCTTGACCCTGTGCCTCATGGGAACAGTCCAGCCCGAACTGCTAAGCCAGATCCTCCCTGGACCGGAAACAAGCATCCTAGGACCGGTTTCGGGATATGACCCCTCTTCAGCCAGGATAGCTTGAATCCAGTGGCACAGTGAGCCCGGGACCCACGTCTGGGCATACCCGGCGCACTTAGGGCGAGGAAGCAAAAGACACACAATAGATGGACGGAATGCAGAACAAATCAAAACATTCACCCCCAGTCAAGAGATCTGGGTTAAATCCATCATTCTTTTGCTCACCATGCCACCCCAGTTTAGACCTAGCCATATGCAAATCAGTCTTGACCCTGTGCCTCATGGGAACAGTACAGCCCGAACTGCTAAGCCAGGTCCTCCCTGGACCGGAAACAAGTATCTTAGGACCGGTTTCGGTGTTTCACCCCTCTTCAGCCAGGATAGCTTGAATCCAGTGGCACAGTGAGCCTGGGACCCACGTCTGGGCATACCCGGCGCACTTAGGGCGAGGAAGCAAAAGACACACAATTGATGGACGGAATGCAGAACAAATCAAAACATTCACCCCCAGTCAAGAGATCTGGGTTAAATCCATCATTCTTTTGCTCACCATGCCACCCCAGTTTAGACCTGGCCATATGCAAATCAGTCTTGACCCTGTGCCTCATGGGAACAGTCCAGCCCGAACTGCTAAGCCAGGTCCTCCCTGGACCGGAAACAAGCATCCAGGACCGGTTTCGGGGTTCCACCCTCTTCAGCCAGGATAGCTTGAATCCAGTGGCACAGTGAGTCCGGGACCCACGTCTGGGCATACCCGGCACACTTAGGCGAGGAAGCAAAAGACACACAATTGATGGACGGAATGCAGAACAAATCAAAACATTCACCCCCAGTCAAGAGATCTGGGTTAAATCCATCATTCTTTTGCTCACCATGCCACCCTAGTTTAGACCTGGCCATATGCAAATCAGTCTTGACCCTGTGCCTCATGGGAACACTCCAGCCCGAACTGCTAAGCCAGGTCCTCCCTGGACCGAAAACAAGCATCCTAGGACCGGTTTCGGGGTTTCACCCCTCTTCAGCCAGGATAGCTTGAATCCAGTGGCACAGTGAGCCCGGGACCCACGTCTGGGTATACCCGGCGCACTTAGAGGCGAGGAAGCAAAAGACACACAATTGATGGACGGAATGCAGAACAAATCAAAACATTCACCCCCAGTCAAGAGATCTGGGTTAAATCCATCATTCTTTTGCTCACCATGCCACCCCAGTTTAGACCTGGCCATATGCAAATCAGTCTTGACCCTGTGCCTCATGGGAACAGTCCAGCCCGAACTGCTAAGCCAGATCCTCCCTGGACCGGAAACAAGCATCCTAGGACCGGTTTCGGGATATGACCCCTCTTCAGCCAGGATAGCTTGAATCCAGTGGCACAGTGAGCCCGGGACCCACGTCTGGGCATACCCGGCGCACTTAGGGCGAGGAAGCAAAAGACACACAATAGATGGACGGAATGCAGAACAAATCAAAACATTCACCCCCAGTCAAGAGATCTGGGTTAAATCCATCATTCTTTTGCTCACCATGCCACCCCAGTTTAGACCTAGCCATATGCAAATCAGTCTTGACCCTGTGCCTCATGGGAACAGTACAGCCCGAACTGCTAAGCCAGGTCCTCCCTGGACCGGAAACAAGTATCTTAGGACCGGTTTCGGTGTTTCACCCCTCTTCAGCCAGGATAGCTTGAATCCAGTGGCACAGTGAGCCTGGGACCCACGTCTGGGCATACCCGGCGCACTTAGGGCGAGGAAGCAAAAGACACACAATTGATGGACGGAATGCAGAACAAATCAAAACATTCACCCACAGTCAAGAGATCTGGGTTAAATCCATCATTCTTTTGCTCACCATGCCACCCCAGTTTAGACCTGGTCATATGCAAATCAGTCTTGACCCTGTGCCTCATTGGAACAGTCCAGCCCGAACTGCTAAGCCAGGTCCTCTCTGGACCGGAAACAAGCATCCTAGGACCGGTTTCGGGGTTTCACCCCTCTTCAGCCAGGATAGCTTGAATCCAGTGGCACAGTGAGCCTGGGACCCACGTCTGGGCATACCCGGCGCACTTAGGGCGAGGAAGCAAAAGACACACAATTGATGGACGGAATGCAGAACAAATCAAAACATTCACCCCCAGTCAAGAGATCTGGGTTAAATCCATCATTCTTTTGCTCACCATGCCACCCCAGTTTAGACCTGGCCATATGCAAATCAGTCTTGACCCTGTGCCTCATGGGAACAGTCCAGCCCGAACTGCTAAGCCATGTCCTCCCTGGACCGGAAACAAGCATCCAGGACCGGTTTCGGGGTTCCACCCCTCTTCAGCCAGGATAGCTTGAATCCAGTGGCACAGTGAGCCCGGGACCCACGTCTGGGCATACCCGGCGCACTTAGGGCGAGGAAGCAAAAGACACACAATTGATGGACGGAATGCAGAACAAATCATTCACCCCCAGTCAAGAGATCTGGGTTAAATCCATCGTTTTTTTGCTCACCATGCAATTCCAGTTTGAACCCAGCCATATGCAAATCAGTCTTGACCCTGTGCCTCATGGGAACAGTCCAGCCCGAACTGCCAAGCCAGGTCCTCCCTGGACTGGAAACAAGCATCCTAGGACAGGTTTCGGGGTATCACCCCTCTTCAGCCAGGATAGCTTGATTCCAGTGGCACAGTGAGCCCGGGACCCACGTCGGTAAATAGTACCAAATACAGTCCTATAAACCCTGCAAACCTAGAGTGGCAGCAGCCCCATTAGACTGTCCGTCCACCTTAATTATTAATAATTTTTAATAATTATCAATTAAATAATTATTATTAATAAAAAACGAAATATGAATTTCTTATCATTAATTTACTTCCCACCTTGTACCCCTATAAACCCCACAACCCACACCTAAAATAAAAAATTTAAAAAATCATTACACAATTAATATAGTTAATTACCAATTAAATAAGTATTATTAATTAACAACTAATTATTAATTAATTAGAATTAATTTACTTCCTACCCTGTACCACTATAAACCCCACAACCCGCACCTAAAATTAAAATAAAAAAATGAATTGCACAATTAACATAATTATTTACCAATTAAATAAATAATATTAATTAAAAACGAATTGTTAACTTATTATAATTAAATTACTTCCCACCCAGTACCCCTATCAACCCACAACCCGCTACGGTACAAAAATCACAAACAATAATGTAATTAAATTTCGTAACTACCAAAAATTTAACAACTATATTTAAAAACATAAACAATAGCTATACAAAAAATTCACATCATATATATTTAAAATATATACTAAAATACATAACAATAATTTTGAAAAGATATTATAAACAACTATATTTTTGTAAACAATATTATTGGCTTCACAATTTTAAAAATCGATATTACTTACCTTAAAATCTATATTCTTGACAGTGATATTCTTACAGACGATATTTCCATATCACGATAGTTTGGAGATTATATTTTGGAGATGATGTTTTGGTATGACGATATTTTGGCTGAATATCATTATAGTTAGGTGTAACAAGCTAACGTTTTAAACTCCAGAAATTCACCAGTTATAGTTATAGTTATCTCAAGTAACTATAATAACTCGTGCCCTAAGGTAACTATAACATGTGCTCCCCCGTTGCACAGCTTTCTCATCAATAATTTCATTGCAAATATTGCAGAGATATTATTAATGATGTCATAAAAGATATCATGAGTGATATAATATGTGAGGTAATTAGCAGTGCATTGCAGGCCCCTTCTGCAAGCCTATTTTGATCTTGGGGACCCCATCCCCCAGGGCTGTATTTTTTTTAAAAGGGAAGGGGGCTGTGTGACCCCCTCCCTGAGCCTTATTAGATCCTGGGAACTCCATCCTACAGGGCCGTTATTTGTTGTTTTAATGGCAGGGGGCCACGTGCAACTCCCCCCCTGACCCTCATCAGGCCCTGAGGAACCCCTCTCCCAGGCTCATCCGGCCCAGGAACTCCATCCCCCAGGGCCCTATTTATTTTAAAGGGGAGTGGAGTGGCACCCCTACTTCAGTCTTTTTAGGCCCCAGGGACCCCATCCCTCAGGGCCTTTTTTCATTATTTGGGAAGGGGCCTCGTGGCCCACCTCCCCGAGCCTTATTAGGCTCAGGGGACTCCCTCACCCGGGGTCATTTAAAAGAAATAAAGGGCTGGGGGCTGCATGGCCCTCTCCCCAAACCTTATTAGACCCTTCCCACCTCCAGGGCCACTACTTCTGATGAAGGTGAAGGGGTCCCCTCCTCAAGCCGTTATAAGCCCCCATCCCCCGGGGCCCACATTCCTTAAAGGTGGGGCCCACCCAAGGCACCCACCATACACTTGTTGGGGGCCACGGTTGAGCCCCAAGGTCCCCATAGCCCCAGTCAGACTGGGAATAGCCTTTGGGGCCGATTGCGGTCAGAGCGTTTACGACCGCATCGTAATGGGCCGCTCAGTTTCCTTTCCGACCGCCTCATTACGATGGAGGCGGTCGGAAAGGAAACTGACCGGTCATTCCGGCTGGCTTTGGAGAGCCCGTCCACCAGTCGGAAGCCGGGTAGTAATCTCAAGGGCGGGCCTTTCCTCCCATGAGATTACGATTATGGTTTCCAACATGGTTATCATGCCGGCCTGTGGAAACCATGTTGGAAAACGTGTTTGGGGGGCCCCCAGCAGGGCCTGCTTGGGTACACGGCCTCCGGTTGGAGGCCATAGGTGCCCCCCTGTTGATCCCTGCACCTCGTGGCAGGCACCTTTAAGTGCCTGCCACGAGGTGCAGGGATGAACCGCACCTCCCATTTCACTATGGGAGCATGCGTTTCGGCCGGTTTATGGCCGACCTGCATGCTCCCATAGTGAAATATAGGAATGCGACCAAACAGTGTTCAGTCGCATCCAAATGAGGCGGCCGTGATCACCGACCGTGTGATGGTCGGTCCCATGACCGAGTCAGTGTAGGGTGGAAGTGATTCCCCCCGACATATTAATGGGGGTCCCCATGGCCTCTTTGAGCTCTTTTTTGCATAGTTTGTGCTTGGAAAATTTCAGGTGGTCCATCAAGCAGGGGCATATGAAAAGGGGAGGGTACCAAATGTGTTTTTCCTGCTAATTTGTCTCTAGGAACTTTAGACACCGTTACAGCCCAAACACCTGAATGGATTTAGACCTCATTTGGTAGAAAGCTAGATATTCGTACAGGAAGCATGCCTTTTGTAATTTGATGTAAATCCACTCAGTAGTTTTTGAGTAATTAATGCTCAAAAACTTTGTATATATCATCCCAGGAGGATCCACAGAGTCGACAGCTCTCAAGCTGAGATCTAATTGGCTGCTACCACATCAGCAACGAATTGTTGGCAGCCATCTAAGGGATCAGGACTCTATCCCGAGTCCTACAAAAAACACAACAAAAAGATACCTTGCCACCTTGGATTTGGTTGGGGGGGTCCCAGAGGGACCAACCCTGAGGCCAAAACATTTTTTAAATTTTGCACCAATTTCACAGAGGATCCACAAATCCGTGGCAAAATTTTAAAAGAGGATGGGCTACTAAAATAAACCCCCTTGAGGTGGGCCAGGGCCTGGGGGATGATGCAACATAGTAAATAGGGAAGGAGGAGCTTGGCTTCCCGCCCTTAACCTCCGGAAGATCCCAAGGACCCCATATACTGGGTCCAACATCAATAGAAAGGGGAGGAGGTGCATGGCCCCTCTCCCCCAGCCTGAAAAGGCCCCGGGGACCCCATCCCCTGTTGCCAAATCAGAATAATCGGGGGAAGGGTACGCAGCCCCCCTTCCTAAACATTTACAGGTTCTGGGGACCCCATCCCCTTGGACCGAACTTAAATTACTGAGGAGGGAGTACTCGGACCCCATCCACAGCCAGCTTAATAAATGTGTCCTGGAAACCCAAAAAATAATACTTTATCTTAAAACAGAAATTCACTAAAAAAAATCAAAGGCTAAAGTGATCCTTTAGTTAGGAATTGTAATTCTATCTAACTTTAAATTAAAAATAACCCTAGAAATCCACTAATACAACTAATACACACACACACACACTGGCAGTCACTACTTTGGCATAGTGGCGGCTTCTCTGCAAAGGTAGAGGAGCGTCGCCTCACTGCTTTGCAGCAGTGAAATAAAGGAAAAATAAAATGATAATAACTTGATGTTATTATCATTTTATTTTGTTCTGCTGCAGCAGTTTTGCAGTGCGGGGCGGGGCTGCTCCGATGACAGAGGAGCAAGGGGAGTGGTGAGCACACTCTGTAAGTGCACATGAATGTTTGGCAGGCCGCCTCGGGCCTGCCAAACATTCATGCTCACTTTGAATGTTCTCCAACCAAGCTGTTTTGCAGCCTGGGTGGTGAACATGCCCAGGGTCCCACTGTCTGTCTGAGCACCAAACCACAGTGCTCAGACCAATCATTGCAGCATTGTGATTGGCTTAGGGGAGTCTGAGTGTGCTTCCTGTTCCAGTCAGAGGAGGGACGATAGAGGAGAGACCAGTGAGGAAGCAGCAAGGAGGTATGTTTTTTTTTTCTGTCACCCTTGATCTGTGCCGGCCGCCACTGCTTTGACCCTCATTATGATGTCAGGCGGAAAGCCATCCGACAGATCATCGGAGGCTTTCCGCCCGACATCATAGGTTTCTGTCTGACCGCTGCATTATGATACTGGCTTTGGGAGGGAAACCACGCGGGGGAATTCCGCTCCGCTTCTGATGGGCTCATGGAGTCCGTCGGGCGGCGGGTGTAATTGTAATCCCAAAATGGCAGTGGAGCCAGCCTCGGCTCTGCCATCGGGATTACAATGTCATTTTCCATCTGCGGATCACCATGAAAAGGCAGGCGGAAAGTGACTTTGGGGCCCCAAGCCAGGCCCCCTACCCCCCTGGCCCTAGGCTATGGGGCCTGGCCCCCTAACCATGCCTGCATCATAGGGCGGTTGCATCCTACTGCAGGTGGAACCGCCAGCTAATAGTCGGGCGAATTCCATCGGTCGGACACTCATCCGAACGACATTGTAATAGGGCCCTTTGTAGTATGGTTCAGCCTATCAATTTTCATACATTTCCATGCAGGGGGAAAAAGTTAAAGGCATGGGTAATTTTGCTTGCAGCAACAGCAAAAATTGCTGAACAGATTTATATCAAACAAGATTAAAGCAGTTTTTCATGAATCACTTATGTAGTTTTTGAGATTTTAGTGTTAAAAAAAGCCATTACTTTTTGTGTATCATTGGCATTGTTTGCCAAATATGCATGACATTTGGAAATATTTACTTTGCTGACACTATGCTTGGTAATTTCAATCTGGTGCAGGTCCACCAAGAGGGGGCAGTTATAAAGCGGGGAGCTAAAACAATATATATTTGCTAATACCTTTGGCAATGTCTGATGAATCTGCACATAATTTGAATGAAACTTGAAAGGTTTCGTTTTTTATTGGTAGGCCAAGTTTTATGCCAGTCTATCGTGTGGGGCAAAGTTATAGTGTGAAAGAATCAACATTTTCATGTGTTTATAGCTTTGGCACTGCTAGAAAAATCGGTATTACGTGGGGCAGGCTGGAGCAAGTTACAGGCAGTGTAGTGAAAGAAAAAAAGGCTGCTATCCAAAGAGGTGTCTCCTGCAGGAAGTGATGCCGCTGAGATCATGCACTGCCAAGAGGGACCAGCATGTGGTAACGCATTACATGCCAATGCACACATTTACATCCATGAATTAGGAGTACAATTCTGCTCTCCTTCACTTATGCTTTGCATGAGCGCTGGAATGTCTGCCACATGATAATATGTGATTTATGTCTAATATATGTTTAATATATACAACCCATTAGGTTTTTGTTCTACTAATATAAGTACCCAAAACTTTACGACCACCCCTCAAATTATTTTTTCTGAGGACTAACACATGAAGCGCACTTAAGAATATTCTGATATAAATTCTGTTCTGTGGAATTATCATAAGTATTTTATTTTAATACTTTTAACCCATAAAAATTAACTAGCAAGTGCACTTAAAATGTATACTTTGAATTCAAGACTGTCTGGCATTCATTATGAAAAAGCATATGAGAAAATCTGCCTCTGAACAAATAAAATGATCTTAGAGTGTAACTAATGTGCTCACATGCACAGCCAATGGGTTTCGACATTGTAATGTCTTCCACATTTCCATTCCTATAAATAGCCTCTGGATTTCACAAAGTGATGCATTAGGTACTCTACAAGTCTGAACAACATGCTGCCATACCTTCAAGCCACACTGCCACCTCTTACTAAAGATGGTGCTGTTTAAGCTTATTTTCGTTATTTTCCACTACCGCTCACCTACTGGATCAAAACCACCAATGTACATTTAAAGAATATTGCTAGAGCTATTTCTACAAACAATAAAAATCACAAACACGCAGAGTAATGTCTGTTCGATCAAGTCTGGAAAAAAAACAATATTTAATTTTGAGGTTTTAAAAACAGTAGAACCTATTAATTCGCAAAAAGATATTCAAGTTACAGCTGATAACAAGTGACTACTTGGAACATGTGGTTGACTTCCACATGGAATCAAATTTTACGGCGTCTCATACACTTTCACTGCATACATTTTTGAAAAAACGTGTTGTTATTCAAAACACGTTTTAAAATGCTGAACAATTTTCTAATATTTGAAATTACTTTCATGGTGATAGGCTCTCTGGCGTTACAACAATAAGGGCTGGACTGGCCATTTATTTCACTGGCCATTTCTCCAGTATGCTGCAGGCCTTGGAGATAGGTTTTGAAAGCCCAGGGCCGCTCATGGTGCCTTTGTGACTTTCCCCATCTCCCCAAACTTAATTGCAGCATATACAGGGATGCTTTGGCAAGGCAAGGGGGGGAGAGAGAAAGGCATCTTGAGGTGCCTGCCACGTGGTGCAGGGATGAACAGATTATCACATTTCTCTATGGGAGCTTGTGATACGGCCGGTTTACGGCCGCAGCCCAAGCTCCCATAGAGAAATAGCAGTATGCGACCACACAATGTGCAGTCGCATTGTAATGCTGCGGTCGGGACTGACGACCGGAAGTCAGTCGGACCCGATTCCGTAACGGTGTCGTCCGCCCGACATCTTAATAAGGCCCTTAGGGGCATATTCTCAAGGACTTATCGCCGAGTTAGCGGCACTTTATCGCAGGCAAAGTGGCAATAGATTTATCACCCTATTCACAAGCTGGTGCTAACAGCCGATATCGCCAGTTATCCAGCGATAGCAGCCGCAAAAAACATCGCCACGGATGACACCGGCAACTAACGCTAATGAGATGCAGAATAGGCGTTCCTGGGCAAAAAGCCGCGATAACACCACTTCGCAATATTCCCAACGACCAGGCAGATCAGCAATAAGATCCCAAAACAGGCGATAAGGCGCGTTAGCAGCAGGGATTTAACACCTGCTCTTACCTGGTGTTAAGTCGGACGACAACCTGCACCATAAAAGGGAGCCCAGCCCAGAGCCACACCTGAAGAACAACAGATGCCATGGAGCTACTGATCATGCAACTCGGAGCCCCAAGAGGGCCACAACACCCACCGCCACCACCCACCGGGGACTCTTCACCAATGCCGTCGCCAACTACCTAGGCAGTGTGCATGATTCCTTCATCTTCCAACAGTCCATCATCAACCAGCGCTTTGAGGCTGGCATCTCTGCAAATGCAATGCTCGTCAGTAAGTACCAACTGAACACACCACACACCTCAACTCCACCAACATACAACTCTGGGAATGCACACGTTACAAAATCACATACAACATGACAAACAACATGCCCACATACCAGACACGACAAAACAACTTACTGTGGTAACCTGGGCTAGCCATGTACACAAGCCAACAACGGCATGGCACCACAGCCACACAATAGCAGAATGTGGGGAGAGGTGGGAACCAGGCATGTGCGAAGGAGGCAAGTGACCCATGAATGAGAATGTACATAATGCCAAGTGTGGCGTGGATGTGCTGGACAGACTTGAGTATGCAGACCACAGACATTTCCTTGTCGACATACACTGCTGGTGTTTGGAGTGTAGTGGACAGTGGACGCAACCATGTTACCTCAGCCAGTGGGGAAGATCGCGGAAATGTAGCTTGTTACGTCCCCCCCTGTAAGCGTGAGCGGAGTGGGCTGGCCCGGCATACGCCAGGCCAGCGAAGGGGATGTGAATAAAAAGCACAGTGCTCTTGGCGTGGTTCTCTTCGGAAATGGCCAACGTGTCTGCCAGGGCGGCGCCTCTCACCCAGCCACGAGGCCGACGCCATGAGCGGTGGTGCCTGCGATCCTGTGCGCCTGCTGCACCCCAGGCCGCTGGTCCCCAGACCCGTCTTGGCCGCCCCTGCGCACCCAGGCCTCACTGCTCACCTGCCGACACCGGCGTGTGTCAAAGAGGGCCCACCATGTGCCGGTGCAAGCTCCAAGCCTGAGGCCCGCGACCTTGGCAGCCTCCTCAGACCATCGCTGGCCTCCGCGACACAGGCCCCCAGCACTCCTTTCTTGTTGATGTACTCCACCGCTGCCTCCGGCCTACACTGCGGTGAAGTAGGTCACACATTTGAAACTGAGTCTTGATTATTCAATGGCCGAGTTCATATCAGTGTACGCAAGGAGAGGAGTAAGAGGAAGACGCGGTTCAGTCCGGAGGAAAAAAGGATCATCGTTATGGAGGTGATCGAACACTACCAACAATTGCTCTGGTGCCACTAACTCTGTGCATCGCAAGCCAACGACACGTGGCTGTGGGCCCCTGCTGACCGCTGCCTCCGGCCTACACTGCGGTGAAGTAGGTCACACATTTGGAACTGAGTCTTGATTTTGTTATGGCAGAGTTTACACCATTGTACAGGCCTCATCGCAGACTGCATCCCCTTTCAGCTCTGGTGCCACTAACTCTGTGCCCCGAAATTCATGGACACTCTCTGGTTGAACTTTGGTGGCGTCTGAGTCTATGGCCTGGGGGTTGTCTTCATCATCATGTAGCTCATACTGAGTTGGTGTTAAAAATGAGCCTGTAGCATTCATCTCCTCCATATTGCCTGTTTCTGCTTGGTTCTGCCTTCTGCATCATGCCCTGGAAGAACACCTTCCACTGTCCCCCGAAACACTCCGCGACATTCACCTTCGACATCGACGAGGACCCGCTCAGCTCTCGTGGCCCTACCTCAGTGCACCGCAAGTCACCGTCCCGTGGCGGTGTGCCTGTGCCGGCCGCAGTGCATCTGGGGCCACTAACTCTGTGCAGCTCAAGTCATGGACCCTGTCTGATTGAATATTGGATGGCCTCTGAGTCGATGGCCTGGGGGTCATCAACGCCATGTGTCTGTGGCCCTGCGCTGACCGCTGCCTCCGGCCTCAACTGCGGTCCACCAGGGCTCACACATCAAATCGAGTCCTGACCTGCCCGGACGACGCATCACCGGTGGCTGCACACGCCACCACCGCCAGGACCACCTCCAACCAACAACTACCAGAGTCGAAAGGGTCTTACAGCCAGACTATCAGAGTTGCTCATACCTGTCTTGGATGCCATCATCAGCTTGATACCCTGCTCAGCTCTTCAGGTGCCACTAACGCAGTGCACCACAACTCATGGACCCTTTCTGATTGAGTTTTGTGCTGTGGACAGCTCATGCAACAATGTCACCTCAGGCAGTGGGGAAGACCTGGGACAATGATGAGGAAGATGAGGCAGGTGTAACACACCCCACTGCAGCTGCAGCAGGAATATCCAGAAGGGACACAATCCTAGACAATTTCTTCACATGAGCACGCTCAGCTCTGGTGCCCCTACCTCAGTGCACTGCAATTCACGGACCCTTCTGATTGAATATTGGGTGACCTCTGTACTTGCTCTGGCTACCACCATGATGCTTCACAGTTGTTTGTGTTATGTTGGTGTTTTCTGTTTCCGCTTTAATAGTGATCACTGTTCAAGTTGTTGCCAGCACCAACCACTCCCTGAGGGCTGGCTCACACTCACCCCACACCCATCCAGCAAAGGCGTCATTGGTCAGGTGACCCTGGTAATGAAAAGTGGCCGGGTGCACATGCCCGTAGCCAGTTCAACTAACTATCAAAGTGTGTCCGTGTGCTCATTACGTATGCATGATGGCCCCGGGCCCTACCACATTACATTGTGCTGTGTACACGCACGCAACCATGTCACCTCAGGCAGTGGGCAAGACCTTGGACATGTAGCTTTGTCGTCCCCCCCTTTATACGTAAGAGGAGTGGACTGGGCCGGCGTACGCAAGTACAGTGTAGGGGTGTGAATGATTATCCCGGGGCTCTGGGCGTGGTTCAGTACTGGAAATGTGCAAATGCATGTGTCTCTGTCGCAGTGTGGGTGTCCGTTGGGGAGTGTAAGTGGTCCCTGATGGGAATTAAACACCCACGTATGTAATCTAGTTCGGCTGCCATGAGGCCATGAGGTCGAAACCCACCCACACCTGTTCAGCCACCTCCTACTGGCAGTCTGACACCTGGCCTTGGAATGCGATGTGTGCTTCGGTGAGGTGCTGGGAGCCAGCCGTGGTGGTGGGTGCTTCCTGCTGTGTGGTCTGTGCAGGGGGTGGGGTCTCCTCGATGCAGCTGGGCTGCCCTGCTCCTGGAGGTGGGTTGTTTAAGATGTCCATGAGCTGTTGTAGGGCGTCGGTGTCGAAGGTGTGGAGGTCCTCTTCATCATCACTGATGAGTTGTCTGGTCTGCTCTGCAGGAGGTGTTGATTGTCCCTCTGCAATGTGATGGGGAGATGCATTTTAACATTGTGTTGACATGTATGTTGATGCATTGTTCTAGTTTACATACAGACTGCATGACAATGTACATTGGGACTGTTTGGGAGGAGCTGACTATTTGATGCGGGACAGTGGACATTTGAACTACATCACGGATGTGAGGTTATACACGTACATTTTCATCTCACAGTTTCCTGCTATGCCAGATGTGATTGGCCAGTTTCTACGCACAAGCGGAACCAGTTGTGTCCTCTGTTCTGTAATGAAAGTGTTGCACTTTGTATCACATTGTCGTCAATGTTGATGTGCTGTTATTGCTATGTGTGTGTGCTGCATTGTGGGAGAGTCGCCCCTGCAGCTATGATTTTGCTGCCCCTTATCCCTTTGAGGTGGTGTGCCTTTGACTTCTGTGCTTCTACAGTGCTGAGATGTTGCAGACTTGGCTAATTTTGGCTCTTGTTTGTATTTTGTTGACGTCAGGGGTTGTTTGTGCACGTGGATGTGTCAGAGTGTGACCTGCTCCTTTCCGGATGTGTTCCACACTCAGCCACCCCAGTGTCGTGGCGTGCACCATGTCATGATAATTGGACTGCAGCCATGCAATTCGTCATGCAGTGTCACTTGCATTGTCATGGTGGCTCACAGACATGCAGCTTTGCTGGTTATGACACGTGTGCATGGGTTGGTTGTGAGATTGGTGCTGTGTGGGGAGGGACCCATTTGTGCCCATGGTGGACGGGAGCCTACTTGCTGTTTGTATGTGTGCTGCAGTGTGCCAAGGGGATCAGGGACATGATCCAGAGTCATTGTGGGTGTGCAGTGTGCTCTACTTAATTGTGCATGTGTGCCATTGTGCCCATCTCCCCCGTCCCCCAGTCCCTGTTCGGTACTCACCCTGGTGCTGTTGTGTCAGGTCATGTCGAGCAGTGTCCGGACCCCCAACTCCTGCCACCGTCTCCCCACTGATGACTGTGGCCACCATTTCCTCCATCTCATCGAGCTCCTGGTGTTCTGCTGGACTGCCACCTCCAGTCTGCATTGCTGCCTGATGGTTGTCAGCGAGTTTCTTCTTGGTTTTGCGCTTCGCCTCATTCCAGCGCCTCTTCACCTCTCAAATTGTCATCCTCCTCACTCCGACTGCATTCACCTTGTCCAGGATGGACTGCCATATTGCATTTTTATTTGCCAATGACACGTTGGAGGTGATGAACAGTTGTTGGTGGTGTTCTATCACCTCCGTGATGATGATCCTGTTTTCCTGCGGACTGAACCTCGTCTTCCTCGTCTTCTTCTCCTTGCCCTTCCGTGACCCCGAGGTCCCAGGCTGGTCCTCCTGGGGCTTGTGGGGTTCTGGTCGTCCTCTGTGCTTGCTCCAGCTTCCTCCATGGTGCTACGCAGTTTGAATTATTTTGTTTGTGTTTTTCGGTGCTTTTATAGTGCATTTTCCCACATGACGCGTGGGAATTGCAGGCCTGTTGCTGATTTTTTTAATCGCGGTTGGCCACATCGCAACTTTTTTCGCGTTCGTGTTTTGCGGTTTTTTGCCGTCACGGTAATTTTATCGTGGTCATTTGACGCGTTAACGTGAGACTATTGCATGGTACCGCCGTGTTGAGAATACAACGTTAACACAGCGTTATTTTCCCGCGATAGACTGCGATGTGAAAAGTTGCGTTAAGCTAATTTTGCGGTAATTATCACACGTTCTTGAGAATATCCCCCTTAGTGTTTTAAGGATGCATGGAGTCATGACCGATGAACTAATGAAGGTGTACTTGGAATGAATTTCCTATGTCACTTAGAAGTGAATATAATGCTATGAATAGTTATGCCACATTTTTATGTAAGATGCCATTATTTTTAAAGTGGATGCAGTTTCTGGTGTACTTCTCGATTTGCTCCTGCTCACTACCCCCTGCCAACCAGTGTCCCATTGTGAGCCATCTTTCCTCTTGTTTCTGCTGAGCACCAAGTGAATTATGTCAATGTATTAGTAATGTACAACATTGTTAGAAAGTGAGTATTTTGAATGAAGCTTCTGCAAAATATTCCACTGGCTACCCACTGACACCAGACATAGGGTCACCCAGGCCCTTAACACCAGCACAGTGGACTACGACAACACACTCTACGCTGGTATCACAAATCAACTCCCAGGCCACCCAAAACACTGCTGCCAGACCTATCCTCAACATCATCCACAACAGACTCATCATGCTGCACCTCAGAGTGCCACACTGGCTACCAATCCAGAGGTGATGCCAATTCGAACTACACACCCATGCATACAAAACTCTCTTCAATGTTAGACCTGCCTACCTCAACCACCTCCTCAACTTCCACCAATTCACCAGGCAACTGCGCTCAGCATCACTCTTCCTCGTGCAAATATCCGTATCCGCAGGAGTAAGTTAGGAGAACGCTCCTTTTCCTTCATTGCCGTCAAATCCTGGAACTACCTTCCACACAACATCAGGTCCTCCCCATCCGTTCCTGAATTCCACAAAAAACTTAAGATCTGGTTATTCGCTTATAAGCTCGATCGGCCTACTCATCTACTGAAGCACCTGAATACCCCTCGGGTGAAAACACGCTCTACAAATCCTCATAATATAACATAACATAAACTTGTGTAACCAAAGTATCATTTTCAAGGACTTCTGCTGGAAGTGTTGGTGAAGAAGTGCTTGTGCTAGGAGCCATTGTTTGAGAAAATTTTAATTTTGTGTGATACATCTCTGGTGTGAAGTTGCTGAGGGAGCAAATCGAAGATTCCTCCCACCTTAAGAAATGGGTTAGTACTAAAGATTTTGGGGCATGTATATGGGGATTTGGAGCAGGACAGCACAGCAAATCACCTTGCTGCGCTGCATTGTGCCAAAGTGAAAGGGCAGGAATGTGCCTTATCTATGACATATGGTGCATTCCTGCCCTTTCCCCCATGCTGGTGCTGTTTTGGCAGCCTAGCGCCAATGCAGACACCCTTGCACTATGGAGCAAGGGTGCCTGCATTCCATGCAGGATTTTTTTTGTGCAGGAAGGGGAACCTTCCTGCACAAAAACAATCGTAGGAGGCTTTTTCAGAATGCAGCACACACAGAAAGAGGAAACAATGAGGAGAAATAAAGTTATTTCTCCTCGCTGCTGGGGAGGCGATTGGTTTTGGTGCATCCCCAGGTTTACATGATCTTGTAAATCTGGTGAAGCGTTAAAACCCATGGTTGTTGCGTGGGAACACCCACTGGGAATACCCTAGCGCATAGTAAGGCAATGCAGTGATTTGCGCTGCCTTGCCTTTCTCCATATCTATGAGGCTATTCAAAGTCATGCAAAGCCGCTTTGTGTGGCCTCATAAATATGATTTGATGGTTTGCCCCGCCAGAGCATCACAAAAAGTGACTCCACTGCTGTGCAAGGGGCTCGTAAATATGCCCCTTACAATATCATGTAGTTGTTTCTTATTTACCAATGCAACCCTACCATGATCATACTCTGCTAAATTTGCAGAATACATTAATAGCTTGTGTGATTTGTCTATAAAACCTTTGAATTTCTGTCTTTCCGGATTAATTTATTTTGTAGATTTTTTCCTTGGGAGATTTTCACTATTTTCCTCGAAGGTGACTTACCATGTTTCTCTTTGATTTTGTTCATTTGCCTTGGATTTCTCAACAAATCCTATACCCAGAGTCAGCTTTCGGGCGGTGTAACCAGAGCATCCACACATGGTGCTGAGCTATGGAGGAGGGGCTGCTATGTTTAAAAAAAACCTGCTGCAGAGCTCCTTGTGTGTCCAGCCGTTTCCAGGCAGCAATAAAAATTTCAAGATAACTTTGGTTTTTCATGTTCCTGCGGAGAGAGATCAGAGTTTTGTCTAGTGGCAGTTTTGACTCATCATAAAAATGTGCAGAGGGTTAACATGCCTGCTGCAGCAGATTGCAGAAGAGTATTTTTTCTGGCTAGCTCAGTGGGTTACTGTTTTTGTTACAGACATCCTTTTGTTACTTGCAGTTTATAAGCTACAATCCTAATATAGAACAATGACCTATGAGCTGTCATGAAAGAGCTGCATGCAAACTGCAAGGTATAGGTTGGAAAGTAATGTTTTTTTTTCTCAGTCTTTCATTATCCTAATGCTGCTAAAAACGGTTCGTTTGGGTATAAATAATTTTTTTATTACAAAAAGCCAACCACTGCGGTACGTTTTAAATCTTTAGCTTGTGCTTCTACAGACCAATCCCTCTTAAAATATACTGCCTGCTAGTATGAATGACATGTGATTCCTACACCTTGTAGTCCTCATTGACTTATGCAACATTTCCTATACACTGATTTACACATGTAAGATTCATTGTCTCTGTATAAGGTTGGTGTGATTAAAAGTGCTCTGACGCCCTACGCTGGAATGAGTAGCGCTACATAGCAAATTAAATGCCTTTAAGAAAGGCACTATGGCGAGATGAAGGGCACTGCTAGAGGACGGGAGGGAGGTAATCCATAAAGAAGGAGGTCATTGGGGAGGTGTTTTACTAAGTTATGGCGTAAAAAAGAAAGAAGGACTTGATGTTTTTCATTTATCGTTGAAACTTAACTTTGAACTTCCCCAAGACTGTCTAATTGCGGCTTATGTCTGCAACTATCTTTATATGTAATCTACCCAAAAACAAAAATAACACCAGGTCATCCAGATGAAGCCTAATGCTGGATCTCCTGGCATGACAGGTTTTAGGAAATTATTTGTTGCTGGGCCCATTGCTTGCAGACCCCCATACAAAACATCCCACCTCACAAGGTCAAAAGCTTTCTCTGTCACAAGCAATATTATGGCTGCAGGCTACTACAAGTGAAAAGAAGATCAATAGCCCCAGCCATGTAATGACTGTTAGCCTATAATTGCCATGAGGGGATAAAGCCATTTTGGTCCTAATTTGTCAGGCTAGGGTCTGTATTTATTTGCAATACCCAAAAAATATGTAAAGGTTTTGTGAATTAGAATTCAATAGAATAATTGGGCAAATAGAGCTAGGATCAAAAGGATCTTTCAATGTTTTAAAAATAATCCTATCAATATGCCTTTATAAAATGAAAGTGGAATGTTACCATCTAACTGAATAAAATTACATAATCTGGTAAGTGGGTCTTTTAATTCTAATAAAAAGGCCTTATAGCATTCGTCTGAGAAGCCATTTTCACACCGCAGCCTTACAGTTAGATAACTTGCTCATTGCTGTTGCAATTTCTTCTTCCTGTCCATGGTCATAATTGGTCCCACTACAGCCTGCAATGTTGATCCAATTGCAGCCCATTATTTCCTAGATATCGTGCAGGACCATACTACATGGAAAATACCTACATTTTCCCTTTCACATGTTGGGTTTGAGTAAAACGTCATCGAAGCCAAGACTCCACCTTCTTCACCCACAGCGGGCGTGGAGGAATGGGATGAGGATCATGGGCCCACTGTCATCTTGGGCTTGGCTCTGCCTTTTAATATTTTAAACCATTCAGAATAGCATTTGTTTCCAAGATGGCGTCCTCAGAATAGTGTTTAAAAACTATTCTTTTGATGATTATATCTGTGCAATTTTATTGGCAGGCTGATTATCTGACATTTACTTATGTGCCTAAACACCAGTGGTGGCTCCTCCACTATGGCGGAGGAGTGTCGCCCCACTGCTTTTAAGCAGTGTGAAGAAGAAGCATAAAATGATAATAACTTAAAGTTATTATCATTTTACACTTTGTGCTGCTTTGCGGGCGAGCGGGTGGGCTTGGCTGCTCTCGGAGCAGGGCAGGGGAGGAGTGGTTTGCCCACTCCTAAGTGCGCAATGACTCTTTGGTCGGCCCTCTCGGGCTGCCCAAACCAGTCATGTACACTTTCCCCGTTCTCCATGCAGGCTGCATTACAGCCTGCGTGGAGAACAAACCCAGGCCCTCATTCCCTGGTTGAGCGTCAAACCAGGATGCTCAAAACCAATCACAACACTGCATTGCAGCGTTGTGATTGGTCAGTGGGGCCTGGCTGTACTTCCATCTGAGACGGAGAACAGCAGGACCGGAGACGTGGGACCCGGCGCAAAGGTGAGTTTTTTATTTTTTTTAAATATTTAAAAAAAAAAAAAATATGTGCGACCCCCCCAGCGTGACCCCCCATGTGACCCTCCTGCGCAACCCGCCTGCCCTGCCGCCCGCGAGCCATACTAAACACAGAGAGATCAGTGCTAAGTATACACAATGACAGCACTACTCCTGCAGTCAATTACTACAACTGGATTAGCTATTACTGTGTTTTTTAGTTAAATGTGGGTCCTCACTCCCATTCTACTCAAATGAAGTTCGATTTTTTAGAGGCCTTTACTTGTAGAACTCATCATTGGTTCCTTGTCATTGCTGTGCTATTATGCCGGGCAGATATATTGACAAATAGGTCAATTGGTGCCTGGCTTTGGAAAGTACTGCATAAAAATAAGTTAATAATCAATATATCCAGAGTACATTGATGACTTTCATATTTCAGTTAACATTAGAAGTTACTTTTTCGTTGAAAATTTTGATTTCAAATTTGTGCAACTGTTTAACTCTTTGAAAATATTCTTTTCTGATTTGGCCATTGGAAAATGTGCAACTCGTATTTGTGTGGATTGAAACGCAACTTTGCTCCCATGTAGGGCACTCAAATCTTGGACTACAAAAACATTGGCACATATTGAAAATACATTTGTTAAATAATTATTGCACATGCATAACAAGCATTGGCAATACCAGTAGGTGTGGCTTACAAATGAAAGTGCGTTTTGTGTCATTTATGGGTTTAGGCACTCACTTAGGGCCTGATTACGATGCCGATCGGACAAAAGTCCGACCGGCACAGTGGCGGAAGCAGGATTGCCCGACTAGCTGTTGGCGGTCCCACTAGCCGTATCATGAGGCAACCGCCTTCAAGGTGGTCACAATATGTATAATTTGTATTGCAGCCTGTGCTGCGGGCTGCACCACATGCCGCAGTACAAAATATACACTTTTTAAACATCCCTGCACTATGTGGCTGGCACCATATGGTGCCTGCCACATGGTGCAGGGATTTGTAGGGGGCACCATAGGTGCCCACCAGGGCCCTTAGCAGAGGGCCAGGGGAGAAGGGGGGGCCTGCTAGGGCCCCCTAAGTCACTTTCCGCCACCCTTTCCATGGCCGGTTAACCGCCATGAAAGGGCAGGCTGAAAGGGACATCCTAATCCCTACGGCCGTGTCTGAGCAGACACTGCCCCATTGTAGGGAATAGGAGTCAAACTGCCGCACGCTGCAGTCTTTTACCCGCCAGTTGTGATCTGACTGCCTGCATCGCAATGTGGCGGTCGAGTCCAATGGGCTCGATGGCGGTGGGACCGCCACCGACAGCCTGATGGTGGTGGTCCCACCGCCATCGTAATCAGGCCCTCAGTCATCATACATGCACTCTGTCACTTATCTTTGCATCCATTCAATTATCCACAGACTGGTTCTTGTATTCACCCTCTGCAATAAAACACACAAACTTGTAGAAATGATGGATGAATACACAGGAGAGCAAGGAAGATTCAACAAGTTTATTATAAACATACACCCCAGCCACAGCACATCAAGGTCAGCCTTCCTCCTTTGGCCAGCCCTTGCTCCACAAAGAATCTTGGTGATAAAATGCTGGTGGGCAAGAACTATTGTACCCAGGACAAAGGGGAAGCTAAGGCAGAGGGTTAAACCATTGCAGAGGAAATCACAAAAATCAACATCTTCTGCTAGATAAATAAAAATAAAAACATGCTGCCATTTAAAACATTGTGCATATGCGTGCAATAACAAAATTAAGTATAGCAGCTGGTGTCCATCTTGGAGAGGTATTGTAGATAGTCTATTGCTGTTTTAAAGATCCAGCAGAGCCCCCACATTTAGAAACAACATGTAGTCATCTTGGAATGGTAAAACAATGAAACTCTATGGACAACAGCAGTCTATTTTGACCTCCTAGTTTAGAGGAAGTGGCCTTGTGGGATGCAGCGCACAGCAGATGAATTGAGTGATAAGCAAACGACCCATTAGCATTGTTGCCTGGAGGAGAGATGTAGTATCCTTTTTAAAACATTTATATAAAAAGAGGTGAAGCAAAGAAATGAAAGGGGAACAATGAATGGAGAAAATAATTGAAAACTAAAGGACTGACCAACCAGCCCGGATACTGACGCATACTAATTTTCAAGTAGCTGTACACATGATCAGAAAATGAAGTGATTCACAGGGCAAGTTATCCAGTGACTGATGTGTAATGAACCATTACCCCGATGCTATGCAGTCATGGATGGAAGCAGAGTACAAATTACACTCAGAGAGACCAATGGCTGAACAGAGATGACCTCTAGTCCCACTATGTATCTATATATATATATATATATATATATATATATATATATATATATATATATATATATATATATATACATATATATATATATATATACATATATATATATATATATATATATCTACAAGAGAGCTTTAGAGCCTCTGCTATTTACATCTAGCTGCTACAAAAATGGTTTTTACCTGTCTTGCAAACAGTTGCATAACTGTTTTTTTAGTATAATTATAGGAGAAAACTAGCACTTTAAAAATTGTAGGCACTATGCACTTTAAAAATCGTAGGCACTTAGCACTTTGGGCAAACACTTAGCACTTTATGATAGTAGTGACATTATTTGTCAATTGCACAGTAGCACTAGCACTTTGCGAGAAAACACGATGACATTTACGTAGAAGCATTGAAGCAGGAATTAGTTAAAACTCAGGGCACAACAGGAATAACCACAATCAAATAAATCAGAAACGTGAATAGTTTAGCAATGAACAATCATGTTTATGGTTAGGGAAGACAATGATACTATCAAGCACTATGCAGTGAGACTAATAGTTTTCCCAAGAAAGATATTTTAAAATGATAATAATCTTTATTAAATAAGTTCATGCATTTTATTTTACTAATTTAATTATTTATTGATTTGATTGAGGACAATATTGTTTACAAATACATGTATTATATTTATATATAAGAACTAATTTATTTATATATGCAAATGCCCTATATAAGACAAATGGTTTATGTCATGGATAACAGAGATCACACAATGTTGTATACTGAATTTATCACAACTCATGTCTGACTATCACACAGTCTGTCTTTTATGGTGATTGTTGTACTCCGACCATGTGACAGGATGACATAACAGTTTTAAACATTCTGATTTGTAGCGTTTCCTCATGTGATCAAGGTCACGTGCAGTGACCGAAACGCGTAATGGCGAAGTTGGTGTGAGTGAATAAAGGAGATTCAAGCACGATTTAGGAGTCCGTTCCCTTCTGTCCGTGTGAGGAGGATTTTGGTTGGGATACGCAGTATAAATGTATATATATATATATATATATATATATTACAAAAAAGAGGTTGTCCCACCTTGAAAGCGCACTCAAGAAGACAGCCGAATCCCACTCCTTTTCAGTAGCATTCTTTATTTCCAAAAACCGACAAGCAGCAACCTTGACAATTAAAGCCCTACACGTTTCGGAATCACTTATTCCTTGATCACGGGCAAAGTTGCATGTTAAGAGGCAGAATGAGCAATGTCGGAGTCCAAAGAATTCACCAATTTTAAACATCCTCTAGTGGCCATCCCTCCAGTGGGCGTGTTTTCACAAGACAGCATTCTGGGACCCGTATTTGCCCAATAATTACACCCTTCAGTGGGTTCTGCCGCAGTAACATTGTTATTTTAACATTTTTTAAAAGCTCTCCAGTGAGCTACAGGCTGTGACCTCCGGTTTGTTTTTATTGTGAACTGCTTCTTCTGCTTTATTACGTCGAAGTCCAGTCTCCACGAAGCAGACCTACTCCAGTAATGGCGGTGCAGCTTTCCCGACCGGGACTGGCCGGTTAACACTGTGTCCCGTCCCAAATCCTCCTTCATGCAGATTACACTGCCGGCCACGAGAGACTCCGTCAGTTTCAGTTTTGTTTGTGCTCCTTCTGTCTCTTCTCGCCCGAGGCAGTTGGATCGACAGTTGCCGGCGGAGCGCGCCGGACATCAATTTTCCCAATTACTTAAGTGAAGCAATCACTCAGGGGGTTATTTCACCAGCAGTTCTTTTATTTTTGTTCAGTAACGCGTTTCGTCTGACACAGCAGGCTTGCTCACACACTGAATTGCGGGACAAGCTGGTATACATAGAGGCATACGTGGAAAGCAAAAAATGACTTATTATGCTTAATCATACTGGCATCCATATTGGAATGGTAAAATTACAAGCTTAAGTATATACAGGCAGTATTGGTAATAGTTGAGACCCTCTCGACACCACTCCAAGATGTATGCCACTCATGTTTGGTATTTGGATCAATATGAATAAATGTGTATTCAAATGATATAATTTACTTGGATGTGTCTAGAAGGATCATATAGAGACAGATGGTGTGGACAATCATGTAACAGCAATCAGGGATCACAGCTGATGCAAGTAATATGAATTACCAATGCTGCCTGTATATACTTATGCTTGTAATTTTACCATTCCAATATGGATGCCAGTATGATTAAGCATAATAAGTCCCTTTTTGCTTTCCACGCATGCCTCTATGTATACCAGCTTGTCCCACAATTCAGTGTGTGAGCAAGCCTGCTGTGTCAGGTGAAACGCGTTACTGAACAAAAATAAAAGAACTGCTGGTGAAATAAACCCCTGAGTGATCGCTTCACTTAAGTAATTGGGAAAATTGATGTCCGGCGCGCTCCGCCGGCAACTGGCGATCCAACTGCCTCGGGCGCGGAGAGACAGAAGGAGCACAAACAAAACTGATATATATATATATGTATATATATATATGTATATATATATGCAAAAACAGAAGCAGAGAACTCTGGGTAGTTCTTAAGTTTAGGTGGAAAGCAGCTCCAGTAAGAGCACTCTCAACACCAGAGACACTCTAAATTTGCTCACCTCAAATGTCTGCTTTTCTATCAAAGTCTTTAAGCATAGGTTTAGCGCAGTGCTATCCACGCCGAGATAGAAAGGGACAAAGTCTTTTGCCATTTTTACAGCAAAGTCTTTAAGCATAGGATTAGCACAGTGCTATCCCTGCCGAGCTGTAAAATGGCCAAAGCCTTTTACCACTTCAGGCACAGTATTACAGCTTTGGATTGGTAAAATACCATTCAAGCCAACCTGAAATGAATAAAAGCAACCCCTGACACGTGTTTCGCTCTCGTAAGAGCTCTTCAGAGAGGTATAGCTTTGTCCAGACACAAGGGAACACCCAGTATAAGTCAAAACAAAACCCTTTCAAGCATAATTTATGCGTCACTCCATGCCTGAAAGGGTATTGTTTTGACTTATACTGGGTGCTCCCTTGTGTCTGGACAAAGCTATACCTCTCTGAAGAGCTCTAACGAGAGCGAAACACGTGTCAGGGATGCTTTATTCATTTCAGGTTGGCTTGAATGGTATTTTACCAATCCAAAGCTGTAATACTGTGCCTGAAGTGGTAAGGCTTTGGCCATTTTACAGCTCGGCAGGGATAGCACTGTGCTAATCCTATGCTTAAGGACTTTGCTGTAAAATGGCAAAAGACTTTGTCCCTTTCTATCTCGGCGTGGATAGCACTGCGCTAAACCTATGCTTAAAGACTTTGATAGAAAAGCAGACATTTGAGGTGAGCAAATTTAGAGTGTCGCTGGTGTTGAGAGTGCTCTTACTGGAGCTGCTTTCCACCTAAACTTGAGAACTACCCAGAGTTCTCTGCTTCCGTTTTTGCATAATTTATTCGTCATTCTATGCCTGAAAGGGTTTTGATTTGACTTATACTGGGTGCTCCCTTGTGTCTGGACAAAGCTATACCTCTCTGAAGAGCTCTAACGAGAGCGAAACACGTGTCAGGGATTGCTTTTATTAATTTCAGGTTGGCTTGGATGGTATTTTACCAATCCAAAGCTGTAATACTGTGCCTGAAGTGGTAAAAGGCTTTGGCCATTTTACAGCTCGGCAGGGATAGCATTGTGCTAATCCTATGCTTAAAGACTTTGAGGTAAAAATGGCAAAAGACTTTGTCCCTTTCTATCTCGGCGTGGATAGCACTGCGCTAAACCTATGCTTTAAGACTTTGATAGAAAAGCAGACATTTGAGGTGACCAAATTTAGAGTGTCGCTGGTGTTGAGAGTGCTGTTACTGGAGCTGCTTTCCACCTAAACTTGAGAACTACCCAGAGTTCTCTGCTTCTGTTTATGTATATATATATATACACATATATATATGTATATATATGGATGCACAAATTATTTCATGATGTTTTATAACAAGGTCCTGGCAGACATCAAAGAAGAGATTTTAGCAAGATTTTTAGAGTGCGAATCTTCTCCCACAGGGTTTGTCATAGGTGGTAACAAGCACCAAAATCTTTACCTACAAGGGTAATCTGTGATATTTTATGTAACAAAATACCTTGTTTTAATTCCGAGAAGTAACAATCTACTCTTAAATGGCTATTGACTTTAACATATGCATTTCACAATCAATATGTCTAGCCTACTGCACTATCTTAACCTTTAATAATAAACAGATAAGACCTAAGGAATCGGAAATATTTATTTCTACTGAGCCAATCAGGCCTCTAATTGTTATCACTGACTTGTCACCATAACCAACTGAGACTTCCTGTACTAAGTTTTACCTTTCCCACAAGACAACTATCAGACATACAGTCATACAATTGCAGAGTATACAAAATAACAGTTGGCAAAGCAAAATGCTATAGCTTCTAATAGGGCTTAACAATGATTCTCACAGTGCAAATCTTCTATAGGTCTAGTTTGTCGGATGGGGTGACTAGCACCAAAACCCTTGCCTAACATGGTAATCTAACCTTAAATTCTGATTGACTTTAACATATGCATATTAACTTTAACATATGCTTTTCACAATCAATGTCAGATCTACTGCCTTTAACTTTACTTTTCATTATAAACAAAGAGACAAATGTATTATTGGCTTGTCACCATAACCAACTCAAGCCTACTGTACCGATTGTAAATGTTTCACGAAGCAACCATCCGGTATACTGTCATAAAAGTACAAATGTACATAAAATTACAGTTGCCAAAGATAAATACAATCCCTCCTGGGAGGGCCTACTAAGGATTCTCACAAAGCTAACCTTCTACATCCACTGTTTGTCACACGTGGGAACCATCACCAAAACCATTGCCTACTATGGTAGTCGGTGAGGTTCTGTGTAACAAAGTACCTATCTGTAGGCTTTACTATAAAGTATTAGCAATACACACTTAAATTCTATTCACTTTAACATATGCTTTTCACTATAAATATGTATGGCCTAGTGCCTTTATCATAACATTTCATAATAAACGGATCAGGCCAATAGTCACAATCATTGACTCGCCATCATAACCACATTAGTCCTGCTGTATCGAATATAGGTTTTGCCACAAGTCTAAAAGTGCAGTACACGTAGTCTTACAAGTCGAAGCATACAAATAAGGCCCAATACAAATGATGTACTCCGGGAACCAACATGTGAATAGAGCCCAAGCCCCCTTTTAGTAGTATTCTAAAAGTAATTTTTTGTTGATCGCATAAGGTCAGTAACAATGGCACTGTCAAGCTAGACCTAAAAATGGATGTAGGTTAGTAGAGCCCTGGCCATTTGATACTGATCTCATACACAGAGCTGCACTCTGAAGTCTAAAGTTTGTAATGGAAGGGGGGGGTGCTGAGACTGCAATACTTTCCTCATTGCTACCCTCCTACCATCTGTGCTGGTGCCAGAGAAACACAAATATTGTAAATTATCTAAGGCACTTTAACAGCTTTATAATATCATGTGTGTATGTGAAAGTTCAAGTTCAGGCAGCCACACTGCTGCTGGCTCAGGCAGCTGCATAAATAAACAAAATAGTTGCAGCTGTATGGAGGGGAAGCACTTTTTCTGTGGAAGCACACAACTTGTTCTCAATCAAAACATGTACTCCTGACTTCCAACATGTGGGAGGCGCCAAAGCCCCTCTCTCTAATGCTGCTGACAATAATTTTTTAGATTGATCACATTACGCCTAGTGACAGCTGAGCTGTCAGGCCAGACCTCATATTTAGCAACTATTCAAATATGCTGGTCTCATTTATTGGACATATTGAACAGGGCATTGTTGAAACTAGAGCCATATGAACTGGTGTGAAACTACTCTAACTTGGTCCTATAAAATAAGCATTGGTAAAGTGAACATGTTTGGCTTATTTTACGTGTGTTTTTTAATCTCTGAAATGACAGATATTGCAATTACACTAGAGTACACCTATCACTGTCCTAGTAACAGGTGTCAGTTGCCCAACATAGTGCATCCATCAGTGGACCTAGTCACTGGTGCCAGTGGCCTACAAAATGTATTGGTGAACATACCTAGTGATGGGTGTCAAATGTTTTTGTCAAGTGAGTCATATAGGGTAGTGTCTTAAGGCAAACACGTGGTCTAATGGAATGGAATTTATCTAAGTATACCATTTTGTTCCCTTATTTCTTTCTATGTGCACTTTCTGTCTGCCACCTCATTTTAATTTTGAACTATAAGGTGTAAATAGCATTGCTCGAAAGAAGTGTGTATGCGTTACAATAGCAGTAATATTTTGGTAAGTCTCACTGTAAGTAATGTTTTTGATATTAACCCCAAATATCTTTATAATTGAGTAAACCATTCACTTATGAAAACACATTTCATTTTATTTATAATCAAAACAGAAAAGTCAAAATGTAAGGACGGATTCACAAATCGCATTTTGTAGTATGTAAGCAGTGGTTTAGGGAGAGGTAAGGAGTGATTCATGGAGGGGAATGCTAACTAAACCCCCACCCACAAAAGAGTAAGCCCATTGCTATTCACAAACTACAGGGCATATTCATGAAAAAAAATCACGCTGCGCAGCAAGTCATTTTGCTGCACTGCGTGATAGAGAAAGGGCAGGAATACACCATATTTAACATTGTACAGCTGTCTTTTCCCTGCACTGGCACACAATGTGCTGCATAGTGCCAATGTAGGCACCCTTGCTCCAAGGGACACCTTCCTGCACAAAAACAATCCCCTGAGGCATTTTCCTCTTTCTATGTGTGCTGATATTTCTCCTCTTTACGCCGTCCCTTGGGAGGCATAGCATTTTTACACATTCCCAGGTCTACCAGTAATGGTAAATCTGGGAATGCACAAAAATCCCTGGATGCATGTGTTTGGAACACTCATGTCCCACCCATGGAACACCTCCCAAGGTCAGAGAAACACAATGCAGCGATTTGTGCTGCATTGCATTATTCTAGATTTATCAAGCCACTCAGGGCCACGCAAGGTGGCCTTGCGTGGCTTGATAAATCTAACTTAAGAGTTGCGTTGCTCATGCGCCCTGTTGCGTGCCGCAAGGGCTATGCAACTCTTTGTTAAATATGGCCCTACATTTCTAAAGTTACTAAGGCCTAAAAGGCCACAAAACAGTCATCAGCTAAGCCTTGGAGTTGCTCTAGGAGCACACATGGCCAATCACAGGTACTGCAACACACTCACATAGAAAATAATAAAAATAGAAATCTACTTTAATGTAAAAAAAAAACATATATATATATATTCACTGAGAAAACCACAGGTTTCAGGGACGTTATAGTTAGTTGGACATTTCACTCTTACAAAAACAGAGAAATTTGGCCGTTATAGTTAGTCGAGCTAACTATAACTCACGCCCCCGCAATGCACTGCTGATGATGTCACATATTACATCACTCATGACATGGTCAGTGACATCATTGATGACATTACTGATGACATCTCAAATGACATCACTGATGACATCGTCCAGAGACTGGGTGATTTTTAAAAGTTTAAGAATGTTATACAGATACGCAAAGGTGTATTGAAGAATGAGTGGATGTATGAGGGTATGAATGGATGATTTAGTGGGTGTGTGACTGACTGTATAACTGAGTGATTAAACGTGTCTTAGTGAATGCATGGGTGAGTGACTAATCTGTGTGAATATCTGTATCAGTCTGTCAGTTGGTATGTAAGTGGCTGCGTGGGTTGGTGGGTAGCTATATGAGTGTCTATATGGGTTAATGATTGGTTGTCTGAGTACCTGTACGGGTGCCTGGGTGTCTTTGTGGGTGGGTGAGGGGATGTAACTCCCCGCATGGATGTGTGAGTGGGTGATTCAGTGGGTGTATGGGTTCATGAGTGCATCGGCGACGGGCTGTTTGGGTGAGTGAGTATGTATATGGCTGTGTTGGTGAGTGAATGGATGTCTCAGTGGTATATGTGTGAGTAACCACATATGTGAAAGGCAGAATATGTGAGTTTTGGAGTACATAACTGACTATATGTGAGAGTGAGTGATTGTGAGAGTGGCTGTATGGATGAGTGTGTGCTTGTGTCAGTGATTGTATAAGAGAGTAAGTATGTGTTAGTATCTGTATGAATAAGTGAAGTGGTGTGTGTATAACTGTATTGGTGAGTAAATGGCAGTGTGATTGAGTCTTTGGGTGACTGACTAGGTGTGTGAGTATCTCTGTGGATGAGTGGCAGTATGTGTGTCTGTATGGGTGTATGAGTGCATATATCAGAGGCTGTATTGATGAGTGACTGCGTGTATGAGTGACTGTATCGGTGAGTGAGTGGATGTGTTTAGACCTATGAATCAGTGAGTGGGTATGTACCAACTGGTGTGTCTATGGTTTCGAGAATGGTAGTCTGTATTTCAGAGTGGGTGTATGAAAGGTTATATTAGGGTGCGAGGCGTTGTATCAGATATTTAGCGGATGATGTCATCAGTGATGTCATTTGAGATGTCATCAGTGATGTCATCAGTGATGTCACTGACCATGTCATGAGTGATGTAATATGTGACATCATCAGCAGTGCATTGCGGGGGCGTGAGTTAGCTCAACTAACTATAACGGCTGAATTTCTCTGGTTTTGTACGAGTGAAATGTCCAACTAACTATAACGTCCCTGAAACCTGTGGTTTTTTCAGTGAATTTCTAAGGTTTTTTAAATGCTAATTTCTAACTATAATGTCCCTGAAACCTATGGTCTTTTCAGTGAATTTCAAAGGTTTTTTAAATGCTAATTACTAACTATAACGTAGTAGTCGTGTTTGCAGAGTGGTGCAGAAAGGGGGCTGGGCCTCCGACCAGCACTCTGGAATTCCGCTGCGTAGGACTTACAGGAGGTACCAGGAGGGCTTCTTGGCCCCCAAAGTCCCTCAGGAGTAAAGTGGACATCATCCCCCAACCCATAGTGTGCCAGAAGGCGTGTTTGCAGAGTGGTGGAGAAAGGGGGCGTGGCCTCCGAAGACCTCTTAGCAATACCACTGATTGGGACTTACTCGACGTAACAGGAGGGGTAGTTGGCCCCCAAGGACGCCCTTGGGGGCCAACTACCCCTCCTATTACCTCCAGTAAGTCCCACACAGCAGCATTGGTAAGTTCATACAGAAGGCCACGCCCCCTTTGCCCACCATTCTGCAAACGCACTCCCTGGCGTTCTCTTGGATGGCGATGAAAGTCCCCTTTGATGCTGGGGGTCCTTAGGGGCCAACTAGCCTACCTGACACCTCCAGTAAGCCCTAGATAGTGGGATTGCTGAGAGTTGAACACAGGCCCTACCCCCTTTCTGCACCACTCTGCAAATGCGCCTCTTGGTGTGCTCTTGGTTGGGGGATGAAGTTCCCTTGCCTCCTGAGGGTCCCTGGGGGCCAACTAGCCCTCATGTTATCTCTAGTAAGCCCCACACAGCTGGATTGCTGAGAGTGGTCCGAGGCCACGCCCCCTTTTTACACCACTCTGCAAACGCACCTCCTGGCGCACTGCTGCTCGGGGGGTGAAGTCCACTTTAGTCCTGAGGTCCTCAGGACACATGTGGACCTCATCGCCCCACCAGCAGTGTGCCAAGAGGCGTGTTTGCAGAGTGGTGTAAAAAGGGGCGTGGCCTCAGACCACCTCTCAGCAATCCCACTGTGTGGGGCTTACTGGAGATACCTGGTGGGCTAGTTGGCCCCTAAGGACCCTTAAGGATCTAGGGGACTTAATTCCCCAACCCACAACACGCCAGGAGGTGCGTTTGCAGTGTGCTGCAGGGAGGGGGCGGGCCTCCGACGAGATGCCAGCTTTTTTTCCCTTTTTTTTTGGTTAGAAGGGGGGCTGTGTGCCCCCTTTCTCTCAATATTTTCTGGGCCCTGGGGACCCCATCCCCCAAGGCCTGCCACTTTTGATTTTTTTTTTAAAACGGGAAGGGGGCCGCGCGGCCCCCCTCCTGAAGCCGATTTCTGCCCCGGGGACCCCATCCCCCAGGGCATGGCCACATATTTATTTATTTTTTGTATTTTATTATTTTTAAAGGAGGGGGGCCAGGAGGTGCGTTTGCATTGTGCTGCAGGGAGGGGGCGGGCCTCCGACGAGATGCCAGCTTTTTTTCCCTTTTTTTTTGGTTAGAAGGGGGGCTGTGTGCACCCCCTTCTCTCAATATTTTCTGGGCCCTGGGGACCCCATCCCCCAGGGCCTGCCACTTTTGATTTTTTGTTTTTAAACGGGAAGGGGGCCGCACTGCCCCCCTCCTGAGACCGATTTCTGCCCCGGGGACCCCATCCCCAGGGCATGGCCACATATTTATTTATTTTTTGTATTTTATTTTTTTTAAAGGAGGGGGGCCAGGAGGTGCGTTTGCAGTGTGCTGCAGGGAGGGGGCGGGGCCTCCGACGAGATGACAGCTTTTTTTCCTTTTTTTTTGTTTAGAAGGGGGGCTGTGTGCCCCCCCCTTCTCTCAATATTTTCTGGGCCCTGGGGACCCCATCCCTCAGGGCCTGCCACTTTTGATTTTTTTTACAAACGGGAAGGGGGCCGCACGGTCCCCCTCCTGAGGCCTTTTTCGGCCCCGGGGACCCCATCCACCGGGGCATTGCCTCGTTTATTTTTATTTTTTTCTGTTTCGGTAGGGGGGCCGCGTGGCCCCCCTTCCCTGGGCCACTTTTGGCCCCAGGGACCCCATCCCCCGGGGCCTGGCCTCATGTTGGGGACCGCGGGGGAGCCCCAATGCCCCCACGATCCCTGCCGGCTCCCCGCCTCCTGCGGGAGCCAGCATTGCTTTTGGACAAGGGGAGCTGCTGACATGCAGCTCTCCTTGTCCAAAAGCAATTCTGCTTCGCTTCATGGAAGCGAGAGCAGGTTTCCTGCTCTTGCTTCCATGAAGCGAAGCAGTGTTTGCAATGACAGGGCGGGAGCAGAGCCCGCCCTGTCATTGCAAACTGCAATGTCCCAGAGGTGGGCACCCCAGGACTTTGCTGCAGCTGTCCCTGGGGGATGGCGGTCCCCAGTGCCATTGAGGGTTCCACGAGGGGGGCCGTGTGGCCCCCCTCCAACAGATTTAAAGCCCCAGGGAGGTGGTGGTCCCCGGGGCTGGGAGTCCTCTACGGACCCCCGTATTTAATTTAGTCAATGCCCTGGGGAGGTGGTGGTCCCCGGCACAGTGTGGGGGGGGCAGAAGCCCCCCCATACTTTTATTTCTATTGAAGCCCCGGGGAGGTGGCGGTCCCCGGGGCCTGGGGGGGCCTGCGAGGCCCACGCACATAATTATACAGATACCCCGGGGAGGTGGTGGTCCCCAGGGCAGTGTGAGGGGCAGGAGACCCCCAAGCATAATTTATACAAGCCCCGGAGAGGTGTCGGTCCCCAGGGCTGCGGGGGCGCATGCCCCCGCATAATATTAATCATGCCCTGAGGGAGGTGGCAGTCCCCGGGGCTGCGGGGCCGCCGTGGGCCCCCGCATATATTTTACTTATGGCACCCGGGACCTGGCCCACCCGGGGGCTTATTAAAACGAAGCGTGGGATACTGTGCTTCATTTTTTTTAATTTTCTCGGCGGGATTCGCGCACCCAGCGCAAATCCCGCCGAATTGTTTTTAAAAAAAAATGTTTTTTTTGGCCCTGGGGGTCCCTGTGGGGCCTTCTGACCAGGCCTAGGGGGCCCGGGTGTTTCTACCCTGCCCCCTTTTCTTTTTTTAATGATTTTCTTCCCTCTTTTCTTGTGACTCAGCTTTACCGAGTCACAAGATGGCTGCCAACACCTCTTGGTTTGGAATGTTGACAGCCAATCAAAATGACGCTCGTGATCGGGAGGGTTCGCGGATCTACCGCGGTCACCAGATATCGATATTTTTTTATTTCTCAGGAACTACTGAACGGATTTACACCATTTTAAAAAAAGAACGCTTTCTGAACCAAGACCTACCTTTTTGCCAAATTTGGTGTAATTCCGTTCAGCAGTTCTGCTTCAGCTTTGTCTAAAGTTTCCTATGGAAATTAACATGGAGGAAACGCGTTTTGGGACTCCATTTTTTCTCAGCCCCCGCTCTCCGATTCAGCCTGAAACTTTCAAGACAGGAGCTGACCTAAGCGAACCATATGTTCTTAAAATTTCGCGAAGATTTGTCAAACGGCGCCAAAGATATTGGCAAAAGAAAAAACGCTTTTTTGAATAGAAACGAGGTCCTAACTATAACTACCTACTGGCGACCGCCAGTAGGTAACATCTATATATACATGCAAAAAAGAAGCAGAGAACTCTGGGTAGTTCTCAAGTTTAGGTGGAAAGCAGCTCCTGTATAGAGCACTCTCAACACCAGCGACACTCTAGATCTGCTCACCTCAAATATCTGCTTTTCTATCAAAATCTTTAAGCGTAGGATTAGCACAGTGCCATCCATGCTGAGATAGAAAGGGACAAAGTCTTTTGCCATATCTACAGCTAAGTCTTTAAGCATAGGACTAGCACAGTGCTGTCCATGCCAAGCTGTAAAATGACAAAAGCCATTTACCACTCCAGGCACAGTATTACAGCTTTGAATTGGTAAAATACCAACCAAGCCAACCTGAAATGAGTAAAAGCAACCCCTGACACAGTGTTTGGCTCTACTTAGAGCTCTTCAGAGAAGTATAGCTTTGTCCAGACACAAGGGAGCACCCAGTATAAGTCAAAACAATACCCTTTCAGGCATGGAGTGACGCATAAATTATGCAAAAAAGAAGCAGAGCACTCTGTGTAGTTCTCAAGTTTAGGTGGAAAGCAGCTCCTGTATAGAGCACTCTCAACACCAGCGACACTCTAGATCTGCTCACCTCAAATGTCTGCTTTTCTATAAAAACTTTAAGCATTGGATTATTAACACAGTGCCATCCACGCAGAGATAGAAAGGGACAAAGTCTTTTGCCATTTTTACAGCAAAGTCTTTGAGCATAGGACTAGCACAGTGCTGTCCATGCCGAGCTGTAAAATGACAAAAGCCATTTACCACTCCAGGCACAGTATTACAGCTTTGAATTGGTAAAATACCAACCAAGCCAAACTGAAATGAGTAAAAGCAACCCCTGACACAGTGTTTCGCTCTACTTAGAGCTCTTCAGAGAGGTATAGCTTTGTCCAGACACAAGGGAGCACCCAGTATAAGTCAAAACAATACCCTTTCAGGTATAGAGTGATGCATACATTTTGCAAAAAAGAAGCAGAGAACTCTGGGTAGTTCTCAAGTTTAGGTGGAAAGCAGCTCCTGTATAGAGCTCAACACCAGCGACACTCTAGATCTGCTTACCTCAAATGTCCGCTTTTCTATCAAAATCTTTAAGCATAGGATATGCACAGTGCCATCCACGCCAAGATAGAAAGGGACAAAGTATTTTGCCATTTCTACTCTATATATACATTTATAAAAAATAAGAACCTATTTTATTTCAAACAATGTCATTATCTTTTTAAATTAAAAAAGCAAATGTAATATAATTTTTTAAAAATGTTTACATTAATTTAACTTAATCCTACACATAACATGTAATACTTTTTCATACATTTTAACTACCTATGATCATTTTATTTTATGTGGGACTTTTTATAAATATTTAAAAATAAATTTAATTTACTTTAATATATTTAAATTAAATATTTATTGTAAAACTAAGCTAATAGAGCAGTTCATTTTTTACCTACTACATTTAGAATAAACATATAAATTAATTTATAATAATATTTAATATTAAAATAGTTTTTTTTAAATTAAAAAAAAAACTTTTACATTTTTCCTACACTTTTTCTTAAAGAGATCTCCGCCCCATGGTTGAGTCTTGCGCTTACATGAGAAAAGTTACTAATAGTAACTTTACACTCATAAGTTTTTCATGGAGCGGAGACAAATACGCCCACACTTTATAGTAACTTTAGACTCGAAAATGGTGATTAGCCAGAAATACTAAATTTACAAAAATGTGTAAAAGCAAATTTACACGTTTAGATTTACATCTTTTAATCACTTGGACAATGCAAAAATATATGCAGTTAAAATAAAATGACTTTTGGCATGTAGTTACTCTATAATATCTAATGCAGTTTGATCTAAATTCTGAAATATCTTAGGCCTCAGCCTGCTACTACCAGACACAGCACAAAACATAAGGATGAAATCACTGTTTTGTATTAAACTGGTTGAAAGACCTAATTAATGTCAGCAAACAATGCCAAAATGCGTCTTTTCTTGTCATTAAGAGGCACAATTAGTGTCAGAAATTATCAAAACGAAAGATCTCCGTTTTGCCGAACCCAACAAGCATTCACAATGTAAGAAAAAGTTTCCTTGTCACAATCTGTCAAGACTAAGAAAAAAAAAATTGGCAGATAGTTTTTGGTATTTATTGCAGCTGAAGATAATCTGCTGGGAGAAATGGAAGCACACCACATTGATTCAGAATGTGCTGAGATGGAGGAATGAACAGAAAATGAACATATCTGTGGCACCTGCAGCTGTCTTAGGAATGTCTCTTGAGGTAGGTGGTTTTTTGGCTCACACGGACAAACTGAAGCTCCAGGTGCAAGTTAGTAAGCAGTGTAACTTTGAAGAGGAACTGGCGTATTACATTGCACCCATTGAATCTACAGTGATCAAGGCTGATAACATAAGGACAGTGTTACTATTTTTGCTAGGAAGAGTCCTTTCTGATTCATAGAAGGAAGAAAAGAAAATTAAGAATTTCAAATGATAAAAATATTAAACATATGATGGATCATCATGGAAGGGTTACCTTTCCAGGCCAGAACAGATGTGAAATTTCAGAAAACATACATACTAGTTTTTCATATTAAAATATAATGTTTAACAAATTTAAAAATTATTTAATGCATGTGCTCAAATTTCTAAATCCTCAGTAGTTTTAACAGACTAAAAGAGTATGGGATTGACTCTTGAGCACCGTGCACAGAAAAAGGTGATGTGAACTTAGGAACACAGCAACTGTCGTGTGGTTTGTGGCCTCCTGGTCTGCCTTGCTACGTTGGCTTAGGCCTAGCTGCCATGAGGCCTTTTTGCGCACGTTACTTTGTGCCGTTGTTTTTCAAGCTTCTGCTTCTGCCCGGCTATTTTAGCACTGTCTGCATTTCTATCTTTCACCTTTTCTCCTGTTCCCTTTTGGGCTACGTCTGCACACCATGTACAAGGTCGAAAACAACGTCCCTTGTTCCTGCTGATTTGGCCAGTCCCTCGCACTTAGACATAACACTCTATGTACAGCTGCCCTGGAGAAATTTGTGTGCTTTTAATATTGTGTTTTTCACTGTTAGAGACACTTGGAGAAAAACCTTTCCAGAGAGAAGAGCTGTGCTTATCTGATGATGTAAAACTTGCATCTAGATATTGAGGTATGGGGGTTCGCTAGTCAAAGCCCAGAGGTCTTCTATTTTTATAATAAACTAGCCACTAGCACGGGGAGGGTGGTAAGGTCATTTAGCCCTATATCCACTGCTTTATGAAATGCTTTCCCCGTTTGTATTCTATGGAGTTGTAACTATGCTGCTTATGTTATCATTATGCATTATGCTGATAGTACTGGCACGTGTACTGTATCTTAGAGCACAGTAGTTGAAATAAACATTTTAAACTATACAGTGTCTCTTCTTACGCACGTTGTGGACAGGTATGAGTGAGTTATGAAAGGGTGTTCTTGCTACTGCGAGTCCTGAGAGAGAGAGATACTGTGTTCTGGGTTGTCTAATCATTGGTTGCATTGTTGCTAATGAGACGCTACAGCTAGTTGGGTTAGGGTTTTAGGTGCTAAGGTTTATGGTTGGCTCACCACTATATTCCGAGGTCCTATTATCCTGTGCATAGCTCTGTGTATGTGCAGAATCCCTACAACAAGGCGCAACCAACGAGTGGGCTGCTTATCTGCGAGATGCTTGAGTAGTATTTGTGCTTGTCCACAACTCCCTTCACAGACGCTTCCGGAAGCGTGTGTGACGGTGAGACCTCCTATATTGACGTTTTTATAGGTTCTTTCAAGCTTGAAGTTGTTAAAAGGTTTCTTAAATAATACCCACTATTGTGCTGCAACATATAAGGTTGTCAAGAACTTCTAGCCTGAAATGGCTACGCAAATTGCGGCACATAGCCGCGCAGCGCTGCGAGCTCACTTGACAGTGTATGGAGTGCCTGACGCGGGTGTCGATTTGATCTTTGTGGTACAAGCAGATCCAGCTTACCACTTTGAGGTGTTTTACTCTAGGGTCACCTTTCCAGCGGTGGATGGGACTGATAATATGTTCCATGAATATGAAGCCACCGTTGTTCCTAATCACTATAGACTGTATAGGAATCTTGAAGTACCGCTCACGGCTTGGCAACACCGTGTTTGGTTTGATGGCGCCCTCCCCCAACCGGTTACCGCGGTTCGTTTAGGCCCCTTATCAATTGATGGGGCCACTTGGCCTGTTTTGGCCGGGTATACTCCACATCCGCGTTATATGACGGTTGCAGTCGCTGAACTGCGTAATATGCATTTGTCTTTGATACGAGTACATAGAGCTTTAGTACAATATGTTACAGGCAACATCCAGGGAGCCCCGCCTGGAGTTGCGGCCCATCCAGCTGGTGCAGGCGGTGTAACCATAAGTCTTATCATGGTGAATTCGGTAATGGGCAAGCGCCCACAAAATAAGGATGATTTTCCTTATTGGCTTGCAGAAAAATTTGACCAGCTGGAGGCAGTTTTTCCAAATACCTCTCCCGTGGAAAAACACAGAATTTTGACGATTAGTTTGCCAAAAGACTTAATCCCCGAGTTGGCAGACTGTAACAACTGGGGTAGGGTATTCGCAGCAGTATATGCGAAGTGTTTCGGCACTCCTTCCATGACGGTTCTCCCTTCTGTAATTAAACGTGTGCAGGATGAACATGGCCCTGAAGCGGCTGTGGAATTAGGGATGAAACTGGTGGGAGTGCTCGATGTAGTGGCTGATTTGATCCTTGCAAATGTCAAGGGCGATGCAGTTAACTTCCAAGTAGCTAATGCTTTGGCTTTGGTCCCAGATCCGGACAAGCCGTGCGAATTACCGAAAATTATTGCTCAGGCTTACAAAACCATTGGTCGCAATAGCCTGGGAGTTAAGCCTTTGCTAAATCGCAAACACAATCGCAACAACAACCTAAAACTCAATCTGAGAAAGATGAGAAACCAGTTTTTACTAAAAAGAGCTGGAGGTTGAAAAAACAGGGTAAGCAACAGAAGAAGCCGGGGTCGCGAGGCGCATCCCTGTTTCTGTCTCTTCTGAACGCACATATGATTTGCGCGATAGAGGCGAGAATTAAATCTCCAGAGAGATTTCAAGTCCCTGATTCGCGTTCTCCTCGTTCTTCACAGGCACCAACATCTTCGCAGGCTGGTGGAGGAGATCGCCAGGATAGAGGAAGGGGTCGAGAGACTCCACAGGGACGAGAGCAACCTCGACAACAGGTCAGAGGAAAGGCTGAAGAATTTCACCGTTCTCGCCCTCAGTTTCAGAAGAAGAAGGTTGCCGCTGTAACAGCGAGATATGCCACAGACGGTGAGAACGAGGCTCCTGAATTGGACGTGGGCAGTGACCCTCCTAGACAGCGCCGCGGAAGTTACCATAGTGCGGGAGGCGCTACGTCCTCATGTGGAGGCGACAGCAACTGAAACATTCATTACTGTCGAGACGGCAGACACCAGAGTGGCACCCCCTGACAGACTTTATAATATTGTCATTCAAATTGAAGGTGACATACAGCGTGTTATTAAAGGGATTTTTTGGGAAAATCTGACCTCTTCATACGACATTTTGTTAGCGGAGGCGGATTGGCCTCCCCCATTCGTACTTGCTGCGCATAAAGGGGAGGAGGTAATCCTTCCGAGCTTTTCTCATCATGTCCCAAAGGACAAAGCGGAGGCTCTTGCAGCTGAGTGGGCTGTGTCCCTGGCTCCAGCGTTATACCGCAACCACGTGGGCTGGGATGAAGATTCTCCACCCCATGAAATTCCTCTGCGGTCCCTACCACAGCCACAGCCCCAATATCCCATCAAACGGGAAGCAAAAGGTCCCGTTTCCGAAATTCTGACCCAGTTAGAATATCAGGGAGTGATTGAAACATGCGTGCCACCGATGAATAATCCCCTTTTCGCGGTTTCTAAACCCGATGGATCGTACCCCTTAGTTTTGGTTTACCGACATTTCAACTCTCATTGTCGGACCTTTGCGGTGCAAAACACACATAGTTCTGCGCTAGTAGACAGTCTTGTTCGTAAAAAATATAAAACTACACTTGACCTATCCAATTGATTCTACACGCACAACTTGGCCCCGGAGAGTAGCCAATGGAGCGCTTTTACCTCCGGTGGTAAATTATTCAAATTCAGGCGTTTACCTTTAGGCTACAAGAATAGTCCAGGTGTATTCGCTG
Source organism: Calotriton arnoldi (assembly GCA_963921515.1). Taxonomy (NCBI): domain Eukaryota; kingdom Metazoa; phylum Chordata; class Amphibia; order Caudata; family Salamandridae; genus Calotriton; species Calotriton arnoldi. Next base: position 554,647 of record CAWUFW010003731.1, on the reverse strand, counting down.
CCCGTGTTGTCTCTTTGTTAGACGGCATAGACCCAGATGCATGTTCGTACGTCGATGATATCTATCTGACAGACGACGAATTATTCCCACATCTTTCGCGAGTGGACCGCATTATTCTAGAATTTGCGTTTCTAGGTTACAAGTTTAACTTTGCCAAATCTCACATTGCTGAATTTACCATTTTGTTTTTGGGCTATGAGCTCAACAATGAAGGTAAGGGCTTAGCCCCCCATTTCCTGGAGAAATGTGCACTTCTGTGCCCTCCTACTACTCTGAAGAAACTTCAGTCTTTACTGGGTTTTCTGAACTCGGGCGTACGTACATTCCCGAATATGCCCAGCGTATCAAGCCACTGTATGCCTTGATACAACCTAACTTTTCGAAGTCATGCTGGCTTCCGGAGCATTCCTCCATTCTGCAGTCTTTGCAGACAGACTTACTTGAGTCTAAATTCTTGTTGACTCGTGACAACCACACCAACCTGGTGATTAGAATCATTCCAGGGGCAGTGGGTTTCACGTACTTGACCTTTAACGAAGGTGACCCAGTACCGATTGCATACAAGTCACATCTATACACTTCTGCAGAAATGCGCTTTTCCTCTGTGGAGAAAGTTTTAACTGCAGTGCAGATGGCGATTCTGAAGGAACGCGCACTGGCACAGGGAAAACGCATTTTGGTGGTAACACCCTATCCTGCCCTAGAGGCAGTGACGAAAGCAAGTGTTCCGAACTCTAAAGCTTTGCACCCCCGTTGGATACCACGGGCAACATCTTTGACGTCTCCAGATGTCACTTTTATCTTTGATTCTTCTCTTCAGACTCAGGAGTTTTTACAGTATGAATTCGTTCATCCTCCTCCTCTGTCCTTGCTACCGCTTGAGGAATACAAATGTATTATTTATACCGATGGCTCGGCACAACCGGCCACGGGTTCCAAGCATGCTTATTCAGCCGCATGTGCTATTGTTGCAGGTACCTTTGTGAACGGAAAGTTCAAGTCAACTGTAGTGCATACACAGGCACTAGGAGACAGTACTGCACAATTGGCCGAGCTGCGCGCATTGGTGCTAGCACTTGAGTTCGCTAATCCGGATGTGACCACTCTTATTGTATGCGATTCTTACTACTGTGTCCAGTCTTACAATGACAATCTATTCTTTTGGTCACAAAATGACTATAGAGATGCAAAAGGCAGCACAATCAAGCATAAAATGCTTTGGGTTCGAGTGGCAGATTTGCAACAGCGTCTGCCCCTCACACAGGTGGTTCACACCCTTGGCCACCAGCGTGTGGGCGCACACGCTGTCGGTAACGGTTTGGCAGACGAGGCTGCCAAATCAGCAGTAGCCACGTGCTCAGTCGCAGCAGTTACCAGATCCATGTCTAAAATAGATTCTGATATTCTAGCAGCTATTGCTGCGACAAAAGAAGGTGCTAATTACCCACGGGGTTTCCCTTCCAAATACTCTTATCAATTAGGTCCCGAACAGGCTCCTTATGTAAGAATTCCAGACGTTGGTGATCGGCTGATTCCCAACGCGGACCGCAGACTTTCCTTGATTACTGCAGCACACGAAGGAATGGCTTCGGCTCATGCTGGGGTGTCTGCGACAGTTTCCATCTTGCAGCAGCGTTACTGGTGGCGTGGTTTATACAAACAAACCCGTACTCATGTGCTTTCTTGTGACGTTTGTCAGCAGATTAAGCCTTCCACGGTTACACGGCCACCACAGACCCCGCTCTGCATTTCTAACAGACCTTTTGGGTGTGTTTACCTGGATCACTGCGGTCCATTCTCTTCAGACACTGCATATAAATATATCTTAGTTGCAGTGGATTCGTGCACACGTTTCATCTGGGTCTGGCCACAACGGAGTGCTGACGCTCGAAATGTCATAAGGGATTTGCGTGTCTTTGTGGGAATTTTCGCCTGTGGCACCTTCCATTCTGACCAAGGTCCAGCGTTTCCTCTAAGGCACGGGTACTCATAGTACGGCCCGCGGGCCGCCAGCGGCCCGGCAAGCCTTCCTTGGTGGCCCGCGGACCTTGCAGACATCGTACCTGTGTTTTTTTTAGTTTTTTTTAAAGTGTCCGCAAACACCGCCGGTTGCAGCAGTGCGGACTGTGAGAGACAATGGGGGCCGGGCGATTCTTTAAAAGACCATTCACTTGTAAATGAGTCTTTGTTGTATTTCACTCTTCTTAGGCCCTGCATCTCCACTCTGAGTGGAGATGCAGGGGCGCTAAGAGGTGAAATACAACAAAGACTCATTAACAAGTGAATGGTCTTTAAAGACCTGTGAAGTACCTGTGTGTGCGCCGGGGAAGCTGTCTCAGCCCGGGCTGACACACACGCAGGGTGAGGTGACAGAGAGAGGGTGACAGAGAGAGGGAGACAGACAGAGGGAGGGAGATAGAGAGGGGGAGACAGAGGGTAACAAAGAGAGGGAGACAGATGGAGGGAAACAGAATGGGGGAGACAGACGGGAGGGAGACAGAATGGGGGAGACAGAGGGAGACAGATAGAGGGAGACGGAGGGAAACAGACAGAGGGAGATAGAGGAAGGGAGACAGAGAGAGAGAGACAGAGAGAGAGGCAGAGAGAGAGGGAGACAGAGAGAGAGGGAGACAGAGAGAGGCAGAGGGAGACAGAGAGAGGGAAACAGAGGGAGACAGAGAGAGGGAGACGGAGGGAGACAGAGAGAGGGAGACGGAGGGCAAAAGAGGGCAACAGACAGAGGGAGGGAGACTGACAGAGGGAGACTGACCGAGGGAGGAGGGCGACAGACAGAGGGAGGAGGGCGACAGACAGAGGGAGGGAGACAGATAGAGGGAGACAGAGGGAGGGAGACAGACAGAGGGAGGGAAACAGACAGAGGGAGACAGACAGACAGACAGACAGAGGGAGATAGAGGAGGGAGACAGAGAGAGAGGGAGACAGAGAGAGAGGGAGACAGAGAGAGAGGGAGACAGAGAGAGAGAGGGAGACAGAGGGAGGGAGGGAGACAGAGGGCAACAGACATAGGGAGACAGAGGGAGGGAGGGAGACAGACAGAGGGAGGGAGGGAGACAGACAGAGGGAGGAGGGCGACAGACAGAGGGAGACAGACAGAGGGAGGAGGGCAACAGACAGAGGGAGGGAGACAGACAGAGGGAGGGAGACTGACCGAGGGAGACTGACAGAGGGAGGAGGGCGACAGACAGAGGGAGGAGGGCGACAGACAGAGGGAGGAGGGTGACAGACAGAGGGAGATAGACAGAGGGAGGAGGGCGACAGAGGGAGGGAGACAGATAGAGGGAGGGAGACAGATAGAGGGAGGGAGACAGATAGATGGAGGGAGACAGAGGGAGGGAGTCAGAGGGAGACAGAGAGAGGGAGACAGAGAGAGACAGAGGGAGGGAGACAGAGAGGGAGACAGAGGGAGGGAGACAGAGAGAGGGAGACAGAGAGGGAGACAGAGAGGGAGACAGAGAGGGAGACAGAGGGCAACAGAGGGAGGGAGACAGAGGGAGGGAGACAGACAGAGGGAGGGAGACAGACAGAGGGAGGGAGGGAGACTGACAGAGGGAGGAGGGCGACAGAGGGAGGAGGGCGACAGACAGAGGGAGATAGACAGAGGGAGGAGAGCGACAGAGGGAGGCAGACAGATAGAGGGAGGGAGACAGATAGAGGGAGGGAGACAGATAGAGGGAGACAGAGGGAGGGAAACAGACAGAGGGAGGGAGACAGAGAGAGACAGAGAGAGAGAGAGAGAGACAGAGAGGGAGACAGAGAGAGAGGGAGACAGAGAGAGAGGGAGAGAGGGAGAGAGAGAGGGAGACAGAGAGAGGCAGAGAGAGGGAAACAGAGGGAGACAGAGGGCAACAGACGGAGGGCAACAGACAGAGGGAGGGAGACTGACAGAGGGAGGAGGGCGACAGACAGAGGGAGGAGGGCGACAGACAGAGGGAGGAGGGTGACAGACAGAGGTAGGGAGACAGATAGAGGGAGACAGAGGGAGGGAGACAGACAGAGGGAGGGAAACAGACAGAGGGAGACAGACAGAGACAGACAGAGGGAGATAGAGGGAGGGAGACAGAGAGAGAGGGAGACAGAGAGAGAGGGAGACAGAGAGAGAGGGAGACAAGTAGAGAGAGGGAGACAGAGAGAGGGAGACAGAGAGAGGGAGACAGAGGGCAACAGACAGAGGGAGGGAGACAGACAGAGGGAGGGAGGGAGACAGACAGAGGGAGGAGGGCGACAGACAGAGGGAGACAGACAGAGGGAGGAGGGCAACAGACAGAGGGAGGGAGACAGACAGAGGGAGGGAGACTGACCGAGGGAGACTGACAGGGGGAGGAGGGCGACAGACAGAGGGAGGAGGGCGACAGACAGAGGGAGGAGGGCGACAGACAGAGGGAGATAGACAGAGGGAGGAGGGCGACAGAGGGAGGGAGACAGACAGAGGGAGGGAGACAGAGGGAGGGAGACAGATGGCGGGAGGGAGACAGAGGGAGGGAGACAGAGAGAGACAGAGGGAGGGAGACAGAGAGGGAGACAGAGAGGGAGACAGAGGGAGGGAGACAGAGAGAGGGAGACAGAGAGGGAGACAGAGGGCAACAGAGGGAGGGAGGGAGACAGAGGGAGGGAGACAGACAGAGGGAGGGAGGGAGACAGACAGAGGGAGGGAGGGAGACAGACAGAGGGAGGAGGGCAACAGACAGAGGGAGGGAGACAGACAGAGGGAGGGAGACTGACAGAGGGAGGAGGGCGACAGACAGAGGGAGGAGGGCGACAGACAGAGGGAGACAGATAGAGGGAGGGAGACAGATAGAGGGAGGGAGACAGATAGAGGGAGGGAGACAGATAGAGGGAGACAGAGGGAGGGAAACAGACAGAGGGAGATAGAGGGAGGGAGACAGAGAGAGACAGAGAGAGAGAGAGAGACAGAGAGAGGGAGACAGAGAGAGAGGGAGACAGAGGGAGAGGGAGAGAGAGAGGGAGACAGAGAGAGGGAAACAGAGGGAGACAGAGAGAGGGAGACGGAGGGCAACAGACGGAGGGCAACAGACAGAGGGAGGGAGACTGACCGAGGGAGACTGACCGAGGGAGGAGGGCGACAGACAGAGGGAGGAGGGCGACAGACAGAGGGAGGAGGGCGACAGACAGAGGGAGGAGGGCGACAGACAGAGGTAGGGAGACAGATAGAGGGAGACAGAGGGAGGGAGACAGACAGAGGGAAGGAAACAGACAGAGGGAGACAGACAGAGGGAGATAGAGGGAGGGAGACAGAGAGAGAGGGAGACAGAGAGAGAGGGATACAGAGAGAGAGGGAGACAAGTAGAGAGGGAGACAAGTAGAGAGGGAGAGGGAGACAGAGAGGGAGACAGAGAGAGGCAGAGGGAGACAGAGGGAGGGAGTCAGGGGGAGACAGAGAGAGGCAGAGGGAGACGGAGGGAGTCAGGGGGAGACAGAGGGAGGCCGAGGGAGGGAGTCAGGGGGAGACAGAGGGAGACAGACAGAGGGAGATAGAGGGAGGGAGACAGAGGGAGGGAGACAGACAGAGGGAGGGAGGGAGACAGACAGAGGGAGGGAGGGAGACAGAGGGAGAAGGGCGACAGAGGGAGACAGACAGAGGGAGGAGGGCAACAGACAGACAGAGGGAGGGAGACAGATGGAGGGAGGGAGAGAGAGGGAGGGAGACAGAGGGAGACAGACAGGGGGAGACAGACAGGGGGAGGGAGAGAGAGGGAGGGAGACAGAGAGAGAGAGAGAGGGAGAGAGATGGAGAGAGAGAGGGGGAGACAAACAGAGTGAGTGAGACAGAGAGAGGCAGAGAGGGAGGGAGAGAGAGAGAGGGAGAGAGAGAGAGAGAGAGAGAGGGAGAGAGAGAGAGATAGAGGGAGGGAGACGGAGAGAGAGAGGGAGGGAGAGAGAGAGGGAGGGAGAGATAGAGAGAGGGAGGGAGACAGAGAGAGAGATAGAGAGAGAGAGATGTGTGTATGCCGGGTCTGATGGCTCAGTGGATGAAGGCGTCCGCTGCAGGGGCCTGTGTTCAACCTCATGGTCATAGTTTTTTTTTTGCTCTAGCCCCGCCCCCCTCCCCCACTGACCCCGCCCCCACCGGTGCGGCCCTCGGACACAAACCACACTGTAAATTTGGCCCCCGAGAGAAAGTTTGTGAGTACCCATGCTCTAAGGCTTACAAGGACGCAATGGGTTCACTGGGGGTGCGGTGAAATTTTCGTCACCATATCGGCCTGAGGGCAATTCGATTGTTGAACGAATGAACCGTGACTTAAAGCAATCCTTGACAGCTAGAGTCTTAGGTCCTGGCAGGAACTGGCTGGCCCACTTGTATACCGTACAACGTGCACTTAATAATCTCCCGAGAAGACCTCTGGGTGGGCGGACCCCATACGAAATGCTCTTTGGCATAAGAATGTTTGTGCCTGACCTTGATGGTCTAGACATAGCGACGCAATCCGCCATCTTTGATGTAGATAACCATTCTACTATGTTACAGGACTTACAAGAAGCCCGAGACAAACTTGCAATTGCACATTTACCTTCAGCCACAGACGCGGCACTGCAGATTCCGGTTGCCGGCTGGCTTCCGAAGATTGGAGATCTGGTTCGAGAGAAGGTGGAGAACAAAAAAGAATTTGGCCCCTCTTATCGTGCACCGGTTCCAGTCCTTGGCTTGAAGAGAACTCGTACAGTCATCTTACCTCCGCTTCCTGGTCGCAAGGAGAACAGATACATCTCAGTGGAAAATGTCAAGCTACAACATCTGGCCGATCCTGAATAGTGTTACACCAGCGGTCTCTTGTCCTGTCATTTCCCGGACGAATGTTTGTGGCTCTCCTGCCCGAACGGTCACTGATGTTGCCATCGAGATGGTAGATTTGACTGATCGCTTACTCGACTACCCGGACTCCCCCTGCAACGATGAGTCTGAGTATACCTATCCCGCTAACGAGTCGGTGGCACACCTACCAACAACGCCACTGAGCCCAACAGTTATTCCTTTGACTCGGATTCCACCTCGTCACTTGTCCCATCCAAATTCAGCATTCTTGTATCCTGGTTCAGAGACAATTTTTATCCCCCATGGACATACATCTGGTTGGTACTTTTCCTGATTTTTTTGTTCATGTCTATTGGCTTTGTCACCGTGTTTTTTCTGCTCATCAATGGACACTATTTGCCAGAACGCTCTGCGGTGAACTCTGTCGCTGGAACTTTGGCTCCACATTCTTCATCTCACATCATGAAGCGAGACCACACATTTGTGAACATTTCAGCTTTTCCAGTCGCTGATGGCATCGTTTGGGATGCGGTAAATTTCCAAATTCATGGACCAACCGAAATTATTAATGTACCAAATGTCCTTCGTGTTTCAATGGGTGATGTCGTAAAAAGTAATATTCATTCTGACGATTGGGATGTGCATGCAGTTGAAGCATTATTTACTGATTTGAAATATTATGCTGCTTTTCATGCTGAAGATCTGTACATGAATTCTGCAAGTTATGCTGATTTGTATTGTTACCAGCATTGGGGCAACCATTTTCTCCATAAACTCAGTACCCTTCGGGGTCTTTTTAATTACACCCAGTGGGAACATTGTCCGACTCCTTTGCCAGGTAGCTCCCAAACGCTTAGAAATAAGTTTACTTATTTTACCGATTTTAACAGATCGAACCCTGGGTCCTATTTCTTTAAATTAAACACTTCCTCTACACAGAAAATCATGTTGACCCATACAAAATTGCTATATTCAGGCTCCTTTTAAGCGCCTTGGCTGTGGGTGGGTATGAACACTGAGCGTGACACCATAGATTTAAAATCTATTTGGGGCTCCAAAGCATGGCAGGTGCAGGGCACAGAAGCCTTGCACCGTGCTTGCCTCATCCCAGCCCAAATTCTATTTTTAAATCAGACCGTCTATCAAACGACATGTTGGGGTTTGGCTACGTCCAAACAATTGAATGCCCCATCCTTTCCTGTCTTGTCTTCCACTCCAAACAAAAGCTTGTACTTTAATATGTCCCTTACCGAATTGCAGGTTTTGTTTCTGAAGAATTCGTTTATTGTCTCTACGTTGGTTCAGTCACCCTGGTTGGCTTGGCCCATTGCATCTAATGCCTGCCAATTGCATTTTCATGACTCAGTTCCTGGTTACAAACAGGATAGGCCTGATCCACGGTTTTCTGACTCTCCTACTGTGACAACATATTCTGTTGGTAAATTATGTAAACAGTGGTTGCAGCACTCTTCCCTAGATTCTGTTAAACAACATTTATCGCTCCTATCAGGCAACATTGATCTGTTCGATTTTGTTCTGGGGCCTCGTGGTCCTCAACCTAAGAGATTCATTTATGAAACTTATAATGAACTCTGGAAGCTTTCGCAAATTGAAGCTGCTTCCCGTCTGCGGGAAATCGATCAAGCAAATTTGGAAAAGGTGCTTGCTGTTGTTGACAATAGTATTAATACCCTGTCTTCCCGCATTTACACATTAGAGAATATTATTTCCTCTGTTGTTGATATTGTACAAGATGATGTTTCTGTGTTATATCATGGTCAGAATCAATTGCGTTCAGTAATGCAATTTGCATGGACTTTGCAAACACTTAAAATGGGGAAAGTTCCTTGGCAATTTTTGAACACCTCTGCCTTATTCTTTCCTTTTAATTTGACTGAGAAACAGCGGTTCATGTCCATGAAAGATGCAGCATACACTCTGTTGCATATTGAAAAGATAGAGCCCTTACCATTCTCTATTGCGGAATTGGATTCTGCTATGTGGCTAGTACACAGGGTTATCGCTTTGCCTTTTTCATTGTTTGAATTTAGTTCGTGCATGAAGCATTATCCTGTAGGCCGTTTTCAGCCTTTAGGCAGTGCCTTCCTACATGAACTTTGGTCCCTGCCTTTCGTGTTTAAATGCCTTAGAGACGGAAGGGAAGTTTTTCTCACGGGGGAGTCATGCGATTCAACTGTGGGTCATTCCCTTATTTGCAAACACATTAAGTTGCACGGAGCTTGTAACGTTTCGGCTCCAAATCTTGCTTGTATGTTAAAGGGTATTCCAGCTCCTGCTATTTCTCCTACTTTCACTGTGCTTGCTAATGGTAGCTATTTGCTTTTAAATAACCAAGACTGCTGTGGCCTGCTGGCCGGCATACCATATATTGTTACCGTTTCCCACAGGGTTGTCTGCTGCAAAAATGTGCTTTTTCCTCCCCCGCACGACATCATAGATAGTTCTGTGTGGCCTTCCATTCCTACTCTGAGGGCGGATTTCAATAAATTGAGCAGAATAAAGGCGCTATTATTGAACCAGGAGGTTATGCTCACATCTGCCCGGGAGACGTTCATTCTCCTGGTGGCAAGTACCCACAGTGAAATACAGGCCCTTTTGAACACTAACCTCCCACAACATTTCAGTGAACTGATTCACCGTGTTTTTAATGCGTCCCGCACTGAAGGTCTGGTGCACTTTTTTAAAGTTGTGGGCTCTGGCCTTGTGACTTCTTTTCAAACTATTTTTGGTGTAATACCGGCTTTTATTCATTCCATCTTTTCCAGCGTCTTTGGTGGCTTTCCACTGATCCTCGCCTTAGCGGCTGGTGTCCTGCTGTTGGTCTGTTTACTACGCAATGGCTGCATCTCCATGGGCCCTTCTCGACCCAGGTCGGCTCCAGATGCTCCGTGAATGCATCCTCGCTGGCTTCGGCGTCCTGCCGTTGGCGACAATGAGTGTGTCCTATACACTTTCTTTTCGCTTTGCGTATTTCACTTGCGTGCAACCTGTGATGTCTTGCATCAGATGTCCATTCTCGTGGGCCATGGATTATTGCCTCTCCAACACGTCTTTGTCTGTTCCGGATTTTGTTCAGTTGGTGGGTCCCCTAGAGGCCCATGAACGGGACTGTTCCGCTGCAGGCTACATGGCGCGTGCGGCTGCACTGGGGATTTTGGCACAATGGGATATCTGGGCGGCTGCTCGGAATCTCCTACAACAGAGTTATATTGAGTACCACGCAAGTTGTCCCGCAATGCTGTTCGCTGCTCCTCACACACGCTTCCGGAACATTGCGAGGACAATGCGAGGAACATGACTGCAGCTTTGATTTACTTGACTGGATGGCGTCGCTTTTTTCCGACGATTCCAATGATGTCCTCTTGGAAGGTGTGGCGTTTTCTGCACTTACACTCTATTGGATTGAGTGGGCCTTCACTTTCTGCGACCTGCCTCGCTGGATATATATATTTTTTCCCCATCTCCCCTTCGTTGTCCTTCCTGGGGTTCGCTTCACAACATACGTTCTGTTCTGCTCAGTTTATTTGAACTGTGTCATCTTCTTGGATGATGGACTGACCAGGGGAGGGTGTCGTGTGGTTTGTGGCCTCCTGGTCTGCCTTGCTACGTTGGCTTAGGCCTAGCTGCCATGAGGCCTTTTTGCGCACGTTACTTTGTGCCGTTGTTTTTCAAGCCTATTTTAGCACTGTCTGCATTTCTATCTTTCACCTTTTCTCCTGTTCCCTTTTGGGCTACGTCTGCACACCATGTATAAGGTCGAAAACAACGTCCCTTGTTCCTGCTGATTTGGCCAGTCCCTCGCACTTAGACATAACACTCTATGTACAGCTGCCCTGGAGAAATTCGTGTGCTTTTAATATTGTGTTTTTCACTGTTAGAGGCACTTGGAGAAAACCTTTCCAGAGAGAAGAGCTGTGCTTATCTGATGATGTAAAACTTGCATCTAGATATTGAGGTATAGGGGTTCGCTAGTCAAAGCCCAGAGGTCTTCTATTTTTATAATAAACTAGCCACTAGCACGGGGACGGTGGTAAGGTCATTTAGCCCTATATCCACTGCTTTATGAAATGATTTCGCCGTTTGTATTCTATGGAGTTGTAACTATGCTGCTTATGTTATCATTATGCATTATGCTGATAGTACTGGCACGTGTACTGTATCTTAGAGCACGGTAGTTGAAATAAACATTTTAAACTATACAGTGTCTCTTCTTACGCACGTTGTGGACAGGTATGAGTGAGTTATGAAAGGGTTTTCTTGCTACTGCGAGTCCTGAGAGAGAGAGATACTGTGTTCTGGGTTGTCTAATCATGGGTAGCATTGTTGCTAATGAGACCCTACAGCTAGTCGGGTTAGGGTTTTAGGTGCTAAGGTTTATGGTTGGCTCACCACTATATTCCGAGGTCCTATTATCCTGTGCATAGCTCTGTGTATGTGCAGAATCCCTACAACACAACAATTAACTGTATCTACCAGCCATATATCCTAAAGGGCATATTTATAAGAGCTTTGCATCATACTTGCACCATGCAACATGGTACATGTGTGACGTAAACCTCTAAGTCATATTGTTGCAGCCACGCAAAGCCACTTGGCCTGGCTTTGAATGGCTCCAAAAATATGGTGAAATGCAATAAAGCGCAAATCGCTGCGTTGCATTACTCTGCTCAAGGGAGGCATTCCATGGGCGTTGCGGTGGGTGTTCCCATGCAACTCCCATGGTTTTTAATACATTCCCAGATTTATGAAATCTGGTAAACCTGGGAATGCGCCAAAAAGATACAACTCCCAAGGGGAGGTGTAATGAGGAGAGATATCTTTATTTCTCCTTATTACTTCCTCTTTCTGCATTCTGCAGCACACATGGAAAGAGGAAAATGCCCCTAAGGATTTTTTCTGTGGAAGAAGTTGCCCTTTCCTGCACAAAAACAACCCTGCATGCAACACAGGCGCTCTTGCACCATGGTGCAAGAGTGCCTGCATTGGCGCTAGGTGGCCCATTGTGCGCCAGCGCAGGGGAAAGGAAAGGAATGCGCCGTGTGCCTTAAATTTACCCTATGACGCAGGGCAGCACAGCAAGGTGACTTGCTGCACTGCCCTACACCACAGTCTACATAAATATGCCCCCAAGGACATGACTCATAAACTGAATTTTTTAGTATTTGAATGAATATACTTTATTCGATTTCAATTCATAATAAAATCATAAAAGCCACAATAAAAACGTTCTTAAAAATATATCAGTACACACTACAAATTTGTCTATACACTATACAATATTATCTAAACGGCTGCATTTTAATAAAACTCCCATCTATTATTTACACAAAATTTTCTGATGCATCCTTAGCGATTTGGATCGTAAATACGCATTATAAATTTATAAAATAGAGACCATTACCTAATAAGACTCTTTCTTTTTTTCATTATACTTTTCAAAAGGCCACTCATGATCGTCACACAATAAACATTTTCCATTAATTGCAGATATAAGAAGGCCGGGCGACATTGCCTCCAGCCCCCTTGTCTTAACAAAGGCAGAATCCATCTAGCTCTTTCCTTTGAATATATTTTACAAAAGAGAATCACATGGATAGTTGACTGCTCTGAAATATCATCACACGGACAATGACACAATTTTCTTGACCAATCATTAACAGAGGGGAAACTAACCAGGCGGTGAAAACAGTCAAACCTAAACCGTGTAAGAAGGAATCTATCATACCCTCCAATACACCAAACCAAATAAGGCTGGATACGATAGGTTGACAATGTTAAGTAATGCTGGATCACCATGCATTTATTCATCTCCTGTGCGGCTCTTAGGGACTCTAAGTGTGTCATACAGAGAAGTTTAAAATCTTTCCTAGATATAGAATTCATGGTTTCTGGAGCGTTATAAAAATCATAGCGATTAATATCCAATAAAAATTTCCAAATGTAATTCAACCATTTAATTCTACAGGCATAGTCCAATTTCATTGTATCCTTGATAATATCTCTATTCAATCCTGTAGAGGTAGATGTCCAAACTCGATACCATAATAATAAAGGTTGCATTCTAATCATATCCGTAATATATGGGATTCCCAATTCACTATGGCAATTAAAAACTGGTGAGCTCTGTGGAACCGCTAAAATAAATCTTAAAAAAGTATTTTCAACTAGTTGAATTGCGGAGACATCGTAAAAACCCCAGATTTCTGCCCCAAACATTGCAACACTCATGCACTTAGCCTGATAAATTTTGAGAAGAATCTCCGGGGGTCTTTTGCCCAATTTGTTTGCAAAGCTAACCACTGCCGCTATTGACCTCTTAAAAAGGAGACTCCTACTCTTAATCGCCGCTCCCCAGGAGCCAGTACGTTCAAACAAAACCCCCAGGTAAGAGAACGTACTGGTTGAGTCTATCCTATCTTTCCCAACTAACAGAGTTCTACCTTTACTTCTCCCCCGCCCACATGTCATAACAAATGTTTTTTTTACATTAAGTTTTAAGCCTCGATTGTCCATAACACTAATATACGAGGCAAGTGTTCTCTGGAGACTCAGCTGCGTTCTGGCCATAAGGACCGCATCATCGGCATAGAGAAGAGAGACTATCGGCTTATTGTTAACTCTAGGTGGATCTCTCGCCCGGCCACCAGTTCCTCTTCTAAAGCGTTGGTATATAAAGAGAAGAGGAACGGGGCCAGGACGCAACCTTGTCTCACACCCTTCTCCACGCGGAAAGACGCCGTACATTCTCCACTTAACCCGTATCTCACCTTTGCTCTGGCCCCCGAATATAATTGTATAAAAATTGTACAATTGTTGGGTGAACTTTTAAATCCGTCAGAATTTTCCACAGTCTAGCATGATTGACACAATCAAATGCGGCCGTGAGGTTTACGAAGGCCACGTAAAACTTGCCTTCCTTCGCTTGTGTATATTTCCCCATTAGGAGGCTCAGATTTAAAACCTGCTGAATTTTTTAGTATTTAAAGTAGGACAACAGTAATGCTACTTACTCACTGAAAATGTAATTCACAAATCTATGAGTGGAAATTTCCACCTCCACCTTTCCTATCGTTTCCATGGGGAGATTCTAACACATGTAAGTTTACTATTTAGTAGTAAATCTGAAAGGCATGGGGAAATGGCTGGTAAACTGGGAATTCTTACTCCTAAATAGGAGTGGTTTAAGGAGGACAGGCACCTTTACACAAATTGCACTTCTAATGTTACTACAGCCAAACAGGACACAAAACAGGAGTAAATGTACTCTAGATGAGACCCGGAATACATCTTGTGCCACCAATGGCCAAACACTAGTACTGTAACACTCTCACATAGGAAATAATGTTGAAATAAAAATAATTTAATCTATACAAATGTAATCTTTTTTTTGTAATTTTAATTTGCCCCATACTTGGAATACAGCTTGCGAATCGTAAAGTACACGTAGTCTACATCAATTCAGAAACGTATCTCAAAAACAATAATAGAGAATACATCCATCTCAATTACATTGTTTTTAACTTAATGGCAGCAAAATGTAACAGAACAGTCACAACATCCTTACACTTATTTTTAACCCTACTTCTCAAAGTAAAGTAGACACATTTTTCTCAGAAGGTGTTTGCATTTGTCAACATAACTGCAAAGGGAAATCTGTTAAGGGGAGCACTGTAATTTAAGAACACACTCTAAATTTGACACCCATACTCCCATTTGTTAAAATCAACCTTCATCTTTGAGCTGAAGTGATGCTGAAAAAGGCTTTAACATGATGGAGAAGCTGTCAAAGCAGGAAAGGAAACAGACTTCTAGAATAAAGAGCCCATGTGGGGGTGAATCCACTGGAAAAGCTCAAAACTCAAAGTGACAAGACAGCAAATTTGTATTCCACATAATACAAACAACTAGAAATCGGTCCATAACCCACAATATATCATAAAACAGAATGCCATCAGCTCAAATGAATTTTAACCATGCAGATAAGGCAATTACTTAAAAAGTATGTACCTCTTCCCAAGTAAAATCAGATCGTTTAAATATATGAACATTAATCACTACTCTCAGGCACCTTGAATTAGATTTCACATCGAAACATAGCATTTCTAATATGGAAAAGCTTGCAAAGTACCCATGTGTGGGCATACCTGTGCTCCCTGTGCCAAAGACCTCTGCAACTCAATGTTCAGGCCCAACTAGATGCAAAACAGTTTGTGGTTACATATGTTTCCAGTTCGTGCTGGACTGTTGGGGAAGGACTACAGCTGAACTGCATAAGGTTTTCTCCTGTCTGATATATCATAATGACATCTCCGATACCATCTTTTACAATATAACATGAAAGTTAAGTCTTATTTTGGGAGAATGTACATACCTTCTTCAAATTCTAAAGGTGAATTGAGGAGGTGATAACCCTCCTAGCTGACATTTTTGGAAGATTACACAGATCCCATCTGGGCAGCCATAGCCTTAATGGTCTCCAAATTATTAAGTGCTTATTGATTTATTGGTTTACAAAATCATCTTTAGAAATAGAACTTAGATAATGCTCCATGACTGCACTCTGTAATGAAGGCTATACAAGTAGGATGAATTCCAAGGTCCCAGCCCCAACGTTTGTGATAGAATCCAACTTTTCTTGCTACATAAATCTCTAGGGTATCTGTGCTGGGGAATGCCCAGAACCTGTATCCTTGGTTGAATAAAAGCCTGAGGTTCTAGATGGACCAGAATTTATGGATTAAAAAAGCAATCACAAAGCAAGTAGAAGTGATCTTTTGCCATCTCAACATGAGAGCTTTTGCCAACTCAACATGATTGTTGTGATCTTCCAGTTTCTTTAATTCCAACATAGGGTTTATCTGGTTATAGTAGTAGTGGCTATTCCGCCTTTACCACATGTTTTACCACCCAGGACATTGCCACACATGATGTTACTGTGGTTGTGCTGTACCCTAGAATCTTACACCTCTTAAAAACGCCCAGGGGTTGGGTAGATCTGGAATGGTGTGAACCTCAATTTCATGAGGCAATGTTACCAAAGATAAGGCACAAAATCGGCATATCAGAAATATAGTCAAATAAGAAAGGACTGGCTCAAGCGAGTTCTAGGGCAGGATTAGAAATTTTATGAAGAATTATTACCAAATTCAAAAGGTATAGTGCAGAAATAGCTAACTGCAAATGCAGTAAATCTCATTTAAATGCACAAAGTCCTAAATATGCAGCGAAATCAGTAAGACATCAGACAGAAGCCCTAGTTGCATAGGAAAGGTCTGTGGCTGACTCCTAAATTCAAGATTTTATGTAGAGAGAAGCAATCTCTCTACATAACAGTATGAAAAGTGCAGAATCATTGTGGGGTGAGCAACAAAATACTGAATTTACAATCGTCATACAGCTATACCATCTAAGCACTAACCCACTACATAAATATAGATTCAGCCCCCTCTGACCTAACATCATTCAGAGGTGTCAAAACAAACCAGTTAGATAAACAACAGAGAACCATTGTGAATGAATTCAACACCGCATGAAAATGGAAGATTCTTGGAAATATGTCACAATAGTGAGGACATGCTAGAGAGTTTTCTTTGAGAATAGTGTCATTCATAAATGAACAAACATGACTTGCTTGATTATGTGCAACAGAAATAATAAACAGTGAATGTGACATCCATTTCTAACAAGATGGCATTGAGGCCTAGCTGAGGCCAAGTTAGCATAAGTCAGGAAAATACACTTTAACAGGTCGCATCAAAATCTTTTCACATGCAATACCTCTATATCGGCGTATTTCAGTATACATATTTAAATTTGAGTGTAGATTACTTGTTCAGCACACTATTAATGATGTATAATCTTGATTAATCCATAAAAGCATCCTCAATATCCCCCATGATGATTCTACCATCATTAAAAACCCTCAGCAATTATAATAAAGTCTGCATCGCTTTCTGCTTCTTGTGTTTCGATTCTTCCAACAGATTGAGTTGATTATATACTAGATCTCCATCTTCCATCTCCACCTCATACCTCTTCCATTTGGATGACATCTTTATCTCTTTACATACATATTTTGAGAATATTACAATTTGGGCAAGAGAACTAGAACAATTGCACAAATTAACACAATAATAATAGGTGTTAACCTACCCATTAGCATGCCCCCACCCAAGCTATCAACCACTCACCAACCTTACTAAAACCCTTTACAGTCTCGCTAAAACAGGAAACCACTGATTCCCATAAGTCATACACTGTAAAAGCTTTGACTTCATGAGAAACATTAGCTGTATTAGAAAGATATGTATTAATTACCCTTCTTTTATCTGGGATGAAGGTGCAGCAGTCTCCCACCTTCAAAACCCTGCAAACTCTGCCTTTCTTTCCAAGAAGGATATCTAGCGCTAGGTGGTTTTGCAAAATCATTGCATGCATAGCAATTGGTTCATTATCTACCTGTATTAATGTACTGGCAGTGTAAGAAACAAACCGATCCACAAGTGTAAATAATCCTCTAATTTTCACATCAATCATAACGACTCCAGTAGAAGGAATAATAACTCCTAAAAATCTAGCACAATTTGCACAAAAACGGTGCTTAACTCTCTTCAAACAAACAGTATCACTCATTTCATTCACATGGTAAACTTGAGAAGATACCAAAGTGAGACAGAGAAACCCACCAAATTATGAGGTAGGTTAAAATAAGCAGTCTTACCCCACACATAAAACATTCTTTTAAGTATTGTTTCTTCACCAACCAACTACTCAGAAATAATAACATAAATTCTTTCACCCTCACTTTTTTCCACAAACTCTATTGGCCTAACTCCTGTAGGTTAATGACACACCAAGCATGATTCAACCTTTCTTACATGCTCCATTCTCTTCCTTGGATTCAGATTTGAAGTCCTAAATTCCTCCTCAACCTTAATCTGTTCTCTAATGTTTTTCTCTTCCTTCCAGTCTTTTCAAAATGTCCCCTCTCCTCTGATTATATCTTTAATAAATGCAAGCTAAGTTTTACTCACACTGCCCACATACTTCTCTTTAGCAATTTTAGCATTTATGTTAGTTTGTGCAACTGAATTCAAATACTTAATATGGCTCACTGACTGCTCAGGATCTCCAGAAACAGGAAGGTCTTCCAGCAAAGTGTTGAAATCTAATTGGTATTGCAACAAAAACTCATGCTTATTAAATATACTAACAAAAACATTGCATGACAAACTGTAGGACATTGGCAGTTGATAATATGCTGATTATTCACTCGCGGAAGAAGGGAAAAAGTTACCAACAAAGCAATTCACAACCCTCATAACATCTATATAATCTTTCAATAAATTTGCCCAAACGTTACTTTTAAAGTTAATCACTAATATTTCCCTTTAGGTCTGTGTAATATGTCAAACTTTATTATGAACTGTAGTTAATTCAACTCGTGATGAAACATATCCAGCCAGAGAAATTGGGCACAACAGTAAGCCACTTAAAACTATTAATATCACTATTAGTAAAATAATGCCAACAGTTTTACAGGATCTGCTTATGCCATTTCTATTGAGATCATAAGCAAACATTAAACAAATCCAGCAATTAAAAAATATTAATCTTCAAAATATTTTTTTCAAAACTAAATAAATCTTCTTTCCTATTTTTTATAAACAATAATTAAAAATCATCAGACTTCAGAATTGGTTTCTTTCTCAGTTCATGCAGTCCATAGATTTAAGACTCTATTTCTTCATTTGAATACTTTAGTAGGAGGGAAAACCATGATTTTCTTGGAGAGTTTAAAATCATAGTTTCAACTTTTCACATCTATCTGGATTTACAAATATTCAAGGTGGTTCTTCTTCCTCTAGTTCATCTTCAAACATGATTTGGAAACCGTTTATGGATTGTAGATTTCCATATCTAACTTTTCTTCTTCTTCTTCTGACACAGATTCCAGATATGCCTGCTCTGGTGATGTAGACTTTCTGTTTGGGATTCTCTTTTTTGTTGGTCTCTTGGCAACAAGAGATTCACTGTCACTTTTCTCAGAATTGATTTCAATTATTTCTGGTTCTTATATGATTGACTCTGATTTTTCATTCTCCCAATGTCTTTTTTTGCAAGTTCTCTTCACCACCTTAGGCTGCTTATCTTCTCAATGCACTTGTTCAACTCTTGCATCTTTACTTCTGACTACTGCTGAATCTTCTTCACTCACAGTCAGACTTGTACTCTAATCAGCATCAGTAACCCAACTCACTGTAAATTGCTTCTTTTTCTTAAAGGGTTCTCGAAACTCAAATTTTCAACTGGAGTTTTTCATGAACTGGATCAGAGATTTCTTTCTACTGCTATTGACTCTGCAGCAGTTCTTCACTCTGATTTTAAAATTGCAACTAGCTACTAGTACCTACACCAAGATCTTTACTCCTACCAGCATCACCAACTTCACCAGGGTCAGGATTCACTACTCCATCTCCCTCCTGTTGATCCACACTGCAAACTTGAGCTTGACTCTCTGGATCAGTGGTTGTTGTCCCACTTCTTCATCTGCTCTCTTCACTCTTCTCATGTGAGTTGTGCAGATACACTGCAGGATTCCAGCACACTTCACAGCAGTGTTAGTCACAAGCACAACTTGATGTGACCCCTGCCATCTCGGCTCCAGGCAGCTCTTGCAAACACCACCTTGATCAATATCCAATAGCCCAGTTGTAGCGGATGACACTGAGTTTCCTTTGTCTGTGCTGCTGCCAAATTCACCTGATGAGAGACAGATTTTACCACACCAGCCAGAACTTTGTAGTAATCTAATACGATATCATCACTTATTGAAATAAGCGTTATTCAATGGAAGTAAGATACTCTCATGGCTATGCCCATCAAAATGTCATGAAGCGAGAACTAGTCTTTTTGTCCAGAGTGCTCCTAATACTCATGAGAACAAGAAAAAGAGCGTCAGGCCACTTAAAGCTTGTGGAGACACATACCTTTTGATAGTGTGATTCATCTACTCAGCTATTCCTGATGTTTGTTGATAATAACTACAATGCAACGCCCATTAAATTTGAAGCCCAGTACATAATAACTTTAGGTTCTCATTTTTAAAATGAGTTTCTTGATTTTTCTCAATAGAGGATGGCAAGTCAAATCTTGCAAGAGTTTGGCAACTGCCATACTGTCACTTCTCCTAGTTGGGTAAGCTTCTACCCATTTTGAAAACAAGCAGACAATTAAAACAAGATGTTTAATCCCATTACAAAGAGGCATTTTAATAAAATCTGCTTGAATTCTAGTAAATAAGCATTAGGATTTTCCTACATGGCTCATTACAAAAATGTTTTCTTTCTCTGATTATATCTCTGGCAAGTAACAAACCTCTGGCGCAAATCTTCTGCTGTACTTCTGAATTTGTACTTTTTGAATGTCCTGGTCTTTGCATCCCTCCCTAAGGCCTTGCAAATAATGACCATTGAATGTAACATGGAGTCTGGAGTACATACTGATGATCAGGAGTAATCCACAAATCATTGAAGTTTCTATTACAACCCGCCAGTTCCCATTTCCTCCATTCGTCCTCTGGTGGTTCCTCCTAGCAGTCCCTCAATTCACTTAATGTGGTCTGTAATGGATTCACTAAAAACAATGTACATCATTTTCATTCTCAGTCTTTCTCATATTGGTTTCACATAAATCTGATTCTTGCATTGTAGTTGGCTAATCTAATCACTTTTCTTTTACAGTACTTAGGGGCACATGCATCAAGGCAGGCTTTTGCGATTCCTTAATTGCGATTATTAAGGACACGCAATTAAGGAATCGCAAAAGCCTATGCATGTAGGAATCGCTATAAAAATAGCGATTCCTAAACATTCCTTATTTGCGACTCGCAAATGCGAGTCGCAAATAAGGAATGGCTTCCCATTCATTCCTATGGGCCTACAGGCCCACAGGAATGAATGGGAGAAGTACGACGCTATTTGCGAGTACCAATAGGTACTCGCAAATTGCGCATGCAATTCAAGGGTGCAAGGGTGTCAAAAGGACACCCTGTTGCACCCTGAAATAGTGATGTGCACCCGTGTTGCACACACACATGCCCCAAGGGCATTTGTGTGTGTAACCTAAAACTTAAAAAATGCATTTTAGTGCATTTTTCGATGTTTTGCAAATTACAGACAAGTTTGATTTGTCTGTAATTTGCGGTCCCAAATAGCGAAATCGCTATTTGACAGTGCTTCTAGCATTGCATTTAAGGAATCGCAAATTGCGATTCCTTAAATCTGTCACTAATTAGGAATTCGCAAATAATTGCGAATTCTTAAATTGCGCATAGAGATACTTTCATGCATCTCCAAAGGCCAATTTGCGATCACAAACGGCCGAATTTTGCGAATCGCACCGTTTGCGATCGCAAAAACCTTTGATGCATGTGCCCCTTAGTGTTTGAGGGTGAAACCTTGTGACCATAGTCAGAAAGATGATTCAAGAGTGCAATTCTATCTAGTTTGCATCTTCTTTTGTCATTGATGCCACCAACAGGTGTTGGACTATGGCTAAATTACAGGGTAGGCGTACACTTTCCGAATCTTTCTTTAGGATCTGACAAGAAATTGAAGATTTTCAGTACACCATTGTGAAATTCGACACCAAATGAGAACTTTATTTTGGAACCGAAATGCCAAAAGATATTGATTATACTCATGCAGAAGAATGGTAAAGAATGCTTCACATAAGTCAGTGACCATTCTGTATCCACAGGAATCTGAAACAATATTACAGCAAGATGTGATACCACCAGATAACATTGGACTACAATTTTATTAATGAACCTAAAGTCCTGCACTTTCCACTCATTTTTTTTCATGCCCATCAGAGGAGAATTGCAAGGACTTCCAAGCAACTATGTAGAATGCCTTATTCTTTAATTGTTTCATGACAGCTTAATTCCTTCCTCTGTTTCTCTTAAAAGTTTATATTCTGAATTCTGGGATAAACAGCATTTAGTTTGACCAGTATTTTAATTGGCTTTGCCCTTTTAATCAGTTCTATTTATTTTTCTTTGAAACCTAATACCGCTTCTTTGACAGTCTGTCTTAAATTTAGAGGTAGGCCATCTTTTGTAAGAACTGGCAACAGCTGAACTCTCGAGTCTTGTGATTTTATTTCAAAAACGAATTCTTCATCTTGGGTTTTGATTGTGATACCATCTAGTGTACAGTAAATCACTCAGTTCATATTAAAAAGCAAGCCTTATTCAAGTAAATGAAAAGGATGCAATTCACCTAATCTGAATTGGTGACTGTTTTCCATTGACCCCATTTTAAATGAGAGGGTAGGGTTGGAACCTCTACAGAAAGAACTGTAGAGCTACTAGCAACAGTACTGATAAAAAAATGATACAAGATAGTCATTCACTTCTCCATCTACATACAGGCCACACTGATCCACCTCTAGGACTGCACCAAGCATGCAATCCTCCTCCCCCTCAGCCAATGTCACTGTGAATTTATTTCTGGTGCAAAATGAGGAAAATCGTTGCTCAGAATCAATGGATTATGTGGTACCCTGGATAGTATGGCATCTTGTTTCTCATGTTTTGCTTCAACATTGGAGCTACGGGCATATTTGTATGGAACTGCCTTTGAATTTGCACATTCTCCATAGGTGTCTGTTGGATTGGGGAACAAATTGCTATCTGTATTGGATTTGTGATTTGCTGCATCTGGGGAACAAAATCATTCAGGATTCTATCTAGATTTTATCTACACTCATGCTTCCAGTGTCTAATTTTACCACAGATATGACAAGCAGTGCTGTTTTTCAGCAGATTGATATTCACATTCACTCAATAATTATTCACATTACCTCTACGTCAGCCTTAAGTTCAATCCATCTAATTTCTCATTGCCTCTACTTTCATCCTCCGTGTTCCATTCTGCCAGAAATTTCAGTCAGGGCAAAATCTGAATCAGAACCCATCGTCTGATTTTTGTCATTTCTCTGAATCTGCTTCGTCTGTGCAATCATCAAAATTTCCTTAACCTTTTTCTGCTTCAAGGCATAATAATCACTACAGTATTTGACATACTTCAGAATCCTGCCAATACTTTTAGTCTGCCAACACATTATACTCTGTTAAATATGAGAACTAAGCTCCAGACTTAAAAAAAAAATGAAAACCAATACGAATAACACCTTCCTTCTCGGGCCGTTGAACTCTGCTATACTTATTATAAATCTACATAAGTCTTTTAAAGTAAGCATGCACTGATTCTTTCAGCTCTTGTGTAGCTCTCATTATTTTTGCCCTGGTTACTTCCTTCTATGGCACTTCCATTTTCAAATGCTCTATCACTGGCTTATATTTTCCTATAACGAACTCAGCTGGAGCATTATTAGGGAAAACTCTAGTTGATTCTTCATTCAGCAAAGCAACAGCCGTTTTGCACTCTGTCTAAGAATCACTAGGTACAGCAACTTCAAATAATGTATCCAAATCAGTCCAAACCATCTTTGAAATTATCACCAACCTATGAACCTTCTTATACCAATTATCAGCTTCCTTCCTCAGTTTTGGAAAATTTCACGTAAGGGTATAGAGATGAGTCCTAGTCCAAGGCACATACACATAATTCTATCCATGCTTCGGTTTCTGTCTCTGAATCACTGATGACCAATTTTGCATTTTTCCCTGTCCGGGCATTTTTCTTTTCAAAGCCAGTTTTATTTTTCAACTTGTCAATGCATTTCCTCAAATCTCTCCAGTCCTTAATACGCTTAACAAAATCTTTAATGTGAGCTCATAAAGTCACTAGACTCATCTCTGTTATTTTTGCTTCACCCAATTCCATTCTGTAATTCCTCTGTAAGTTCCTTGACTTGCTTATATCTGCCCCACATTCTTCAGCTAAATCCACAAGATTATTATGTGCTTCATTAGCCTTCCTTGCTGCTTCTCTGCTCAGGTATCTCAGTTCATCCACATTATATGACATTATTCTATTTAAATCAATTGTTCCCTGCAAAAATTATCCGAATTCAATCTTAAATAGGCAATATTGATCTTTTTTTTGTCAGGAAGTGTAGTATGCACAATAGAGGCAGAAATAGACACTATACCACAGGCACAAGGGTAGAGATAGCAAAAGGCACAGCATTAGAGAAAGTACTATCTCTATTAGTATTAGTCAAAGCTTTCAATGTACTTTCAGGCGGAGCACTTGCACTTGCTGTTGTTACTACTACCGCAAGCGCTGCCAGTCCCTGTGCACTCATACCCGGTTCACCTGCTGCACCTATTTCAGGCATCAGTGGTCTCTATGCTTGTGTCTGTATTCCATTGGTATAAAGAGGGGTCTAAAATCTATAAGATCATTTGAAAAGTTATCCTCCTCATCTGAATCTTTTTCCTTGTGTTGTTTTTTTCTGTCACCTACAGACCCATCAGTTTTTATTCTGTCTGTTGTCTCGTTAACTATTGCAGAGAATACTCTCATTCTTTCTTCCATATCCTCCCTCCAAGATCTATCCTGAACACCACACTTAGTTTCTAACCACTGACTAAATGAACTACTAAATTGCTTCTTCATGTTCTTCAATGCTCTTCAATCACATTTTGTCAATACTTCAAATTGTTTAGATCTAGGTAGTGGTCTTATTACTGTATGTCTCACAAAAACTAGCTTTCTAATATTAAAGGTACCCTCAAGAGACAAATTGCAGGTCCTTGTCACCAGAAGTATTCTCATTCCAATCTCGTATCCATGCACACATATAGAGACCGACACCTATTAACATCTCATGCACAGGCAAGCCCTCCGTAGGAATCTTCTCTGCCTCCATTGCAGGGAATGCTAGAAGCTTTAGGTTTTTCAATACTTCACCCATTATTATTGCTAAAAATAATGCAAAGCCAATTCCAGTGCAACTATGTCAAGGGTCAACCAATCACAGCGCTGCTATGTTAAAGCTTAACCAACCCCAGCTCTGCTGCAGCCACAACCAACCAATGACAGCATGACTCCGTAGTGACGTCTCATCAATCCTATCATCCTAAGTGGCTAATCAATTGCAGCGTGTCTTTTCCATGAAAAGGGAAACAATACACAGCCTTTTCTTGTCACAGAATGCACACAAAATAAATAAAATTAAGCTTTTCTGCTCGACCTAAACAGGAGAAGGCCAGCAAGTTAAATAAAAAGAATCTTGCAATCAATCAGAACAAAATTAGTACATTCATGGCACTTGTCAAACACCAATTCACACTAAAGAGACTCCTGTCCAGCGAAACTCCACTTCTGGTTAAGGTACTTACTCTCGTACACCAAAGAGCAGGTTGCACCAACCCAATTTAAACATGCAAAACCTGAAAGAAAACTGGTTAATTCAGAAAAATCACTGTTCCGTGTGAATGGGGCCCCTCGCAAATCACACTACCACTTTGCAGACAAGTTCAACAAAAACAATGAGGGATCTGAGATTACGACAAATTGGATTACCTTTATCAGAAAATAATAAATAATTCCATACTACTAATACTCACATTCCTTTTTGCTAAGGAATATCATAGCAACGTCAGGAACTCAGCAAATAATGGAAAGGTGGACTCAGGTATGAAGCAAAATGGCAAACTAGGAACAGGGCAAAACGCAGTCTCTAATCCACCCCTTATCTCTTTAACCATCCTCTGCTACCAACATTTTGTGGGCGTACTGTACACCTAAGGACTGACTCATTAAATGAGTTCAATGCAGAATAAGGAAGTTTATGAAGATTTATTACAGAAATTCTAAAGGTAAGATATAGAAATAGCAAAGTCCAAAAGTAGCACATCTCATTTAAATGCATAAAGTCATTGCTATGAAAGCTCTCAGTAATAGGACAATACAGAATAATAGGAAAAATCAAAAATAGACTAAGTCACAAATATGCAGCAAAATCAGTAAGAAATTGGACAGCATTCTAGTAGTATAGGAAAGGTTTCTGGCTCACCCCCACATTTGTGAGTTTCTATCTGAAATGTGCCCATAGAACAGTGTCAATAGTGCAGTGTTGTGGTGTGAGCAAAGAAATACAATTTCAGAATACTGAATTTAAGAACCATCCAAGCACTAACCCACTATATGAATATTGATTCTGCCCTCTCTGACTTAACATCATCCAGGGGTGTCAGAACAAACTAGTTACATAAACAGTGAATCAGTGTAAATGAATGCAATACAGCAGGAAAACAGAAGATCCATGGAAATATGTTACATTAGTGAGCCCATACTCAAGTGCCATTCAGAAATAAACAAACAAAAGTAACTATGACTCACCCCCTGGTCATGCCTTCACATATCACATTACTCATGACATATTCTACAAGATCATTTATAGGCCTGGGTAGTGAACTCTGTTCCGTTTGCCGAGTTTGCAGAGTTTTCCGCACTCATCAAGTTGGTGAGCGAGTAAAATCCACCTTCCGGCGAGATTTCACAATGCAGGCAGTTGCGGATGGTCATGACCTCTCGCGTTGAGAAACCTTCCATTCACGTTGAGAAAGCTGTCGCTCGGGTAGAAAATCTACTCAAGAGGCAAGAAAACAAGCTGCGAATGGTGCAGTTCGCACAGACTTTACAGCATGGGACAAACACCTGGCACTGTAAATCAACACAAACTGCATGATAAAATGCACTATGCCACTTGCGGAACTCCGAATAGCCCGGTGGAGTTTTTTGGTCACTTCACGGAGTTCCACATAGGAGAACTCCGCCAGACCTAATCATTTTTAACATCACTGCAATATCTGAAAGCACATCAATTTTGACAACAGTGTGCATGGCATGGGTACGAGTTGCAGTTACTTTAGGGCATGACTTATAGTTACTTGAGATAACTCTAATTAGTGAATTTCAAAGGTTTTGTTAGTTTAAAACTGTATGTTTTACTGACATTTTCACCTAACTATAATAATTTAGTATATATATATCTATAAACGAGTTGATAATACTGTGTATGGAGGTGCATGATTATAGCAATTTGAAGATGGAGCTTACATTTTTAATTCAAGGTATGATTATAACTTTTAAATTTCTAAGATTTGTTTAGTTTACATTTGGTTTATTTAGAAAGAATAAATAAAGTTTTGCTAACTATAACTTTAACCTTTGGTTGTTTCTTTGAATATATCTATATTCATTGAATAAATCTATATTCCCCAGGACACAGTGTATGTATTGAGGGTGTGGTCCCTGGGGCCTTAAGAGGCTCAGGGAGGGGGCCCGGCAGCCTCCCCCCCTTCTGTAAAACCACCAGCCCTGAGGGATGAGGTGCCGGGGCCTAATAAGGCTCAGAGAAAGGGGGCTGTATAAAGACGCCGCTGTGTATGTGTATGTATATATATTTATATATATTATATATATTTATATATATATATAATATAGACATTTGAGGTGAGCAAATTTAGAGTGTCGCTGGTGTTGAGTGTGCTCTATACTGGAGCTGCTTTCCACCTAAACTTAAGAACTACCCAGAGTTCTCTGCTTCTTTTTTAGCATAATTTATGCGTCACTCTATGCCTGAAAGGGTTTTCTTTTGACTTCTACTGGGTGCTCCCTTGTGTCTGGACAAAGCTATACCTCTCTGAAGAGCTCTAATGAGAGCGAAACACGTGTCAGGGGTTGCTTTTATTCACTTCAGGTTGGCTTGGATGGTATTTTACCAATCCAAAGCTGTAATACTGTGCCTGAAGTGGTAAAAGGCTTTGGCCATTTTAACAGCTCGGCATGGATAGCACTGTGCTAATCCTATGCTTAAAGACTTTGCTGTGGAAATGGTAAAAGACTTTGTCCATTTCTATCTCGGCATGGATGGCACTGTGCTAATCCTACGCTTAAAGACTTTGATAGAAAAGCAGACATTTGAGGTGAGCAAATTTAGAGTGTCGCTGGTGTTGAGTGTGCTCTATACTGGAGCTGCTTTCCACCTAAACTTGAGAACTACCCAGAGTTCTCTGCTTCTTTTTTTGCATAATTTATGCGTCACTCTATGCCTGAAAGGGTTCTCTTTTGACTTATACTGGGTGCTCCCTTGTGTCTGGACAAAGCTGTACCTCTCTGAAGAGCTCTAATGAGAGCGAAACACGTGTCAGGGGATGCTTTTATTCACTTCAGGTTGGCTTGGATGGTATTTTACCAATCCAAAGCTGTAATACTGTGCCTGGAGTGGTAAAAGGCTGCTTTCCACCTAAACTTGAGAACTATCCAGAGTTCTCTGCTTCTTCTTTTTTTTGTATATATATATATATATATATATATATATATATATATATATATATATATATATATATACACAGATGGACTTGCGTGCATCACACGCTGAACAATCCATGAAAAATGCCATGTCGGATGTTGCAACATAACAAGAGGCCTATTCACTGTATATGAAATCTATTTGGCATTTCCAAATTCCATAAGCGCGTACATGTCATAAGGAGATTGCTTGAAATTTGCACTTGCACTTTAAGTTAGAGAACAGGTAAAGAATGTCAGCAACCACAATCTACAAGTATGGCTTGCGGTAGAATGCAGCACTTGCGCTTTTTACTGTAGATTAGATGCGCAGTCCTAATACAGATGGACTTGCGTGCATCGCACGCTGAACAATCCATGAAAAATGCCATGTCGGATGTTGCAATATATGAACTGGATTTGTAGACCCAGGTGTAAAATCGCACCAGTTGATACATCAGGTGGTGTGACACTCGCTATATCAACACTCATGAAGGGCTTGTTTATCTGGTACAATAAAGTTAATTGAGAAAGACAAAAAAAGAAAAGGCGATTGTAAGGGGAGAAAAAAAAGGAATATAAAACGAAAGATAAAAGTGTATAATTGTAAAAATAATTTAAAAGGTTAAAAGATTTTCACTTGTTTCAGAAAACATGATATTTGTAATGTAAAACATGAGTTTTATCGTCACTGTGTGGTATTTTGTCTATGTTCATGTTACCACGTGATGGTAACAATGCATTTAAAATTGAGTTGGGAGTTTGGCTCTGTATGTGATCAAGGCAGGGGACCCTGCCGAAACGCGTCATAGCCCGAATGTTGGAATAAATCATAATTATACCTTAAGTTTGGACTGCGGTGTCGTGTTCTGGTACGAGGAGTTGATGTGCCGGTTTTGTCTCTGGATATTGAGCCGCTGTGCTGAGTGCGGCATTGACGACATGCCTTTGGTGGGCGTCCCACGGAGACTTGGCTCGTATGCAAATTGGTGCGCTGTACAAAGTTGGGGCCCCCCCCCAGAAGACAACCGAGGCTGCGGTTACCGCGAAGACGTGGGCGGAAGTGCTACCGCGAACGGAGAGCCGGAGGATGCCTGGAAGCAGGTAAGCATCCGTGCGGTCTAGCGGTAGGCAGCCACAAGGCAAGAAGGGGGAAAGGTGCCCATGGATGTGGAGTGCATCCTAAGGGGCAAATCCAAGAGCTTGATATAAAGAAGAACAATATTCAAAGGGCTTTTGTTCGGCAGCCGAACCGCTGTCGGGCAGTGAAGAGCAGTCATTTAAAGTGACAGATTCATTGGTTTGGGAAATACACACCTCTAATGGAGGATTGGGTGAAACTGCTAGAGGAGGCTGTGGGAGCCGTTTTTGATGAGGAGAGACCAGGAACCAGTAGGTCCAATAAAGATTCAGGAGCAGGAAGTGGTGCAAAAGGCAATGATGTGCAGTGTATTATGCGGCAATTAGAAAAACTAAGGCGCACCGAAATATCTAAATGGTAGGAAATAAGGTCATTAGACAAATACCTCGAGGTTGGAAGAGTCCCTCGAGGTCTAAGAATCCTGATTGCTCATACCTTTGAGAATTTGGACCCGGAGATGCTACAGGAATGGGCGAATAATAGCGCTGAATCCTCCAACAACATGATGAGGATTCTTGTAAAATATGCCAAGAAAGACAGAGAAAAGATTCTAGAAGAGATTAAACGGCTACAACTTGAACTGGGAAGTCTGGCAAATCCTGAAATAGTTGTCAAATTTGAAAAAGACTTGGAAAGCAAATTAAGCAAATATGAAAAAAACATCAAAGATAGAAAAGCAACCAAGTTCACCAGGGACCGCCTGGACTACCAAAGGGGACAAATCTTCACCTTTGCTAAAAGATTTGACACCCTGCGCCGACAAGAGATGTCCTGTATCCCAGCACCAACTAGCACAAACAAAGAAAAAAGAAAAATTGCTGATACAAGCTCAGAATGGAGCTCAGAGGTGGACACAGACCTCGAGGAAGGTGGGAATGTAATGGGCAACATGGGTAAACCCTCGACTGTCATTCAAGAAATGCGTTTTTTAGGTCTGGATCGGAACATCAACGCCAGACAAAGACCACCAAGAGGGGGAAAGGCCGGGGTTTCAAAAGAAACAAAAAAGAAGGAGGAGAAGGCATGGAACTACAGTCGGGATCGAGAACAAAGGACAACAAACGGAACTAACAGAATCGACTTCCATCACTGTGATTAATCTTTCCGATTTAGACCTATCTGAGGCTGAGATAAACATCTTATCACTAGGCCTGTAATTTTGCAGTCGTACAAATTTTAACTATGCACAAACTCGTATCGATTTTTTTAAATTTGTGCGAAAATTGAAATTAAGAAAATACTTCAGCAACCAAGTCATTCGAAGCAAACATGATATGGAAAGATCAGAACAAGGGAGTGGAGGCAACCTAGTGGTGGAGGACTTGAATCTGCTTAGAGACCTGGGTGAACTGGAGAGGAATGTAGCCAATCCAGGTTTGGAATTGTCCTGTACGAACACCGCACAAAGGCTAGGCCTGGACATGTATGGA
This sequence comes from Calotriton arnoldi, assembly GCA_963921515.1. Classification (NCBI taxonomy): domain Eukaryota; kingdom Metazoa; phylum Chordata; class Amphibia; order Caudata; family Salamandridae; genus Calotriton; species Calotriton arnoldi. The sequence continues at coordinate 523,990 of CAWUFW010003731.1, read as the reverse complement.
TCGAGTACCACTAAATTTAAAAAGAAGTCCACATTTACACCAATCATGCCGAAAGACTCCATTGATCTGTTTTCGGATCGGGTGGTCATGGACCTCAAAGAACTGGCAAAAGTATCAAGTAAAAACTTTAACAAAAATATGAAAGAGGAAGACAAAAATTATGCAAAAATCATGGACAAAGTCAAATCAAGAACGGATATTGTAATAAGGCAATCAGATAAAGGGGGCAATGTAGTCCTATGGCCACTTTGTAAATACAATGACGAAGCAAGGTCACAATTGAGAGATGCGGAATGCTATCAGAGAGTCCCGAATAGCAATATCCTGGAAGTAAAAACGAAGTATCACAAGGAACTGGCCAGATGTAGGGGTATGGGTCTAATATCAGAAGCTGAACTGCAATATTTGAAAGTAGACAACCTGGTGACTCCCATTTTATATTTGATACCGAAAGTTCACAAAGATATGTTGAACCCTCCTGGCAGGCCGATAATATCAGCTATTGGAAGCCTCTTTGAAACCACTTCCAGATATTTAGACAAATTTTTGCAGAATTTTGTTATAACATTACCGTCCCATATCCAAGACACTGGGGACTTTTTGAAGAAACTACATGAAATCAAGTGGGAAGAAGAAGATTTGTTAATCACTCATGATGTCACCTCGCTCTATACGAGCATTGTACACAAAGATGGACTAAGGGCCCTTAGACACTTTTTAGGCAGCAGACCATTACAAATGTACCAACATTCAGAAATGCTACTAAAAATGGCAGAACTGTGTTTGGAGAATAACTTTTTCCTGTTTGGTAACGATACCTATAGACAACTCAGGGGGACAGCCATGGGCACCTGCTTCGCCCCCAGCTATGCGAATCTTCACATGGGCTGGTGGGAGGAGCAGGTGCTCAGAGTCACATACAGGAAGGAGTGGAAGGAAAGCATCATGGTCTGGGTCAGATTCATTGATGACTTGTTCATCATTTGGAAAGGGTCATTAGAAAGTGCTAGAGTGTTTATATCAGCCCTCAATGTGAATACTCTTAATCTGATGTTTACTTGTAACATAAGTGATTCTGCTGTACATTTGTTAGATCTGGAGGTTTTTATAAGTGATGGTATGTTACATACTCGTACTTTTAGAAAACCCACTGCGGGGACCTCTGTATTGCACTGTAGCAGTTTCCACCCCCAGAAACTTAAACTGAGCATTCCTTACGCAGAGCAGCTACGCATGAAGAGAAATTTCAGTGAAGCGAGCTCCTTAATACAAGCACAAATGGATCTGACAAGGAGATTCAGGGAGAGAGGATATAGTCAGACCGTTCTTGATCAAGCAGTAGTAAAGGTAGAAAAACTATCAAGACAAGAGATACTCTTTGGAGAAAGAAAGGAAAAGAAAAGAAAAAGGGCTCGAAGCAGGATATAAGGATGATAACCGGGTACAATGCCTATCATGCAAGGGTGAGAGACTGCATGAATAGGCATTGGCACCTGGTTAGAGGAGACCCTACCCTTAATAGCCTAGTCTGACGAAAACCCCTTGTCTCTTACAGGAGAGCAAAATCAATGCGACAGCAACTAGTGAACAGTAGCCCAGAGTTAATAGAAACCGAGAGCTGGTTAAAGGCCAACCCTGGTTTTAATAAGTGCCTTCAGTGCAAGGCCTGCAAACATGGGGTGAACAAAAGAGAGATACAGTTGCCTTTTATGAACAAACCTTGGAGGATTCCTCGGTTTTTTAACTGTAAAAGTGACTATGTGGTGTACGTGCTTCAATGCACGTGCCCCTTGGTATATGTAGGCAGCACAATCCATATGGCCCATATCAGAATTCTGCATCACCTCAGGGCTGTGAAGAACAAGGATCAATCTTATCCAGTTGCCCGCCACATCAATGAGGTCCATAAGGGCAGAGTTGAGGATCTAACATACTTTGTAATAGACTCGGTTCCCAAAAAAAGAAGAGGGGGGAACCGTGAGGGCAAGCTGAGACAACTGGAGTCGCGCTATATTTTGATGTTTGACTGTAAGACTCCGAATGGCCTAAATTCTGATGAAGACTTATATGTCCACTTGGCATAATTGACACAACCCAGTGCAGCTTCTATGACCCATCCTTCCCCATATAGAGGTAGTTGTAAAAGAAATCCCTAAAGAAAAAATCAATTGAGGAAAATTAGTCTGTGGTACACTTTTATGACCTTTTTTAGATTGTGTAAATTGTATATAGACACCTGTTTAAAACAATCAGATGATGGAGCATGCTCAGGAGTGTTTTAAAAGATCTTTCTACGAGTTTGAAAAAAATTTGTTTACTGAATGTATCAAATAATCTGGTGTGTCAAGATATATTTTTAATGATCCATTTCATTTAGCATTGGGTTTTAATTAGTAGGAGTTTGTAGTTTTGCACATAGCTAGCGATGGTATAAGTAGCAAAGTAGCACATGCACTTTCCTGTAATCGGCAGCTGCAATTGCAATTTTGCACATATACAAACTGGGATATTGTCCTTAGATAAGACCTCATCCAAGATGATTGAGGACAGTGTATAATAAAATAAAAAAACACACAGATACTAGTAATGCACTATTTGCACCTTAGTGACGTTAAGATCCTTTTTTGAGCACAGGCCCTTTATTTCAACGGGCAGCTGCAGTTGCAATTTTACACTAGGAGGGATAGGATAATCCTTGTGGTACCCTTGGCTGCTAGTTTGGGAATAGTGCTAATTCGAATTAGGTACCTTAAGACTAGGTATTTGCACGTAGCACGCAGCATTTTATGAGATCAAAGAGTTATTCTCAAATAAAGAATTGGTAGGATCTGGTATACATGTGCAGTATATGCTTATGCATTAAAACTCCTACAAGATATGAAATTACTCGGGACTGGCATCATGGGGTAACAAGAGGCCTATTCACTGTATATGAAATCTATTTGGCATTTCCAAATTCCATAAGCGCGTACATGTCATAAGGAGATTGCTTGAAATTTGCACTTGCACTTTAAGTTAGAGAACAGGTAAAGAATGTCAGCAACCACAATCTACAAGTATGGCTTGCGGTAGAATGCAGCACTTGCGCTTTTTACTGTAGATTAGATGCGCAGTCCTAATACAGATGGACTTGCGTGCATCGCACGCTGAACAATGCATGAAAAATGCCATGTAGGATGCTGCAATATATGAATTGGATTTGTAGACCCAGTTGTAAAATCGCACCAGTTGATACATCAGTTGGTGTGACACTTGCTATATCAACACCCATGAAGGGCTTGTTTGTCTGGTACAATAAAGTTCATTGAGAAAGACAAAAATAGAAAAGACGATTGTAAGGGGAGAAAAAAAAGGAATATAAAACGAAAGATAAAAGTGTATAATTGTAAAAATAATTTAAAAGATTTTCGTTTGTTTCAGAAAACACGATATTTGTAATGTAAAGCATGAGCTTTATCGTCACTGTGTGGTATTTTGTCTATGTTCATGTTACCACGTGATGGTAACAATGCATTTAAAATTGAGTTGGGAGTTCTGGCTCTGTATGTGATCAAAGCAGGGGACCCTGCCGAAATGCGTCATAGCCCGAATGTTGGAATAAATTATCATTATACCTTAAGCTTGGATTGCGGTGTCGTGTTCTGGTACGAGGAGTTGATGTGCTGGTTTTGTCAGTGGATATATATTTATATATATATATATATATATATATATCTATTCACTGAAAAAAACACAGGTTTCAGGAACGTTATAGTTAGTCTGACATTTCACTCGTACAAAACCAGAGAAATTCAGCCGTTATAGTTAGCTGAGCTAACTATAACTCACGCCCCTACAATGCACTGCTGATGACGTCACATATTACATCACTCATGACATGGCCAGTGACATCACTGATGACATCACTGATGACATCACTGATGACATCACTGATGACGTCATCCACTTAATCTCACACCCTAATATAACCTTTCATACAATGAAATGTCAGACTAACTATAACGTCCCTGAAACCTGTTTTTTTTCAGTGAATATTTAAGGTTTTTTAAATGCTAATTTCTAACTATAACGTCCCTGAAACCTGTGTTTTTTTCAGTGAATTTTATGTATGTGTATTCAATCTCATCTCACTCTTACACGGAAGGAATCAGCACTCAGGTTGTAGTTTGGAAGTATTTAATCTGCAAAGGACGCGATCCACGCATTTCGGCTCATCCGAAACTTGATAACGATACAAGACGTCATTGTAGCTTCCTTATTTAAATGTACAAATGCCTCCAGTTGCCAACATTAACAAAGGACTACATATTACATTAATCCAAAAAGCTGGCAGCCATATTGGCCTGGTCACGATGCGAACATTCGGGAATTTATACAATAAAGAAAAGAAAACAAGTGTTAATATGCACACAATGCCATTTCAGAATATCTTGCCCCGTGACCGCCGTACCTGTATGTTGGTCAACGTGACTTGTTCATAATAAACATACTTACAATTGCAAACATCAACATAAACAATGGATTACACATTACTTTAACCCCTTCGATGCGCGTGACGAGCTCAGCTCGTCATGCTGCGCGGTAGCGCTGAGCGCATGACGAGCTGAGCTCGTCACGACCACACCCGCGATCGGAATGTCCAGCACACGAGCGGAATTCCGATCGCGGTCAAGGGGTTAAAGTGAAAGGCTATCTGCCATATTGATATGGGCACTTTGCGTATTATAATGATTCTTACACGAAAGAAAAGAAAAAAAAGGGGTGTTAATATACACACACTATCCCTAAATAAAGTTCTAGCGATTATAGTTCCATTCCATTCACAGCTCATTTGAGATGTCATGAGTGATGTCACTCACCATGTCATGAATGATGTAATGTCTGAGGTCATAAGCAGTGCATTGTGCGGGGCGTAAGTTATAGTTAGCTCAGGTAACTATAACTGCTGAATTTCACTGGTTTTGTACGAATTAAATCTGTGTCTAACTATAACGTCCCTGTAATCTTAGTTTTTTCAGCAAGTTCTAGGTTTTTTTAACGTTAAGTAAGATGACTATCACAATGGATGGTGGGGGGTTGGAAGCAGGACCTGGCCTGGCATTGTGCTGCCCCCACCCAAGCTTGCTGCTCCTGCCTCCCCTCCTCCTTGCTATCCATTGTCCAAGTCTATGCCCCTGCTCCCTTATTACAGCACTGTGTGGCCGTTGTTCTGGCACTGACCTTCCCGCATTCTCTGAACAGTTAGCTTGCTGCCCCATCCACTTCCTCCCTATCCTCTGTTGTCTGAATCCATGCACTAGCCTCCTCCCTCCTGCCATGCATGGTCTGATGTGCAGCCACTGCCCTCCATTTAGCATGATGTCCCAGTCCACTCCTCCTGCCCTCCATTGCCCAATTCTATACCCCATCATTGACCTCCTGCTTAGCCTCTGTGCTTACCTTGCTGCCCCGGCTCTCCTTCCCCCTGCCCTCCGATGTCTGTGCGCATGCCCCTGCTCCATCCTTTTTGCCAACCATGTTCCATGGACCTGCTCCTCCTATCTACTCTGAGTGTTCTGTTGAGCTGCCACTCCCCTCCCACCTGCCTAGCATTGTCAGATGACTGTAACCTGTCCCTGCCACCTCCACCCTGCCTGTCCACATTAGATGCCCCTATCCCCTTCCTTCATGGTCCATTTTACTGCCACACCATTCTGCCCTCCCTGGTCTGTTGTGCTACAACTGCTCCTCCTGCCTGCCCCGCGTGGTCTGTTGTGAGGCCCCTTCCCCTGAACTCTCTTGTCTGTGCCCAGCTCCTACCCATCCCTTCTATCCTCCATGGTCCTTTGTGCATGCCCCTGCCCCCTCCTTCTTGCCCATCATGGCCATTGTGCTGCCACTAACACTCCTGCTTGCCATGCATGGACTTCTGTGCTGCCACGGCCCCTCCCACCTTCCCTGTGTGGTCAGGCAGCTGCCCCTGACACCCTCCCACCTTCTCTTCATGGTCTGTGTGTATGCCATTATAGTCTCACTGTTGTCCTCCATGGTGTGTTGTGCTTCTAGTGCCCATCCTGCCTGACCACCATGGTCAGCTTGCAGCTCCTGCCCTGCCCCCTTGCCCCCTGCCATCTGTTTTCCATGTGCAGACCCCTATTCCCTCCCTCCTGGCTTGTCTGTTCCATTGTAATGCCCTTGATCCCTCCCTCCTGCCCTTTATGGTCTGTTATGCTGCAGCCTTCTCGCCTGTCTGTCCATTATGGTCAGCTTGCTGCCATTGCCTCTTTCCCCTCTGTTCTCTGTTGTCCATGTGCATGGTCCTGTCCCCTCCCTATTGCTTTCCATGGATTGTTGTGCTGCACTGCCGTCCTGCATGCCCTGTGTTGTGTATTGTGCTGCTGCAAACCCTGATGCCTGCCTTGTAAGTTCAGTTTGGTGTACCTGTCCATGTCCCTCCTGTCCTCTGTTATCTGAGTCCATGTCCCTACCCCAATCCCTCCTGCCTTCCATGATCCAATGTACCATACTTGCTAACATTTTGAACTTGGCAAGAGGGAGATTTTGAAAAATAACTGGGGAATTGATTTTCCCCATTGACTTACATTGAAAAAGAGGAGATTGTAGACAGGAGACAGATAAAATAAAGCCCATTTGGGCTTAAATACATTGGCCGTTTCCTGGCTGAATCGGGTCTGTTGGCATGTATGGTTGTACTACCACTGCCTCTTCCTTCTGCCCACAATGGCCTATTATATTGCCACAGCCTCTCTCGCCTGTCCTGCATTGTTGGTTTGTTGCCCCTGCCCCCCTTTCCACTGCCCTCCATAGTCTGTTGTGCTGCCACTGCCCTTCCTGCCTGCCCAGGGTGGTCAAAATGTTGCCTCTGCACCCTCCTACCTGCCTTCAATTTTCCGAGTCCGTGACCCTGACCTCTGCCTCTCAACAGTATCCCAATGTACAACTAGATTGCTAACATTCTATTTTTATTATAAAAGTGTGGCACGCCTGACGTCATCTTGATGTAATCAAAACTGTAATACCTAAAGCATTTCCTTTAGAAATTATAGAAATGAGAGGTTCTTATGTGCATCGAAATTATGGTTAGTGCTCTAAAAAACTAAAATGTGGACATATTTTCTGAGTTCTCAAATAGCGACAAAGCACTTTTAAATTATTTGTTATCTTTATGTTTTTTATCCAGTTGATCAAGTATTAAATGTTGCACTTAAGGGAGAGGATGTGGTGTTACTTCCAGAGCCTCAGACTTTGCAACTGGGGAACCAGGTTGGAGTTTCTGCTTCAGCTCAACATTCTGTGATTCTGGTCAAATCACTTAATCTCCCCATGCCTACAACCAAAATGAATTTGTCCTTGTGTGATGTAACCAATGCTCATGTAAAGCACTCCAATACCTGACCAGTCTGCACTATACAAAACTGCAAAAAAACAAAAAATAAAAAGTAATTTCCACACTTCTGTCATTGGGCTATACGTGGGCTAGCCCGGGTGATATTTGTGCTACATTTGGACTCCTTTTTCTCTGGTGGCCATCTTGGGAGACTTCAATTCAATTCAATAAACTTTCTTCGATCTGATTTGGAAACATGAAACAGGCTGGCTCAGCACACAACTACAGTCAAGTACAGTTTCAAAAATTATACAATGATATATAATGATCAATGATTGAACATCAACACAACGTCTCCCAAAGGAATCAAGTAAGACTTTGGTTTACTAAAAACAAATCCTTCCTTTATTATTTTGTTCCTTTATTCAAAATTCTTTTAAAACCACAACACAGAATTCATAGCCGACGCGGCGCGTTTCGTCCCAACGGGACTTCTTCAAGGCTGTTATGTTTTTAAAAGGTCTGCACTAATGGTGCACGACAAAAAATTCATATCTGAAGGGGGTTTATCTGTAACCAAGTGTATCTTAGTATTGGGAGATAAAGAAGAGCACACACGATTACTATATTAAATACAGTAATCGTGATGATTATATATCATTGTATAATTTTTGAAACTGTACTTGACTGTAGTTGTGTGCTGAGCCAGCCTGTTTCTTGTGCTTTTGGATTACCAAAAAAATTAGGGACGGAGGAAGGTCACGTTCCCGGCTCCTTGCACCACACCTTTGCTTTAAATACAGAAAAACTATACTGACTGGTGCTGGTCTCGAGTGCCTTGACCTTCTGCTTTCTGTTGTGCTGATTTGGAAATATATTGGCACATGCATCAAGCTATTTTGCGATCGCAAACGTTGCGAATCGCAAAAAAAGTCTGTTTGCGATCGCAAAATAGCCCTTCGCAATGCACCAACCAAAAATCTGAGAAATCACAAGGAATTCGCAAAAATAAGGAATCGCAAAATGCGAGACCTGAAATAGTGATTCCTTATTTGCGATGCGCAAATAAGGATTCGCAAAGCTATGCACAAAAAATCACAAATAGCGATTTGTAGCAAAATCGCTATTTAGCGCTCGCAATTTACCAATTTCTACAGGCAGGTGGTAACCAGGTGAAAACACTCTCATCAGGTGCAGCACATCAGCAGAGTATTTAAACAGGGCCAGGAGGACTCAGAATGTTTCACTATGGCAGCGCTCTACGTCATGGCGAGGAGGATGAGGCTACAAGCAGCAGTATAGAGAAGAAGGAGAATACAGGAGCACATATTTAGAGTGCGCATCACATTGTTGGGGAAGACTGTAGAGGAGATCTATGACAAGAACAGGCTAAATGCTGCCATGATCCTTGATCTGATTGCAGAATTGGATCCCCTACTGCAGCGCCAGACTCACAGGACACATTCCATTCCCACTCACGTGCAGGTCTTATGTTCCCTGCACCTACTAGCGTCAGGCAGCTTCCAGGGTGTAGTAGCTGTAGCTGGAGGAGTGTCCCAAAGTTCCCTGTCATGTTTCTTCAATGCATTCCTGCAGGCCATGTTGACAAGGATACACCACCACATTAGCTTCCCCGCAACCCCACCCGCAACCCCACAAGATTTGCTTAACACTAAACTAGACTTCAATCAGGTAGCCCGGTTTCCCCATGTAATAGGTTGCATAGATGGAACTCATGTTGCCATTTGTACACCATCAGTGAATGAGTGCATCTTTAGGCACCGCAAATCATATCATTCACTGAATATCCAAGTAGTCTGCAATCCAAAAAATATAATCACGGACATTGTGGCCCAATACCCTGGCAGCACACATGACTCGTACATATTTAGACACAGTGGCATACACACTCGGCTCCTTGGGGGTGAATTTGGAGAAGGACATCTGCTTGGTAAACATATGTTACATTCGCTCTGACACTATGGCCTAATGGAAATGCATATCAGTTACTAACCGTTTGCTTACTACCCTGTAGGTGACAGCGCATACGCCATGCGCAACTACATCCTGACACCATACCTCAACCCAACTACCCCAAGTGAGCAGCGTTATAATGCAGCGCACATAGCAACCCGAAACGTCATCGAGCGCACCTTCGGACAGCTGAAGAGTAGGTTTCACTGCCTCCACAAGACTGGTGGGGCGTTGCAGTACCGACCAGACACCTGCTGCAGAATAGTGGCCACATATGCCATGTTGCACAACATCGCTACTAGGAGAGGCATACCCCTGGAAATGTCAGACAGCGAGCCTGAGGATGACAACCAGCCAGGGCCACAACTACGTGCAGCAGCTGGAGAAAGCTTAGCAGAAGGGAGAAGGAGACGTGCCGAAATTACACAACATTATTTTTGAGATGGGTAATGATGAGACACGACACAGCATGTTTGAACTGTACTGCATGTATTTACATTTAACAATGTGGTTGTGTTAAAACACACATACCAGGTGCAAAATTGCACAGTGAGTGTAAACAACATAAACAACAACACCTCATCATCAGACTTGTATGTCAGTCACTGCTGTAGCATTGTCAATGGTTACATCACCATCTGTGAGTTAGTCTGCCAAGAGCACACTATTTCTTTCGACCACGCACTCCCAAACGCCTTTCGCTGGCCTCATTCTCGTCCCTCATGGAGGCTTCGGAAGGTGTTGTGCTCCTAGTGGTGCGACTCCTGCATGTAGTTACTGGCACCAACAGGCTACTGAGGCTGGACTCCTCCTCACTCCCCTCTCCTCCCGTTACATTGCTGTCCCCAGCAGTAGCAGTCTGAAATTGCTCTATGGCATTAGTAACCTGGACCAGTGCCCTGGCCACATCCCCACAACAATGGCTCATTTCGAGCTGCTTGGCCACAGACCGATGGGACAGCAGTGCTGTGTTGTTGCTCAGGCGGTTGGTTGATTTCGTGTAGCCATCTAGGCGCACTAATAATTGGCGATGCCTTTTTCTTTGTGACACCTGGTTCTCCTGCATCACCCTGCATAGCTCCTGCATGGCCTCATTGGACTGCCTATTGCCTTCCACCACTGCTGTAGTCAGCTCTTTCACACAGTCTCTCATTTTTGACATGTTGTTTGCCATTTTGGTGAGTTGTGCCTGCATTGATCTCATGTGTTTTGCCTGCAGGCGCTGCACCCTCAGCATCTGGCTCTCCAGCCCACCCCAGACATTTGGGATTTCGTCCTCCTGTGATGACATCTGTGCCCTTGACCTGGGCCTCCGGCTCAGATTTGTGCTGTGCCAGACCTGGGACTGGGGTCTTGTTGTGGCTGTACCTCCAGTCTGGCTTGTCTGGGGAGCTGGTTCACTCTCCTCCTCAAGTTCCATGAGCTGAAGTGGTGCGACTGGGGACCTGCGTCTAGTGGGTGCAGGGTCTGTGCTTTGTTGGGCCACAGGTGTTTCCACATCTGCCTCAACCGGAGTCTCCTGTGTGTCTCTGCATTCACTTTCTTCCGACTCCTCTGCTGCTGCTTCTGCGATGTTAAACAGTGCAATTTATAGTTATTCTCTAAAAAATGTCGTGTCACATTCAGCATCTTTTTTGTCTCATTAAATTACTATCTGACACACAGTGTTCACGTGTTTTACTCCCTTGTTGTATTTGCCTAACAACTTGCCTTCCCTGCCTGTTACTCCCATAATGCATTTGTGTGTTGCAAGTAAAATGTGGACTGGAGCTTGATTCTGAACACTAGAGCTGAACTGACGTGATGTGTCTTAATTGATAATCAGCTTTAAATGGACATTTGCATACATCTTACCTTGTGAAGTACTGGCCGCTGCTGAGGTGTCCAACTTGTTCACTCCCACTACAGCTTCAGGCTGGAGTGTGGACTCAACTAGGTCCTCCAGGGGTGTATTCACAGACAGTGTTGCAGGTCCTCCTCTAGTCTTCTTTGCCTCCTTGAGCCTGTCCGCAATCCTCTCCTTGGCACGGCTGCGCAGGTCATACCACCTTTTTTTCAGGTCATCAATTTTGCGGTGGGTGACCCCCCACTGCGTTTACTTTTGATTGGATCCCGAGCCAGATTTTCCTCTTCTCTGACTCTGGGACCTGGATAGATAGTTTCCCAAAGACCCTATCGTGGCTCCTAACAACCTCCTCAATGAGGATTTCTAGTTCCTTTTCACTGAATTTTAGTTTTCGTTTTCTTGCAGCAGCTTTCTTCCCTGGTGCTGCTGATTCCATGTTTTTGGCACAGGACAGTATTTGCAAGCACAAAATTGCTTTCTTCTGCTGTGCTCCTGCACTAAGCCTCCTCCTCTGACTCTCTCAGTGCATTGGAAAAAGCATGGGCTGCATCACTTCCTGGTTGTGATGTCATCACCATGCTCCAAATGCCACTCGCTATCTGCGATTTCGCTACTAGCGATTTCTCAATTTGCGATATCGCTAATAACGATGTCGCAGATAGCGATTTCTATAATAGCGATTCGGTAACACGCTATCGCAATTTGCGTTTGTGAATTTTACCGATTCGCTAATTTTTCCCAGATTCTTTCATGCATTGCATTTAGCGATTTCTTAATAGCGATTCGGTATAATTCGCTATTAAGGAATCGCTATTTCGGAATTTTATGCATGTGCACCATAGATCATAAAAGTGTACATAAAAACAGTAAATCCTCTTTCTTAGTACAATACAATGAAAATTAATTAAAACCAGTAGGCAAAAATGGGTGTTACAAAGCCCGGCTCAGAGCAACTTCAATTTAACAGAATAGTAAAGTTCAATGTTTCGCCAGATCAATCTCAAGTACTTTGTGTGAAATACGCAATATGGGGTCCAAGTTAGATGCAACGCTCCAATACCTGACCAGTCTGCACTATAAAAAAACTGCAAAAAAACAAAAAATAAAAAGTGTTTTGCACACTTCTGTCATTGGGCTATATGTGGGCTACATCTGGGTGATATTTGTGCTACATTTGGGCTCTTTTTTCTCTGGTGGCCATCTTGGGAGACTTATTTGTTATGAAGTTTCCTAATTTCCTCATTTACTGCAGTCTCCTCAGTAGGAAATGCTTTCAGTTTTTTACTTTGATTCCATCAACAAGGCATTCAGATGTGTTACACATTTCAGCTGATGTCACAGCCTTGGTCACAGGTAAACTCTGGGTTGTGGGTAATGGGGGCCGACCCGCCCGCATTATGCCAGTGAAAAGAAGGTATGAGGATAATTTCGACCCAGTTAAACATGCAAAACAGGGTGGCAAGGGAGTGAAAGAGGAAATCCCCTTCACAAAGGACTTTTTTTTTTTTTTTTAACTTTATTTGTCATTGATTATCCAAACATATACATACATTATATTCGGTAGTGGTCCTTGAAATATAACAGAGCGAGCGTGTTCATGAAATCATCCCTTTGACATATAGCATAGTCGGAAAACATTTCCTGATCTCTTAACAATGGTTAGCGCGTCGAACTTAGTTGCATCGTGAGGGTAGCGACTCATATTTCTAAGGGACCCCTCCAAGTCCACCGGTGTTAGTGGCTACGGCCATTGAGCAAATGGAGCCATCCTCCGTAAGAAGGAGAACAGAAAAGAGCTAACAAAAGAGAAATAAAAATAAATAAATAAAAAAAGGAGGGGAACAGGGGCTAGAGTACACTAAAGTGATGTGAGAGTGTTGGCGTTAGGGCCTACGGAGCATCACGACATCTGGTACAACTTGTCAGTGTGTTTGGTCATTGTCTTTATCCAATTCCTGCGGGTACTATACCCGAGCTTGACTGCGAGGCGGTGTTGTTGCGAAGGGTGTCAATATATACCTTATATGGGCCCCAGATGTCCTTTGGGCGCGCTGTGGTCGGTAGTGTGCTTGAGTAGACCTCGCTATTGGTGTTGCAGTGTGCCATACTATTCAGCCAGCCTTGTAATGTAGGAGAAACCTTGCTACCCCAGCGCAACGCAATCTCTCGCTTCGCCAACAGGAGACTGAGGGATGCAAGTTTCCGGACTGCCTTAGGAAAATTCGCTGTGTACCCCATGAGTGCCACCTCTGGGATAGGGACGAGGGTGAGCCCAAGAATGCCCCCTAGCGTTGAGTGTACTATCTCCCAGTAGGGACGTATACAGGGACAAGTCCAGGTCAGGTGGGCAAAATCTGCATGCTGGGCACCGCATTTCCGGCATATATGTGGTCTACTGGGATTGATTTTATGTGTCTTAGCCGGTGTCATATAAATTCTGCGCAAGAACTTGTAATGCAAGAGTTTATGACGACTGTTCAATGAGATATTTCCTGTAGCTGCACAACAGATGGCCCATTGATCGTCCGTGATCGGCTTACCCAGATCAGTCTCCCATTCCGCACGAATCTTTTCATCTACAATGGGGACCTGTGCAATGCAAAGTTTGTAGAGTTTGGATACAATGTGCACCCCGCTGTCATTCTCAATAAGGAGGGACAGTGGCGCGAATGAATCAGGCTCCAATGGAAAGCCCTTGATCGTTGCTCGCAAGGCTGAGGACAGACGTGTCAACACAAATTTATCCATAAACGTGGCCTCTTGGAAGCGAGCTTCCTCCGTGGCCGAAAAGATGTGTCCGCCTGGGTACAGGTCACCAATCTTTGAAATGTCAAACTTAGTCAATGTGCGTTGCACAAGCTTCTCGCCTGTAATGGGGAGCCAGCGGGGATTAGGGAGAGGAAGGGCCGACGCGTACAACTCGGAAGTGCCAGTGTAGCGTTGTAACTTGCTCCACGCCCAGCTAGTGGTCGAGACCATCTGAATGTCAACAGGGTCCCTTGGTTCGCCCCTGGGCAAGACAGTAGCAAGTCATTCTAGGAGGATAAAGTCGGACTCGGGGCGCAAAAACGGAATCCTAGCGTCTGGGTGGTACCAAGCGAAGGCGAAACTACCTTGCGCCACTAAATAATATAAATGGAAATCCGGTACTCCAAATCCGCCCCTATCATACGGCAAAGTGAGTATCTTCCAGCGAACACGTGGCTGCTTGCCACCCCATACCAGCCGGATGAGGTGTGATTGCAATGATCCAAAGAAACCGTTCGTGAGGGGAATGGGGATATTATTAAAAAGATATAAAAATTTAGGTAGGACCATCATCTTGAATATGGCAACTCTACCGGCCATGGATAGCGGAAGACGCAGCCACTTCTCCACCTGAGCCTCCAACTTTGTAATTGCTTGGCCATAGTTGAGCTGAATAATCTGAGCCGGGTCCAAGTGCACATGGATACCCAGATATTTAATGGAGTCCGAGCACCATTCCAATGGAAATTCGCAGAGCCAAGGGGTCGTGCAGGCGGTTAAGGGAAAAATAATCGATTTGTGCCAGTTGATGCCTAGACCAGAGTGCTGCCCAAAGCGGATGATCTCCCGGAGAAGCGCGTCCAAGTTCAGGTGTGGCTCTCTAACATATAGAATGGTGTCGTCGGCGTATAAAGATACCAGAAGGGGGCCTGTTTTAAACTGTAGTCCCCTATGTAGATGCCCTTCTTGGAAGTGCTGTATCAGGGGATCCATTGCAAGGATGAACAGCAGGGGCGACAGAGGACATCCCTGGCGTGTGCCACGGGATAGCGAGAAGGAGCCAGAGAGGGTGCCATTCATGCGTAGCCGCGCCGTCGGCCGGCTATACAATAAGCTTGTAGTGGCTATAAAGCCAGCTGGCATGCCCATGCGTCGCATGATGGATAAAAAGAATGCCCACTCTAGTGTGTCAAAGGCTTTTTCTGTATCAAGAAGAATTGCCACAGCTGGAACCTCAGGACTTATTCTATGGAGCACCGCGAACAAAGTTCGCAAATTCAAGGAGGTCGAACGATGTGGAACAAAACCGGATTGTGCTGGGGAGATAATGAACTCCATTAATTGGGAGAGTCTATTAGCAACAATTTTTGCCAGTATCTTATAATCTACGTTTAGTAAAGAGAGCGGTCTGTATGACCCGCAAAGAGAGGGGTCTTTGCCGGACTTAGGAAGAAGGATGACAACCGCTTCGCTCAA
Source organism: Calotriton arnoldi (assembly GCA_963921515.1). NCBI lineage: Eukaryota > Metazoa > Chordata > Amphibia > Caudata > Salamandridae > Calotriton > Calotriton arnoldi. The sequence goes on along the minus strand of CAWUFW010003731.1, from coordinate 508,619 downwards.
TGTGGGAGGCAGGAGTTGTTGTTCTAGGGCCTCAGCATACTGTTCAATCAATTTCGGGGCCAGAAGGTCCATGAAGGCCTTATAGAACTCCCCGGTAAAGCCGTCGAGACCGGGTGCGGAGGAGCCACGAAGCTCCTTAATAGCTCAGCGCGCTTCGTTCACACTGATAGGTTCTGCCAGGAAGTCTTGCATGTCTTTCTCTAAATAGACTAGGGCGATTTCGGAAAGATAAGCCTCCTGCGCGGTGGGGTCGCGGCCCATCTTAGAGGCATATAACGTGGTATAGTACGACTGGAATTCGTTCAGGATATCAGTGGGAGATGTGAGCAGAATCCCGTCCGAGGCACGGATCTCGGTGATGTATGCTTTGCTGTATGGGGGTCTTAGAGTTTGAGCCAGTGTACGACCCGGCCGGTCTCCCTCACCGTAACGACGGGCCGTTTGATATTTGCCCAAGTAGAGGATCTCACGATCCGCCGTCTCTCTGTATTCCAAGAGGAGGGCCAGCCTCTTATCCCGCAGAGAGGCCGCAGAGGTACAGCTAGACTCATTGTCCAGGGCCGCGAGTTCGATCTCCAGCCTTGTCAATGTTGTGCGTAGAGCTTTGAGCACCCCGGCATGCTTGGAAATGCACACACCACGGATGTAGGCCTTGAACCCCTCCCACAGTACCGACCAAGTGTCCACCGAGCCAGTGTTAATATTAAAGTAGTCCTCTATAGCCTCTTCAACCTCACGGCGGAAAAGCTCGTCCAGGAGGGCGCGACCAGGGAAGCGTCACTGCCTCTCGAATCCCTCCGGTCGAGGGACACAGAGACAAAGCTGGACCGGGGAGTGGTCCGAGTATGTCCTGGGGAATGTATGCAGCGCCCGATACCAGGAGGATACCCCGGGGGAGAGTAGCCAGAGATCGATTCTGGTCCAAGTGTCATGTTGCCCTGAATAATGTGTGTAATTGGTAAGAGTCGGATTGCGCCTGCGCCATATATCTATCAGGGAAAACTGAGCGCATAATTCCAGCAGCGCGCGCCGCACTCGGGGCTTTGTATCTGGTGAGGTGGAGGTACTGTCTAGATCAGTGTTTAGAAGGAGATTGAAGTCCCCACCCACCAGAATCAGGCTAGGTTCTAGCTTGGAGAGCTGCGTATGCAGGGAATCAAAAAACTCCGGAGAGTCAGTATTAGGGGCGTAGACACACACCAATGTGACCTTGTGACCCATCATGGACCCCGTGACAATGGTATATCGGCCCTCCTTATCATTGATAAGTAACTGGCAGCTAAAGGGGACCCTCTTGTGGATAAGAACCGCCGTCCCTCTCGCATAATTACTAAAATTAGCGAAGTACCTGTGGGCACCCCAGCTTGAAGCAAAGCGTGCAGGGTCTGAAACCGGCAAGTGCGTTTCCTGGAGAAAGGCAACGTCTATATTATGCCTGTTCAAGTAATGCACCACCTGCTGCCGTTTGCGTTTATTATTGAGGCCTCTAACATTCCATGATAACAGTGACAAATTGGAGGGACCATCAATCAAACCCAGCTGCGCCATCTGTGGACTGTGTGAAATCTAAGTAGATCAGGTAGCATGTTGGAAGCAATGACCCATAACCATGAACTGTAAGTGCGATAATCAATAATGAAGACATGTGAACCATCCCCTCCCCCACTCCCCCCACCCAGCCTCACTACAAGAAATGTAAGGCAAATCCCAACCTGCAAGCAAGAAACGGAGTACCAATTTACTTTACAAGGAAATAGCATTACTTCAAAGAGGTACATCAGAACCATCCAGAACAAACCCATGGTATCAACCCAGGGGGGTGGCAACGCCACGCCAGTCGACCAACTAAGAAAAAAGGATTGAACCGGATTTTCATATAATCCCCATGCAGACTAAGGAGAATAAAGGACAATAGCACATCACTGTCACCCAACACCAGAGACTGAGAACAGTTCCTGACTTGCAACTGAGCCACCATGTGAAGGAGAAGGGCCACCTCGATCGTCGTGCGTCTGGTCATTGTTGCGTTTATAAGTGCGACAAAATTCTTGGACCTCATTAGGATTGTCAAAGATGCGCGCCCGGCCACCCACCTCAACTTGGAGCCGGGCGGGGTATAGCATGCCGTATTGGAGGCCAAGATTGCGGAGGGTAGCCTTCACTCCAGTAAACTTGCGCCTGGCCTCTTGCACCATAACAGTGAAGTCCGGGTAGAGAGCAACCTTGGAACCCTGCCAGATAGTATCCCCTCGCTCTCTTGCCAAGCGGAGGGCCATGTCACGATCCCGAAAGTTCATGATTCGGGCTATTAGAGGACGGGGCGGTAGGCCCAGGTTAGGACGCTGACCCAAGGTGCGGTGGGCCCGCTCCACCACAAATCCAGGTGTTAAAGATTCTCTCCCAAACAAGTCTGAAAATAGGGTTTCTACAAAGAGGTCCAGGCGACCCGTGGCTGTGGACTCTGGGACCCCAAGGATGCGGATATTATTTCGCCGGCTGCGCGCTTTGAGGTCTTCATTCTTTATGGCCACTTCTTTCAGTATGCGCTCCATTCTGTCCAGTCTTTTGGTCGACTGTGCCGCGCCATCTTCGACGTCGGAGATCCTCGCCTCTGCCGCATCAAGCCGCCTATCATGGACCTGGATCTTGGCTCCCATCGATTCAAGAGACTTGTCAAGGGAGTCGAAGCGGCTATCTAGCGACCGGAAGCCAGCTCTCATCTCCTGTAGCCATTCAGCTGGAGGGGCCGCAATGGCCCCGTCGCGATCAGGACTCTGGCCACGTTCTGCCATATCAGGTCCCTCTTCCGTTGTCTTCTCTGTGGCTTCTCAAACGAGAGTGTTCGTTGTTTCGGGTCCTTGCGACCCATACCGTTGGAGAATATATCAAAGTCAGGCAGCTAGCCACGGACGCCCGACGACTGCTGCAAGGGGCGCCACTCAAGCTGAGACGAGGATAGCGCCGCGGCAGCCGTATGACACCTTCAGGACACCACAGCAATCAGTGGAGGATCCGCAGCGTCCAGGTTTCTTAAAGTGCAGGACCAGGCCTCTGGCGCCACGATGCATTCCAGCAGCGCGCCCGCAGCAGTACCAATAGTGGAAGGTGGCGGCTAGTAATGACACTGTTCGGGAAGCGCCAGCTGAAAAAGGCCCCACAAAGGCAGCGCAACCAAGGGTGGCCAGGTGGGTCAGGGCAGCAACGCCGGTAGTTGCAGCTGGGGACAGTCTCCGGGCTTACGGCAGTCGCGGTGGAGGCCTCAGCATGCAGGGCCGCAAGACGCAGGAGACCGCACGGGAGAAGCACCAGGCACCGGGGGTAACAGGCAGCCTCAAGCGCTCCCCCACAATTTAGCGCTCATGTCGCCGCAACACAGGCCACCTCGGCGATCTGATCTCAAGAGGGGGGGCCGCAGGGGTTGAGCGGAAATGCGGCCACAGCACCCTCCTTGCCCATGCGAGACGATCGCGCCCAGAATCAGAGCGGGGGGGAGCAGAGGCACACCAGACCGGCACCCGGGCCACTCACTGGCATAAAAGTCCCTGATCCGGGAGGGAGGCTGCTCCGATGGCACCAGGAGCTCCGGTCCGCCGCCTAGGCCGCCATTTTCCCCACCAGACGCTCCGCAGGCGCAGGTCGTCACAGCGCCGCTGCGCCGACTCCACACCGCTCCGATGTCGTCCCAGGCTATGCAGCACCACTGCGGGGACCCATGGACGCCTGTCTTATCGTCCTAGCTGTCCAGGATGTGGGGGAAAGCTCGTGTGGTGTCGGTCGGCTGGCGGAGCTTCAACGCCGCGCGGCCATTTCGGTCTGCGGCTTGGCCACGCCCCCTTCACGAAGGACTTTGAAGCAAATTGATGTTTCCAGAAATTGTGCGAGTCAAGCAATGTTTTACTGAAAAAGGCATGCACAACACTATTTGATTATGAAAAATTACTGCAATGTCCTCAAAAATCAAAATACTGAGAAAACGAATTGCACGATATAATTTACTCTGGAAAGATGTTATGATGCATGCTGGGGGTTGTAGTACAGTGAAACTACTCTGAAACTGTGTAGTCTTCAAAGAGGCGAGAACGCCACAACCCAGAGTTTACCTGTGGCCAAGGCTGTGACATCAGCTAAAATGCGTTAGGATTGTTTTTTAAAAAAAGACTGCCACATCGCTATTGGATGAATAATAAACAACTTTTTACAGCGAGGTCCAGTGTCCAGCGCACTTCTTTGCAGATCACCAAGGGAGTAGGTGTTGTATGTTTGGTAGGGGTCCTCCGTCCCCTAGCGCTGAGTCCGCCCTGTGAGGTTAAGGTCCCTCCAGCGGAGACAACGAAATGGATTTATTCATGAAGGAGCCCGACCCGCCCGCATTATGCCAGTGAAAAGAAGGTATGAGGATAATGTCGACCCAGTTAAACAGGCAAAACAGCGTGGCAAGGGAGTGAAAGGGGAAATCCCCTTCACGAAGGACTTTGAAGCAAATTGATGTTTCCAGAAATTGTGGGAGTCAAGCAATGTTTTACTGAAAAAGGCATGCACAACACTATTTAATTATGAAAAATGACTGCAATGTCCTCAAAAATCAAAATACTGAGAAAACGAATTGCACGATATAATTTACTTTGGAAAGATGTTATGATGCATGCTGGGGGTTGTAGTACAGTGAAACTACTCTGAAACTGTGTAGTCTTCAAAGAGGCGAGAACGCCACAACCCAGAGTTTACCTGTGACCAAGGCTGTGACATCAGCTGAAACGCGTTAGGATTGTTTTTTAAAAAAAGACTGCCACATCGCTATTGGATGAATAATAAGCAACTTTTTACAGCGAGGTCCAGTGTCCGGAGCACTTCTTTGCAGATCACCAAGGGAGTAGGTGTTGTATGTTTGGTAGGGGTCCTCCGTCCCCTAGCGCTGAGACCGCCCTGTGAGGTTAAGGTCCCTCCAGCGGAGTCAACGAAATGGATATATATATATATATATATATATATATATATATATATATGAAATATTTGTGTGTGTGTGTGTGTGTTAGAAATGGGACTTCTGGCTGGCTGAGGTATGCACCCAGGCCAGGCAGGAACCACCACTCTAGTCAGGGTAAGCTAGATACACACTGAAAGATAGCCTTCTGGTAGCTTGGCGCAGAGAGCCAGGCTTTTCTAAAGAGGCAAAGTGCACAGTATTTGTGTGATGCACACACACAGTAACACAATGAGTATACCAGAAAAAGAATCCACACAGGTTTAGGAAAATAGATTATTATATTCTGAACAAAACAAGACCAAAACGACAAAAATCCAATGTATAGAAGTTGATATATGGTTTTTAAAGGAATAAACGCAGTAAAGCGCTTAGAAACAAGTAGCACTAAAAAGGTTAATTTAGGTTCGCTGGACCGGGGCAAAGTCAAAGTTCAGGCCGACCACAATGGTGCGTCGGCCAGCTACAGGACCCATGCAGGCCCTGGTGAACAAAGTACCTTTACTGGTCGCAAGCAGCGAGATGCGTCAATGTCGAGGTTTGCAGGTGCAGGATGCATCAGTGAAGGCGATGCATCAGTTTATAAGACAGGTGCCGGAGTCGAGAGGCATCGAGCAATGCACGGGATTCTGCCATGCAGTCGAGGGGATGCGTTGGTCTCACCAAACTGCAGCTGCGATGATACGCTGTCCGATGCATTGATCTCTGGAGGCAAAGCGCTGGTTCCGAGGAGGTGACCCGATTTTACTCCTAAAACCCAGTTGATGTGCCGGTTCTTCTGCACACAGCCAGAAAATGTGTCAAAATCTGTGTTGCGAGTATCTGGGCCACTTCCAGCTATCCAGGCACAGGAGCTGGGGTAGAGACTTTGATGTCCCTGAGTCTCAAGCAACAGGAGGCAAGCCAACAAGCCCTGGGAGATCACTTGAAGTGAAGGCAGAATCCAGCTCTCCATCAGCTGAGTCAGAGAGCAGTAGGCAGCAGGGTAACAAACAGAAAAGCAGGCCTTCCAGATCAGCAGTCCACTTGAGTACTTTAAGTGGCACAGTAGTTCTTCTGGCAGAACTTCAGTTACAAGTCTAGTAATGTCTGATTTTAGGGGGTCAGAGACGCAGTTCTTATACCCATCAGTGCCTTTAATGTGGGGGTAACTTAAAAGCAGCACTTTGAAGTGCACAAGTATCCCGTTCAACCCAGGCCTGTCTGCCAGGCTATCTGTGGGAGGTAATCAGACCTTTGTGTGGGGAGAGGACACTGCCTATTTAAGTGAAGCGTTAGCAGCTCCCTTCCATCCTGCCCAGGCAAGGCCATCAGAATGCAGATGTATGAATTAAAAATACTTTATGTGATTTCTTTATAATCATAAAAGGGTGGAGCGAACCACCTTGGTACATGAGGCATCAGAACAATTGATCGGGTTAAAATTACAATAAACACATTAGTTAGGACTATATTTGTGTGAAGGGAAGCAAACTTCTAGATGAGTTAATTAAAACTGTACGCAGGCTTACATGCTTCTCCAGGGCATAATAAAGTGCAAATGCTGAGGGGATGTGGACTGCGGGCTTTAAAATAGGTGAACAAAGCAATTCTGTATAGTCCAGTTCAGTTCATCAGTCGTTCTTGTCTAATTCTTTTGCCGCTAAGTACCAACATTTTATTGCCTTGCAGGACAATTGGACGGATGAGCCTCCAAGACATTTTATAACAGCCGCTCTGTAGGACCTTATTTGTTCTCTCCTGATTGTTTCCAGAAGGATAGTTTTCCGAGTGTTTAGTAGCGCAGGACAGATACATAGAAGGTGTAGTAGTGACTCGTCTCCGTGTCCACAAAGGCGTCATTCCTTTGTCATCCAAGTCCGTTTTCATTTTGGAGTAAGGTCTTTCGAGGGGAAGGATCCCAGCCTCAATAGGGTCAAGTTCCACTTATATTGTTTTGAGAAGTGTTCTGACAAATACAGTTGAGGTTTCAACGATTTATAAGATGACATCACCGCCCATGCATGAGTTTTGTGGGCCAGGGTGGCTTTGTCTATTAACAGCAATTGTTGCTTGATGGCTTTGTTAGCTGCATGTTTAAACTCAGAGTAGGTCGTTATTGTGAGCCCAGCCACGTCTAGCTTTAGTGCAGAAAGTGATTCTTTTAAGACTGGGAATACTGACTTGCTTAGCCTAGATTGTTTTTCGATCTCCTGCCAACAATGGTGGGCTAGAGTGTTTTCTTCTGCTGCCCTCATTCTCCAATAATATTTGGCCAGGGCTCCTTGTCTTGCTGGTATCTGTTTTTTTAATCCGTATTCCAGTCTTATCTGTGCTTGTGAAATATGGCGTGGAATTGAGAACAATTTCTTGAAGAGGCTCGATTGTGCTGTATTTAAAACTGACGAGTCCTTTGTGTTTATCATTTCCGATCCATACAAAATGGATGGCAGGAATTTTGCTGCTATGACCTTTAGGAGATGGTTTGATGAACAACTGCTGAGTTTTTTCTGCAAGATTTTGAATGCGAATAGCAGTTGTTTGGGTTTTACTTACCCTAGGTCCAGGTTGTTGCTTGTAGTTGAGCTGGTGGTCTAGATGTACCCCCAAATATTTGTATGTGTCCACCTGGGACAAAGGGTTGTTATTTAGTGTCCAGATGAATTTAGGGCGTTTTTTGTGGGAGCTAGAAAAGCACACAACCTTCGATTTTTGGAGGTTGATTACTAATTGAGCTGAGGTGGTCTATGCTGCTAGCTGGAAAATCAGCTGCTGCAGGCCTCGAGGCATTTGAGAGAGTAGGACGATATCGTCCGCGTATTGAAGACTTACTATTGGGACTTTACCCAATTTTGGAGGGTCGCCTTGTGATGAACGAAGGTTTTTCTCTAAGTCAGCTGTATAGATGTTAAATCAACAGGGAGCCAGCACGCACCCCTGTTTTAAGCCGTTGATGGTTGGAATTTTACTGGTTAGACTTCACCCGTCTCCTTTTTTTATTTGGACCCATGTTTGTGAGTAAAAATTAATGATTGCCTCTAATAATTTAGTGGGAGCTCCCCACGATTTCATTTTTGCCCATAGCTTGGATCTGGGCACTTTATCGAAGGCTGCTTTGAGGTCTACAAAGCACGCATAGAGGATGTTCGATTTTGCTATGTCTTGATTGGCCAGAAGGGTGACTGCGGATATGTTTGTTAAAGTGCCCATCCCTGCCCAAAATCCTGTTTGTGTTTTCGGAATGAGGTTTGTGCTGCTGACCCAATCCTCAAGGTCTGCCAGTAAGTTTGATGCGTAGATTGTTGCCTCAACATCAATGAGCGCTATCAGTCTGTAATTGGATGGATCAGAGCATGCCCCTGATTTATAAATGGGTTGTAAGATGCTTCCTCGCCAGGAATCAGGAATGGTGCTAGACTCTGAGATATGTGTGAACAGGGGAGTTAGGTGGCCGGACCAAAAGGATGGATATTTTCTGAATAATGCATTTGGCAGGCCATTTGGCCCCGGTGCCCCGTCCGGTCTCAGGTGTTTTATGGTGTTCAGTACCTGCTTTTGTGTAATCTGTAGGTGGTGTTCCGTTGGTTCTGACCTTGTTGTTTCCTAAGCTTCTGGCTGGAAATTGTCCTCTATTTGATTTTTCGGTGGTGGAGTGGATTTTTAGGTAGTGATTTGCCGATTTTAGTATCTGTTTTCTCGAAGGTTCTAAGTTTTTGAACCTTAGGACTTGTTGTCTCACTGGCGTCCATCCCCATCGCTATTGCAGATTTAAAAGTATTTAACTCACCTAAGAGAGAGGTCGTATTGTATGTGGCTTCGATGTGGGCTCTCCATGTATGTGCCGTTATATCCAAATTGAAATGTCAGTTTTTGTCATTTAATAAGAGGTTGATGTTTTCCCAGAAAAGTTTGGAATTTCTTTGCTTGCTGGCGTGGAGTAGTTTCACCCAAACTTGTTTGTTGTATGCTTGCTTTACGCCTTGATTTCTTTTTTTAGGTGTCTTTTCATTCTTGCTATTGATGTAAGGGTCTGTTGTGTCAGTTCTGAGCCCTGAGTTCGCAGTGATCTTAGGTATTTGTTCAGGTGTTTTTTTTTTTGTTCTCAGATTATTTGTAGACCAGGCTGCCCCGGTGGGTCTGTGGGCTTTGTGGCAGTTAACGTGGTTGGAATTTTTTTTATTTAAGTTGTTGACGAATGACGAATGATGCCAATAATGAGAAGCATGTCCCCATGATGGTGTCTATGTTACTCTTATTCCAAATGAGTCGTTTTAGGTTGTAAGATAGAGTTGATAATGAAAGAGCCTTGTGTGGAGTACTGCCTTTCTTCTGTATTGTTGTACTATGTCTTTATTAGAATTGTAACATGTCATCAAGAGTATCTTACTTATGTCATATGGCCATGTCAAGTAAACTGGAGCAGTTGGTGACAGTGCCTGACTGTTGATGGATGGGATCCTCTGTGGAATAAACCTATGAAGAACAGCCTTCCTGTGTCCAGCTTTTATATTACAGGAATACTTCACTGTCGTAGTCGGCAGGATGCCTAATGAGGATCCCAACACAAAGGATTGGTGAGAGATATCTTTCATTTCATAAAGATACTCGATATGCTGGGAATCTAACTGGTTCAGAAATCTCTCCTCCAAGGATTTCTTCTCGCCTTGCTTTCTAAAATTTGAAACCCCTCTTGAAATCTAACCAAGACATTATGAGCGAGCGTCGATGTTCTCCTTCTTAGGATTGGGAGCTTCTCCGCATACTCGCCCCTCTATCTTGATTTGTGGGGTTGGGAGGCATTTGTCGATGCGGGCTCATCCCTTGCTATTTGGAGTTTTGATTCTGAAAAACGCTTGATGTTTTGTCAGTGTTTTGTTGTGAAAGCCAATAATTCCCGCTTAATGGAATTATATATCTCTGATTGTAACTCAATTACATTTTTTTTTGGGGCGTATTACATTTCTGGATCGCAATTACATTTCTGGATCGTCCTCGTGAAACCCATAAAGAAATGGAAATAAGTTTGGGGGTACTTTTGTGATTTGGCTGCGGCGAGAGCAGCGTTCCTTGTTCAAGTTTTAGAAATATACACAAACGTAAATCAGCGTCGTTACCTGAGAGTTGACGTAGTTTGGAATCTTCCATTCATACAGCTCCGACATTGTCGCTGAATTCCGAGTCTTTTTGGCTGTCACTTCTCAGCTGCATCCTACGTCATTCCGCAGCGTGAAAATACGTGGCAGCCATCTTGTTTATTCATTCTCGCGTTGGTGATCGTCTGATAGTTACCAGGAGACCACATCACCTAGCAACGACCCCGTTGTTCTGACAACCCTGACGCGCATCATTCACCAATAGTTTCACGCTGATGCGCACAGCTTACGGTGAATAATTTTCTCGTTGCGCTGATGCGCACGGCCTGTCTTTGTTAATTTGCACATCGCGCTGATGTGCACAGCATTGCTGATTGGCTATACTTTCTCCTGTTGGATGCTTATGCTCAAAACTAACTGATGCGCACAGCTTGTACACATTGAGTTTTACTTCCCGCTGATGCGCACAGCTTTGCTCATTTATCAACAATTTCTTCTGTTATGTGCTCATACTCAAAACGAATAACTAATTACATATACAGTGAAATTAGTAACATTTTTACTTGCCATTTAATAATTAGTAATTTCATTTATTTATTTGATTTATTTTCTTTTGATACAAGTCATTTGGTGTTTCATTTGATCATCTAAAATGCAGAATGTTACTGCCGCTCCTTTCTTCCTTACTAGTTCAGGAACTCCACCCATACAATGGAAAAAGTGGAAAGTTGTTTTTGAAAGGTATGCTAGAGTGTGTGGTCCTTCACTCAGCGCAGAAAGGAAATCTTCATTGCTTCTGCATTGTTTAGGGTCGGAGGGCCAAGATGTATTTGACCATCTACCTGATCTACCACCGGAAGAATCCAGAGATCTCAATGACTATGAGATATGCATAAAAAAACTCGATAAGCATTATCTACCAAAGGTGAGCACCATTTTAGAAAGGTATAACTTTGCTAAAAGACTGCAGGGTGATGAGGAAACTGTAGAAGGGTACGTAACTTATTTAAGGAAGCTTGCCTCTTCATGTAAGTTTGAAAATTTGACTGATGAACGCATTTGTGACCAATTCATGTTTGGGTGCAACATGGAGAAGGTCAGAGAAGTGTTATGGTTGCATGATGAGCCTACGTTGGATGAAGTTCTCAGTGTAGCCAAAAGGATTGAACACTCTTTAAAATGCGTCGCAGTTTTAAAGAAAGACTCTGAAAAGGAATGGAAGGTTCAAGAAATTAAAAGTAAAAATAAATATGATGTTGCAAATAAGGAAAAATATCCTAAAGGTATTATATCAAACAAGGCTAGATATAACGAAAAATTGGACTGTAAATGTTATAGGTGTGGTAAAATGGGACATTTTGCTAACGATAAGAAATGTCCTGCATTAAGTCAGACCTGTCCTAAATGCAAAAAGATGGGTCACTTCGCCTTAATGTGTAACAGTAGGCCTACACCCAGAGTTAAGGAGGTGGAGGTTTATGATGGGGACAATGGTGAATCAAGCACGGATGATTTTGAGTGCGGACAAATTGTGATACAGGTGGAAAATAGAGAAAAGAGAAAAACTTGTCCTTTTGACGATATTGTGGTCGAAGGAGCAAGCACTAGAGTACTATTTGATTCTGGTGCTAAGATCACCATTGTCTCTAGTGGTTTTTATATGGGAAATTTAAAAGATAAAGTTAAGCTTTTGAGACCTGATATAACGCCCTTGGCATATGGAGGGGAAACTATCAAATTGCATGGATATTTTGTAGGTCTTATAGAATACAAAGGCAGACTGATCTCAGGGAAAATATATGTTTCTAGAAAAGGAGATAGCATTATTAGTTGGATACATCAAGGTGATCTTGGGGTCTTTCTTGATCCTAATGCTGATCCTCCTATTCAACTTAGATATGGTGTGAATTCTGTTCTTGAGAAGGAAGATGATGATTTGATCTCCACTCTTAAGAAAGAATTTCCAAGTGTTTTCGGAAAGGATTTGGGTTGTCTGAAAGGTTATCAGCATAAGATAATACTTAAGAAGGATGCCATGCCGGTATGTGGCAAAGTAAGAAATGTTCCTCTTTCTGTTAGAGAGGACATGCAAAAAGAAATTGTTAAACTAAAAGAGTGGCGTATCATTGAGAAGGTCGAAGGTACAGAATGGTTGGCCCCGGTTGTGGCAGCACGCAATCCCAATGGGGATTTGCGTCTCTGCATTGATTTGAGACAGTTAAAGAAATGTGTGGTGGTTGATAGGTACCCGTTGCCTAATATAAATGAGTTATTAGTTTTACTGGGTGGAGCCAAGATTTTCAGCACGATCGATCTCACTTCGGCTTACCACCAGATAGAGTTGGAGGAGTCATGTAGAGACTTTACATCATTTATAACACCTTTTGGCACTTACAGGTTTATACAAATGCCATTTGGGTTAGTGTCAGCTTCATCGGTTTTCCAGAGAGTGATGGAAAACGTACTTCGTGGTCTCAAGGGTGTATGCGTTTATCAAGATGATATCCTGGTTTTTGGGGATGATGTAAGTCAGCATGATTCACGTTTAAAATTGGTGTTAGAGAAGCTATGTGACCATAACCTTACCATCAGAGCAGAAAAGTGTAAATTTAGGACTAACTCCATAAACTATTTAGGACACAACATTACTGGTGAGGGAGTCAAACCCAAGACTGATTTAATCAACACCATTCAAGAAATGAGTTCTCCTGCCAATAAGAGTGAGCTTATGAAGTTTTTAGGTGTGGTGGAGTATTATGCGAGATTTGTTAGAAACTTTGCTGACTGCGCTGCTAACATGAGGTATCTATTAAGAAAAGGTGTTGATTTTGTATAGTCTGATCTTTGTGAAAAAGAGTTTATTAGTATCAAAGAGAAACTCAAAGCCGCGCCTTCACTTAGAAGTTTCAATCCCAAGGTTAAGCCTATTCTCATCACTGACGCTAGTGATAAGGGCCTGGGGGCGGTTCTACAACAACAAAGCTCCAATGGCATGCAAACCATAATGTTTTTATCTCGCAGTCTTAAAGATCCTGAAACTAGGTATTCAGTGGTAGAGAGAGAATCTCTCGCGGTCTTTTGGGCCATTAAAAAATGTAAAAAAATTCTCTGGGGGATCGATTTTGAGGTACGCACTGATCACAAGCCCTTGGTCGAGATTTTTGGCAAAAAGGGGCTTGATTCAATTTCGAGTAGGATAACCAAATGGGTTATAGGTCTACAAGAATACAATTTTGCACTTCAGTATATCCCTGGTGTAGACAATAACATTGCTGATGTGTTATCTCAGAGTTGGAAAATGTTGATGAATGGGTTTGTGTGGTTGATCAAGAAATAATTTCTGAAAAGAGGTGGGGTGATGAAATGGCTCAAGATTCCATTTTAAATGAAGTCATGATCCTCATTCAAAAAGGTTGGCTTAGCAATAAGGAGGGCTCTGATGCCACCAAACAGTTTTGGATTATGCGCAATGAATTGTCCGTGGAGAATAGACTGTTGTTTCGTGGTACGAGACTAGTTCCTCCCAGTAGCCTCAGGAAGGAGCTTATTGATTTAGTTCACTCCTCTCATGCCGGACTCACTAAAAGTAAAGAGAGGCTACGCATGTCGTATTGGTGGCCCGGCATGGACAGAGAGGTTGAACGCATAATACGTGATTGTATTCCATGCTCTTTAAGTGACAAGTACAAGTGTACGCGTGTTCAACCTATGGTCCTGAGAAGACGTCCCTCTAACCCTTGGCAAGATATAGCATTAGACATTCTTGGTCCGATACACAATAACAATTCACAAACTTTTGTGTTAGTTATGATAGACATGTATTCACGGTGGCCTGAAGTTTTCTTTTTATCAGTTATTGATTCTGCTCACATTATTCAATGTTTAAAGAGTTTGTTTGCAAATGAAGGGATTCCTGAATCCATCTTAACTGATAATGGTGTTCAGTTAATCTTAAAAGAGATGGAAGAATTTCTTTCCTCTAGGGGCATTTTACACAAAACCTGTTCTCTCTATCATCCCGAGGCAAATGGAATGGTTGAGAGATTCAACAAAGTAATTAAAGAAACTATTATTTTAGCAAAGTCATTGTCATTAGATTGGAAGCATGAAGTTATTAAGAAAGTTGAAGAATATAGATTGTCTCCTCATGCTACCACTGGAAAAACACCTTTCTTACTGTTCCGAGGTAGAGTTCCTAATACATGTGTAGAGCCTGCATAGGTCAACAAATATGAATTGAGTAAAGGTAAAGAAACAAAATGTGATAACCTTGTCATTCAAAGAAGAGAAGAAGAGAAGGCGAAGCAAAGAAAAATATATTTTGATGCAAAAAAGGCGGTAAGAAAAACCAAAGTCGAAGTGGGGGATTTGGTAATGGTTAAACATGCGGGTATAGGTGGGAATTCTGCGACTAAATTCATGAAACCCATCAAGGTAATCAAGGTGTTCAATAATGCAATAAAAACACAAGACCATCGTATTTGGAATTTGAATAGAGTAGTGGTAGTCAAAGGAAATTTAAGTGATGACTCAAATGTAAATCCATGTAGCTTGGACAGCACTTGTTTTCCTCCACAGATTAGTTTGGGATGTGAAAGTCGAAGTTCATCCAGGAAGTGCAAACGTCCGTCATATCTTTCTGATTATGTATAACCGTTGTTGCTCTCTTGTAATGTTATTTAAATATGGAGGGGAGGTTTGTTGAGTACTGCCTTTCTTCTGTATTGTTGTACTATGTCTTTATTAGAATTGTAACATGTCATCAAGAGAATCTTACTTATGTCATATGGCCATGTCAAGTAAACTGGAGCAGTTGGTGACAGTGCCTGACTGTTGATGGATGGGATCCTCTGTGGAATAAACCTATGAAGAACAGCCTTCCTGTGTCCAGCTTTTATATTACAGGAATGCTTCACCTTGGCTTGGCCAGACCTTTTTAGAGTGGTGGTTAGTGTAAAGGTTTGAGGATGGTGGTCGCTTTCTGCTCTTTCCTTTATTGGGAAGTTGGGAATAAAAGGAAAAAGGTCAAGGTCCGCCAAGGTGAAATCGATGGTTGTGCCTGTTTTGTTTGTCACTCTAGTGAATGCTGCAGGACAGTCCAAATAACCTCGTCTGTTTAGCGTGTACAGAGAGAGTTTGTCTAGAAAAGCCATGCATCTCTTGCCCAGGGTGTCCCGTCTGCTTGTGTTGCCCTGTCTTGTCTGCATAAGGCCTGATACATTTTTTTCCTCACCTTACAATAAGTTCATGTTAAAGTCCCTGGTCAATATTATGTTGGCCTGTGTATGGGTGAGTTTTAGAGCTTCAATTGCGGCGATCAGTTGCTGGATTCTGTGCCCCTTTTGCTTATCGGCAGGATGGATATAGATGTTCAGGATTAACAAGCTGGTCGAGGGCGAAGCTTCGAGTTTGGTGCATTGCATCCAAGGGGAATCAAGGTCGATGGCAACGTCTTTCCAGGGAATATCCGTCGAGATGAAGGTCGATAGACAGCCTTTTGCCCTTCCGTTCTTTGCGTCTTTTATGGCTGGGTTGAGGTATTCTTTGTAGCCTGCTATTGGTAAATGTATGGTCTGCCAGGTTTCTTGTAATAGAAGTATGTCATGCTGTAGGATGAACTCTACAAAGTCAGCATCTTCGAATTTTGCACTTAGGCCATTCACGTTCCATGAACAGATCTTACAGCCCAGGGCTTTTTTAGAATCCTTGCGTGTTTATTTTCATGCAGCTCCGTGGTTCGTAGTTAAGGCGATCGCCTGCGGGTTGACCACGGGATTGGCAGCTTCGGGGTGTGGTATTGTGATCGTAATTTTCCTTGTTGTTTGGCCATCACCGTTCGTTATACTGAGCTCATCAGGGCCTTTTGCACCTTTTAGGACGCCCGCTGTTCGATTGGGTTGTTGTAACGGGCTTGGGTAGCGGAGGTACTCTGCCTTTTTTAGCTCAATGTCCCATTTAGAAAAGGACTCCCTGTGCTGCCAGATCTGTTCAACAAAGGAGTGATCTGTGCAGGTTGCTATTGGGATTTCTTGGCCAGTTCGATTGGGATTAGATTTGAACTCAATGCTTTCCAGATCACTGGTTTTGATATGGCTCAGGGCTGGGACGGCTTCAAATAGTTTTAATAATGCGCTTCTGTTCAGACTGTTGTGAGCTCCTCTCGAGATGTAGTGTGGAACTAGCTGTATCTTTTTGTGGCCTCTGCTGGGAAGATCAGTGTATTGTTTTTTGGCTCAGTCGCTTAGGGTCTCTGTTATTGCCTCGATGGGCTCTGAGTAGTTTGAGATTGAGTTTGGGTGGTGTCGTACTTCGTTTTGGTGAGTGCTTTGAAGGTTCGTGGCAGGTTTGGCCTCCGCACCTCCCAAGTGGTGTGCTCTTATCTTGGCTTCTTTGTTGTTGCACCTCTCTTCCGAGACAGCTAGCCTGTTGCTGGCAGCCTCCTGTGGGCTGAGTGTGCTAGCTTTAGTCGTTTTACCCCAGGGTGTTAGTATGATGTTAGTTTTTTGGATGACCTGGGTGGTTGATTAGTTTAGTTCCCGCCCTTCCAAAGGGTTGAATATGCTGTATATTTTCCTTGTTGGTGATTTTGCACTTTTTTGTTGTTTGGGGCTGCTTGAGATGGCAGCCTCTTTTATTAGTGAGGTGGAGTGGTCCTTAATGCAGACGGCGTTCCTGATACTTTGTTCAATATTATCTTTATCTGTTTTTTTGTCATTCTCGGTAAACATTGTGATTTGTAATGACGTTGCGTTTGGCCCCTGTTTATTTGATTTACTTTTCCTTGCTTTCCTCAAGCGTTTTCTTTCCCTCTTCATGAGGGAAGTTATCAATGTTGTCTGTTTGGGGCTTACATCTGCTGTCGGTTGCAAACAGTGATGGTGGGGCGACACGTCTGGTGCACCTGCTTGGCAGTGGTCGCTCGGGGCATCAAGAGTGGGTGAGCTTGCCTGTGCAGGAGCATTATGGGTCTTCTTTTCTCTAGGACTGTAGCTCCTAGGGGTCTGGGGGCTCACCCGACCTTCTCCCCGGAATGCCTCGTGTTCACAGGCTTTTGCCGATTTGGACTTTGATTGGGGATCCCTAACTGCCCCCAGCAATTCTGACATTAAGGTTGGTACCCCTGCTAGTTTGGCAATTATTTGGGGGCAGTGACACCTGTGGTATGTAATGTCCCGGTCTTGCTGGACCTTTGCGATCATAGTGTTGAGAGCATACAGCTTTTGTTCTATCCCCTGAACGTGGATGGCTAAGATGTTTAGGAGCTCAACTTGGGTGTCTAGCTTATTAGCATGGTATGTCATTGCCTTTCCGATGGTTTCCATAGAGTTTAGCAGGTGGGGCCATAAGGCAGATGTTGGAGAGCCGATCGATGCTTTCATCTGAGAACGGTCTGATTGATCTAATTGGTCCAATTGGTCCGATTGATTCTTGATCTTGCTTGGTTGTTCGTTTTTGTGTAGAGCCATTGATGCAATTGCGGGGGCTGGTGTAGGCACTTTAGCTTCATTTAGCGAGCGCCCGCTTAGTTTGTATTGAAGTGATTCTTGGCCTGTTTGCTGTACCGTTTCATGTGGAACTGGTGCTAGGGCAAAAGCATCGCAGTCTTGGGCACAGGCTATGACGGACCCCTGTTGTTCCGGTGATAGTGTGGCTGCAAAAGAGAGGGGAGAGTGAGATGGTGCAAATGGGCTTAGGATATTGTCTAGCAGATGCGTTGTGTCGTCCTCGTTTTTTGGGTTGTCATTTGCAGTTGCTGTTGGTCTGGAAGGGACATTTTGCTGATTAGTAGGTCCCAGCTTGGGTCTGGCTGGGTGTGGACTAGAGCCTCGACCAGCTTATAGTGGTGGCTTTGGCAAATGGCAGGTGGGTTTGAGGCCTTAGATACTGATGGATCCTGATTAGTTATTTGCGTGCTTGAGTCTTCTCTAATAGGAGAGAAGAGAACATTTATTCCCATGCCCTGGATTTCTTTGTTTTTATTATGGCAGCTGCTGTGTGAGAGGTCCTCATTGCCTTCGCACTGGGGATCTGTGTTGTTGTTGCTTTGCTTGGCATCCTTAAGGTCCGTGTGATCCTTGTGGCTCTTGGGCGAAAGTCTGTGGCATACTTTTAAAATGTCTGTGATCAGTCCCCCCTTGCTGGCTTTGACACCTGTGTAGTGCGTGGCGGGTATGGATGGCTCTCCTTCTTTGGCTCCTTCTTTGTCTGTATCTGGATTAATCTCTGTAGCAGGGACCTGCCTGCTTGTGCTATTCATGGCGGTTATGGTGGTTGTAGACCTGAACGGCTCTCCATTTTTAGTTATGTCTGTCTCTAAGTGGGTCACTGGCTCTGACCCAGGTGATTTATTTGTGTGGTCCATGCCTTGTGGTCCCCTTTTTTCCTTCTTGGGCCTGCCTTGCGTTTTTTTTCTCAGACTCTGGCTGACCTCATGCCGGGTGTATTTGGCCCAACCCAGGTGTTGCTTCAAGCGTGTGTGCTGGCAGGTGCCCTGCTGAGACCTGCCTGGAGCATGCCTGAAGCCTGCCTGGGAGCCGGGTTTGCTCCTGCCGCTGAGAAGCCCTTTGCAAAAGCTGGCCTGAGCTGCTGTTAAGGCATGGGTGAAAAGGTGAAGGGTAAAGGGTAAAGGGCAAGGGCGGAATACCAGGGTTTTTTTTTCTTGCTTCTTCTTTGCTTTGTTCTTTCCTTGATCCTTGCTCCTTTGTCTTTCCTTGGACCTTGCTCCTTTGTGCGATTTATCCTAATCCTTTTTTTGCATGTGCGCTTTTTGCTGGTTTTTCCTGGTTCCTCTCGGGCCCGCTGGCCCATGGGCTTTGGTCCACTGTCGCCCCTCCCTTTTGCCTGCACACTGCCGTACCTCTTGTGCTGTTGGCAGGGGGGGAAGATGAGAGTTAGCCAGTGTTAGTGAAGGTGCTGGAGGTACTAAAAATGTTGATGCTCCTCTTTTTATTATATTTTTTATTTCCTTACGCGGTGTGCCACTTTTATAAGGGCTTATTGGGGCGGGGGAGGAGCACTAAAAGTAGAGCTGGGGATCAGGGGGGCAAGCAGGGCTCACAAGGCGGTTTTGCAGGCTGCACCCGACCTAGCTGGGCCACCTCCGCAAAACCGCCAAGGGCACACACTTACTGCGGCCACCCGCTAATGGCGGCCGCGCTTGCCTCTTACCGTAGAGAGCCTTCGCCTATGTCCTGGAGCTGGCTCCGCGATCCTCGAATGCTGCAACGAGGCCGCTGGCTGCCAGCCACTTGCAACCGTGGAATCACTGAGGTGGCCCCCCGGGATGGTTCCTGGAATCTGGGAATTGGGAATCGAGAATCGGGCGGGCGAACAATACTCGCCTTGCCTCGGCTCGCCACGCCACGCCCCACGCCACGTAGAAGTGTCAGTCTGTGAGCCACTGAGGAAACGCCTTGACCCGAGAACTCTGGCACTGCTCAGAATGCATATGTATATAGATGGGTAATCAGATTCAACTATCCTTCCTGTGTTTTGGCTGTCTAGAGGGAATGCACAGAGTTTAG
The DNA here is from genome assembly GCA_963921515.1 of Calotriton arnoldi. Classification (NCBI taxonomy): domain Eukaryota; kingdom Metazoa; phylum Chordata; class Amphibia; order Caudata; family Salamandridae; genus Calotriton; species Calotriton arnoldi. Next base: position 489,042 of record CAWUFW010003731.1, on the reverse strand, counting down.
CTGTCATACACCCCAGAAGTGTATTGGAGACAGGCTGTCAGGCACACAGAGCAGTGAGCGCAGAGAAATGTCCACTTTCTAAAAGTGGCATATCTGAAATAGTAATGTTAAATCCAACTTCACCAGTGAGGAGGATTTATCATTACTATTTCAAAGATATGAAACATGAAAAAGCTACTCCTCTCTGATCAGGAATTACAGCTTAAAAGTGTATTAAGGAATTCCCAATACTAGCCTATGAGAGGGTTAAGCCTCACAGTAGTGAAAAACGAATTTGGATGTTTATCACTACCAGGGCATGTAAAGATTAAACACACATATCCTACCTTTTACTTACATGGCACCCTGCCCTTAGGATTACTCAGGGCCTACCTTAGGAGTGACTTAATATGTAATAAAAGAGGAGTTTAAGGCTTGGCAGGTAGTTTTAAATGCCAAGTCAAAGTGGAAGTAAACTGCACACGCAGGCACTGTGGTGGCAGGCCTGAGACAGATTTGAAAGGATACTTATGTGGCTGGCACAATCAGCGTACCATGCCCACTAGTAGCATTTGACTTACAGGCATTTGTTATACCACTTTACAAGGGGCTTACTAGTAAATCAGATAGGTCCATCAGGTATACACCAATGTCAACATGTTTAGGGGAGAAGCACATGCACGTTAGCACTGGTTAGCAGTGGTAAAGTGCTCAGAGTCCTAAGGCCAACAAAAATAATTAGCGAAACAGGAGGTAAAAGGCAAAATGTCTGGGGAAAGATCATCCTAAGGATGACAAGTCTAACAATATACGTTATAGTTAGGTGAAAATATACTCTCGCCATGAACAGTGTTGTTATTTCAGATGTCATATGGATGTTATCAGTGCAGTCATTGAACATGTCATGAGGGATGTAGTGATGTAATATGTGAGGGTACAAGCAGTGCTTGGCGAGAGTGCGGGTTATAGTTACTTTAGAGCACGAGTTTTAATAATTTGACATAACGATAACTGATAAATTTCAGTGGTTTTCTTTGCTTAAACAGTATATTTTAAAAGACATTTTAATCTAACTATATTGTACCTTTAACATTTGATTTTTCAGTGAATTTCTATGTTTTTTATGTAAAGTAAGATGTCCATCACTGTGCAGTTGGGTGCAGGGCATGACCTGTGGTCAGGCGCTGCACCCAATCCTAGCAGGTGCTGTACTACTCCTAGCTTTTGCCCTGCACGGTGTGGGGTTGGGTGCAGTGCCTGGCCTGTGGCCACGCCCTGTGCCCAACCCCTTGCTGGCACCCAACTGTGCATGGCCTTTGGCAAGATGCATTTGGTCAGATACCAGAAGTGTATTGTGCATCGTAGGCGCTTACCTTCGGACTTAGGAAAAATGTCAACAAAAATTGTCTGAGAAGGTAAAGTTTCAGCAGGGAAAGGCTGCAGGCGGTGTCCGAGGATGAGGCATCATCGTCGGGGAACTGCTGGACAAAGTCGCAATGTAGATTTCTACGTTCAGGCTTAGCTTCTTTTATGGAAGTCAAAAATCTCCAGTGGGCCAAAGCTGCAATCTTGGCTATCTGGGCACCTATAACCCCACTTTCACAGGTCCAGGACTGGAAAGGCACCACGTGGATGGTCAGGACCAACTCAGCCTGGGTCCAGGTGTGGGTTCAAGATGGTTGGAGTCTTTTCTGTCCTTGAGACTCTGATCAGGAGGCCAGTCAACTAGCCCTTCAAGTCCCTCTAGTAGTCTTGGGCCCAAGAGGTGAAACAGGGCTCATGCAGCAGGGCTCACTCAGAGGAGTGATCAAGGCAGGCTTCAGAAGCAGACCAGTCCTTCCAGGTGTAGAAAAGCAATCTTTGGAAGTACACAGTAGTCCACAGCAGCAGGCAGTCCTCTGTAGGGCAACAAAGTGAACTGAAGAATGGGTCTGATGCTCCTATTTTTATTCCTGGTGCCGCCTTTGAAGTAGGAGAGGTTTATAGAGATTTACCTTTTAAGCGCTTAGAATTTTCTGCCTCCACTGGCTCCAGTCTGACTACATGCATAAAGAGGTAGTGTGAAGTCCCTTGTTTTAAGTCAGGGCACAGCCTATTGATTTGTAAGTGGGACTGTGCCCGGCTCAGTCCCTCACATCCTGGCAGTGATGGCCCATGTAGGCACATCTAATCCCTCTATTGTGTGATTGTCTTTGATGTATAAACAAAGTTCAGCTGCCAACTGCACCCAGTCATATGACCCAGGAACAGGCTGCAGGAACAAAATAGCTAGGGCAGGAAAATGGCAACTTTCGAAAAGTGGAATTTTCAAATTGTGACTTACAATCCGACTTTACCATTGAAGAGGTTTCTAAATTACAATTTCTTAGACACGAAACATGAATTTCACATCTGTTCCTATTCAAAAGTTAGCACTTATTAAATGTAATAAAGCAGCTTAATGGTATCTTATGGGAGAGGTAGACCTCACAGTAGTGTAAAACGAATTTAGGAGTTTTTCACTACGACAGCATATAAACTTAAAAGTGTATATCCAGCCTTTTCATTACAATGCAACATGCCCTATGGGCTTCCTAGGTCCTGATTTAAGGGTGACTCACTTGCATTAAAAGGGGTGTTTAAGGCTTGGCAAGGGGGTTATATTGCCAAGTCAAATTGGCAGTTTAAAACTACATTCAGGTTGCAATGGCATACCTGGGACATGTTTTAAGGGGCTACTTAAGTAGGGGACACAATAAGTTTTGCAGACTCACTGATAGCATTTAATTTACAGGCTTTGAGTATATGGAATACCACTTTACTAGGGACTTATAGGTCAATTAGATATGCCAATCGGGTGTAAGCCAATTTTACCATGTTTTAGGGAGTGAGCACAAGCACTTTAGCACTGGTTAGCAGTGATGAAGTACACAGAGTCCAAAGGCCAGCAAAAAAAAATTCAGAAAAATAGGAAGGTAAAGGCAAAAGGTTTGAGGGGAAGGGCACCCTAAGGTTGACAGGTCTAACAGGCTCTTTGCCGGAGACCTTTTACCATCTGTATGTCTGAAAGTCCTCAGCTGCCTGACGTTTGCCCTTGAGTCCTGCCCTATATGGGCAAAATGAAAGTAGGCCAAAAGGAAAAATAACCAAATTAAAATGAATTAAGCCTATCCCCTTTATTTTTATGTCAATTGGATGTCTGTGCTAAGGTTAAAAACAATAATGAGGAACTCTTCAGAAGATAATGATCCCCGAGTCACTTCAAGGTCAACATGTTTCTTGCCTCGGTGTTCCTACCTGGGATCAGTGGTAATTCACCAGGACTGAACTATAGTCTGCCTGACCTACTGTTATTTCTAGTGTTTTGGTGGTGCCCACCCTCAGTGTCCTGTTTGAGGATGTGTTCCTATTTAGGAAAAACATTTGATTGATTGCATAAAACGTTGATTCCCAAATTGTATTTTTTTTAAATGCATGCAACCCAAAATCTTAGTCAAGAGCTTGAGTAATCTTGGAGGCTAGACTCCACTTTGGTCATTTGCCAATAATGGAGACTCTGTAATGCACCTACCCAGATCCACGATCCCAGAAGTACATATTAAGAATTTTTTAACATGCAAGAGTAGTTGTGTAGTGTTAGACCTGGCACCATTGGCGTGGGTCTCCCTTCCATTTTTTTGCTGTTGCCTCCTGTGTTTTGCTATGTTTTTGCTGGTTTTAGATGTTTTGGGCACTGTGCCACTGCTATCCAGTGCCACAGTGCAAGTGCTCCCTATTGTAAAGTATTGTAATGAATTAGTGACTCCCTGATTGGCTTGTTTGATTTACTTGTCAGACCCTAGTATAGTGCACCATGTGTGCCCAGGGCCTGTACATCAAATGCTGCTGGTGGGCTTGCAGCACTGGTTGTGCCCCCCACAGAAGTAGCTTGGAAAGTGTGTCTCAGGCCTGCCATTGCAGAGCCTGTGTGCAGTCTAGTAATGCCATGTTGACCTGGTAAGTGCACCCACTTACCAGTCCCTAAACCTTCCCTTTTCTACATATCAGACACCCCTAAGGTAGGCCCAAGGGCAGGGTGCATTGTAAGTAAGAGGTAGGACATGCCCTGATGTGTGTGGCATGTCCTGATAGTGAATTACAGCCAATTTCGTTTTTCACTATTGCAAGGCTACCTGTCCCCATAGGCCAGAATGGGCAGTTTGATTATAACATCTTATAATCCTAACTGACCCAGGGAACATGGTAGAAAAACGAATTTAGTATGCCTGAACTCAGAATGATAAAATACATCTTTTAGTGAAGTTGGTTTTAACATTCTGTGTTTGAAAATACCACTTTTAGAAAGTAGGTATTTTTTGCCTAACCATCCAGCCTGCCTCTGCTAGGTTGTGTATTGCTTGTCTGGTTTGTGAGTGACAAGAGGGCTTGGGCTCCAGCAGTCTGATGGGTCAGGGCTGGGCTGAATAGGACCTTGGCTGAATAGAGAGTAGGGGCGGGGATTTCCTTTCACTCCCCTGAGCCCTCATAGAATAGAGAGTAGGGGAGGAGATTTCCTTTCAGCTACCTGGGCCAGGTCTGCTTTCAACAATGCTGTCTCCACCTCCTGCCAGGAAGCTGCACAGAACTGGTTTTGGTCAGGCACAGACACTCTCTGCCTTCAGAGACAAAGGATTTTTGAGTATAAATATTGGGGCCCAGACCCCAAGACTTTAGATCACTTCTGGGAATCAAGACGGGCCTTTGCCAAGGAGAAGAAACCAAGGAAGCTGAAGGAGTTTGACTGCCCCTGTGCCAGTGTGCTATTTTCTGGGGTTGGCCTGCAGTGGTGACTTTATTGCCAAGGAAAGGGGAAAGAACTTTTATTGAACTTTCATCATCTTGAAGAAGAATCTCCTAGGGCTTGAACTGTGCTTGCCTCCTGCTGAAGTCTCAGGGACAAAAGACTTAACCACCAGCTCCCCCCTGAATTCCCTTGCTGGGGATTCTGTCTGCAGAAGCCTGCGTATCGCTGGGAGCTGGAAGCGCGACTCAACGAGGAGAAGTGTGACGCCGTCCCAGCTGTTGCCGTCGCATCATCGGAGAAGCGTGTCGCCACCGCAAGGGTCTCCGTCGCATCACCGGAGAAGCATGTCGCCACCGCAAGGGTCGTTGTCGCATCACCGGGGAAGCGTGTCGCAGGGCCTGTCGCGGCTCCAAAGTTACAGAGTTCACCGTACGGCCATTGGGCGTGCACGCATCACCTTCACGTCGTCGCATCGCATCAAGGGCGCCATCTTCTCGCATCGCACCGGATCACTGCAACGCATCGGAGCGCCATCTTGTCGCACCGCATCCGGAATGCAGTAAGGGACCGACGCATCACCTCCTCTCCGGTAAGGAACAGACACATCGCCTACTTTGCGCAAGCACTGAGGAACAGAAGCATCGCCTCCCCGAAGCAAGGAACCGACGCATCACCCTTCCTGCGACCCTTTTTGTTTGTTTTGCGTTACGCATTTAAGGTACTTTGTGAGAAACGTGTCGCATTTACCATCAACTTTGAACTAAGCAATCTCGACCATTTTTAAGTCTATTTTTGATTACAGTATTGTGGATTTATGTTGTTCGGGTCTTGTGTTAAGTCTATATAAAGAATACTTATTTTTATAAAACCTGTGTGGTGTCCATCTGTAGTGTTTTCACTGTATTACTGTATGTGTTCACAAATGCTTTACACACTGCCTCTGAGATAAGCCTGCCCGCTCGTGCCAAGCTACCACAGGGTTGAGCAGGGGTTATTTTAGGAGTGTAGCCCCCTTACCCTGACTAGAAGCAAGGGTCCCTATTTGGACAAAGGTGCAAACCATTGCCAACTAGAGACCCCCAGTTCTAACATGTAGTCTACACTCTCCAATGTCAGTGTTGAAAAACTGTATATTGGAAGTGCCAACTTACCGGTGCTTAAAGAATATCACAGCACCTTAGAGCCATCAACAAATGATATGACTTTTTCTGTACCATAACATTTTGCACATCCCATAATAACAAAATTGCAGAGTATTTTATGATTGATATGTTACCATACAATGAACGGGGGTGGAGGTGGTAATAAAGAACATCTGTTAAGATGTTTGGAATCAAGATGCATAGTTGGACTGAATACTATGTACCCTGTGGGTCTTAATAAGGACGAGGAATTATATGCATTTTGGGAATATAAACTGCATATTTGCTGTTTGTCTTTTCTTTCCAGGTTATCGTTCTTTATTATGAACATTAGTAGATTACATTTTAGCAAAATCATGTTTTACCTTGCAATGGTTTTTTCATGAAGATATATTGATTTCACCCCACAAAAAGCAAATGAATGATAGGAAAACAATGTGATGAATAGATATGTTGTTATAACAGCACATACCAATTTAAGATGGCTGCCAGAGTGACATGTGAAACCTTTGAGCTGTAAAAACAAAAGAAAAAGAAAGTTGAATTAAGAAATATTTTATAAATGAACATTATGGACATTTTTTGGACTTATGATTAACGGTTTCTATTTTTAACAAGTATCTATCAGCACTTAGGTTTTTGAATGAAATAGGCTGAATTGATTTGTAAAACCTATGAATTGTTAGTGGGTGGAGAGTTACTACTTGTGACGATGAGGGAAGCATATTGTAAGAAATAGGGTTGCTAGTTGAGAGGTGTGAGTGCCCCACTCAAGTAATAAACACAATGCTTGTCAGGCTATACCACAAAAGTCACTAAATAATCCTGTGCTTAACCCTTCGTAGCTTAGCACAAAAGCAGTCAGGCTTAACCTAGAGGCAATGTGTAAGGTATTTATGCAGCCCTAAAACAATAATAAAGTGAAAACAAGGCACAGGCAAAATCAAAAACCAATTTAGAACAATAGAGTAAAATTCAATAAATAAAGTGACAACAAAATGACAAAAATCCAACAAGTAGAGCCGGAGTTATGAATTTTTAATGTTTGCAGTAAAAATAGCACTAAGAACTACAACGCACCACTTGAGGTTATATGGACGTGCTGGACCAGGTCAAAGTCACAAGTTCAGGCTGATCGCAATGGCGCACAAGTCGGATACAAGGACCAGGTTCGCATGAGGAGTCTCAGCTGGAACTTTGTATTGGAGAGGGACCCAAGGATATCATTGTCAGCACAAGGAGCAGGTTGTCTATGGAACTTTGTGTTGACAGGATAAGCAGGCGGTCACTATTTGGCATGTAGATCAGGTTGCCATCGGAACTTTGCATTGGTGAATGATGCAGCGTTCGTTGTGGCCACGAGGAGCCTGCTCGAGGTCACGAAGAGTCTCAAACTTTTGGATTTTGCCCCTGTAGCTCAGTTTTGAAGCAAGTGAATTATACTTTGATGCCAGTTAAGGGTCCAGGACCTGCAGTGGTACCTCTTGGGGATCAAGACACACTCCAGCAGAGTTCAGAAAGGTTTAGGTGGTGCTGGGCAGCTGGGATTTTGCAGGGAAGGCCTCCAAGAAGCTTGTTGTGTCCCTGTAGCTCAAACAGGAGGTCAGCCAATGCCCATTGGAGTCACTATCCTGGGTTAAAGGCAGGCAGGTCCAGACTTCCTTCTTCAGACAGCAGAGCAGTACTTCTTCTGAATCTTCCACAGATTCAGGAGTATCCTGATGAGAGGCTCTGAGAGTGCCATTCTTATACCAAATAGCAAAAAGAACAATTGATGGATGGAATGTTGAACAATGCAAATATTTACCCCCAGTCACAAAGATCTAGGTTTAATCCATTGTTTTTTTGCTCACTACGCCACTCCAGTTTGGACCCAGCCATATGCAAATCAGTCTTGACCCTGCTCCTCATGGGAACAGTCCAGCCCGAACTGCTAAGCCTGGTCCTCCCTAAGCCATTTGATCTTGCGCACCTCTTTCCTGTGACCCTGACTGCTCAGTCACTTGCCCTCGAAGATTCCTCACACCACACTGTCAATAGCAATGAACACTCTGCTCCCACCCACCCCGCCTTCTGAGGCCTTCACATCTAGATAGCGATTCAGAACAACTTGCCTGGTGCAGAGGAACCTCTACAGTATGAAGAGAACACCTTTCCCCCAGCAAACTTGCATAAAGATAGTTTGTGATTGTAAAGTGCTCTTACAGGGGACCAGCATCCCCAACTGAAATAAAACTTTTCAAAGAACACATGCTCATTGGGCCCTCAGCAATGACACCTTTGCAAGGTCCAACCAGCGACAATGGGCCCCCTGCCATCAGGTGGATAATAAATTACAACATTTATTGGGATGCAGCAGACCCCTAACTGCTGCACCCTGGTGCCACTGCACCTACTGCTCTAATGACAAAGCTTCCATTAGCGGAACGATTTAGGATACCCTGGTGGATTATTAGGAACCCTTGGACGAGGGCGATTGGAAGGCAAGATTGCTGTCCCGCTGGGCTTCAATTCATTGCTCTTAGAGAGGGTGCGATAGTTTTCAGGCAGGAACGTGATATCTAGCCAGGTCTTCTCTGACTGAGTCCACTGCTGGCTGCTGCCATTGTCACCTGTGAGCTGCTCTGCACACACACGCCTATAATGATGTTGCTAGTTAACTGGAGGCAGGGCACTTGGCCTAAGGTGTAGGGGTGGTGCTCAGGGAGAGGATGTGGCATAAGAGCCAGAGCTGCCGACTTTGGAACTGGGGAACCAGGTTTGACTCTCGCTGTCGGCTCAACATCCTGTGAATCTGGGCAAATCACTTAATCACCATGTGCCTACAAAAAATGAATGTGTTCTTGTGCAATGTAATGGGTGCTCATGTATGCACTCCGATACCTTTGGGTCCAGTTCGCGCTATATAAAACTGCAAAAAAAAAGGTGCCCACCCACACAGCAACAAGAAAGACAGTACATTGCTGGAAGGCTCGCCAGTATGTGCATAGTAATGTTTAATGGGGTTGCCATGGAAACCTGTTTTCATTCTTGCCAACATTAAATATGTCACAGCTACAGGTTGAGACTGTCCAACTGCAAATAATCTCCAATCTATCTTCAGACACCATGACACCCCTACTTCATGAAGAGAGCAATCTGCATTCCACCCGTAAATGCTCTCACTTTGTAGTCAGTCTTTGAATGCACAGTAAATGTGATGATATAAGAACCAGATTTACAGGCCTGGGAAGCTCTAGGAAGGATACTGGTAGTTAAGGTTTGTTGGACTTGGCCCTTTTTGCAGGGTCATCCCAGAACTTTTTGCCTTCCTCCTGGTATGTTTTCTGACCTGGTGTTGGTGGTTTGACGACTCTGGGCACTTTATCACTGCTGTTCAGTGTTAAAGTGCATGTGCTCTCTATGGTAAACTTGGTAAGATTGGTTTACACCTGTTTGGCGTATTTAATTTACCTATCAGTCCCTTGTAAAGTGGTATTTCATATACCCAGGGCCGGTAAATTAAATGCTACTGGTGGGCTTGCAGCGCTGCTTGCATCACCAACCAAAGTAGCCTTTCAACCATGCCTCAGGTCTCTGCCATTGCAGGGTCTGCGCGCGCAGTTTACTGCCACTGTGACGTGGCACATAAAGTGGTTGCCACATCTGTGACTCCCCTTTTACTACATATCAGTCACCCCTAAGGTAGGCCCTAGCTAGCCCTATGGGCAGGGTGCGCTGTAGGTAAAAGGTAGGACATGTGCCTTAACTGTGTGGCATGTCCTGTTAGTGACAAACAGCCTATTTGGTTTCTCACTGCTGTGAGGCTGCCCTCTCATAGGAATGGATTGGCGATTCCCTGATATGTGTTTCAGTGGTAATTCCTGACATGAGAGGAGTAGCGTGATCAAGTTTGGTATGTTTGGAATAGTGGTGATAAATGCTGCGTAATGGTGTACACAGATTTATTATCACTATTTTAGAAATGCCACTTTTAGAAGTGGGCATTTCTGTGTGCTATGTGTCTTTGTGCCTGCCTGTTGTGCATTGCATGTCTGGCTCTGGATGACAGGGGCTGGGGAGGTGCAGTGGCTCCTGAGGGGCTGGGTGAGTCAGCGCTTGGTTGAATAGGCCGAACTGCATTTGGAGTAGTGGGAGGAGTAGCACTTGACCCTGAATAGGACTGTGCCTGCCTTACACAATGCTGGCTCCGCCCCCCTGTGGTGTGTCTGGGGCCAGAGCCTACACTGATAATGGGGATTGTTGTGCACTTGTTAAGTGCCCCCCAGAACTGGTTTGGACTGGCTCCCAAGCCCTGTGCCAGGGCAGAACAAAGACTTCATGCCATATAAATATTGGGGCTGTGACCCCATGAAAGTGTGCTTACTTGACCAGGACGAAGAGGACTGCTGGGCACCAGGAGGAACCGCCACAAAGGACTTCCCCTCTGCTAGAGGGCCCTGTGAGCTGGCCTGCCTGGGCCCAGCTCTGCCCCTTGTGACTTTGGGCATCAGCGCCTGTTGAGCGCCTGATCTGTTCCCTTCAGGGTTTGAGGATCCTGCCCTGCATCATTCAGAAGCCGTAGCACTAGGTTAGGAGAGGAGCGCTTTGTGCCCTGCAGCATAGGCAGCGCCTCCCTCTCTTTTATGGCCTGAGCAATGGAGGGGATAGCCATATCGTGGGAAGCGCTCTCCCACTCCCGGCCGTGCCCCCTGTTGCGCTTCCAGTTATTGACAGCCGGGGCTCTCCTAGGTGGCTCCGGGCTGCGAGGAAGCCCCAAAACCATTAGGTATCCTTCTCGGGATTGCCTGGTGACATCAGAAGGAGGGCGGGAGCCTACACTGCATTTTTGTCCACTGAGAAAGCAGTCCGCAAACCGGAAGTCAGGCGGAGAGAGCCAGACTGTGGGCAGGGCTCCCGTGGTGACGAGGAGAACCCTGCATGTTGCCAAGTCTGTTGTGGGTGGGGCCTGCTGCCATGAACAGGCCAGCAGAGACGAGCAACGCCGATGGAGACTTTGCTCCGTGGAGAGAGGCCGGCCTCTACCTTGCAGGCAGGGAGAAGTTGGATACGCGGCGGCTGGGGGTGACCGACAGGTCTAGAAGGACCGGTACCTTGCTCGGCTGGGCAGCTGACGGCTGGACCTGAACCGCTCCACCCCTGTGTTTGGTGAGTGGGACGGAGCTAGATTATTGCAGCTGCACCATGTGCTACTGGCAGCTGCACTTGTGGAAATCCCGAGGAGGGGGGGTTGCCCGACTTGAGGCCCAACTGCTTGGGCCATCTTTAGCTTGCTCCAGGTTGGAGAGCAAGCTCCGTGTTCGCAGCTGCACCGTCGAATTACGGGCTGCTTCCAAAGGGACAAGCAGAGGAAAGAGCCCTTACTTTTGGGAAGGGGCATTGCGGGGCGAGCCCAGGACAGGGACCCCGCTTGAGGAAGCACTACCTTGGGGGACAGTGACACTGAAAGGGAGGTGATTTGGGCCTCTTGCGAAGTAGAGGCGCTACGCCCTGGGGTGCTCCAGGATGTCTGTGGGCACGATATTTACCTACTGTAGGGCACTGCTAAATTCTACCTAGGGATAGTGTTTTATGCTGTTGATGAGGTTTAGGCCTAAGGTGGGCCTGATGTAATTACAATGTGTGCCTAATATGGTATACCAAGTAATCCTGTGATGTTCATGCCTCATGCTTGTGCTAAGTGCACCCTTACCAGTAGGTACTGGTTGTTTTCCCTAATTGTGAGTTCTTATGGTGATGACAGTGGCCCGATTGGCCCTGTTGTGTACATAATCCCTCTAAAGTGATACCAAATGGATGAAAAACAGCTGCCTACAACTAAACACCAACAAAACAGAAGTACTCATCATGGGCCCAAACCCCGACACCTGGAACGACACCTGGTGGCCCACCGCCCTCGGAAGCCCGCCCACCCCCATGGACCACGCACGCAACCTGGGAATCATCCTGGACTCTGAGCTCAAAATGGACCGCCAGATCAACTCCATCTCGTCCTCCTGCTTCCACACCCTCCGCCTCCTACGTAAGACCTTCAAATGGATCCCCCTCGAACACAGAAAGACCGTCACTCACGCCCTGGTCACCAGCAGATTTGACTACGGCAACGCACTCTACGCCGGAATAAACAAAAACCTCACCTGCAAGCTACAGAACATCGAGAACGCCGCTGCAAGACTGGCCCTGAACCTGCCAAGACACTGCCACATCTCCCAGCACCTGCGCATACTCCACTGGCTCCCCATCGAAGCTAGAGTCACCTTCAAGATGCTCACCCACGCACACAAGGCCCTCCACGACACCGGACCAGCATACCTGAACAGCCGACTCAAATTCCACGCACCCCAAAGGACCCTACGATCAGCCCAGCTCTCCTACGCCGTGGTCCCCCGCACCAGAAAGATCAGATCGGGAGGCCGCTCCTTCTCCTTCCTCCCGGCCAGAGCCTGGAACGCCCTTCCGCTCCACCTCAGACAGACAACATCGCTCCCCATCTTCGCAAGAAACCTCAAAACCTGGCTCTTCGACAGACCCCCTCCTTGATGGACTGAAACCTGCGAACCCCCCCCCCAGCGCCTTGAGACCCTTACTGGTGAGTAGTCGCGCTTAACAAACGCTTGATTGATTGCCAGGTGGCACAGTGTATATATGTGATTACGTTCTAATGTGTTTTATGAGTAATACAAAGGCTATTTTTGATATAACCTTGTGTGGAGTTTCTTTTGTGGTGTGCCTAGTGTGCGCAAACACTTTACACATTGCCTCTGGGATAAGCCTGACTGCTCTGCCAAGCTACCAAGGGGGGAGCAGGGGTTATCTTCAGCGTGTAACTCCCTTGCCCTGACTAGAGTGGTGGTTTTTGACTGGCTTAGGCGCATGCCCTAGCCAGCCAGAAATCCCATTTCTAACAAGGTTTTAGCATGGGAGGGATGAAGTGATCCTGGAGAGCCTTAGCCAGCAAATGAAAAAGCAAAACAACATGAGTTACAAACCACAAAGCCAATGGCAAGCCACGGGCAGACGCATTTCCAGGTCAGCTTCTGAAGCTCCTCAAGATGTCTTTCGCATACCATACAGCTGCCCTGTCCGGTAGGCTGGGACCTAAAAAGGGAATGATAATATTTGGATTTCTGAGAGCAAGTGACTCATTTAAGTGCATTAGACTCATAGGATTGTAGACAGCTCAATGAGAACACATAGAACAATAACAAAACCTGGAAGGATGCCAAAAGACAAAAGTAAGGTTGATGTGCTAAGGAGGTTCCTCCAAATGATATTGCACCATAGCATTAAGTGATAACCTTCTTATCGTATAGTGCAATGTATTTATGGCTCCACTGTAGTTTACCGACAACCGGTAGACTCATTGAGGCTGGTACTGATTATTTTTAACGTCCTGTGGTTTCCCTTAAATGATAGGACAGAGATGAGAACTGGGGGCAGAAGTACTTAGAAGGAGCTATAGATATAGGTATTTGTATGTGCTGCATTAGAATGGCTTCAGGAATATTTTTATTAACACAGATTTGATGCCTATTCGATGTTTTTTTTTCTCATATCTAAAAATACAAATGATATAAAGGAGACCCCTTTGAAAGAGGCAGACCATGAGTTATTTGTAGATGGATCCTGCCTCAGGTCACAAGAAGGAGGATTAAGTGCTGCATATGCTGTTTGTAAGATATCTGGGGTAATTGAAGCATCCTGTTTACCTGGAGTCAAATCTGCACAAGTAGTCGAATTGGTAGCCCTAACCATGGCATGCAAATTGGGGAAAAATTGGAAAGTAACCATATTTACGGACAGTCAATATGGGTTCGGGGTTGTGCACGATTTTGGCCAGCTCTGGATGCAAAGGGGATTTCTGACTTCTTCAGGATCTCCTATTAGAAGCAGCAAAAATGTAAAGGATTTACTGGAAGCATTACAATTGCCAAAAGAGATAGCAGTTGTAAAATGCGCTGCACATCAGTCAGGAAATGACTATGTGACTGCTGGCAATAAATATGCTGACCAAGTGGCTAAATACTGTGCCAAAAATACAGTGGCCATTAACAGAAATATTTAAACGGGTGAAACCAGATGCCAACTTATGTTTTTCTCAGTACCAGAAACATGGGATGAGATTAGACAATTGCAGGAAGAAGTTGAGGAAAAGGAAAAGGAAATTTGGATAAAGGCAGCTTGTACAAAGAGACCACATGATGAGGTATGGGTGTAGTTAGATGGAAGACCAGTCATGCCAGATTGTTTGCTTTCAAAAATGGCAAGAGTGTATCATGGAGCAACACACATAGGGAGAGACTCAATGATCAGACTATTCAGACAGAGTTGGTACAATCCGAAATTCAGGGTAGTCGCAGAGAGCCTTTGCCAAAGATGCCTTACCTGTCAGCAGCAAAATCCAGGTAGGAAGACAATAGTTAGTTGGGGACAGATTGGAAAGGCAGAAGGACCCTTCACCAGATTACAGTTGGATTTTATTGAGTTGCCCCCTAGCAATGGACTGAAATATATACTTGTCATAGTATGCCTCTTCTCAAGATGGGTGGAAGCATATCCCACTTGAAGAAATGACAGTCTTACAGTTGCTAAATTGTTGTTGAGGGAGTTAATTCCGCGCTTTGGTTTTCCAGTCACTTTGGAATCAGATAGAGGCCCTCATTTTAATAATGACATAATTCGATGAATCTGTGCTGCATTTAACATAGAACAAAAACTGCACTGTGCTTATCGTCCAGAGGCTTCTGGAATAGTTGAGCAGTTAAATGGCACAATCAAGTCAAGATTGCATCCACAATGCTGAAATGGCCAGATGCATTACCGCTTGTATTGATGGGTCTCAGAAGCATTCCAGACAGAAAAACAGGAATGAGCCCACATGAAGTTCTCATGGGAAGAGCAATGAGACAGGCATTTATTCCTGGAAATAAATTAATGAATATAACTGATGATCTGGTATTGGACTATTGCAAAGGATTGGCTGAAATGGTGCGTTCTGTCTCTCACCAGGTTGGAGAAGACGCAGTTGAAAGACAGCCAGACCAAGCACATGATTTGAATCCTGTAGAGTGGGTGCTAGTGAAGAAACACGCAAGAAAGTCGTGCCTAGCACCAAGGTGGGATAAACCGCGTCAAGTCATACTAGTCACTACCACAGCAGTGAAGTGTGCAGGTTTGCCCAATTGGATTCATGCCAGTCATACCAGAAGAGTTCCGAGCCCATCAGAACAACAAGAGCAACCACTGACTGAACAGGCTGAAGCGTCACGAGTTGTAAGCTGTGAATTTGAAGAATCTAGAGTGATAGATTCTGAAAGACAACCATATGACGAACAGCCAGGTACAAGTCAGGAAGAGTGGATACCAGTGATTGAAGTGATTGATGATGCTATTGAAACAAGAAGGAGAACAGTACTGAAAAGACAAGAAAGTAGTCAGGAAGAGACAGGGAAAGAAGAATACACTCAGGTGGAAATAGAAAAAGACTTTCAGTAACCTGAGGAGGTAATAGTAGAAGAACATGTTCAGGCAGAAGAAGAAAAGTTTGAAATAAGACCTGAACAGGATCAGATAGAGCTAGAAGAACAAGTTCAGGAAGAAAAAGAACAGTTTGAAATAAGACCTGAACATGGTCAGATAGAATTAGAAGAACAAGCTCAGGAAGAAGAAGAACAAAATACGATAAGACCTGAGCAGGTGGAAGTAAAAGAAGGTTCAAGCACAGAAAACAGAGAACGAGAACAGATTGTACCTAGATTAAGTGAAAGTAAAAGAACTTTGAGAGGAGATAAAGAAGGTGAAAGTGCAGTACAAATCAAAAGAATCAGAAAGGGAGACAATTGGCCTACTGGAGTAAAGAAATTAAGATATCATTTGAGAAAATCAGAAAAGAAACCAGAACAAGTAAATGAAATCACAAGTCAAACACGATCTAAACAAACCTTAGCGAAAATAACTCGAAGAAGTCCGAGATTGAGAAATTTAAACAGAAGATACAAGGCTCCTGAATGGACCTATGTCATACTTGAAGAATTTGAATCCCTAGATCTGAGTGATGAAACAAAAGAAGTTCATGTTGCACAGATTGATGAAAGCAAATTGAGGCCTCCTTAAGAACGAAAGAAAGTCAAATTGACAAAGAAAAGATAAGAGAAAAGAAATTTTCTTAGGAGTAAAATGGCAGAAATTGAAGTTACCGAAAGATCAAAACGTGGATTGAAAAGAAAATGCTTTAGATTTTGTTTTTGTAGTATTTCATTAGTAGCATTAGTATGGTTATTCCTAACAGTAGGAGTACCTTTGTTAATGAAAACAAGTGACAAGAATAATACAGATACTAATGTTAAGGTGGATAGAATAAAAGGAACTAAAATAGAAATAGGGGTAGAAGATGAAGCAAATTATCATAATGAATCAGACTATAATACGTCCTCTAATGTGTTTATTAAATTGTTATCTCAATATGTTAGTACTATGGAGATTAATAATTGCTATGTGTGTATGAAGTTACCCTCATCAGTATCAGAAGGGGTGATGTATCACCATATACCTTTAACATATGGTGTGTCATGTAGTATTTTATCAAGTCTATTTTATGCTACAGGGAGATTTCAGTATTTTTATTCAAATCTAGATGTAGTATTTTCTGAGTTACCTATTAGAAGGAATATGAATCCAGTAGTTAGTAGTAAAAATGCACAGTTTATGGGTGAATGTTTCTTAACAATGAGTTCAATAGATTTAGTTTAGGCACATAAAGATAATTTAACATGTACATTGGGAAAAGAAGAAAAAGATTTTTGGGATTTAGTAGAAGAAAGGAGACAGGATTTAATAAAGAATGAGACAGAACAGAAACCCCATGTACCTCCATGGGCTGGGAAAGAGGGAATCTATGCAAGTGGCAAGGCTCATGCTGCGATGTCCCTGGATTTTGTGAAAAGGGGAAAATTCTGCCTCCATAGATTAAAGACAGATTGTAACAATAATTACATTGGTTCCAGTGAATGTGAACACAGCTTCCTAATTTTAGGAGGGTGGGGACTAAAAGGGGGAACGGATCCTGTATTTCCAGGAGTGTATTATGTTTGCGGTAATAATGCCTATTATAGGTTACCTGCAAGATGGTATGGGAGCTGCTACTTTGGAATAGTTTTTCCACAAATCTATCATGTAGACAGAATCAGTGGAACCAATGGAAATTCTAATGGACTAACACGTAGAAGAAGAGCTAGTTTTTCTGAAATTGTAGGAGATATTTTTAGTGCACTGATACCCTCAGTTGGAGTAATTCTTAATTCACAAAAAAATTTTAAGTTATCAACCATAGTTGATCGTCTTTCTACGGATACTGCAGGAGGATTCTTAATGATTAACACAGAGATGGTTGCAATCAGGTCTATGGTTTTACAGAACCGTCTTGCTCTTGACATATTATTAGCAAAGGAAGGTGGAGTTTGTGGTATGTTGAAAATTCAACATTGTTGCACTTACATTCCAGACAAGAGCAGAGAAATTAAAGGATATATTGAAAACATTACAAGCATGCATAAAGACTTGACCCAACTGGAGGTTGACAGTGTGTGGAGAAAACTAACAAAAAGTATAACATCAATAGGGAAATGGTTTGCTGATTTTGGGAAAAGTTTTCTAGGTCAAATAATAATACCTTTAGTTATGATAATAACCGTAGTAATGATAATAATGATTACATATAAGTGTTGTAGAAAAGGAAGGAAAGGAAAAATCAATTTTGAAAGAGAAGGAAAGGGAAAGAAACGAAAAAGAAAATATGATGAAATACAGCTGGAAGAAATGAAAGGCAAATTATATAAGAAAATGAAGGATTTAGAAGGAAATGAGTTGATTGATGAAAAATTGAGAAGGGAAATAGAGAACTGAGATGTGCTAAAGTTGGTATCTGGGATGGGATGGGTAATTTTGTGATGGCTTAAAATGCCATCAGAGAGGGGATTGATGGAGCAAGGACTCGTAAATGAGACTTGCTCGGAAGCAATTCTTTCGTTTTAACTTATTAACGAATTACTAACAATGTGTTTGTAATTAATAATTCGCATTTTAGAAAAGACACGTGGGACAATGAAGCTTGCATATGTGTTTACTAACCATAACAAAATGAATGAAGGACTAAAACGCACTCTAACAAGGGATCTTTACTGCGCATGCGTCTACTGCATCTACGTAGTATGACGTACTAATGCTTGGAGGGAAAATCTTGCGCCTGCGCAAAAGATATTAAAATGGCAGCTTGAAAGCTCACATGCATGGCATCTGCTTGGCTGAAATAGAAAATAAGTTTTATACTAACGCAAATGCAGAAAGGGTAATAATAATTAAAGTGGGTTAGAGTAGAGGTTGGTGGTGTACAGTGAAACCATTTATTTTTGAGAGTAACATTTCTTCTTTTGACTTTATTAGTAGTGCGCATTTGGGCCTTCCACACTTGTTTGAATTGAGTTGACTGACTTGACCCCACGCATGCGCACCAGAGAGAGAATAAGGAAAGATGACTAAAGATTTGTCACGCGTCCAAGGCCAGAGAAGATGTGCCCTGGGAACATGAGGGTGAAGAGTTCATATGAAGAAGACTTATTCATGAAGTTGAAAAATGTTGTATTAATAAAGTTTGGAGATGTATGGGAAAGGAAATAATTTAATAAAGTTTGAGGGGATGGGTTTAAAAGACAATGTTTCAATGAAAATAAGTGAAATGTAAGCATGGTGTGACGATCATCCCCCCTCGTCTGTCCAATCAGAGTTAGTATTTTATGAAATTGAAACATTAATGGGTGGTACATGGTTATGGAAAGGTATAATTGAGGTAGTTTTAGTTAGTTAGAAGAACAGACATGGAAGCAGACACGGGGAGAAGCGTTGATGCTGGAAGTCGAGAGCTCGGGATGCTGTCGGTGCTGGGGGTGGTGCTGAAGCTATGAGACGCTGATGAAGAAATCGAATGCTGAACCATCTATATTAACTTAATTGGGTTAGAAAGAAGATCGCGGAAGAACCACGAGGAGGAAGAGAGTGTCAGAGAGGGGTGCGACGCAGTCGTCGGTATTTAGAGAGGTGAAGTATCCTGTCCTGATTTCCTGTCCTGAAGTCTTTGTATCCTGATCTATCCCGGGAGACCCTTACCAGCCCTTTGGCCAGAGGGTTGATCTTCACACCATTCTTGGTAACTATAAATTCATCGTATTGATAGATGTTCTCTCTCTGTCCTCTCCTTTCTGAGCATAGTTATTGTGTGAATCTAAATTGTTATTGCTTATTGAATATTGATTGAATTGACACTCTTGCAAATGAGGGTGTTTGTACTGAAACTTTGAGATGGTTCACATTCCATTAATTTAGATAAAGATTTTAAAACTTCCCGAGTCTGTGATTATTTACTTTAATTAAAGAATGTTAAATAAGTTAGGTTAATTATCACCCTCAATTAGTTCCAACTAATAGGTCCATCGACCAGAGGAAAGAACTTTTTGATCAGTGAAAGGTTTAGTTAGCACAGAAATATAACTATTCCTGAAACATGAATTTTATAAACTACAAGCTCCAGCGGTCTACTTGGTATTAGAGCAAGAAGTTATATGGGCCCCTGTGAGTATATGGTAGTGGAGTATCTGTTGTTAGTACACCGCTGGATCAGTGCCATACCCCTTGACAAACCGTCTGTAATACCCGGTGAGACCTAAGAAGGCTCTCACCTATGTCTGGGTCTTGGGGGGCTCCCAAGCCAGAATGGTATCAATCTTTGCTTGTAGGGGCGCCACCTGGCTGCTCCCTACTTGGTGTCCCAAGTACACCACCGATCCCTGCCCTATCTGGCACTTACTGGCCTTGATCGTGAGGCCTGCCCTTTGCAGAGCCTTCAACACTTCACAGAGGTGTCGCAAATGTTCTTCCCAACTGGAGCTGAACACAGCAATGTCATCCAGGTAAGCGGCACTGAATTCCTCCAGCCCGGACAGTACCAGGTTGACCAGTCTCTGGAAGGTGGCAGGGGCGTTTTTCAACCCAAAGGGCATGACGCTGAACTGGAAGTGCCCCTCTGGTGTTGAAAACTCTGACCTCTCTTTGGCCCCCTCAGTTAAGGCAATCTGCCAGTACCCAGATGATAAATCAAACGTACTGAGGTACTGGACAGCGCCCAACCAATCCACGAGCTCATCAGCTCTGGGGATGGGGTGCGCGTCAGTCTTGGGGACCGCATTGAGCCCACGGTAGTCCACACAAAACCGGAGTTCTGGAGTGGCACCGGGTGCAGCAGCTTTTGGTACTAAGACCACTGGGATAGCCCACGGGCTGCTGGAGGGCTCAATTACCCCTAGCGCCAACATCTTGGAGACTTCTTCCTTGATGCTGGCCCTGACCTTGTCAGCTACTCTGTAAACTTTCTGTTTCACAGGTAGACTGTCCCCAGTGTCCACATCATGGACGCACCAATCGGTGACTCCTGGCGTCAGGGAGAACAGGGAGGTGAACTGACCCAACACATGGCAACAGTCCCTCTGCTGCTCTGAGGTCAGGGTAGGCGAGAGGTTTACCCCATCCACTGACCCATCTTGCTCCTGGGCTGACAGGAGGTCAGGAAGAGGGTCACTCTCCTCCTCCATTCCATCATCTGTAGCAAGGAGCATTGTCACATCAGACCTCTCAAAGTGTGGCTTGAGGCGGTTCACATGTAGGACCCTCAAAAAGTTCCTGGGAGACTGCAAGTCAACCAGATAGGTTACATCGCTCTTGCGCTCCACCACCTCATATGGCCCAGTCCACTTGTCTTGGAGCGCACAGGGCTCCACTGGTGCCATCACCCACACCTTCTGCCCAGGTTGAAATTCGACCAGAGTGGCATTCTGGTCGTACCATCTTTTCATTTCTTCCTGGCTAGCTTCCAGGTTCGCCTGAGCGAGTTTCCTGAAACGTTGAGTCTGGTTCCTGAAGGCCAGCACATAGCTGAACACATCCTGGGGGGGTCTTACCAGGGGACTTTTCCCAACCCTCCTTCACCAGCCTCAGAGGTCCTCTCACAGGGTGACCGTACAGGAGTTCAAAGGGACTGAACCCTAAGGACTTCTGGGGTACCTCCCTGTAGGCAAACAACAGGCATGGCAAAAAGACGCCCCACTTCCGTATCATGGGCTCTGCAAGGCCCATTATCATGCCTTTCAGGGTTCGGTTGAATCTCTCAACCAACCCATTCCCTTGAGGATGGTAAGGAGTGGTGAACTTGTAAGTTACCCCACACTCCTCCCACAAAGACTTCATGTACTTCGAGATGAAGTTGGTACCCCGGTCGGAGACCATCTCTCTGGGGAACCCCACACGGGAAAAAATCCCCATCAATGCATGGCCCACCACGGGGGCTGTGATTGTCCGGAGAGGGACAGCTTCTGGGTACCGGACAGCTTCTGGGTACCTGGTGGCATGGTCCACCAAGACCAAGATAAACTTGTTGCCTAAGGCTGTCTTGGGTTCCAGGGGCCCCACAATATCAATGCCCACCCGCTCGACAGGGGTGCTCACCACGGGAAAGGGTTGGAGGGGAGCCTTACACTTCCCTCCACTCTTGCCACTTGCCTGGCAAGTCTGGCAAATCCTGCAGTATGTACTGAGGTGCTTCCTCATTTGGGGCCAGAAAAAGTGGGTGGCAAGCCTCTGAAAGGTCTTGTCGCACCCCAAATGTCCTGCGAGAGGCACGTCATGAGCCAGATCCAGTGGGAAGGTCCTGAAGCGCTCGGGTACCACCAGCACACGGGCTGCACCGGGCTCAGCGACCTTAGGCTCACTATAGAGTAATCCCTCTTCCCAGTAAATGAGATGAGTCTTGGCCTCGCCAACTGCCGCCTGGTCTGCAGCCTGTTGCCGCATACCACTGAGAAAAGGGCATTCCATCTGCGCCTTGCAGAACTCCTCCCTGGAGGGACCTCCTTCCTGCTGCCAATGGGTCAGCTCAGGCAGGTCTCCCAGTTCGGCTACCTGTTCCCCTGTGTGTTCCAGGGCATCCCCCTCAGGTTGTGCCTCCTCCTGGACCGTGGGAATTGTGGGGGCTGGTTTCCCACGCCCCCTGCCCTTCCTCTTCCTGGCAGGTCCCTGGGCCACTGTTTCAGGCTCCAGGTCCGCTTGATTACCCCTACTGGCTGCCATTGACCGAGTGGTCACACAGACCCACTCAGGCAGACCCAACATCTCCAAATGAGCCTGGCGTTCCACCTCCCTCCATGGGGAACTCTCCAGGTCATTTCCCAGCAGACAGTCTACAGGCATGGATGGACTGACAACGACCTTCAAGGAACCTGAGACCCCCCCACTCAAAGGGAACTAGTGCCACTTTGCAGAGGCGCACGGAGTTGTCCGCTGCAACTACAGGGTGAAGTGCATTGGGAATGACCTGCTCCTCAGACACCCACTGACACCTAACAGATGTCACGCTGGCTCCTGTGTCTCTCAGAGCCTCCACCCTCCTCCCATTGATGGTCACCCACTGCCTGTATTTTTTAGTGTTCTCAGGCAGGTAGGTCTCCTGGACCATCTCTCCACATACAGAAACTCAGTAGAATGTCTTTAAAGAGGGTTGTTGCAAAAATAAGCTTGTAGATGATCAATGCGACATTTTAGTCTCAAAGTACCTGGGATGCATAACGCAAGTCAAACAAAAGGGGCGCAGAGAAGGCGATGCGTTGATTCTTCCTGCGCTCCGGTTCCGATGCGACAAGATGGCGCCTCGATGCGTTGCGACAATCCGGTGCGATGCGACAAAATGGCGTCTTGGTTGCGATGCGACAACGTGGAGGCGAAGCGTGCACGCGCGACGAACTCGGTGATTTTCTGAGCCGCGACAGGCCCTGCAACACGCTTCTCCGGTGATGCGACGACACCCTTAGTGATAGCGACACGCTTCTCCGGTGTTGCAGCGGCGCGCTTCATCAGCGATGCGACGGCCCTGCGACACGTTTCTCCGGTGGTGCGACGGCACCCTCTGTGGCGGCGACACACTTCTTTGGTGATGCGATGGCGAACAGCAGCAGCGGCGACCCGCTTCCTCGAGGATGCAACAGCGGCTGCTGCGGCGGTGTCACGCTTCTCTCTCGTTGCGTCGCGCTTCCAGCTCCCACCAGCAAAAAGGCCTCACACACAGTTACAGGCCCTCCTGGCAGACTGGAACTCCCAGCAAGGAAGTTCAGGGAGCTGGGGGTGAAGTCCTTTGTGCCTGGGACTTCAGAAACAGGAGGCCAGCTCTTCTCAGGCCCTTGGAGACTTCTCTTCAGTTGGACACAGCACTCATCAAAGTCCTTCTTCAAGCAGGGGGGACACAGCACAAAGCAAAGTCCCTTGGTCCTCTCCTCAGTAGAAACAGCAAACTGCAGGCCAGCCCTAGACACACTTGGTCTGTACTTCTCCTCAGTCTCTTCAGCTGATCTTCGTTGGCAGGGATTCCTCTTGATCAGGAAGTAGTCTAACTTTCAGGGGTTTCAGCTCTAGTATTTATACCCCAAAAGTCTTTGTTCTCTATGTGTGAGGGGTCCTTTTCCCAGTTCAAACCAGTTCTGGGGGCATTCTGCCAGTGCACATCTTCTTCCTTTGTGAGTGTGGGCCAGGGCCATCAGACACACCGCAGGAGGTGGAGCCAGCATTGTGGAAGGCAGGCACAGCCCTATTCAGGCCCAGGTGCTACTCCTCCCACCACTCCAAATGCAGATAGGTCTATTCAGCCTAGTGCTGACTCTCCCAGACTCCTGGAGCCACCCCAGCCCCTGTCACTCTCAAACCAGACAGTCAATCCACAAACAGGCAGAGGCACACAGAAAGGTTGAACAAGAAAATAGCTACTTTCTAAAAGTGCTATTTTCAAACACAGAATTTAAAAACCATCCTTCCTAAAAGATGTGTTATTAAATTCTGAGTTCAGGGATACCAGACTCCAATTTTCTATCTTGCTCCTATGGGAAGATATGCAGGTAAACATGTTACACAGTATTCCCCATTCTGTTCTATGGGCAAGATAGCCTTTCAATAGTGAAAAACGAAATTGGCAGTATTTTCACTATCAGGACATGTTACCCACACTAGTACATGTCTTACCTTTCCCATACACTGCACCCTGCCCAGGGGGGTACCGTGGGCCTACCATAGGGGTGTCCAATGTGTAAGAAAAGGGAAGGGTCAGGCCTGGCAAGTGGGTACACTGGCCAGGTCAACATGGCAGTTAACAAACTGCGCACAGGCACTGCAGTGGCAGGCCTGAGACATCATTTTAGGGCTACTCATGAGGGTGGCACAATCAGTGCTGCAGGCCCACTAGTAGCATTTGAATTACCAGCCCTGGCACACTCAGTGCACTTTACTAGGGACCTACTGGCAAAACAAATATACCAATCATGGATAACCAATCATAATAACAATTAACAGGGAGCACTTGCACTTTGGCACTGATCAGCAGTGGCAAAGTGTCCAAAGCATCTAAGCCAGCAAAAACGAATTCCAGCACAGTGTCAAAAATACAGGACAACAGGATGTGGGAGCACACCGCTGACCTCTCAGGCAAGGTTCGCCCCTGGCATTCTGGTAAATGCAGTCTCTTGTAGCTCGCTCCGATATTTTCGAGTGTTTCGCCAAGGTTGGCGCAGATAGTGCTGATCTCTAGACACGTGCTTCTGGTTTATTAACCGTCATCAGTAGAGAATACAGTCATGTATTTTGGGGTTTGCTGAGTAGGCTGCCAAACATTATATCAGGTCCGGTACCTCTCACTGGCGCGCAGGTGCTTCATCCACGAGCTCGTCAGCTCAATGACTCATGGGAGTACTTTAAATAGACAACAGGATGTGGGAGCACACCGCTGACCTCTCAGGCAAGGTTCGCCCCTGGCATTCTGGTAAATGCAGTCTCTTGTAGCTTGCTCCGATATTTTTGAGTGTTTCGCCAAGGTTGGCGCAGATAGTGCTGATCTCTAGACACGTGTTTCTGGTTTATTAACCATCATCAGTAGAGAATACAGTCTTGTATTTTGGGGTTTGCTGAGTAGGCTGCCAAACATTATATCAGGTCCGGTACCTCTCACTGGCGCGCAGGTGCTTCATCCACGAGCTCGTCAGCGCAATGACTCACGGGAGTACTTTAAATAGACAACAGGATGTGGGAGCACACCGCTGACCACTCAGGCAAGGTTCGCCCCTGGCATTCTGGTAAATGCAGTCTCTTGTAGCTCGCTCCGATATTTTCGAGTGTTTCGCCAAGGTTGGCGCAGATAGTGCTGATCTCTAGACACGTGTTTCTGGTTTATTAACCGTCATCAGTAGAGAATACAGTCTTGTATTTTGGGGTTTGCTGAGCAGGCTGCCAAACATTATATCAGATCCGGTACCTCTCACTGGCACGCAGGTGCTTCATCCACGAGCTCGTCAGCTCAATGACTCACGGGAGTACTTTAAATAGACAACAGGATGTGGGAGCACACCGCTGACCTCTCAGGCAAGGTTCGCCCCTGGCATTCTGGTAAATGCAGTCTCTTGTAGCTCGCTCCTATATTTTCGAGTGTTTCGCCAAGGTTGGCGCAGATAGTGCTGATCTCTAGACACGTGTTTCTGGTTTATTAACCGTCATCAGTAGAGAATACAGTCTTGTATTTTGGGGTTTGCTGAGTAGGCTGCCAAACATTATATCAGGTCAGCGGTGTGCTCCCACTTCCTGTTGTCTCAAAAATACAGGAGGTAGAGGCAAAAAGTCAGGGGAAACCACACCAAGGATGCCAAGTCTAACATATGCATACAAATAATTTTGAATATTTACTCACCGTCCTGCATTTGAATCCGAAGAATTTAATGGATGTAGACATGCAGACTCTACAAAGAGAAACAAATTACTGTTAATGGATATTGACATGTGCAATGAGCAAAAGAAGGAAATGACTGTTAAAGGACATTTTTTCTGCTAAATTCTATGATTTACAGTGAAAGATTATTAGTTGTTTTTTTAGGACTTTTTTGCTTTTTTGAGCAACTTCTGAGAACATTCTCAATCTCAGAAGTTTTTATGGATTATTATTTGGGAGACTCTGAAGGAATTAAGTAATTCCGGTTTCTGTCACTCCCTTAAAGGTGCCCTCATTTATACATCTAGATATTACTGGGCAATACGGGGGTTAAAAGAATAGAATTATATGGCATTCATATTAATTTAGTATCCTGTACTACTTTTCCTTAGGATTACACTACATTTATTGGGTTCCTGCCACTAAATACAAGTGGGAAAGTGGGAGGTTTTAGATAAGATACACACACTCCCAGTTGTTATTCTGAGTTACTCATGTTTTAAAGGTGAGGCTCTAGAGTCTGTTATATTTTGTTTCTGGACACATAAAGAATCTAGAACCAGGGGTGGCTCCTCCATTAAGGCAGAGGAGCGTCGCCCCACTAAAAAAATTCCCCAGAGATAAATAAATAAAATGGTAATAAATTACCATTTTATTTTTCAAACTACCACCCGAGCCGAGCGTCAGGACAGGGAAGCAGGGCTAGGCTGGGCACTTAGGTTTAAAGTGCGCATATCTTTTTGGCTGGCCGTCTTGTGACGGCCAGTCAGTCATGGGCAATTTTAACCTCTCTAACTCAGCTGTCTTAGACAGCTGGGTTAGAGACAGCTTAGGGCTCCAGTGCCCTCGAGAGCGGTGAGAGAGGCCACTCCCTCCAATGCTGGTGCTGCTCTCATGCATGAGAGCAGCGCCAGGATTGGTTACTGCAGTTTCGTGAAGCCTGCCTGCAGAAGATCCGAGCGAGGTGGAGGACGTCGCGCATAGAAGGTAAGTGGGATTAATTTTTCTTAACTTGTTTTACTTTTATTTTTGTCCCCCCCTGCCCCACTACCCTCCTTACAGGCCAGCTGCCACTGTCTAGAACACTGAAGGAATGTCCAAGTGTCATGGACTGACGTAGTTACCTTGAAGGGACCATGTAGCGCCATCTTTGTGTTTTGTCAACTTCCCCTTTCCCCTGGGTACTGTTGTCACTTGGAGGGTTTTTTACGATCCTCTGGTGGTTGCAGGACTCTAGGTAGAAATCATGTCTTGCTCCTACACGATTGCACAGCCTGATTCTGCACTAGTTGTGCTCAGACGTTATGGGAACTGATGTGATCAATAAAGAGTGAACTTGATCGATATAAAGTCAGTGTAGGATTTATGTGTTGCCCAATGGATGATGACAAGTGTAGGAATTATGTGTTGCCCAATGGATGATGACAAGTGCCTTAAATACAATACATTCTTAGATGGGAAGCCATTTTGAAGAGCGTAACAATGAGGAGCTATGATTTTTTTTTTGTTCCAGTAATATATCTTGCTGACAATGTTTTGACCATCTGTGATGAGGTCAGACGAAGGCAAACACTATAGGAATCATTCAAAGTTAGGTCTCCAGCCATCACACAGGTGTTGTGGTGGAGGCAGCACCCTTACCACTCCAGCATTCATTGGGCTACCTAATTTAAAGTTTCCCACTATGCCGACTGACATTATTTTCCCTGACTAATGTCCAACCATGTTTGTGGGAACCCTTTTATGGTATAAAAAAGTCCAGTGCTAGCAGGTTTGCCATCCCATGCCTCCAAAGCAGAAGTACATCTTCAGTACAGAGAGATTCATGGCATCTCATGTGCTAGACGGTATCTCCCAGTTTGTGGGGGTAATTGTAGGAGGTTTTCTGTCAGGTTCCACTATGGTAACATGGTGGGGCAGGAGAGGAAGGATGATGGTAGGAATTGGGAACCACTTAATTGGCATTTCCACTGATGTTGCCTCCACTATAAGAGTGTTTCTGGGGTACAGCCAGGAGCAGCACCAGAACTAGCAAAAGTTATCTGCAGTGTAAATGAAACAGGGAAACGTACAGGTAGGGCAGATGTGACATTTGGAGCATGTCCTGCTATTGGACATTTGCAGTTTTAAAATATTGTTCAGGCAGCATTTTGAGAACATACTAACTTGGCAACATCTTGCTTTCAGATTCACATTAAAATAAACTAATTCATGTTTCTTGATCATTTAAGTTAATAGTGGCTGTGAAGTGAGTAAATTGTAAAGGCTGCAATTCTACTTGCATTATTGTATAATGTTTCCAAAAGAAAAATGTGCTTTGCGCGCATTTTCTTCCATCTTAATGCTATAAATCATTATAAAATCAAGTAACAATTTGCTGAAATGACCACTGCAGCTGCATGAAAACCAAGGGACATGAGAATAATAGCTTTCTTTTTGGGAATGGCAAGCACGAGCCAGATCATGTTTTCCATCTCTAACACTCATCAAGTAAAGAACAATTTGATGAATTCCATTCCCCTGAGGAATGTTGCTTTTCCTTGCATTCCAAGAGTTGTCACAAAGGGTAAGGGTCTCCATCCCTTGCTTGTTTGCCTCATGTTCTGAATTGGAACTCTTCTTTTTTGTAATATGGCAGTAACTATATCCAATAAACTTACTTCTCATGCACAGGATCAGTTTTCAGTTGTTTGAGCAACATAGAACATTTGGAGATTCCAAAAGGCAAAGGTGTGCCATAACATGAGCAATGGCACAATGCAAGACTAATATATAACTGCTCACTGTCATGCTATAATATGTATGCTCTTGCAATACATTCATAAAGTACGCTTATTTATTTTCTTATTTGATGCTCATTCTGATGCCAGAGGATAAATGTGATAAGAGAATTTGTAAAACTTCATGCTTTAAGTAATCTGTTTCCAAGTAAGTAGTGATATCAGAGTATCACCTTCGCTTTGTGTCATGCTCTGTAGAGTGAGGCCTCCACCTACACGCCTACCTCGGCTAGAGCCTGGTTTTGTTGAAGCTTCACTGAGGGTTTTCTCCTCTCCTCTTCACAAGCTCACCAGGGGAGGAGGGTGCCTTGTCATTAGTAGCAACAGTTCCCCCTGTGACAGCAGGCAGGCTATGTATGGTGGTGTGCCCTATCCACATTTTGCTGTTGATGGGCCTGGTTGAGGTATGTATCTTCTAGGATGTTTCCATCTTGCGGTCTTCTTGCACTGTCAGATAGCCCTCAACCACCACTACCTACCTGACACCTTCACCCGAGGCAGAATGATTGTAAGCCTATATAAATAGAGAGGGGTTATCATCACAGAACCTCTCCTGCTCCCAGGCATTTTAAGACCAGGCCTGAAAGCAGAAATATTATTATTCTGGATATAATTCTGGAATTTGTATTACCGCGTTTCCCTAATCCCAATAGCATAACCACCAGTCCTAGAATGTACACAGGACTGGATGAACTACTCATGCCAGACTAGGAGCAACATACAACTCTCAGTGAGAGTACACAGAGCCACTTATTATATAGAATAATATACCCCCAAATATACATTAAAAAAGATACTACAATTCACCTTGGAGCTCTGTAACCTCATCAAGACACTTTACTTGGGACCTTGTTACTCTATATTATTATTTAACCCCTCATTGATTTGCAGTATCCTTATGACACACATAGGGTACACGTTTCTATATAATTGCTTGTGTGTACACTGCCAAAAGAGTTCTTAGCTTGTCTCTGGTCAGATTTTGCCTGCTGAATTACTGTTGATATTCTATTTTACCACTTTCAAACCTGCCTTGAAGTGCCAGAACAATGAAATTGGACGGTGGCCTCAGCTATCTTTTTCCTGTATTACTGTACCATTTATACTCCTAATGCTCCATAATGTAAGTATGTTGATGATTTGCTTTTCAGTAGTCTGTCTGTTCTTAAAGGCGTAACTATATCTAGTCTATTTCTTGATCCATTTCGCTAATCACCATGCACCTTACCTGACATACGAATATGTGAATATCATTCAAACTACTTATGTCTTTACATAGAGTGGCCCTGTTGCTAGCTACAGCATTGCTTGCTGATATGCTCACACCTTGTTCAATAAATACATGAAAAAATAGTATGAACATGACCTAAGGGAGGTAGAACATTCTACAATTAAATGACCAAGGGCCTGTTTAAAGACTGGCAGACAGGCTACTCCACCACAAACGCAAGGAGTACCTAGTTCACCAAACCCTCAGTCCTTCTGCTTCATTTAGAGATGGGCATGCTTTAAGTTTTCCATAGATGGAGCCCCGTTGGCTCTGTCGATGAAAAGCTTCCTCCTACGGCCCTTTGGAGTATGGCCATCTGAGGAAGGACATTACACCACCTGCCCTTTTTAATATCATTTTATTCTGTCTGTTACTCCCAGGAAATATGTGGTCAGTTGGCAAGCTGCAGTAGGGCCAGCTCAGGCAGAGTTCTGTAAGGTTAAGAAAGAATGCCCCACTCAAGAAGTCCTTTGGCAAGAGGTTGCGACACAGAAAAATGGAGATACTTCTCAAAGTCACCTGTTATGTTAGGAGGATGGCATCCTTTATAGTGAGGCTAAGGTTTCCAGCTGGGTCAGCCAGAGTGCTGATGGTCTTCCAGGCCTTCCTGATGGAGTTGGCTCATGACATCCATTTGTCAGGACACCAGCGGAAGACCATAACCTGTGACAAGTGGATCAACTACTTGTCCTGACACCAAGTGAGGCAGAAAGTAGCTTTCTTCTGCTGTTCTTTCATGACTTGTCAAAGCCAATGGCAAATCAGGTGGACTATGCAAGTCTCCCTCCCTGATAGGGCACACTTTGTAATGGCAAGAGTGGATATTGTTTTGCCCCTGGACCTTAAAATAGCCTCTGTGAACAAGTTTGTCCTGGTGGAGGTAGACCATGCCAACCAGTATCCTAAGCCTATAACTATGAGGTCGGTAACTGCACACTTGGTGGGCAAGGGCCTGATGGATATTTCTGTATGAGTAGGGCTCTGCTCTATACAAAAGTTGTTTCAGACAAGGGAATAAGGAAAACTTAATGTCTGCATGAATTAAGTCCTTGTGTGTTGAGTATGGGGTTATTCACAATTTCTCCATACCTTATCACTCCCAACTTGTGAAGAGATTCAACAAGACCCTGAAAGGGACAATGATAGGCCTAAAAGAACTCTTCAGGCATAGGTGGGACGCCTTGCTATCATGACTGCTGTTTGCCTACAGGAATGTCGCCAAAAAGGAGTGGGCTTCAACCACTATGACCTTATGTTTGATTACTCTGTCAGTGACGCCTCAGTCTTGCGAAAGATGGGTGGGAGAAACCTCCCAAAAACCTGTCCAAGATATGGTGATCTTGAGATCCACAATGTTCCATTGCTTGAAAGAAGCAGACTAGAACTTGAGGGCTAATCAGAAAAAGATTACGCAGTGTTACAGGAGTTTACTCTAGTAGAATACCATCCAGGCTAAAACGTTTTTGTCATGGAACTGGTCGACCCCCAGGCACTCCAAATCAGATAGACTTGGCCTTACGTGGTGAATAAAAAGTAAAGTGATGTGACTTATCTGGCTGATCTTGAGATCCCTGGGAACTCTTCAAGGGTTCTGATGGTAGACCAAGGGCAGAGAGAAAGCCCATCACAGATCTGCTGTCACAAGATGAGAGCGATGGCTCAGTGGTAGGACTAGTTGTCTCTTCCACTCTGAGTAACAGCAGAGAGACTTTCTCTTCTAATGGCACAGTTTACTTCACTGTTCTCACTGACAGCTGGACTCACCCTGGTGATAGCATGCCTATCAAGAATAAAATCTACAGTCCATCAGACAAGATGAGGGCTAGCATCAAAGGAGAAATATCCAACATGTTGGAACCCTCCAGCAGTCCGTGGTCTAGTCCCATGGTTCTGGTACCCAAGGCTGTGGATCTCTATCGGTTGCAGGGTATTCAATGTAGTCACCAAGACTGATTCACACCCAATACCTAGAGATGATTAACTCATTGTCAGGTTAAGGGCTGTCAAGTTTCTGAGTACCTTTGATTTGATTTCAGGGTATTGGTAGACTCCCCTAATAGAGGGTGTCAATTATAGTTCAGTATTCCTCACTTAGCAAGGGTAATTCACTTCAAAGTCACACCCTCTGGTTTGAAGAATGATGCCCCTGCCACCTTCCAAGGGATGGTCAGCCTAGGGCTGGAGGAATTCAATGGCACTTACCTAGATGATAGTGCTCTCTTCTGCTCAAACTGGGAAGACCATATGACCCAATAGAAGAACGTGCTTCAGGCTCTTTAATAGACAGGCTTGAATATTAGGTTTCAGGCAGATCAGGGCTCTGTGGTGTATCTGTGCCCCAGCTCGCTGGGGACAAGTGCATACTCTCTAGCCCAAGATCCTGGGAGTCCTTTGGCATCTAGACTCGGGTGAGAGCCTTCCTTAGCTTAATTTGGTATTATCACATATATGTTAAGGGCGAGGGGAGCATTGTTGCACCTCTCACAGCGCTGGTCTCAAAGAAACAGCCCAAAATGGCCATCTAGACAGAGGAGTGTTATAAGGCCTTGGCATCCTGAAGGAGGAACTGTGTATTGCTTCAGTCCTCATGAAACCCAATTTCATCAAAGATTCTGTCAGGCAGACACATCCTTCAGGGCAAGGCATAAGGGCAGTGCTTTTTCAGGTAAATGATGAAGGACAGAACCAATGCATAGCACTCATCAGCATTTTTCTACTACCCAGGGAACAGAGGTGAAGTGACTTACATTGATAGACCTTTGTGGTGGTCTAGTCTCTGAGGAACCTGAGACAGTACATGTTTGGGTTTCATTTCAGAGTTCAGACAGACCACAAACTACTTAAGTGGCTGATACAGTTTCAGGGGCAACCCTAAACTGTAAAGGTGGTTTTTCTCCCTCCAGGGTATGGACTTTAAGATGGTACACAAATCTGAGGCTGATCATGCCAATGATGATGTTTTTTTTAGTGGTGGGTATAACTTGCATAATTTTGTGTATCACAATTATGCGAAGTAACTGCAAACGTTTGTGCAATTATGCAAAAGGCATTTTGCACTAAAACAATAACCTGAACTGTCTGTTTCTGTAAAATTTCAACTCATAAATGTCATTTCAAGTTGATTTCCAGCTGCTTGCATTCAAAACACTATATCTCATGTTCTGATGTGTAGCTGTCCACTGAGAAAATACCTGAAAGGTCTACTCGGGAAACAAAATGTACTTGAAATGTTTGTTGACTGCTCATGTTAAAGAAACTGCTGCTCACGTTCAAAACACTACCATGTGCATTCAGATTCATAGTTTCGCATTCAAAATTTACCCAAACGGTATGCTTGGATAAAAAATAAATCTACCTGAAATGTGGCTCGTGTCAAAGTATTTATCAAATGGTACATCTCGCATTTATAATTCTCACTGAAATTTCACAGTATGGCATAATGGCGCCATCTTGGTAATTTTGCGTAAATTTCATCATGCGAATTGTATCAATTACTCTAGCATAATTAACATTTCATGCAGGCCTAGTCTTTTTAGATTCTTCCACCTTAGCAATGAGAACTTCCAAGTGGATGGTTAGGTATCCCTGTTTTCTGCTGGAAGGAGTCAGTGTAAGGAAAGACATCATTTGAGTTGTGGTCCTCCCATTTTATTGTGGCTGATTTTTCTAGGTTTAGAACTCTGTGTGTTTTACCACTGATAATCAGAAGTAAATGTTTTGTACTTCCTCTCTAAAATAAATGCTGTGCATTTGGAACTCCTTGTCTGGCCATTTTAACTTCCCTATAAGTTCATTGTGGATGCACCTAAAATGCACCAACGGAATGGGAGATTAAATATCACATGTGCTGCGGTGTGCATTTATTTAACCTACATATATAATACAACAGGTTGGGCTAACTTCTAACCACTTAGCATAAATAAGTTATCTGTATAAGAACAGTAACTGTTGGCAGAGCAAAGGTTAGGGTTAGCACTACCTCTTTTGACTGGGTGATGCCGGGAAGGGTTTTTCCTATTAATTCCCAGAACCCTCCTAGATAGTCAGGCTTCAACCATAGTGGGAGACAGAACCAGTTTGGATACTTGCAGGTGGGAAGAGGGCTCATCTAAGTAGGAGAGAAACTAAGTAGATGAAGACTGGCCTGTCCCATTGTAAGTAAGTAATATGTTTATTGTTTAGTTAAATAAAACCTTAACAATTTTAGCAAAAATCACATAAAATATCTTCATAATTTTTTTTTGGGGATAACCAACTTTATTGATTTTTGTAGGAGACATTTATGAGAAGACAAGAGACCAACAGCAAGTTCAGAATTCAGCGCACATGAGAAACACAGTGTCCGATCGGAATTATACATGATCAAGATGAACAAGAAAAACCAGCATAGCACCCACCACACCTCGCAAGTGACCAAAGAGAGCACTAATCTTCTATATCTTCATAATTTTAAAACAAGATTTCACATTTTAGGCTATACACCTTTAAACCTTATGGTCACTAATGTTCATATGCATCCAATAATGTTCATGATCTTAGGTAATAAAATCCAATAGCGTCATAAGCAGGAGTCTGACTGATCTAGCCCTTGCATTATAGCAGCTCTCCATGTCCTTATTCCTCTAATTTTTTTTTGTTTAATATCTTTATTGGTATTTTTCAGATTTTATCATAACTGACATCATTATTGTAAATAACATTATCAATCGTACATCATAAGGATATGGCATCCATATGGCTTACATTAATGTAGCGGACAATAACATTGAGATGGTGTTACCATAGCAATCCTGTCTACGGATGCACACATTATGTCGGGCCTTCATAGATAAGTCCTGGTGTGTTATTGCATGCACATGTTGCCACATCATAGTTACTGTGTTTGGTGCAGGGCTATATACAGCTTAATTGAGACAAAACTCTGTCTGAGTCGATATCACAATACTTGAGATACAGGCTACATCAGCTCAGAGGAGGAGCTTATCAATCTAATTTAAACAATATTATAAACACAATAGTGTAGAATGACAGTGCACGATAGGTATTGACGCGCAATCACCAATAAGATCTGTTTTTCCAACAAACATATAATCAAAATATAACCAACTAACATTATAAACTGCCATCTAAACTACGCAAGCCGAGCCGCTATTGCATATCTGAGCACCTCTACTTATTATCTGCACATCTATGCCGTGTGTCTCACCTTGTCAGGGGCCAGCATACAGCGTGTGTCTGTGGGTGGCGAGGAATCCATCAATGGGGGTACTCCCCCTCCCAGCGGCACATGGGGTTTTAATGATCCCAGATGTGGCATCGGGGAGTTCTTGAGCATGTGATTGTCTATATGGCTGGGCACAGATTACGATCGCTAGATACTATCGTGACTGCTGTAACTAAGTGTGTTGCTCGTCTGCTGCACTCGTCGCTTCACCACTTTGAAGAGCCACTAGTATGACATCCCAACTTTGTGCTATTGGATATTTGTGGAGTCCCACCGTCTCCTCCCTGTGTAGTGCCGTACTCTCTGCCTGCGCCCATACTATAAGCGAACGCCTCCAACCTACTATCTCTGGCGGGTCTGCATGCTTCCACCGTTTCGTAATTAATCTTTTCGCTGTGATTAAACCTAGGTCTCTGAATCTCGAGATGGTGCTATTTTTTTGGGGTCTAGCAAAGAGTCCCAGTATACAAGTCTCCCATGTCGTTGGGAAAGGCGTGCCTGTACACGCAGCCAGCGTCGTGGCCACTGCCTGCCAATACTGCTGTAGGTGTGTGCATGTCCAGAGCATATGTAACAAATCTGCATCTAATTGTTGGCAGCGTGGGCATGTAGAGGTGGTAATGTGGAAATACCTATTTATTTTATCTGGTGAGAGATATGCCCTCTGCACGATGTAAGTCTGTATGAGTTGAAACCTAGAGTTCCTTGGTATGCGTCGTGAACTCGCCAGTACAGCATCCCATTCTCTGTCCGTCCATGGCCGACCTCTATCAGCCTCCCAACTATTTCGGAGTCGTGACATTGGCTTGAGTGTATGGGTAAGGAGCGCCTCCACCAACCAGTGCACTATGTGGGAGCCCGCCCCTACAACATGTAGGTATTGAAGGAGCAGGTGCGTCGGCGGTTCCGCCGTCAGGTCTCCCCAGGCATCCGATAGGGCTTTCAGCAGGGAGGCATGTAGAAGGAATTGGCCCATTGGTATCTCAGTAGTTGCAGCCAGCGTCGCAAAGGGCACGAGCACACCGTCGCTATAGAGATCTCCTAGTGAGTCCACTCCCGCCGCGTGCCAGGGCGCCAGGGCTATTTCTGATGTTTCCAATCTGCCTCGTGGCGTGCCGAGCAGCGGCAAGGTCGGGGCATATGGGAGGGTCTCGCGCGTTAGATATAAACTCCTCTTATAACAACGCAATGCTAAACCCAGATGTATTTGTTTTGGCCGTGGGGGTTTCGCGAAAGGGTGAAACAAATAGCAGATCTGAGAGCGGGTCCGGGGTTGTGTCATGGTTGCCGTATCTTCCAGGTGTTGACCATCAAGCCACTTCGCCACCCATTGGAGCTGCGCAGCTAAGTAGTACAATTCCATGTTCGGGACTGCTAGCCCGCCTCGATCGGTGGGAGCATATAGCTTCCATAGGGCCACTCGCGGTCTCCCATTGTTCCAAATGAAATCTCGGAACAACCGTTCTAGCTCCCGAAAGAGCCTAGGTGGGACATAGAGTGGGAGATTAGAAAAATAATACAGCAGCTTGGGTAGTGCAATCATTTTCACCAGAGCGATACGGCTCATAACATTTAGGGGAAGCGTCTTCCAGAACCGCATTTGGGCGCGGAGCGCCGAGATTGCTCTCGTCAAGTTACCCTCCAGTAGGTCGTCGGGCGACCGATATATATATAGTCCGAGATATCTAAATGTGGTGGGATACCATGTGAGAGCTGAATCATTTATGACCACGGCTTCCTCCGCTACGGTAGCACCGAAGGGGTATATCCCCGACTTGGCCCAGTTAACCCGGAGTCCGGATATTTCCTCAAAGTTTCTGAGTATATCTGCAATGGACGACGGGATCGCAGTAACATCCCGAAGGTATAATAGCAGGTCATCTGCATATAAAGAAACGGCGTGCAGCCCATCCCCCAACTGTATGCCCCAATCTTTCCCATCCCTCCGGAGCATCATCGCCAGCGGCTCCATCGCTAGGGAAAACAGCAACGGGGACAGGGGACATCCTTGACGCGTCCCTCGTCTCACCCGTATTGGATCCGAAATCAGCCTACCGGTGCGGACTCTAACTGTGGGTCGCTGATACAATAGGCGAACCATGCTTAAAAAGACGTCTCCCAATTCAAATTTGCCCAGGACTGCCACTAGATAAGGCCACTCTAGAGAGTCAAAGGCCTTCTCCAGATCGAGAACCAAGCATCCCGATCTAGGCCATCTATGTGTTGCATAGTGCTGTAGTTTAAAAAATCGACGGATGTTCAGAGAGGTGCACCGGTCCGGGACAAAGCCGTTTTGGTCAGGGTGTACCAATGTTTTCACGGCGGGAGAAAGACGTCTGGCCAGCAGCGATGCAAAAATGTTGTAGTCAGTATTGAGGAGTGCTAGTGGGCGATAGGAGCCCAGGAGGTCGGGGCTTCTATCAGGCTTAAGGAGGAGACCAGTAGGGCTTCATTTTGTGTATTTGGGAGGGCAGAATCATCTAGCGCAGTTTCATACACTATCAACAACTGCGGTATCAGAATGTGAGCATATGCTTTGTAAAATTCGGTC
The DNA here is from genome assembly GCA_963921515.1 of Calotriton arnoldi. Lineage (NCBI taxonomy): Eukaryota > Metazoa > Chordata > Amphibia > Caudata > Salamandridae > Calotriton > Calotriton arnoldi. The sequence goes on along the minus strand of CAWUFW010003731.1, from coordinate 451,503 downwards.
GGGAGACCGTCAGGTCCGGGCGACTTCCCGTTTGACAGCGAAAAAATACTATCACGGAGTTCCTCTGAGTGCAGAGAGGCATTGAGAACCTCGCACTGAGTGACTAGTGGCTTCGGTAGGTCTAGAACTTCCAGGTAAGTCTGTAGCTCTAGAGGGGTGACCTGCACGCATGGTTGGTATAAACCCTGATAATGCAAGATGAACGCTTCGTGTATGCCACGTTGCGTATATGCAGCACTTCCGTTTGCTGTTCGTATCGATATGATCGGCGCAGAGGAGTCATTTTGGCGAATAAGCCATGCAAGCAATTTGCCAGCCTTATCACCCAGTTGGTGCGTTCGTGCCGAGTGGGCAGCGTAGTTCAGGCATTTCAACCGCTCCAGTAGCAGCGCATGTTTTGCCCTGTGGGTATCCAGCTGTTCCCGGGCTCCATCTGTAGCAGTTTGTTCACTAGCGGCCAATCGCCCCTCCAACGCAGTAAGTTCCCTCTCTAGTTGCTTACGCATACCTGATTGTGTTCCCAGGCAGTGTCCTCTGACGACCACCTTAAAGGCGTCCCACTCCGCTAGCGGCGAAGTGGCCGTGCCCACGTTTTCCTCAAAATATTGTGCCACTGTGGTGGCCAGTGTATCACGGAAGGATGCATCTAATAAGACGTCTGGTTGAAGGCGCCACACAGGGATTGGCGGCGTCTCAACCTCCCAGCACAGCTCAATCAAATGTGGGTTATGATCGGAGTGTGTGCGCCCTAGGTATGAGGTGTCGGTTATACATGGGAGGAGGTCATTCGATATCATGAAACGGTCTAAACGGACATGTAGTTTGTGCGCCCCAGAATAGTAGGAGTATACTCTGTCCAGTGGGTATCTGAACCGCCACACATCGGTAAAGTGCCAGTGCTCTGCCCAGTGCGTCAAGGCTTTCGCAGCTGCATGGGTTGCCGTTCCCGGCAAGGGGGAAAGGAACGATCCAAGGAGACATCCAACACACAATTATAGTCCCCTCCCAAGATCTTGGGTACGTCGTGCCACGCGGAGAGCTTTTGCGATATCTGGTCTAAGAACACAGCCTGCTCAGTATTAGGTGCGTATATTGAGGCCAGCACCACTGGCTTACCATCTAACGATCCTCGAACCATGACATATCTGCCCTCCCCATCTACCATTGTGTCTGTCACCCGAAACGGAGTACCGGGTCTCACCCAGATTAACGCCCCACGTGCATAAGCAGAGTAACCAGTTGCGTACAGTTGCCCCCTCCACCGTCTGTGAAGACGAGCGATCTCAGCATGGGGCAGATGTGTCTCCTGAAGGAGTGCAATTTGTATGTGATGCCTCCTTAAATAGGAATATATGAGGTAGCGGCGCTCTGGGCTATGGATCCCCCTCACGTTCCATGTCGCTATCTTAACAGGTGCCATATGTTATGTGTCAAAGGTGCCGGTATCGCCCTCCATCCCAAGGACGGGGGGGCTGTTAGTGGATAAAATAGACACACACGCATGCATATTGTCATAGGGGGATTAACGTTCCAGCGATCTCATCTTCGTGTAAGAGTGATGGCATAAAAAACAAAAAAACAACTGATACTTAAAAATACCATGAGAGCAATTCTACAACTGGTAGTTGCCCAAACTGTCAATACAACAACACACCACTAACGTCTGGGGAGACTATAGCACACAGCAATAGGAGGGTGTACAGTGGTTAATTACAAATGGTGAAATGAATCGTCCCCGACCGTGAGATCCAGTTCTGGCTAGTCACAGATAGGAGCAGGGCAGTTATTCGTTAAACATACATAATATTCCCATGTAGGGGGAGACCAGTATAAGGAGCTAAATGGGGGCCCAAACCATCCACAGATCAATTTTTCCTTCATCTACTTCATACTAACAATACAGTGTGTCCGCAGGGAATTCAAGTTCTTATACTTGCGTGTCCGAGAGGATCTAGTATCAGGTGCCCAACGAAGAGGGGAAAAAACTCAAGACTGCAAACAAATGAAATCTAAGTGATATCATCCGATGTCTGCGGAGTAACGTGCGGTGGCACACACGAGTCCTGGGACACAGGGATATTGTCCGACAAGTCGTCCTCGCTGGGCGGCCCCTGCGTGTCAGAGTCCGAGTTGGCATCGTCGGCCGGCGAGCCACTAATATTCACCACGGCCTGCACCGCTTCCAATTGTCCACTTAATACCAATTCAGGTGAGGGACCACTAGCCTGCGAGGTCGGGGGCAACAGCTTCCGTTGTCTTCTGCGGCGTCGTCTCAGAGGGACGTCTGTCCTCGTCTCCCTCCGCCCTGGCTGTGATGAGCCACGAGTGTCCAGCCATTCCTCCACACTCTCTGGGGTAGTGAAGAAGTGTGTTTTGCCATTTGCGATAACTCTCAGCTTCGCAGGGAATAACAGCGAGTATTTTAGGTCACTCTGTCGCAGTCGCCTCTTCACCGCAAGGTAGGAGTGCCGCTGTCTCTGTACTTGAAGGGTATAGTCCGGGAAAATCATCACTTTATGGTTTTCCACCTGTATGTCGTGTAATTTCCAGGTTTCCTGGAGCACAGCGTCTCTATCCCTGTAGTTTAACAGCCGGATTAGCAGAGGCCTCGGGTTTGACCCCGGGGGCGGGGGCCTAGTTGGCACCCTGTGCGCCCTCTCGACAACAAAGTGCGGGGACAAGGCCTCCCCTGGGAGCAGCGTACGGAGCCAGTCCTCTGCATAATGTACCGCACTTCTTCCCTCAATTCCCTCCGGAAGGCCCACTACACGTAGGTTGTTGCGTCGGGCCCTACCTTCCGCATCTTCCGCTCTGTCTTCTAGAAATTCCACTCTATTCAGCAGGTCTTGGATATGCGTCTCAGCCAAGGACATCCGCGGCGGGATCTCTGCAACTGTCCCCTCTGTCGCCGTGGTGCGGTCCGCAAGCTTTCGGTGGTCAGCGTGTAGTAGTGTGAGATCCAACGCCACTTTGTCTATTTTGCCTTCCAGGGAGGTGCGTATTTGGTTCATTGTCTCTCCCAATTTCTCCACTGCCGCCAGTACTGCATCCAACTTGTGCGACATGGGATCCATTACGTCTGAGGACGCCATCTTGTCCGCCTGCGCTCGCGTTTGAGGATGGGGGGCCGCCGCTCCTCCGGTGCCAGTCTTTGCACGGCTTCCTCGCGACATGGGGCGTCAGGTAGCAAGGATCGGGCCCGCCGCCACTGCTCTGCAGACAGCCCCGAGAGTACTATCGGGCTCAGCACAAACCAGGCCGGGCGGGCGCAGCACACCCGTCTGTTTCCCCCCCAAATCACAGCCCAGCAGACGCCGGGGCAGTCGGTCCAGACTCTCAGGCTCCCAGCGCGACTGCACAGATTCAAGAAGCCAGGCACGATTAGCGTGACGCTCCCTGGAGTTTCGTCTTCCTCCGGGTCATATCCCACCGGCCAACAGGCACCAGGGCACAGCGCGCAGCTCACAGGGGAGTGCCGGGAGTGTGGATGCACAGGTCCGCCCGAGTAGAGCGAGCCCCGACGGTCACAGCCCAGCGCTCCGTATATCCACCCCACAGCGGGCCAGGTCATTTAAGTAGGGCATCATAGATGGCGGGTCACAGACCAGGCCCCAGCCGCATGTAGCAGAGTCACTCCAAAAGCAGGCCCCGACCTGCGCTACACTCCGCGCGCAGCACCTCCACATCAGCTCCTGTCCGGGTAAGTCTCCGCTGTGGGCTCTGTGATCTCCCGCCTAGGGCCGCCTCCGCAGACCGTCTGGGCGCTCGCGCGGGCCGGCAGGGCCGCACTCCAAAAGTGCCCGCCACCCCGCGGGCAGCGGTATAGCTGCTCAGCCGCCCGCCTCGTTCTCTGTGAAGGTGCGTCGGCGTGTACAGCCGCGCCGGTCCCCCAACCTCCGCGTCCGATCAGCCAGGGCCAGTGCAGTCCGCCTCTGGGTTACCTGCCAAGCAGGCAGAGATATCACTTCCCGCTGGTGAATGAGGCCGGATGGGCGGGGCCAGTCCCCGGCCTCGCGCTCTGCAATGCTCCCGGCGTCCTGGAGCCTCCGGCGGCCAAGGTGCCTGGGGGAGCGGCCGCCACCGTAGCTCAAAAGTGGTGATGTTTCGCCCCCAAGTCGGGGCTCCAAGCTCACCTCCTGGGTGTTGCCAGCGACTCGCTGCCTCCGTTTCTCGTGTACAGCCGGAGAATTATAGCCAGGAGTAGGAGCCACGGACGGAGCTCTACCGCAGCACATCCGACTCCATTGCTGGCCAAGCCACGCCCCATGTCCTTATTCCTCTAATGATAAGGGCTTCTGTTAATAAAGTGACTCGTGCTGTATGAAGTTTGGGGCATATGCAGATTAAATAGATTGAGGTCCTCTTTTTAACAGTCACAAAGTCGTTATACTATAGGCCTTTTATATACCCAGCTCAGCTGGTCCGCAATTGACAGTAGTTTTCCAAAGTGAAGGGCCATCAGTTGTCTTTTTAGATGTGCCAAAAATGTGATATTGAAGTAAGGTGCTGGTGCGAGGATTTTATAATTTTTAATCACCATCCAGGCGTGTGATCTGTGGCTGAAGGTGTTATTGTCAAGTAGCGAGGAATGAGATTTTGCTCCCTTGTTTATGACTTGTTTAAAAGTTGAGAAAGGGAGATTGTTGTTCCGTAGCTCAGCAGTGCATATCATTGTTAACGTTTTATGGAGTTATTGATTGTATACTGATTTATTGTAATTTTCAAGTTCTGTCCATAGGGCCTGGTCCATTTTTGAATCTCAGGTTCCCTCATGGCATATTGCAACAGAGGCCCAGGGGTAATTTTACAGTAAGAGAAAGTGCTGCAAAAGGAAATGGGGGGACTGTGGCGAGTGGAAGAATTTCTCCAATCACTGTATAATGCACAGAATAAATTGGGCACCATAAATATCACCTTCTCAGAACATTCTTGGACCTGAGAAGACTCTACCTGAAGATGCTGCTGGGAAAAGATGCCTGACTCCTGCTGGAAAAAGAGGACTTGCCTGCTTTATTGACACAAGAAGCAAAAGTACTCCTGACCCTAAGAAGGCCCAACTGATCACAAAGGACTTGATCCTGCAGGAGTCCTGACTAGAGGGAGACCTGATTCCTAGACTTCTGCTGTGAAAATTGAGGGGCTGCAGGACTGACCAGAAGAAACTTAATCAACAGTTTGAGAAAAGTGGTACTCAATACTTTTTCCATCTGCAGATGACCCTGACAATGCACTTAAGTTAGCCAAGGTGGGCAAGATAACCATGTTCATCCAACTGTGAGTTTTATGCTGTACTGAAAACAGAGGCACCTTACTTTAAAAGTGTCTGGTCTTGTGGAGGCCTGCACTGCTTCCAGCCTAGCTCAGCAAGATTTTGACTTCCAAAAATAAATTCCTATGTTTAAAGGCAAAACTTTGGAACAGGAGGAGGGGGCAAATCTATTCAACTGCTGACTGATGCATCACCCTTAGTGGCCAAGAAATCGAATGCTGTCCAACTCTGAGCTTTTGGTGACAAAACTAGTGATTTCAGAGGAAGCTCAACTATGACACACCTAACTTCAAGGGACTCTTGCCTGCTACTCTTGCCTGGAACCTTTTCTGCTGGAACATTTTGACTTCGATTTCAGAGACTAAGGGAGTTTTTATAGAGTTTGGCTGGCTATACCCTGTTCTACAATGCCAAGAGTGGTATATAGTCTGCTGCCCTGGTGAACTACAGCCAGTCATATTTATAGTTCCCCACCTGCCTGGTGGATAGCTCTATGCCTTCACAGGAGCCGCCGGTATCTCGGCTCCTCCAAGATGTCTTCTGCACCAGCATCTCAGCTCTTCTCTTGGTAATGAGCTGCCAAGGCACTTTATTACATTTCATGTTTGTAGTGCTCAATTTAGCAGTGTAATAGCTTGCAACTGAGCTTGTCCATGTTGTAGGAGACTTAAATCTTCCTTCAGATTATCAAGGGCTGATGACACTATAATGTACAGAATGCACTTGTTTGCCATTGTTGATGGTTTTAAATGTGATCTGTATGATTTCTCTGTCAATTTCTAAAATTCTCTCAACAGCATCGTTTTCTGAATATGTTTGCATCTCATTAGAGATTGCATAGCCTTTTGTAAATATAAAGTGAACAGGTAAATCCTGTTTGATGTCTCTGAAATCACAATTTAAAATCCGAACTTATGGTGAAGTCGGATTTTAAAGTGCAATTCTGAAAATGCCCCTTTTAGAAAGTGGCATTTTACTACCATATCTATTTAGTATCCGCAGCCTGTCTCTGGGACACATGAGTGGGTGTAGCTGACAGATGGGCACTGTGTATTCCTCCTAGACATCCACACACAATGGGGAGCTTTGGTGTGACTGAGTGGAACATCACTGGCAGAATGGGAGGGAGGAGCTGGACCCAACTCCACTTACACTTGGATAGACTGTGTCTCCACACAAAGGGCTGCATGTCCCCTGTAGTTAGTCTGGAGCGAGGGCCAGGAAGGCAGGGCATCTGTGCAAGGTGAATAATTCCACCATGGTTGCTGGCATAAGTGTCAGCTCCTTCCTCCCATTCTGCCCAGGATGAGCCATCAGGATGCAGATGGGCACTCAGTCACACCTACCCTTCCTTTGTGTGTGGCTGTCTTGAGGAAATGCACAAGGTCCAGCTGTCACCCGCCACATACTTGTATTGGAGACAGGCTGAAGGCACACAGAGATTTAAGAGCAGAGAAATGTCATCTTTGTAAAAGTGGCATTTCTAAAATAATAATGTTAAATCCAACTTTGCCAGCAAAGAGGATTTATTATTACCATTCCAATAATATAAAACATGACAAATCTACTCCTTTTCAATCAGGAATTACAACTTAAAAGTGTAATAAGGAATTCCCAATGTTAACATATGAGAGGGGTAGGACACACAGTAGTGAAAAACAAATGTTGGTGTTTTTCACCACCACAACATGCAAATCATAAAGGTGCATGCCCTACCTTTCAGGTATACAGCACCATGCCACATGGGCTACCTAGGGCCTACCTTAAGGGTGATATATATGTTATTAAAGTGGAGTTTAAGGTTTGGCAAGGGATTTTAAATACTAAGTCAGGCTGGCAGTGCAAACTGCACACATATGCTTGCAGTGGCGTGCCTGAGACTTGTTTTAAAGGGCTACTTGTGTGGGTGGCACCATCAGTGCTGAAGGCCCACTAGTAGCTTATAGTTTACAGGCCCTGGGCACAGGCAGTGCACTCTACTAGGGACTTACAGATAAATTAAGTTACCAATTGTGGATAAGTCAATGAAGCCATGCTCAGGTGAGAAACACATGCACTTTAGCACTGCTTAGCAGTGGTAAAGTGCTCAGATTCCTAAGGCCAACAAAAAGAATACCACAAAATGTAGTGATAAGCAGTCAAAAACTTTATGGAAGATCACTCTAGGCTGTCAGGTCTAACAACGGGGAAGTATTAATTAAATTTACTTTTGTGTTTATCGAAGTGGAAATACACCTCAGAACAAGTCTCCCCCTCCCTTCTCTGGAATATCATTGACAATTGATAAAAAGCAAAGAGAACAGCATATATATGTGTATGTATATACATATTCACTGAAAAAACCACAGGTTTCAGGGACGTTATAGTTAGATGGGCATTTTACATGTACAAAACCAGAGAAATTCGGCCGTTATAGTTATTTGAGCTCACTATAACTCGCACCCCCGCAATGCACTGCTGATGACGTCACATATTGCATCACTCATGACATGGTCAGTGACATCACTGCTGACATCACTGATGACATCTCAAATGACATCATTGATGACATCATCCACTTAATAACTGATGCACCTCCTCACACCATAATATAACCTTTCATACACCCACTCTAAAATACCGACTACCATTCTCAAAACCATAGACACACCAATACCAGTTAGTATATACCCTCTCACTGATTCATAGGTCTACACACACATCGACTCACTCACCCATACAGTCACTCATACACGCAGTCACTCATGAATACAGCCTCTGATATATGCACTCATACACCCATACAGACACTCACACACCACTACTCATCCATAGAATTTCTCACACACCTAGTCAGTCACCCAAAGACTCAATTACACTGCCATTTACTCACCTATACAGTTATAGACACACCACCTCACTTATTCATACAGATATTAACACATTTTACTCTCTTATGCAATCACTGACACAAGCACACACTCATCCATACAGCCACTCTCACAATCACTCACTCTCACATATAGTCACTTATATACTCTAACACTCACATATAATGCCTTTCACATATGTAGTTACTCACACATATACCACTGAGACATTTATTCACTCACCAACACAGCCATACGCACACTCACTCATACAGCCCCTCGCAGATGCACTCATGAGCCCATACACCCAGTTAATCACCCACTCACACTTCCCTGTAGGGAGTCACACACACCCCCACCCACCAACACAGACACTCAGGCACCCATACAGGTACTCAGACAACCAATCATTAACCCATATCGACACTCATGTAGCTACACACCAACCCATGCAACCACTTAACACCAACTGACAGACTGATACAGATATTCACACAGATTAGTCATTCACCCATGCATACACTAAGACACGTTTAATCACTCACTTACACAGTCAGTCACACACCCAGTAAATCATCCATTCAGACACTCATAAACCCACTCATTCCTCAATACACCTTGGCGTATATATATATATAATATATATATATTCACTGAAAAAACCATAGGTTTTAGGGACAGTTATAGTTAGTTGGACATTGCACTCGTACAAAACCCGTGAAATTCCCCCGTTATAGTTAGTTCAGCTAACTATAACTCGCGCCCCCGCAATGCACTGCTGATGACGTCACATATTACTTCACTCATGACATGGTCAGTGACATCACTGCTGACATCACTGATGACATCTCAAATGACATCATTGATGACATCATCCACTTAATAACTGATGCACCTCCTCACACCATAATATAACCTTTCATACACCCACTCTAAAATACCGACTACCATTCTCAAAACCATAGACACACCAATACCAGTTAGTACATACCCTCTCACTGATTCATAGGTCTACACACACATCGACTCAATCACCCATACAGTCACTCATACACGCAGTCACTCATGAATACAGCCTCTGATATATGCACTCATACACCCATACAGACACTCACACACCACTACTCATCCATAGAATTTCTCACACACCTAGTCAGTCACCCAAGACTCAATTACACTGCCATTTACTCACCTATACAGTTATAGACACACCACCTCACTTATTCATACAGATATTAACACATTTTACTCTCTTATACAATCACTGACACAAGCACACACTCATCCATACAGCCACTCTCACAATCACTCACTCTCACATATAGTCACTTATATACTCTAACACTCACATATAATGCCTTTCACATATGTAGTTACTCACACATATACCACTGAGACATTTATTCACTCACCAACACAGCCATACGCACACTCACTCATACAGCCCCTCGCAGATGCACTCATGAGCCCATACACCCAGTTAATCACCCACTCACACTTCCCTGTAGGGAGTCACACACACCCCCACCCACCAACACAGACACTCAGGCACCCATACAGGTACTCAGACAACCAATCATTAACCCATATCGACACTCATGTAGCTACACACCAACCCATGCAACCACTTAACACCAACTGACAGACTGATACAGATATTCACACAGATTAGTCATTCACCCATGCATACACTAAGACACGTTTAATCACTCACTTACACAGTCAGTCACACACCCAGTAAATCATCCATTCAGACACTCATAAACCCACTCATTCCTCAATACACCTTGGCGTATATATATATATATATATTCACTGAAAAAACCATAGGTTTTAGGGACAGTTATAGTTAGTTGGACATTGCCCTCGTACAAAACCCGTGAAATTCCCCCGTTATAGTTAGTTCAGCTAACTATAACTCGCGCCCCCGCAATGCACTGCTGATGACGTCACATATTACATCACTCATGACATGGTCAGTGACATCACTGCTGACATCACTGATGACATCTCAAATGACATCATTGATGACATCATCCACTTAATAACTGATGCACCTCCTCACACCATAATATAACCTTTCATACACCCACTATAAAATACCGACTACCATTCTCAAAACCATAGACACACCAATACCAGTTAGTACATACCCTCTCACTGATTCATAGGTCTACACACACATCGACTCACTCACCCATACAGTCACTCATACATGCAGTCACTCATGAATACAGCCTCTGATATATGCACTCATACACCCATACAGACACTCACACACCACTACTCATCCATAGAATTTCTCACACACCTAGTCAGTCACCCAAAGAATCAATCACACTGCCATTTACTCACCTATACAGTTATAGACACACCACCTCACTTATTCATACAGATATTAACACATTCTTACTCTCTTATACAATCACTGACACAAGCACACACTCATCCATACAGCCACTCTCACAATCACTCACTCTCACATATAGTCACTTATATACTATAACACTCACATATAATGCCTTTCACATATGTAGTTACTCACACATATACCACTGAGACATCCATTCACTCACCAACACAGCCATACGCACACTCACTCATACAGCCCCTCGCAGATGCACTCATGAGCCCATACACCCAGTTAATCACCCACTCACACTTCCCTGTAGGGAGTCACACACACCCCCACCCACCAACACAGACACTCAGGCACCCATACAGGTACTCAGACAACCAATCATTAACCCATATAGACACTCATGTAGCTACACACCAACCCATGCAACCACTTACACACCAACTGACAGACTGATACAGATATTCACACAGATTAGTCATTCACCCATGCATACACTAAGACAGGTTTAATCACTCACTTACACAGTCAGTCACACACCCAGTAAATCATCCATTCAGACACTCATAAACCCACTCATTCCTCAATACACCTTGGCGTATATATATATATATATATATATATTCACTGAAAAAACCATAGGTTTTAGGGACAGTTATAGTTTGTTGGACATTGCACTCGTACAAAACCCGTGAAATTCCCCGTTATAGTTAGTTCAGCTAACTATAACTCGCGCCCCGCAATGCACTGCTGATGACGTCACATATTACATCACTCATGACATGGTCAGTGACATCACTGATGACATCTCAAATGACATCACTGATGACATTATCCTTTTTTTTTTATTTAAAAGTTTTTATTATAGCACAGCAGCTTATCCAAAATAAAGATACAGAAATTATCTAAATAATATACAGACTTATAGTACAAATAAGCGATACAAGTGATCATACAAAAAAAAAAATTTCAAACCCCATAAGTAACATGCCGAACATCACTAATACTACATAACTGGTTCATGAAGGGACCATAAAACCAGTACTGTCCATGATATCCGCAGCGAGCTATCATTTATGATTGGCTTTCCTTCCACCGATATATGGGGCCCCAGATCCGTTTACCAAGCAATCTGCCCTTTTTACCCTTTCTCTCGTAAATTCCCTTTTCAAGATTGAATATCGACAGCAATCTGGCAAGCCACTGCTGAAACGTTGGTGGTGCCTTATCAAGCCAGGCTGTAGCTATGCAGATTCGCATTACTGACATAGCCACAAAAATAAAGCTTTCAGGTGGGTCTGACCTGTCCTCATTGCTTATCCCCAACAAGATTATAGACGAGGTGAGGCGGACTCTAATATCTAATGTTTTATCGAGAAACACTTCTATCTTATTCCTCAGAGTTTGCAATTGAGGACATGACGCAAACATGTGAATTATCTCCGCGTCCGTACCGTCACACCGAGGGCACCGAATTCCTGTCTGTCCCCCCCATTGTGCGATCCGTGCAGGTGTATAGTATAAGGAAAAGATTGTTTTATACTGTTGAGCTTGAAGCCCTGCGGAACAAAGAAGAGTTTGGCCTAGCTCTAAAGAAACCTTAAAGGTATCCTTATCTATGCCAAGTTTATCTGTCCATTTCTTCTCATATTTTCCGAGATCATCCTGTTTAAGTATAGAAAGTTCAGCGTATATCCTCCGAATAGTACAGTCTTCCCCTTCTCTAATTACCTCCATAATTTTGTTATCACTGAACCCACAAGGCCCCCTTTTTCCTACCTATAAAACTACGAATTTGAAGATATTTAAAAAGCCTCTTTTGCTGATACCGAAGCTATTCTGTATATCTACAAACTGCCGAATTCCATAGGGCCCCATTAAATCTCCCACTCTCCGGATCCCACACCCTTCCCATTCCGCCATTGTGGAGTCTGAAAAGATTTCGCCAGGAAGGGTGGGGTTTCGGAACAGCCGCAGTATAGCCATTTAATCGACCAAGGCCGGTCTTTTTACAAAATGCTGACCAGATTTTGTATGCAGCCATCAGGGTCTTGAACCTAGTTCTCTTAAAATAGCTAGGCTCAGTAAATTTCAAAAACAATTCTGAGCATCTTCTCCGAGCAACATTGCGTATATATCAGTTGGATCCGGCCTAGCCCGGGGTCCGATCAGATCTCCCTCAGTTAACCCACACATATACTGAAAAGCCGCCGCCCAATAATACATTTTAAAATCAGGAACAGCCCATCCACCTCTTTCCCTTGGCAAAGACATATACCGCAGTGCCCTCCTGGTCTTCCCATGTGCCCAGATAAATCTATTAACCATATGCTCCAGTGCCGTGAACCATTTTTTCTCAAATTCGAGCGGGATAGCCCTAAATAAATACAAGATTTTTGGCAGAAAAATCATCTTCACCACGTTACACCGCCGACTACTGATGACATTATCCAGTGACTGTGTGTTTCTGTAAAGTTTAAATATGTTTAATATATATAGGGAAAGGCGTATTGAAGAATGAGTGGGTGTATAAGTGTCTGTATGGATGATTTAGTAGGTGCGTGACTAACTCTATAAGTGAGTGATTAAACGTATCTTACTGAATGCATGGGTTAGTGACTAAACTGGGTGAATGTCTGTATCCGTCTGTCTGTTGCTGTGTAAATGGCTGCATGGGTTTGTGAATAGCTACATGAGTGTCTATATGAGTTATTGATTGGTTGTCTGAGTATCTGTATGGGTGCCTGAGTGTTTGTGTGGGTGGGGTGGGTGCGACTCTGTGCATAGATGTGTGAGTGGGTGATTCACTGGGTGGATGGTTTCAATAGTGCATCTGTGATAGACTGTATGGGTGGGTAAGTGTGTGTAAGAGTGTATTAGTGAGTGAATGTATGTCCCAGTGGTACATGTGTGAGTAACTACATATGTGAAAGGCAGTATATATGTGTGTTGGAGTATTTAAATAGCTATAAGCAAGAGTGTGTGATTGTGAGAGTGACTGTATGGATGAGTGTGTGCTTGCATCAGTGATTGTATAAGAGCGTAAGAATGTGCTAGTATTTGTATGAGTAAGTGAGCTGGTGTGTGTATAACTGTATAGGTGAGTAAATGGCAGTGTGTTTAATTATTTGCATGACTGACTAGGTGTGTGAGTACCTCTATGGATGAGTGGCGGTGTTTGAGTGTCTATATAGGAGTATGAGTGCATATGATAGTCCTGTACTGAGTGACCGTAAGTATGAGTGACTGTACAGGTGAGTGAGTGGATGTGTGTGTAGACCTAGGAATCAATGAGTGGGTATGTAGTTATTGGTGTTGGAGTGTCTATGGTTTTGCAAATGGCAGTCTGTAATTTAGAGTGGGTGAATCAAAGGTTATATTAGGGTGTGAGGAGGTGCATCAGATTATCACGTGGATGATGTCATCAGTGATGTCATCAGTGATGTCATTTGAGATGTCATCAGTGATGTCATCAGTGATGTCACTGACCATGTCATGAGTGATGTAATATGTGATGTCATCAGCAGTGCATTGCGGGGGCGCGAGTTATAGTTAGCTGAACTAACTATAACAGGGGAATTTCACGGGTTTTGTATGAGTGCAATGTCCAACTAACTATAACTGTCCCTAAAACCTATGGTTTTTTCAGTGAATTTGTAAGGTTTTTTAAATGCAAATTTCTAACTATAACGTGTCTGAAACCTATGGTTTTTTCAGTGAATTTCAAAGGTTTTTAAAATGCTAATTTCTAACTATAACGTGTCTGAAACCTATGGTTTTTTCAGTGAATTTCAAAGGTTTTTTAAATGCTAATTTCTAACTATAACGTGCTTGAAACCTATGGTTTTTTCAGTGAATTTCAAAGGTTTTTTAAATGCTAATTTCTAACTATAACGTGCCTGAAACCTATGGTTTTTTCAGTGAATTTCAAAGGTTTTTTAAATGCTAATTCCTAACTATAACATGTCTAAAACCTATGGTTTTTTTCAGTGAATTTCAAAGGTTTTGTAAATGACAATTTTTAAATGTATTAATTGTTATATTTATTTTTTTGATACTGATTTACTACATTTTTTTAAACTATTTATTTTTAGATATTTTATTTTTTAAATTACATTGTAATTACATTATACATTACATTACAAAATATACTTTCTCAGAATGAATTACTTTAGTTTAAATACTTTGCAAATAGGCAATAGACTTTTAAGTACAGTAGTTACAGTTGTTGCAATGGGCAACACAATTTCAAACACAATGCAACATTGAGCTCAATGTGAATTTCTAGTTAAATGCAATTAGTTACTTTATGGATTACTTTTCTAACCACAGGACTGGATCCTAGATTCAGTCCTGGGACATCTCCTGTAAACAGTTGAGTAAAAGCGTTTTGGTTACAGTAGTGATTTTTAAGGAATATTATTGTATTTTAAAACTTGACACTTCGAAACTTTTTCACATAGAATCACCAATGTTATCCAATGGGAGGAAATTCACTTAGCAGGTAAGTAGTGTTATCGTTACTTTTTCTTACTCAGTGGTGGATCCTGGATCCAGCACTGGTGCATCTCCTGTAAACAGTTGAAAGAATGCGTTTAAGTCATACAGGCGATTTTTAAGGAATATTTGTAGTTTGTGAAAAACGACACTGAAACTTTTCTGCGGAAAACCAGACAATGGATTCCAATGGAAGGAAATACAAGTTACTGGTAAGTACGGTTAGAATTACTTATCAGGGTCAGTGCTGGGCTAAAAGATGCAGCACTGGGTTCTCTCCTGATAACAGGTGAGTAAATCGGAATTCGTAGTTCGGCTGATTTTAGAGGAATATTATAAAGTTCCAAAACTCCACACACAAGAATTTCCAAGTGAAACCAGTCAATGTTAGCCTATGGAAGGAAATTCAAGTTACTGGTAAGTACGGTTAGAATTACTTTTCAGGATCTGTACTGGGCTGAAAGATGCAGCACTGAGGTCTCTCCTGATAACAGGTGAGTAAATTGGAATTCGTAGTTCAGCTGATTTTAGAGGAATATTATAAAGTTCCAAAACTCAACACTTAGAAGAATTTTCAAGTGAAACCAGTCAATGTTAGCCTATGGAAGGAAATTCAAGTTACTGGTAAGTACGGTTAAAATTACTTTTCAGGATCAGTACTGGGCTCAAAGATGCAGCACTGAGGTCTCTCCTGATAACAGGTGAGTAAATCGGAATTCGTAGTTCTGCTGATTTTAGAGGAATATTTATATGTTTCAAAAATCGACACTTAGAAACTTTTTCAGCAAAAAGCAGGCAATGATATCCTATGGAAGGAAATTCAAGTTACTGGTAAGTACGGTTAAAATTACTTTTCAGGAGCAGTACTGGGCTCAAAGATGCAGCACTGAGGTCTCTCCTGATAACAGGTGAGTAAATCGGAATTCGTAGTTCGGCTGATTTTAGAGGAATATTTGCACAATGGTGAAGGAAGGGGTGGGGCCTGAGGTGACATGTCTGCAAACACGCCCTGTGGCGCGTTTTAAGTTGGAGAATTAATTCCTCCTCAATCCCGAGGGTCCCTAGGGGCCAACTGGCCCACCAGATACCTCCAGTATGCGCCAGAGAGCTGCGTTGCAGAGAGGTGTTCAGAGGCCAAGCCCCTTTTTACAACACTCTGCAACACAGCTCCGTGGCGCTTACTGGAGGTACCTGGTGGGCTAGTTGGCCCCCAGGGACCCTCAGGATTGAAGGGGATTTAATTCCCCATCTTAAAACGCGCCACGGGGCCTGTTTGCACACATGTCACCTGAAGCCCCGCCCCCTCCCTTCACCACTGTGCAAACGCGCCCCGTGGTGCGTTTTAAGTTGGGGGATTAAGTCCTCTTGAATCCTGAGGGTCCTTGGGGTCCAACTATCCCACCAGGTACCTCCAGTAAGCGCCACAGAGCTGCGTTGCAGAGAGGTGTAAAAAGGGGCGTGGCCTCTGTACACCTCTCTGCAACGCAGCCCCCTGGCGCATACTGGAGGTTCCTGGTGGGCTAGTTGGCCCCAGGGACCCCCAGTATTCAAGGGGAATTCGTTCCCCCTCTGCAAACGCGCCAGGGGCGCGTTTGCAGAGTGGTAAAGGAAGGGGGCGGGGCCTGCGGCACGCTCGTTTTTTTTTTTTCTCCGAAGGGGGCTGTGTGGCCCCCCTTCCTTTTTCCTTTTTTTGGGCCCTGGGGACCCCATCCCCCAGGGCCTTACCCCTTTTTAAAAAAAAAAAAAGGGAAGGGGGCCGCTTGGCCACCCTCCCGTGGCCGATTCCAGCCTGGGGACCCCATCCCCCGGGGCATGGCCACTCTTTTTATTATTTTTTTAAGGAGGGGGGCTGCGTGGCCCCCTCCTCAGGCCTCCTTTTGCCCCGGGGACCCCATCCCCCGATGCAGGCCTTTATTTTTTTTTTATTTTTTTTTATTATTATTTTTTTTTGGGGAGGGGGGCCACTACTTGCCCCGGGGACCCCATCCCCCGGGGCTGGCCCTCTCCGTTGGGGACCGTGGGGGGGTCCCCAATACCCCCACGGTCCCAGCCGGCTCCCCGCGTCCCTCGGGAGCCGGCATTGCTTTTCCACATGGGGAGCTGCTGACATGCAGCTCCCCTTATGGAAAAGCAATTCTGCTTTGCTTCATTGAAGCGAGAGCAGGTTTCCCTGCTCTCGCTTCAATGAAGCAAAGCAGTTTGCAATGGCAGGACGGGAGCCGCGAGGCTCCCGTCCTGCCATTGCAAACAGCAGTGTCCCGGGGTAGGCACCCCGGGACACTGCAGGAGCCGGCCCTGGGGGGTGGCGGTCCCCAGGGCCATCAATGGCTCCAGGAGGGGGGCCCCCCTCCCAACTAAATGCACAGCCCCGGGGAGGTGGTGGTCCCCGAGGCTCGGGGGTCCTTAACGGACCCCCTAATTTACATGTTAGTGCCCCGGGGAGGTGGCGGTCCCCGGGGCGTGTGGGGGGGCTCGAGCCCCCCCACACAGGTTATTTCAATTTTTAAAAAAAAGAAGCCCCGAGGGGTGGTGGTCCCCGGGGGTGCGGGAGGGCGGAGAGCATGCCCCCGGGATTTGGCCCACCCGGGGGCAAAATAGCATCGAAGTGCGAGAGACCGCGCTTTGATTTTTTTTTATCGGCTGGATCCGCGCACCCAGCGTGTTTTTGCCGATTTTTTCAAAAAAAATAATAATTTTTTTTGGGCCTTGGGGGTCCTTGTGGGACCCCCTGAGCAGGCCTAGGGGGTCAGGGTGTTTCTACCCGGCCCCCTTTTCGCGTTTTTCGCATTTTTCTCACTGCTTTCTTGTGCCTCGGTTCTATCGAGGGACAAGATGGCTGCCAACACTTCCTAGTTTGGAGTGTTGACAGCCAATTAGCATGCAGCTCGTGATCGGGAGGGTGCGTGGATCCACCGCGGCCATAGATATCGAAACTTTTATTTTGGATTTTCTCACCAACTACTGAACGGATTTACACCATTTTTAAAAAGGGTGCTTTCTGAACCAAGCACTACCTTTTTGCCAAATTTGGTGTAATTCCGTTCAGCAGTTTTTGCTGTAGCCTTGCATAAAGTTTCCTATGGGAAATTGATTTTTTCACTCTTATTTTTTTAATTTCTCCGCAACTACTGAACGGATTTACACCATTTAAAAAAAAGGTCGCTTTCTGAACCAAGCGCTACCTTTTTGCAAAATTTGGTGTAATTCTGTTCAGCAGTTCGGGCTGTAGCCGTGGCTAAAATGTCCTATGGGAATTAACATGGAGAAAACACGTTTTGGGACCCCCCTTTTTTCTCGCCCCCGCTTGATGAATCACCCCAAACTTTCAAGACAGGAGCGGACCGGAGCGCCCCACTAGTTTTGAAAATTTCGCGATGATTCGTCAAACGACGCCAAACTTATTGGGAATAGAATGTTGCGGATTTCCTATGGATAATAGGTCCTAACTATAACTATCTACTGGCGACCGCCAGTAGATAATATATATATATATATATATATATATATATATATATATATATATATATATATATATAACATTCTTAAACTTTTAAAAAACACTCAGTCACTGGATGATGTAATCAGTGATGTCATCAGTGATGTCATTTGAGATGTCATCAGTGATGTCACTGACAATGTCATGAGTGATGTAATATGTGACATCATCAACAGTGCATTGCAGGGGCGCAAGTTATAGTTAGCTCAAATAACTATATTTCTCTGGCTTTGTTCGAGTGAAATGTACAACTAACTATAACATCCCTGAAACCTGTGGTTTTTTCAGTGAGTTTCTAAGGTTTTTTAAATGCTAATTACTAACTATAACATCCCTGAAACCTATGGTTTTTTCAGTGAATTTCTAAGGTTTTTTAAATGCTAATTTTTCACTATAATGTAGTAGTAGAGTTTGCAGAGTGGTGCAGAAAGGGGGCTAGGCCTCCGACCAGCGCTCATTAATTACGCTGCATAGGACATACAGGAGGTACCCGGAGGGCTTCTTGGCCCCCAAAGTCCCTCAGGAGTAAAGTGAACTTCATCCCCCAACCCGTAGTGTGCCAGGATGCGTGTTTGCAGAGTGGTGGAGAAAGTGGGGCGTGGCCTGCGAAGACCTCTTAGCAATACCACTGTGTGGGACTTACTGGAGGTAACAGGAGGGGTAGGCGTCCCCCAAGGACAATCTTGGGGGCCAACTACCCCTCCTATTACCTCCAGTAAGTCCCACACAGCGGCATTGGTAAGTTCTCACAGCAGACCACGCCCCCTTTGCCCACCACTCTGCAAACGCGCTCCCTGGCGCACTCTTTTTTCTTTACAGAGTTTTATATAGCACGAACGTGACCCGAATTGGGTATCAGAGCGCTTTACATAGCACCAGTTGCATTGCATGAGGACACATTCATTTTTGTTAGGCACGGGGAGATTAAGTGATTTGCCCAGAATCACAGGATGTTCAGCGTCATTGCCGAGACTCGGACCTAGTTCCCCAGATTCGAGGTCGACCGCCTTAGCCGTTAGGCCAACTCCTCTCCCCACTCTTGGATGGGGATTAAAGTCCCCTTTGCTGATGGGGGTTTTTAGGGGCCGACTAGCCTACCTGACACCTCCAGTAAACCCCAGATAGTGGGATTGCTGAGACATGGACACAGGCCATGCCCCCTTTCTCCACCACTCTGCAAACGCGCCTCCTGGCACGCTCTTGGTTGGGGGATGAAGTCCCCATGCCTCCTGAGGATCCCTGGGGGCCAACTAGCCCTCCTGTTATCTCTAGTAAGCCCCACACAGCTGGATTGCTGAGAGTGGTCTGAGGCCATGCCCCCTTTTTACACCACTCTGCAAACGCGCCTCCTGGCACACTGCTGCTTGGGGGATGAAGTCCACTATAGTCCTGAGGTCCTCAGGACACAAGAGGACCTCATCGCCCCACCAGCAATGCACCAAGAGGCGCGTTTGAAGAGTAAAAAGGGGCGTGGCCTCAGACCACTCCCCTGTGTGGGGCTTACTGGAGGTACCTGGTGGTCTAGTTGGCCCCTAAGGACCCTTAGGATTCAAGGGGACTCAATCCCCCAACCCAGAACGCGCCAGGAGGCGCGTTTGCAGAGTGGTACAGGGAGGGGGCGGGGCCTCCGGCGAGATGCCGGCTTCTCTTTTCTTTTTTTAGAAGGGGGGCTGTGTGGCCCCCCTTCTCTTAATATTTTTTGGGCCCTGGGGACCTCATCCCCCGGGGCCTGAGACATTGTTTTTTTAAAAAAATTAAACGGGAAGTGGGCCGCGCGGCCCCCCCCCGAGGCCGATTTTGGCCCCGGGGACCCCATCCCCCGAAGCATGGCCACTTATTTTATTTTTTTTAATTCTTTTAACGGAGGGGGGCCGCGCGGCCCTCCCCCTGAGGCCATTTTTGGCCCCGGGGACCCATCCCCCGGGGCTTTGCCTCTTTAAAAAATAAATTTGCATATTTAATTACGGGAGGGGGCCCGCGTGGCCCCCCTTCCCTGGGACCCCATTCCCCAGGGCCTGGCCTCATGTTGGGGCCGCGGGGGAGCCACAAGGCCCCCGCGGTCCCTGCCGGCTCCTCACCTGCTGCGGGAGCCGGCATTGCTTTTGGACAAAGGGAGCTGCAAACATGCAGCTCCCTTTGCCCAAAAGCAAATCTGCTTCGCTTCATGGAACTGAGAGCAGGTTTCCTGCTCTCGCTTCCATGAAGCAAAGCAGAAGTTTGCAATGGCAGGGTGGGAGCAGTGCTCCCGCTCTGCCATTGCAAACTGCAATGTCCCGGGGGTAGGCACTGCTGGAGGGGTGGTGATCCCCAGGGCCATCGAAGGCTCCAGGAGGGGGGCCGCGTGGACCCCCTCCCAGCTTGAACATAGCCCCAGGGAGGTGGTGGTCCCTGGGGCCAGGGGTCCGCAACGGCCCCCGTATTTGAAAAATTAATGTCCCGGGGAGGTGGTGGTCCCCAGGGCAGTGTGGGGGGGCTCAAGCACCCACTCTTTGTTTTTAAATTAAGCCCCGGGGAGGTGGTGGTCCCCGGGGCTTGGGGGGGCCTGCAAGGCCCCCCACCCTAATTAAGTAAAGCCCCGGGGAGGTGGCAGTCCCCGGGGCAGCATAGGGGGTGCAGGAGCTCCCCCACGCATTTTCTTTTAAAAGCCCTGGGGAGGTGGCGGGCCCCCGCATATATTTTATTCATTACCCCCGGGACCTGGCTCACCCGGGGGCTTATTAAAATGAAGCGCGGGAGGCCAAGCTTCGTTTTTTTTAAAAAAAATTTGCCGGGATTCACGAATCCCGCAAGAAAAAAAAAAAGCTTTTTTGGGCCCTAGGGGGAGCTGACCGTTGCGCCTCATTCGTTTTGAAAGTTTTGCGAAGATTCGTCAACCGGCGCCAAAGATACTGGCAAATCAAAAAACGCTTTTCCTATGGAAACTAGGTCCTAACTATAACTACCTACTGGGGACCGCCAGTAGGTAATATATATATATATTACCTACTGGCGCTCGCTTGTAGGTAGCTATAGTTTGGACCTTGTTTCCACAGGAAAAGCATTTTTTCTTTTGCCAATATCTTTGATGCCGTTTGATGAATCTTCGCGAAATTCTCAAAACTAATGGGGTGCTCCAGTCAGCTCCTGTCTTGAAAGTTTCGGGGTGATTCGTCAAGCGGGGGCTGAGAAAAAAGGGGGGTCCCAAAACGTGTTTTCTCCATGTTAATTTCCATAGGAAACTTTGTTGGCGGCTACAGCCCAAACTGCTGAACGGCATTACACCACATTTGGCAGAAAGGTAGCTCTTGGTCCAGAGTGCACTCTTTGCTTTAAATGGTGTAAATCCGTTCAGTAGTTTTTGAAATATTAAAGGAAAAAGGAATATCGTTATCTGGGCGGATCCTAACCACACATCTCATCTTGAGATCTGATTGGCTGTCAGCACTTCATCCAAGAAATGTTGGCAGCCATCTTGGGGCCAATATACATGATAGCACCCCATTAAAATGCATTGGAGTGAATGGAAGGATTTGAGGGTCACCAAAAGGAGAACGTATAAAGGGTGATAACAGACTTTAGTTACATTATAAATCATTTGTTGATGATACCATACTAATTTTAGGAATTGTGGTGTGTTATAAGGTGATATTACCCTGTGAAAAAGCCTTCTACTAGGATATCATGAATCATGTTTGAGAGAAAACTTTTTCTCATGCTTTTCCCATAGAGGTTTGGAAGGTGCTCCAGAAGCTGAAATGAGAGCATATTTTCTGTAAATTCACATTATCTTTCTCAGTCATATGAGAATGAAGTCAGACATTCTCAGTAAAACATGTACATCCAACAAGGGCAGAAACTGTCAGTTGATTCCTTCGTGTTCTACTGCAGCTTCCCAGAGTGTTCTAAAGAACAACTAGAGCGCTAACATTCTTGCTTATGACAAAAGTATGGCACACCTGCAGCCATCTTGATTGGAATAAACTGGTAACACTTAAAACATTTAATTTAAAAAGGAACAAAATGAGGGGGTTCATAGTGCCACAGAAATTATGATTAGTGCTGCAGAAAGAAAAATTAGGGCACATTTTGAGTGACTTCTCAAATCCTCTTCTATTTCATAAAATAATTCTGACATGCAGACTGAAACATGCACTTTCAATACCAGCAGCAGACTTCCAGTTAACTCCCTGGTGAGCAGTAGCTTTACTACAGTGATCTAATGAGCAACTAGAGTGCTAACATTCTGAATTTATGGCAAATGTGTGACACATCTGAATGCCTTCTTATTGGAATCAAAGTAAAAAACTGAAAGCATTTCCTACTGAGGAGACTGCAGTAAATGAGGAAATTAGGAAACTTCATAACAAATAAATCTCTCAAGATGGCCACCAGAGAAAAAAGAGCCCAATTGTAGCACCAATATCAGTCAGATGTAGCCCACGTACAGCCCACTGACAGAAGTGTGCAAAACACTTTTTATTTTGTGGGTTTTTTTGCAGTTTTTTATAGTGCAGACTGGTCAGGTATTGGAGCGTTGCATCTTACTTGGACCCCTTATTGCGTATTTTGCACGAAGTACTTGAGATTGATCTTGCGAAACATTGAACTTTTCTATTCTGTTAAACTGAAGTTGCTCTGAGCTGGGCTTTGCAACACCCGTTTTTACCCACTGGTTTTAATTCATTCTCATTGTATTGTATTAAGAAAGAGGATTTACTGTTTTTATGTACACTTTTATGATCTATGTTTCTAAATCAGATCGAATAAAGTTTATTGAATTGAATTGAAAGACTCCCAAGATGGCCACCAGAGAAAAAGGAGCCCAAATGTAGCACAAATATCACCCAGATGTAGCCCACGTATAGCCCAATGTTTTTTGCTGTTTTATATAGTGCAGATTGGTCAGGTATTGGAGTGCTTTACATGAGCATTGGTTACATCACACAAGGACACATTCATTTTGGTTGTAGGCATGGGGAGATTAAGTGATTTGACCAGAATCACAGAATGTCGAGCTGAAGCAGAAACTCCAAACTGGTTCCCCAGTTGCAAAGTCTGCAGCTCTGGAAGTAACACCAAGTAACACCAAATCCTCTCCCCTAAGTGCAACATTTAATCAAGTGGTCAACTGGATAAAAAAACATAAAGATAATAAATAATTTAAAAGTGGTTTGTCGCTATTTGATAACTCAGAAAATATGTCCTCATTTTAGTTTTTTAGAGCACTAACCATAATTTTAATGCAAATAAGACCCTCTCATTTCTATAATTTCTAAAGGAAATGCTTTAGGTATTACAGTTTTGATCACATCAAGATGACGTCAGGCGTGCCACACTTTTGTAATAAATATAGAATGTTAGCAATCTATTTGTTCATTAGGATCTATTTGTTCATTGAGAGGAAGAGGTCAGGGGCACGGACTCGGAAAATTGAAGGCGGGTAGGAGGGTGCAGAGGCAACAATTTGACCACCCAGGGCAGGCAGGAAGGGCAGTGGCAGCACAACAGACTATGGAGGGCAGTGGAAAGGGGGCAGGGGCAACAAATTGACCATGCAGGACAGGCAAGAGAGGCTGTGGCAATATAATAGACTATTGTGGGCAAAAGGAAGAGGCAGTGGTAGTACAACCATACATGCCAACAGATCCGATTCAGCCAGGAAACGCCCAATGTTTTTAAGCCCAAGTGGGCTTTATTTTATCTGTCTCCTGTCTACAATCTCCTCTTTTTCAATGTAAGTCAATGGGGAAAATCAATTTCCCAGTTTTTTTTCAAAATCTCCCTCTTACCGAGTTCAAAATTTCAGCAAGTATGGTACATTGGATCATGGAAGGCAGGAGGAATTGGGGTAGTGACATGGACTCGGATAACAGAGGACAGGAGGGACAAGGACAGGAGGGAAAAGGAAAGGAGCACCAAACTGACCTTACAGGGCAGGCATCAGGGTTTGCAGCAGCACAATACACCACACAGAGCATGCGGGACATGGAACATGGTGGGCAAAAAGGATGGAGCTGGGGCATGCACACAGACATCGGAGGGCAGGGGAAGGAGAGTAGGGGCAGCAAGCTAAGCACAGAGGCTAAGCAGGAGGTCAATGATGGGGCATAGAATTGGGTAATGGAGGGCAGGAGGAGTGGACTGGGGCATCATGCTAAATGGAGAGCAGTGGCAGCACATCAGACCATGCATGGCTGGAGGGAGGAGGCTAATGCATGGATTCAGACAACAGAGGATAGGGAGGAAGTGGATAGGGCAGCAAGCTAACTGTTCAGAGAAGGCGGGAAGGCCAGTGGCAGAACAACGGCCACACAGGGCTGTAATGAGGGAGCAGGGGCATGGACTTGGACAATGGATGTCAAAGCGGAGGAGGGGAGGCAGGAGCAGCAGGCTTAGGTGGGGGCAGCACAATGCCAGGTCAGGCCCTGCTTCCAACCCCCCCCATCCATTGTGATAGTCATCCTACTTAACGTTTAAAAAAACCTAGAAATTTGCTGAAAAAAACAAAGATTCCAGGGATGGTATAGTTAGATTTCACTCGTACAAAACCAGTGAAATTCAGTAGTTATAGTTACCTGAGCTAACTATAACTTACGCCCCCGCAATGCACTTCTTATGACCTCAGACATTCCATCATTCATGACATGGTCAGTGAAATCACTCATGACATCACTCATGACATCTCAAATGAGCTGTGAATGGAATGGAACTATAATCGCGAAAACTTTATTTAGGGATAGTGTGTGTATAGTAACACCCCTTTTTTCTTTTCTTTCATGTAAGAACCAATATAATACGCAAAGTGCCTAGATCAATTTGGCCGATAGGCTTTCACTTTAAAATAATGTCTAGTCCATTTTTTATATTGATGTTTGCAATAGTAAGTATGTTTATGATGAACAAGTCACGTTGACGAAGATAAAGGTACTGCGGTCACGGGACAAGATATGCTGAAATGACATTGGACAAGATATGCTGAAATGACATTGTGTGCATATTAACACTTGTTTTCTTTTCTTTATTGTATGAATTCCTGAATTTTCGCATCGTGACCAGGCCAATATGGCCGCCAGCTTTTTGGATTAATGTAATACGTAGACCTTTGTTAAGGTTGGCAACTAGAGGCATTTGTACATTTAAATAAGGAAGCTACAATGACGTCTTGTATCGTTATCAAGGTTCGGACGAGCCAAAATGCAAAGATCACGTCTTTTCTAGATTAAATACTTCCAAACTACAACCTGAGTGCTGATTCCTTCCTTGTAAGAGTGAGAGAAGATTGAATGCATATATAGAAAATTCACTGAAAAAACCACAGGTTTCAGGGACGTTATAGTTAGAAGTTAGCATTTAAAAAACCTAAGATATTCTCGGAAAAAAACACAGGTTTCAGGGACGTTATAGTTAGCCTGACATTTTACTCGTACAAAACCAGAAAAATTCAGCCGTTATAGTTAGCTGAGCTAACTATAACTCACGCCCCTGCAATGCACTGCTGATGACGTCACATATTACATCATTCATGACATGGTCAGTGACATCACTGATGACATCACTGATGACATCACTGATGACATAATCCAGTGACTGTGTGTTTCTATAAAGTGTAAATATGTTTTATATATATGCCAAGGTGTTTTGAAGAATGAGTGGGTGTATAAGTGTCAGGATGGAGGATTTAGTAGGTGCGTGACTGACTGTATAAGTGAGTGATTAAATGTGTCTTACTGAATTCATGGGTTAGTGACTAAACTGTGTGAATGTCTGTATCAGTCTGTCTGTTGTTGTGTAAGCTGCTGCATGGGTTGGTCAGTAGCTACATGAGTGTCTCTATGGGTTATCGATTGGTTGCCTGAGTATTTGTATGGGTGCCTGAGTGTGTGTGTGGGTGGGTGGGAGGTGTGTGACTCTGTGCATAGATGTGTGAGTGGTTGATTCACTGTATGTATGGGTTCAAGAGTGCATGTGGAAACAGCTGTATGGGTGGGTGAGTGTGTTTATGGGTATGTTGGTGAGTGAATGGATGTCTCAATGGTACATGTCCAAGTAACTACGTATGTAAAAGGCAGTGTATGTGAGAGTTGGAGTATATAAAGTACTATACGTGAGAGTCAGTGATTGTGAGAGTGGCTGTATGGATGAGTGTGTACTTGTATCAGTGATTGTATAAGAGAGTAAGTATGCGTTAGTGTCTGTATGAATAAGTGAGGTGGTGTGTGTATAACTGTGTGGGTGAGTAAATGGAAGTGTGATTGATTCTTTGCATGACTGACTAGGTGTGTGAGTAACTCTGGATGAGTGGCGGTGTGTGAGTGTCTGTATAGGTGTATGAGTGCATATGATAGTGTTGTATTGATGAGTGACTGCATGTATGAGTGATTGTATGAGTGAATGAGTGGATGTGTGTGTAGACCTAGGAATCAGTGAGTGCGTATGTAGTAACTGGTATTGGTGTGCCTATGGTTTCGAAAATGGTAGTCTGTATTTTACAGTGGGTGTATCAAAGGTTATATTAGGGTGTGAGGAGGTGCATCAGATTTCCATGAGTATTGAATGTAAAACTTGACAAGAGGTACGCTATTATCACCCTCCCCTTGATTTTATTGAATATTTACATCAATCCAGCAAACAGTTAGAAACGAGAAGTTGCAAAACAATTGCAGCCACTTCTGGCCAATCTAAAGGTCAACTATAACCACGTCAAATTCATTCTTTCCATGGACTTTAACACAAATCTCTTAGCCCATTCCGCTGATCTAGACCAGTCGTACTCGCAAGGCTTTATATGGCAGATCTTCCCAAAGAGGCCACAGAAAACAGTGACTTCCAACAAATTGGAAGACAGGATCCTGATAGCATGTGTGGCCATTGGACCAAGGATCTTAAATGATTGCTTTCCCCTGACCGCCCCCAGCAAACACGTGCATCACGGCTAACACATGCTCAACTATGGATTTCACTTTGGCCACTCTAGGTCGTGCAAAATTAATATACTCCTTCAAAATAGACTTGCGCCAGGAAAGAGACTACTGTCCTCTCATAACATTGTTGTCCTCCAGTACACACCTTCATCAGAAGGCTGGTTCGCTGTTAACATCAGACACCACCGAAAATATGAAAAACATAAAGTGGAAAGGCCACCTCATGCTAGAGATACAGCAGAAGTTTGAAAGTCTACTCGAGCTGGCCCTAAACATCTCAACCAACTCAGTGGCCAATTTGAACGTTTCACCAAAAGTCTTGTAGATATTTATTCAAACACTAAAAGCAACAAAGGGTTTTCAACACAGAAATCCAGGTACCTTCTGAGATGGGACCAGACAGAGCTTCGCACTATAAAAAGAAAGAAAATCGCTGCCAAAGATTTATGAGAAAAGCTCAACAAATCGGCTATTCGAAGTAAAACTTCAAGTCCATTAGAAGGAAATATAAGAAACTAATCTTGACTGCAAAGTGCAAGGCATACAATGAGCACTGTGCAAAATGTATCGATGCTGACAGGGCAAAGAACTCCAAGGATTTCTGGAAGACACTCAGCACCTTGGAAAGGGGTGCTATTACCACCATTAACACCTGTATTAGTGAACAAGCATTGACAGCTTGTTTTGAGGAGCATTTTAGACTGCCCGACATGCTGGTGAACTGCAAATCCATCTCAACTTTTACAGCTCAGCACCCATTACGGGAATTAAATTGTGAAAAAGTTCTGCATGCTGACTGCAACTTGAAAAAATGATCAAAAATTGCGAACCTGAAGGTGCTCCGGGCCCAAACGGGTTGCCGCAATGTCTCTTTTAGATGGACCCAACTTACTGGGAGGCTGCTCTCATTACAATGTTCAACCACATCATGACCCAATTTCCTGATTCATGGAATCTCATCTTCAAAGGCGGTTGCAAATCCGAGCCATCAAACTATCAGCTAATTACTCTATTGGACAACAAGGCAAAAAACCATGCCAGCCTCCTATTTCAAGATCTGAGCGCTTGGGCAGACGCCTGGTGCAGGAAGCTCACTCTCTATAGAGTGTACTAAAAAGAAGTACACTGTGCAGAGAGTCTAGTGGGTCCCCAATTGACTTACAGAGGCTAAAGTAGATAATACTAATGCTCTCTTTTATGGTAGTGTGGGGAAGCAATTAGGCTTTTTCAGAGGGCAGTGCTAAGCACTTGTTGTACTCACAGAGGCAATAAATGAGACACACACTCAAAGGAAAAATCAGAGACCAAATTAGAAAAAGTACACTTCTTTTTATATATGTTTCAAAACCAAGAACTTCGTTCAAAGGTAAGTACTATTTTTAATAGCAATGTGTACAGGTAAGTATAGCTTATAAAGTTGTGTGCCTTTACGCACAATGCAATCCTATGGAAGGAAGAGTCAGAGATACATAACGGTAGGTATAGTCGGTTTCGGGGGTTCACCTTCAGTGTTCGGAGTTGTAGTGGGCCAAGGTCTAAAGTACAACCAGCAGTCCTTCAGGAACTGCCCGGGTTCTACCGGAAGCAGGGTGCTGGTGAAGTTGGTAGCTGTCGCTACGGAGAAGGGGGCCACCCAATAACAGGCTGCGCAGGAGGACTTGGGGACAAGTCTGAGATCTCCCAAATGGGGGCTTGGGTCACAAGGGATCTTGGAGCAAGGGGGCACAGTTGGTTCATCGGGTCCCGGGCCAGGCGGCTCAGGTGCAGAGTGGTTAATTCGGCTGGGCTGGGTGTGCAAAGATGCTCCTCGCAGTCAGTTACAAACAGCTGGCAGGGGCAAAATCAAGGCAGCTGGGCCGCTCACAAAGTGGGTCTCAGTGATGCTCACTGTCGGTGTTTGGTGCAGGGAGTCCGGTATCCTGGGGGTTAGTGCTGCATGGCTCCGGTTGGTCCTGGTGTCCTCACACTTGGTGGGGAGACAGATCTAACCTTCCAAGCACGAGTACATTGTCCTGGTCATCTGTGGCATCAGTCAGGCAGGGGAGTTGCAAGGTGGTGGACAGGTCTCTGCTTGTTGGTGCCTGCGGACTGCAGGGGAGTAGCTCCTCTACTCCAAGGGAGACTGTAGGTGATTTTCGAAGTGCTGGCAGGCTACCCAAGGCTTTGGTAGTTCTCCAGCTCACAGGATGTGTCGCTCTGTTGCAATTGTCAAGAGAGGACTGAGAACAGGCAGGGTTTTGCACCAAAAGTCCACAGTTCTGATGCAGTTCTCGCCAGGCAGTGACTTTTCTTCGTCCGTCTTCTCTTGACCCATCGAATCTGAGTTCTTGGGTCAGGGGTACCACCTAAATACTTAATTTAGGGGCATTTAAAGGGAGTGACAGGTAGTAGCCAATGGGCAACCTACTTTTAGGGTGTCGATATCCTCTATATGACCACTTCCTGTGGGAAGGGAGCATAGCCCTAGAATGCTAATTCCATCCAAAACAAGATGAAGGAATCTGAAAAGTGGGGTCCACATCAGCTGGCCTCCCTTAGGGGTGGTGCTGGCTGAATGTGGGCACATCTCCTAATTTTACTAATTTTCGCTCCAGACTTGAAGCCAAAAGTGGGAGCAGGACAGGGGGGTGGGCATTGTCATGATCTGGAGAGGCCGGGGTCACATAACAAAGGCGACAGGGCCTTTGAAGCTTCCTGCCCTGGAATGCACATCCTGCGTGGAGGAGTTGTGAACCTCTCCACCCAGAGCAGGCTTTGTTCCTGGCCTCCGAGAGCGAAGGCTCTCACCTCAGGAGGTCAGAAACCTTTCTATGGTGGCTGGCTGGTCGAGATCAGTCAGTCAACACACTAGTAGTTGGTTGGCTTTCAGGGGGCATCTCTAAGATGGCCTCTGGGTGCGTTGATTAATATATCCACCACTGGCATCAGTGTGGGTATATCAAGACAAGGTGTGTGGTACAAAACACCTTGGCATACAGTGAAGCCATCATGCATCTGGGGAATTCGTAATCACGAGTGTCCAGCCCATGTACTCATCATGGCTTCCCTGTGCACTTGTAATATCTAAGGTTCTGCTAGATATCACAGGGACACATCCCCTCACACGGATATGCCCACACATGGGGTATAGTACACCCTGCCTTAGGGCTGTAAGGCCTACTATAGGGATGATTTACATATACCATGTGCAGTGTTTTGCAGGCATGGCACACAAGGTTATGTGCCATGTCGACTCTTAGTTTTTCTCTGCACCAAGACACGCAGGCTGCAATGTCAGTTTGCATGAGCTTGGTGAGGGGCCCCTTAGGGTGGCACAGTTTGTGCTGCAGTTCTTTGGCACGAACTTTAGTTCCAAGGCCCTAGGCATCGTAGGTACCACATACTAGGGTCTTGTAGGGATCCTAAAGTGGTGCCAATTGTACAACAACACTGGTACTGGGGACTTGGTTAGCAGGAACCCAGTACACTTTCAGTCAAAGTTGCACCAGATAGTGGGGGGATACTGCAACAGAGTCCAGTTTCCTACACCCGGAAAATAATCCCATTTAATCAGACTGACTTCCACCCTGGGACAGGTACATTACCAAATCTAGCAGCCCTTCCCATGATAGCGAACTAGGCTCATGAAATAGCGTCAGCACTGCATGCCTGCTTTGTTGACCTCAAGGCAGCCTTTGATCTGGTGGATGGGTCTCTACTCTGGCAGATGTTAGCAAATTGGAGGATTCCACACAAATTCTTGACAGCAATCCAAATACTCTACACCGACACATGGATTAGGATCAAACTTGGCGATGGTAACAGCATATCCAGTAAGGTTAACACGAAGATCGGCTTGCCCCAACTTTGTTTAATATCGTCATCTCTGATCTTGTGGTAGAATTAGATCTGGTAAACGCTCCTGTCCTGAAACTTGGAGCGATGTTCTTTGCCAGAATGTTCTACGCAGATGATATTATACGCCTAGGTCAGACCATAGTCGGCTTGCAAAGACTGCTGAAGGCCCTGGGTGCTTACACTGCAAAGAATTGTCTTGAAAACAACTTAAAAAAGATAAAGGTGATCACTTTCACAAGGCAGAAGACAAAGGCTGGCCATTGTCATTTAAACAACGTAGAGCTCTTTTTGGTCAGAGAGAACAAATGTCTTGGCATAAACATTGATTCTAGATGCTCCTTTTGCTGCCCAAAAAGTGAAAATGAAAACTAAGGCGGCCTCTTTACAGACAGCCTTCTTTACATTACAAAAGGGATTGTGTGGCAAGTCAGTAATGCCACAGCAGCAAGTGTTGAACACCAAACTGTTTCCACATCTCTCATACGGGTGTGAACCCATGTGTGGTCGTGAGGTGAATACTTTGGTGGACCGATGGGCAGCTCTTTTTGTTTGCCCCCAAACACCTCTCCTGACCGAAATGGACTTGAGTTTGGACTTGCAACTTTATGGAACGCAAGGCAATAGTATAATTCTGCTTTAAATTCAAAATCGCCAGGCCTTCCTCACTAAACCACCTGCTCTGGCAAGAAGTAATTAATCCAGACCGAAAATCGATCTTTGGAGACTTTCTTGCAAGTATCCTGAAAGCACTACAAGTACAACAGCTATGGGACCTGCCTCTCTCTTTCGCAGTGTTTAAAGAGCAAATTAGCAACTGCATCCATCGGGTATCTTTCTTGGAAGATAAAAACACATTCGCAAAGAGGCATCAGGCTTGGATTACGATAAACAGCTGCAGGCAGTTCGGTAGGCAATCCTACAGGACAGCTGCTCGTCAAAATCAGCCAAGACTCAGTGCTTGCCCCAGCACCCTGGGTTTTATCCAACTTTGGACTATCGGCCAAGATGATCAGCAGACTCCATTGACTTTGCACGCTGATGGTGCCATCAAGCACAAGAATCAATACTTCGCAACATTTACATCTGCCTGGCACTCATTTCTGAGCGCAAACTCTTGTTGCATCCTCATTTCAATTTACTCGTAGTGCACGGTTGCAGACAAGCCATATAAGAGTGCTATAAGAGGACTAAAATCAGTCTTAATTCTCAGGTGATCAAATTTCTAGATCTTGCGATTAAAAGACTCCCCCTTCACCAGAGTAGTCGCCAACGAACTGGTCTGTCAGCCGCATGGGAGATTCATTATTTATTATTATTATCCATTATTTATTGTAATGACACTTAGGCACTTTAAATGGATTTGCACATGGTCCCAGCAGCATCCGTTGGCACTTTCAGCACAAATTTAGGTTTCTAATTTATTCAGTTTTTTAACAATTTTATCTTTTAAACCCCGCATTGGCTGTAGATTTTAAAACTTGCATTGTATCATGGTTTCAAAGTAATTGTGCTTTAGTTTTCTCAAAGGTTTTAATTAACTGCACAATAGAAATACACTTGACATTTGACCTCAATGGCCTTAGAGCAGTAGTCACCTGACTACCCTTTTGTGGCTAACTCTTTGATGTGAAAAGAGGCGGCTCAGTCAAACTGCAAGGGAAAGCTTTCGGCTGCTGTGGATGCCAATAGGAAGGTCTGATCAGAAGCGAGCAGGAAACCATCACAGAAATTGGATCTGCCTCGAAGAAAGTAATAAATAGCTCCCCGTGGTAAGCAGAACTTAAATGTACTTCTTCTTCAAAGACAATATAACAATTCATTTTTTCGCAAAAACAGTAGTATTTTTCCATATCTATAGTATCTTTCGCAATCCCATGATATGTTTCAGTTTTTCATCAATTACAAGCAGGTTCGCCCAGCATAGAACCAGTTGACAAAGTCTAACCACTTGGAGAGTATTTTTACTCTCTAAAATAATTAATATTCATCATGCTATTCTGAGATAATCACCAGCTGCAGACCTAGATATCCTGGATCCAATCAGGGATTAGGTGACTCATCCTCCCTCCACTCTCCTGAATTAATGGAACTGTGTGTCTCTTGTGAATGGTTGGAAAGCCACAGGTTTACCTAAGGACACAAACTCAGTCAATCAAAAAAAGTTAATTTCGGGTCAACACTCATTTCAAACTTAAAAACAGTGCAATAAAACGCATACTATAAATATAAATGTATATTATAAAAGATTCAAAACAGCAGCCCTTTTCCCCTACAAATAATATTTTCCATCGTACTAGGTAATGTAACACACAATAAAAATGCATTATATATTTCATTTAGTAATTATTCATGGGCTGAGCGCTCCGGAGATTTCTCGTGGTAAATAAAATTGTGAGTCCGCGAAGACCACAAGTCTTGACATATCAGTTTTAAATTAGGCAATTTCGAGTTTCACCTTGTTTTTCAACAAACAAACTCTGGAGCTCTGGTAGAAAGCAAATCGGTCCCTTTATGCTGAAAGACCTAAGGAGACTTAGTCACAAGTTGTTCCCCCAGTTTAAACATGCTGTGGTTCTTCTTTTCCACGAAGACTATCCTAGACAATTTAGATCCAGGCAACAACTAACCCGTATCTCAATTACACTTTCAGGGTGACCAGGTTGAATGAGCTGTAAGTTTCCAGAAGGAGCCTATGGAAAAAAAACCTTCATATTATGGATCATTTCAGAGCGGATCTTCATTAGGTAAGTATGCAGTGTTTTTCACACCTGGTATGTGCAATTCTCTGGAAAATTATAAATTTATGCAAATTATCTGCGGGCGTTTGTCTTTGCATAAAAAGAGATGCTACATACAGGCTCAATGTATTGTGCATATACAGGCACATGCATCAAAAGAAAAACCGGTCGCAAACGGGCAGATTCTCAGAATCTGCCCCTTTGCGACCGGTATTTTTGCATTTGTGATGCATCATCCCAAATGCAAAAATTGCAATTTAAGTAATCTCTAAATTGCGATTACTTAAATTGCGAATGTATTTAAGGAATCGCAAATTGAGATTCCTTAAATGCAATGCAACAAAGTAAAAAAATTAGGGGCATATTAGCAAGGGCTTGCGATAATATTATCGCCGCTTTAGCGTCCGTTTTCGGACGAAAAGCGGCGATAATATTATCGCTCTATCTACAAGGACACGCTAGCGCGTGTTTCCTTGCATTAGAGCCCGGTTTCATACCGCCTCGCCTCGCATCCCTAATGAGATGCAAGGTGGGCGTGCCTCGTGAAACTTCATTGTGGAATATCGCTAATGGGGCTTCGCGATATTTACAACGAAGCCCCGTCCGGCATAGCGATATTCATTTCAGCGCTAACTCGCCCTTAACGCTGCTTCCAGACGTCTGCAAAAACAGGTGTTGTGTATGTTTTACATTGGTGGTAGATCTTGCTGATACGACCACATGGTCGTATCAGCAAGATTATCGCCGTATTCGTGAGTTCAACGCTTGTTTTCAGGCGATGTTGTTGCCATTTCCCCCCCATCGCTGGAAATTTATCGCCCTGGAGAAACGCGTTGTAAATAACGCGCTCACCGGGTGATAAATTTCAGCGATAGACGGCGATAAATACAAAAGCGCTAAGCGCGCTTTGCGATATTTATCGCCGTCTATTGTTGATATGCCCCTTAGCGATTTCGCTACTAAGGGGCGCAAATTACCATGAAGTTGAACTTCATGGTAATTTGCAAAAACTTTGAGAAATGCACTAAAGTGCATTTTTCAAAGTTGAAGGTTACACACACACACATGTCCTTGGGACATGTGTGTGCGCAACATATGTGCACAGATCAATTTCAGGGGTGCAACAGGGTGTCCTTTTGACACCCCTGCACCCTTGAAATTGCATGCGCAATTTGCGAGTACCTATTTCGCAATTTCCCATTCATTTCTATGGGCATGTAGGCCCATAGGAATGAATGGGAAGCCATTCCTTATTTGCGACTCGCAATGTGAAGGAATCGCTATTATTATAGCGATTCCTATATGCATAGGATTTTGCGAATCCTTAATTGCGAATCCTTAATATTCGCTATTAAGGACTCGCAAAATCCTAGCTTGATGCATGTGCCAGATAGTGTCTAACACTACAAAGTGAAGGTTTGTAGCACAATGCATAAGGCCTTAGCGCACATCCTGTGCTTGTAAGGCATTTTCTACACCAATGTGGCCTACCGAGTAAAAATTATAAAACCAGTGCAAGCATAAAGAAAACAGAAACTACATATGACTTACAAGAACCGATAATTACCATGTCCTAGCTTTCATCCCAGTTGGGGGATGTCTATATGCAAGTTTTGGCTGAAACAGATGAGAGGCTGAACTTAAACAGGCTTAAATTCATCTTCAACATTAGAG
The DNA here is from genome assembly GCA_963921515.1 of Calotriton arnoldi. Lineage (NCBI taxonomy): Eukaryota > Metazoa > Chordata > Amphibia > Caudata > Salamandridae > Calotriton > Calotriton arnoldi. The sequence goes on along the minus strand of CAWUFW010003731.1, from coordinate 415,884 downwards.
CTTTCATTCAGCTTACCCTTTAATCCTAAGATGGACTTGGATGCAACCTCAACTCATGCATAATTTAAAGTTAAATGTCTATTAGATACCTGAGGTACACCACAGGATAAAAATACAGATTCAAGAAGATAAATGTGTGATCAATTGTTTCGAAAGCCACTGACAGAACAAACAAGATCAGTTCCTCAATGCTACAGCAATATGCCATCACTCTGATGTCTACTACCACTGATATACCGATTCTATTACCCACATGCTGTATCCGGAGCACCATTGTCCTTCAAACTGCATTACATCTCCAGACTCCAGGTGGTGCAGAATTCGGCGGCCAGACTGCTACTCAAACTCCCACCTAGGACTCACATGTCTTTCCATCCATTGGTTCCCTGTAAAAAAAGAGGGTACTTTTTAAGGCCATGGTATTAATGCACAAGGCCTTTCATGACTCTGGTGCTGTTTACCTCAGAGAGAAGATTAACTAATACACCCTAGCGCATACTCTGTGATTTTCCACCGCTCACCTAGCAAGAGTGCCCAGGATCAACCGACTTAGAGTGGGCAGTAGATCGTTCTCCTGTCAAGGGCCGCTCACTTGGAACAAACGTCCAAAAGACCTCCGTCTAGTCAGCAAGCTCACTGTTTTCAAGAAGAAACTGAAGACGTGGCTTTTTATGCAGTCAGTCTAGGTATCTAGGTATGATGCCCTTAGTCTGAGCGCCGGGACACTCTGCTGAGTAGCTGTGCACTGTACAAATTGCTATAACATAACATCTTCTTTGATGTTGAGTTTACTCACACTTCAATAATATTTAAAATTTTGCATTTATTGTCTGAATTTAGCCTTGAGAAATTATTTTTCTTTGTGGAACACGTGTTGGCAGAAGTGCAGAAGGTGTGCTTAAAAATTGTTATTATTACTATGTTGTCACAAAAAAATGTAGATTTGATTTTCAATGTTGAATGAATTGGATTAAAATCTGTGTATCCTGAATGTTTTAGGAGTGTGAGTCGTCGATCAACTTGGCCATGAGAGTTTTTTCATTAAATATCTTCATTCACCAAGGAGAAATGGAGTTCATGTGAGGAGACCTAGAGTGCTGGTTTGGGCCCCTTTCCGAATGCGGGTTCTTATTCACTCTACAGACCTCATGCCAGAGAACATGTCCTCAGCCCTCATCTTCATTAGCTCCATATTGCAAAACAGGTTAAGTTTAAAATGTTTTCTGTGGTAAACAGGATATTCTAAGTGTTAGTCCCTTGTCTCTGATGTCTAAACAGTAACTACATGTCCACTAAGGAACTTCGTTTATGAATTCCTTTCACACTGTTGTTTTAATTTTCTCTTTTATTTCCAAGTGTTTTCCTTGCACATGGGAGCCTGTGTAAAGGATTATGGGTTGCTGGACCTTAGTTTGTGCTTTTAATTTCCCCACCTGTTTTCGGCTCTGACATGCTCAGAGTCATCACCAAGCCCCCTGAATGGCAGACTTTTTAAACACCACCAAAACGTGTCCTTGCAGCGGGCGTGCTGCTGACGTGTCAAAGGCAAGCCTTTCTGTGCTTGTCCACGCCCAGATTGCACCCTGCACCAGAGCCTCTGGCCTTTTTTTCCTCACACACTCACAGTCTGTCCAGCTACTCAAGAAACGGGCTTCTTGCCCATAATACAACAGGTAGGAAAGGTCCCTGCACTGTGCTTGATCTCTATACCAGTACGAAGGGGGATCATCTCTTTTGCAAGGGCTGTATTTTTTCAGTAACCACCATGGTATGTGACAGTGACAGGACATTCCCCAAAAAATGGGGACACTGTCCATCCGCCAAAAACTATCACAGAAAGAAAAATTCTCTGTATGCTCGTCAATGTGAGATATCTAGTTAAAAGTATGATTGAATTTGCTGAGCTCTTAGATTATCATTCACCTGATACAGTTTGTGTGAGTGAGACATCAGCAGATTCTACCTCTTGTCTGGACTTAGTTGCTGCTCTCCCAAAAGGATACTCTCTATTCAGATTAGATTGAACACAGAAGAGGGAAGGGGACTTAGCAGTTATTTACGGAAGCCGCACGGCAGCCACATTTTTGCAGGTGTCCATGAATGATTGTGAAACACTTCCTTTCAATTTAGAGCTATCTAAGAAATTGGCTTTCAATGGGATACTAATATGCCGCCCTCCGAGCTCATGGGCCACCTTCATACAGTCTTTAAGCAGCCTTATGGAATCTTGTTTACCCTTATCCAGTTTTACCCTACTAGGGATTTTAACTTCCACTTAGAGGTTTCAACTGATAGAGATACCGAACATATAGTTGGCACAGACATCTACACACTCAGCTGGACATGCACTTGATGGGATCTTTTCTAATAACCCCTTACTGACAGACATAACTACTCTGCTGCTGACTTGATCAGATCATAAGGCAGTTATATTTAGGCTGAGGATACTGAACAGTCCATCTCCCAGTAGCACATCACGTTATACCTCTGAATCTCTTGCCTGGCACAAACTTGAATCAGCCGAAAATTAACCAAATTTCATTAGGAACTCAACCAGTTCCCACAAGTGATCTTGACCAACATTATAAACCAATTGGGTTGGGTCAGCAGTAGACCAAGTGGCCCCTCTAAAAACTCACATTCACCACAGAAGTAAACCCTCAGCTCCCTGGTTTTCCGACAAATTAAGACTGCAAAAACAAGTTTGTCGACGACAAGAACAACAAGCATTGGCATAGCCAATAGGTCTCGCCTTGGCGACCTTATAAGTGTTTAGCCAGAGTGAATGGTTTTGCCAAAGTCTTTAAACTAGGTTGTAGAGCAGTGTGGCTGCTGTGCAGCATGTTGAAAAGTTATAATAAAAACGTGTTATAAGCATTTTTCTTACCTTATATATAACCAAGAAGACATTATGTACAACTGACAGACACAGACAGACACGCACACACCCACACAGACACAGACACACACACAGACACACACAGACACACACACAGGATATAACGGACCTGCGCCTTTTAATAGACCATGATAGTAATACTTGCTTGGCCAGGGGGGAAGTGAGAGTTTGCCAAAAGTATGCAAATCAGCTCAGAGAAGTAGACTGGGTAAGAAAGCAGGCTCCTAAGGAAATCATGACCCCCTATACAGGGGTTATCCTGGGAGGCCAGAATTACGAAGCAGTGTTGACAACATTGTGACAAGAAAAGACAGATGATGGATCATAATGCGCCACAATTTGTGACGGTATTAGGATTGTCACTTCTGCACCTAGAAATACGGGCAGGACAAAATTGCACCTCACTAGTACCAGTTTAAAACCTGAACACTGCAATCGGCCACCAGCTGAAAGGACACCAGTTAACACTTGCAAAGAGTCTGCCATTCCACTCTTTAATAACCTTTAATCAGTTTGAGATTAAAAAAATATATTTTTATTGGCAAAGTCTGCTAGTGGTGCAGAAGATGCTGCATTACGTGATGAATCCCTAATCATGCAGAAAAGGGCCAGTTTTGCAACATTCCAGTAGCCCGGTGTATAGTTAAATTACAGTCATGTTGATGCCAGTGCCCGTATTACTTACTATCGATCCCTCCTTCTCAACTGGTTGAAGTGTGCCTGCAGTTTACACGAAACTCGAAAATGCAGGTGTCTGAATGTTGTCACATTAAACGACGGAGAGCGGCTCTCACAAGCATTGCTCCATGCCACACATGCGTCCAAAAGCACATCCACTGTCAGCAAGTGGAGCCTGGTGCCCTGCTAGTGCTCATGGTTGTATCGGTGCAGTGAATCTGCAGGCACAGAGACCAATGAAGCAGCAACAGCAGCATTGTTCCTCAGAGGGAAACTGAACACACAGCTGAAGACACCAACAGAAAGGGTAACATAAGCCCAGTCAGGTTTAAAGCACAACCATTTCACTGACCGTCGCGGCCAAGCGAGAGAGTGAGTGTCCTGCTATCTGCTGCATGAGCGCTAGTCACAAGCTGACACCACGCAGACTCCACAGCAATGTAAACAAGTGATGCCACACGCAAGCAGCATCGCGATCGGCGGTCTTCACTTTTGAAGCACTGCACTCGTGCTTGTGGCGGCATCCACCTTGCGGGAGCGGGCAGTGGCCATATGTAATTAATGTGGCCGCGCCGCTGCTCGCTCCCACAAGGTGGATGCCGCCACAAGCACGAGTGCAGTGCTTCAAAAGTGAAGACCGATGGCTAAAGGCCCTCCTAGAGCAGCGCATGCGCGCTGCCTAGGCGAGACCTAAAAATGGAGAAATGCCATGATATTGATGAAAGGGACAAATACAAACAAAGCATCAGGGAGGGATTATAACACTATAATCCAAGCTGAGAAAAGGATCTATTATGTTGATAAAATTGAATGAGCATAAAACTCAGTCAAAATACTTTTATAGATAGTCAATTCATTAGCTAATTTTAATGATAAAAACACTGCAAGTGTCAATCAAGCTTTTTGTGATAAACTTGCAAATTGTTTTCAATCTAAATTTACAGAGTGCTATAATGAATTCTCCTTAAATAAGCTAGCCATTCATGATGTTACCAATGATGCAAAACTCCTTAAACTTGCTGAGACTATGAATTCACTCCCCTTTTGATTGAACGTTTGAACGATTGAACGTTCTACGTTAATAGAATCTGTAAAATTGGGTTCGCCATCTGATCCTTGTCCTCTGGCAATAATGCATTTGATCCCAGAGACAATTGCTCCAAATCTTACTAGCATCATCAATGAGAGATTTAGAACCAGATATTTTCCTTCAACCTGGAAAAGAGCCTTGGTACTACCCCTTATAAAGAAATCCATGCTTAATCCTCAGCAACCCAACAGTTATCGTCACATCTCCCGACTTCTGATGCCAGCAAAAATTATAGAGAAAGTGATGAATATGGAATTATTATACTTTCTAAATTACAATCATACTCCGGATCATTCCCAGTTTGGGTTCAAAAGCAATCACAGCACTCAAACGGCAATGATTGTAGCCATGGAGGAAATCAGGGCAATCTTGAGAAATGAATCATCTCTAAAATTGTGGCCAACAGCGTATTTAACTGAGGTGTTGTGGAACTCATAATCATGTTGAAATTCCACAGAAAGATGAAGACATGATCTACTGTAAAGACCTCTACGCGGTAAATGCTCTTGTCTACAGAGTTACTAGGAAAGGCTTCAGTGCCAAGATATGGTTGAGTAAATGTTATACTTCAAATGAGCAACTAGAAATAAAACCGATTAGTATCTAGTTTCATGCTAACGATTCAACACAATATCATTACTCAGTCATGCACTGCAACTACATCTCTTTCTCCTCTTTGCTTCACTCTGTATTGTAGTGAACCTACAGGCTTGTTGTAGCACAATTGGCATACCCGTCTGAAACTTAGGCAAACCAAAGCTCTCCTCACACAGGCCTCGAGACAAACCTACACTCTGCTAACCTCATACAATGAACTTAGTAGACTCTTACTTGTCCACTGAGAAGAGCACCAGGGTCTCACCTGGGGTAACAGGCACTATACAAATGCTGCAGTGCAACACAGTAGAATACAATACAGCTCTGTGTTAATCGTTCTCTGTTTGTCATTAACCCCCATTTGAAAAATGCTTTACTACTGCCACTCACTTATTCATGTGTCCATTCTGCCATGCATGCTTCTAATAGTCCTCCCTTCCTATGTATTTTATATTTTTTAAAGTGTATCTAAAAACACAATGCTAGATAGCAAGATAGTGTAACTACTCTTCATATGGGAGTATTACTCTGGCAAGGGACAGGTTTCATCAGCTTGTATTTCTTGCAGGAGACTGCTCCACAAGAGTGGGACAAGCACAGAAAAGGAGTGTTCATGCATTTGTGAACCAAGTGCAGGAGAATGGGGGAGAACAGTAAGTAAGCTGGTGAAACTTTGAAAACCACACACCCCAGCTGATGCACAAATATTTTCTGAGGCCTGGATGTCAGCTTTACCTTCAGTAGGAAAACAAAAAGGTGATGAGTGGAATGCTTGGAATATGCTCAGGCACTGATAATTACTTGGGCCACATTGCAGTCCATCCTTTTTTTGTTCAAGATGCCACTCTAGACAGAGGGATCACTGACATAATATCGACAACAATATCAACCTACCAGAATATCGTGTCAAGAATATCGATGTCTAGAATATCGACATCCTATCGACAACATGGTAAGTACAAAAATATCGAAAAAAAAATATTGTTGTTTAAATTATCGAAGTTAAATATATCGGTTTTTTTTAATGTTAAAAAAATATTGTAAAATAAGGAAAAAAATACTATTAACTTAAAAATAAATTATTTGAATTTATTTGCAAATGTAAAAATTTATAAATATTAAATTTAATTTAAAAAAATAAACATACATATTTACAATTTAATATACATATATTTACTTTAAAATAATTAATAAATAATTTTTTTATTTAATTATAACATATTAGAAATATATTAAAAAATACAATTAAATATATATACACAAACACCTGTAACATAAATATTATAAATAATAAAAATTATATTATAATTTTAATATATAAAATATTAATTACATTTTAAATAATAATTTAGTACAAAAGTAGGGATAGTGTTGAATAGCGGAGGGGTAAAAATTACTATTCCCACTCCAGTAAGTGCAACAGTAGGGAAAGTGTTGGATAGCGGGTGGGTAAAAATTACTATTCCCACTGCAGCAAGTGCAGCAGTAGGGAAAGTGTTGGATAGCGGGGAAGTAAAAATAAATATTCCCACTCCAACGAGTGTAACAGTAGGGAAAGTGTTGGATAGCGGGGGGGTAAAAATTACTATTCCCACTCCAGTAAGTGCAACAGTAGGGAAAGTGTTGGATAGCGGGTGGGTAAAAATTACTATTCCCACTCCAGCGAGTGCAACAGTAGGGAAAGTGTTGGATAGCGGAGGGGAATAATTTACTATTTCCACTCCAGAAAATGCAACAGTAGGGAAAGTGTTGGATAGCGGAGGGGAATAATTTAGTATTCCCACTCCAGAAAAATAATTAACATTAATTAACAAATAATTAATTATTCAAAAATAATTTAACTCCCATCATATTCCCCTATAAACAACACCACCAATATTGTAAAACATGACAAAATTAACATAATTAATTGAAAATTTATTAATTAACTAATAACAATTAACAAGCAAATTATAAACAATAACTAATAAATTAGTTCACACAATTAACACTATAAAATAACTTTAAATTAATATTATAAATAAAAATAATAAAAAATGTATTAAAATTAAATTACTTCCCACCCTACTCCCCTATCAACGCACAACAAACTCTTAAAAAAAGACACAATTAACATAATTATTAATTAAGTAATTATTATTAATATCCAAATAATAAATAATTAATAATAAATTAATAACCACATTTAACAATATAAAATATTAATTAATAAAAAACATACATTCATTAATTATAATTAAATTACTTCCCACCCCACTCCCTATAAACCCACAACCCACTCCTAAAAAATGAGACAATTAACATATTTAACAATTAATTAATAATTAATAACCAATAAATAAATCATTAATATTAAATTAATTACCACAATTAACAATATAAATTATTAAATGCATAAATATTAATTAATAAAAAATTATTAATTAATTAATAATAATTAAATTACTTCCCACCCTATTCCCCTATAAACCCACAACCCGCTACGGAAATAAAACGCAAAATGTTGTTAAAAAAAAATTAATTACTTATAAAAATTTAACACATATATTAAAATACAAAAGCAATACTTACACAAAAATATAGAACACATACATTTAAATTAAATACTAACATACATAACACTAACTAAAAAAACATTATTTTTAACATCGATATTTTAAGAAACGATATTTCTTAACTTCAACTCGATATTCTTGTCAACGATATTCTGACTGTCGATATTCTGGCATGACGATATTTCAACATCGATATTCTGGTAGGTCGATAATTTAAACTCGATATTTTGTCTGTTTACCAGAAAGAGACCATCTATATTCAAATTAGCCTTGGTCTTGCTCCCAAAGGAACAGCCCATTCTGAGCTGCCAGGCCAGGTCCCATTCCAATAGAAACTCAAGCAACCCCAGATTTGTTTCAGTCTAATTAGGCCTCATCATTGACGTATAGCTTGATTCCTAGGGCAACATGAAGCTGGATGAACATCTAGGCATCAAATTGAGGAAGCCAAAAAGATGATGGGTAGCATCTTGAATTGAACTAATGTCAGCCACTGGTACTTTTGTGGGGCTGTATTCTATTCCATGTGCATATCAGCCTTGGGCCAACTCCAACAGGAGCAGTCCAGCACAAAGAGTCAGGCCAGGTCCCCACCAGAAGGGAACACAAGCCTCCCCATACTGGTTATGTCCTGTTTAGGCCTCATTGATGAATCATAGAATAATTCATAAAGCACAGCAAGCACGGGAACCACTTCTGTTTGGTCACATTCTGTGCCAAAGATTGTTCATTGATGTTTCATTCAAATAACATTCTGAGCAATATAGGTCTATTGTAGAGAATACTTCATATTAATAATGTATAAGCATTGAAGAAAAGGAAAAATGATTAAATATGCAAATTTAAGGAACACATTGTTTGTACTAAATCCTGCTTTTAAAACATTTGGAAGCAAATAAAAAATTGCTTACTTCCTTGCTGTGAGGTGTCTTTTGTTTATGTCACAAATCATTTATTTTAATACAAAAAATCATGACCGTCGACTCACCAACACTCCAGGGGTAGCCATGGTGACCGCACACACCCTTTTTGACCTCAAATACATGACAGAAAGTGATGTCATGTAAGGTTTGGCCCGGAATCCCAAGAAATGTTGCCACTAGACCTTTAACCAGATGAAATCATAATAATGGACATCACTGATGCCCACTGAATACCTCAAAAATAAAAATAAAAAGTATAGGTAAGCCATAGGGAGATGCACACAAAAATAATCTAAAAACAGTAATGATCAGGCCCACTAGTACTAGTTCATAATGACTTACAATTACATATGAACTATGTTGTTGGCTTGATTTATGCCTTTTATTGTTAATAAGTTTTGACATCATCTTTTATAAGGAAATATTACACTTGTAAAGCACGGGAGTGATGGTTCTGCTCAAAAACATATTTTTTCACATATTCACATTAATGGACTGTGGCAACAATTTTTAAAAATGCGTTTTTTAAATCTGTTTGCATTTATTTTTTATCATAAAAAGTATGCATTCAACTTGAAGTGTAAGCTCTTAGTGGCATCTGCAGGAAATAAACAGTGTTCATCAAGACACTGTTTATTTCCTGAGCCTGGCACTGCTTTTGCAACCTATGAGGCCACGGGTCACAAAAGCAGGTCACAAAAGCAGTGCAAGGGGTCGCAAGAGGCCAGCCAGGTGTCGCAACTGCAACACCCTGCGACCCCTAAATGACTCCCATGAAAAAAATCATGTTTTGCTTCTTAGTGGTGGCAGCACCTCAATTTATATATGCTGCAACTACTTGATTGAAGGGGGAAGAGGTGGCAGTCAGGTCAGGCTCAGTCTCTCTCATTTGGTCTCACTTAAACTTTTCTAGTCTTTCTTTGTTTCCTCATGCCCAGGGAAACCAGGCCTGACTTTAGCATGTGATAGGCAGGCATCTGTTTCCCAGTACTTGTACCAACTACTGTGAGAAATTGCTTTTAACCAACATTCTAGAATTGAAGTGGGTGCACCTGTGTGTGCATGCCTACGCGCATACTCGCACAGTTGTATGTGTACATACATACCTACTTGCAACCCACGGTCTTCAGTTCATGCTTTTTTATGCTTTTGAAGGAGCCGGGTTCAATGTTCTAGATCCGCACTGGAACCTCAGGATGATGGTAGTTTTTATCAGCACAAAAGCGTAGGGGGAGAGAAATCGTTAGCAGATCAATCATTTCAGTTCCAATTTACTATGACTCTTAAGAATTACAGACTCCCAATTAAGTTTAGTTGGTTTATTACAAAGCCAAGAATAACTGGACATACAGGCACCTCAAAGTGAGGGTGTAGAAACACACTGGAACTAATACAAAGCCAAATCTATGGATGAAGTTAAGGCGGTGCAACATGCACAAGATGATTAGTTCGAGAATCAGGATACAAAAGATTATTGAGCAGATATCTACATTCCCCTTCATCAGAAGTTCGTGGGTTTAAAGCATTAGTCTGTCCCTACACTAGCACTAATGTGACATCCCTAGGAAGTCTCTTCACATCAGTTGGGTCAAGTAGCATAAAGCTACAGAGCTCGTTCTAAGATGCTCTCTCTCTCAAGGCAAGGCAGAAGTCCCCGGACACTTTTCCTAGTTACGATACATCAATACCACAGGTAGTATCCCATGGTGCCTTGCAAAATCACACCATCCAGTCAGGCCACCTCCTCGTAGGTAACTTTCCATTAGGCAGCGATGCTACCAAGCTTTGCCGAGATGACCTTGATTCCCAGGCTTGCTCCGATGGGAAAGTACAACAGTTCTCTACTATCAGTATCAATGCTTAATGTATCCTCTTCTCCCTAAGCCTAACTCCTGAAACAAAGACATTATTCTAACTAACAAGAATGATTCTTCCATCTGCAACAGAAACGTGAGAAAGAACAAATCCAAAATGCACATGAAATTCAACTATTAAGTCTAATGCGAGAGCTTCCAGGAAATGCATTTCAGGCCTACAGATATCGGCCAACATAAGGAAATAGCACACAGGCATTATGAAATGACATATAAAATGAATACTCTTTACTAAGCACTTCTAAATTTATACGTTACATATGCACATACGTGAATAATTGTCAGCAGCATGTACGAATTGTACACGTTAATGTTTTCAGCTAATCACATATAATTTCAACATTAATCTCAACACATTTACATGAAAATATCCCTAATACACTACAACTCACGTTATTACAGTTCACGTTCTACTGTTCCAGGTTAATACGACAAAGGATTATATGCGGGTGCAGACTACTCATGAGTATGATGCACCACTAAAAATGAAAAGTGAATTTTGCACTACATCCCTTTCACTAAATTTGCCAGGGTTTGTATTCATGTCATTTCAAAAAGACTAATATAATTTAAATAGAAGGAAACACAACATTCCGTAGCCCCTAGAAAGTCAAATGTAGGCATTTTTGATATATCACAACTCTTCTCAGAATAGGATAGCGTCCTTTTATCAATACAATCAATGGTTTATGGCATTTTATACCCAGATGTTTGCCATAGAGTTTGACACATACTGTAATCATACCCAGGAACCACCATAAAATAATATGATTTATAGAAATAAACTAAGGGGGAATCATTATTTTTTATTGGTACCCTTCGATGTGCAGGAAAAAGCATACTCTACTAAAATATGGAAAATGTTTCTGCTAGCTCAATTGGGTCCAAATGTTAGGGTTTACATTATTTCACAATGCAAACTTTCTTTCATACCTTGGCAGTTGTGATTTCCATTTTTATTCCTTTGGTATCCATAATCGTACATGAATTAAAAACATATGCCTTGAGATCCCTGGGCAAATCCCTCCCTATGGTTAAAAAATGCAGGGGAAAAGCTGAAGCCTTAATGCTAGCCAAAATAACAGTAATAATAGCGTGGACTAGAACAGTGAGGGTAATCTTTGCTGGATGGCAGCGCCGCCCATGAGCTCAATTCGGGTTTCATGCTTTTAATTTGCAAGTCATTAGGCAGAGATCGCTGGAACCTCCTGCTGACTGCTGCTAGGAATGTAGCTCTCGTTGCTATAACAAGACATCTTAAAAAGAACCACAGACTCTCAATTAAAGACAAATATTGGACTATGTGAACTTTATCACACTTTGGGGGATTTAACGCTGGTATCTGTCCTCGTTCCTAAATAACAAAGTGGTGGATCTGCGCGGGGGGGCGAGCGCGCGCTTGTTACTTTACCAAAAGATCTGTAAATACGTAAGCGGCGCATGGTGTGCAACAACAAATCTCCTCACATCTGGCGCGCGGAACTGAGCCTCGTGCGCATTTTTCAGGCCTACTGCAGGGTGCCTGAACCGGGAGAGGCCGGCGCGTGCCTTTTTCCCCTGCCTCCCTTGTCACCTGAAAGGCATTCATATCATCAAGCGCTCATACATTCAGTGGCTCGCAGTAGCAAATGAGTGGAGAAATTGTACGCTTTACAATTCTTAACTTGTATTTGAGCAGTTTTTGATAGAACACTGTCAAAACTCCTTGGGTGAATGTGAAGATTTGAAGTGAAAGAACAAGTTTTATTTGAGTGAGAATACATTATATATGTTCTGGGGTCATTGCCTGAGAAGAAGGTGTGTTGGAGGGTAGGCATCGTTTTGAAACAGTCCCAGATTCACAAAGGTTTGGCGTTGGGTTAGAGTTACTTTTTTAGAGCTAACCCGATGATAACCTTTTGGAGATTAACAAACAAACACTAATTGACATTAGCATTGGTTTTTATGGATTGTATGGTTTGTATGGGAAAGTAACGCAAAGCAGCACGAAACGCTTCTTTGCATTACTTTGCATAAAGTGGGCATTACATGGGTGGTACCTGGACGTTCCCATGCAACCACCCAATGCTTTTTGACACAAAATCCTATCTACGAACATGAGTAGACAGGGTTTAGTGCCAAAATTAACGCCGCTGGAAAGTAGGCGCTAAAAGAAGAAATGTTTTAATTTCTCCTTTTATTCTTACTTTGCATGCCTACTGCACAGTGCAGCACAGATACGAAGTAGGAAAAGCTTTAAGGTGTGTCTAGCCATAGTATTTTGTACAGGAAGGGTAGCCTTCCTGTACAAAACCTATGGCAGACTCAGGCAGGCACCATAGCACTATGGTGCTAAGGTGTGTGCTGAAAAGAACCAAGCCGGTAAGTTCAGGAAGTGCAATCTTTATTCCAACAAGACAGGAGCTGCACAGAACCCCATCCGTCCATAAACCTGGATCACCAACCATATCCCACACCTCCCGTTCCAGAATCCCTTTCCCGGTGGAATTCCACAAACGCCTCGTGCAGCAGAAAAGAAGAAAGGTACAACCCAACATGTGCCTGGTGCACAGCAACTCAAATTAGCGCTGGCGCTAGGGAGAGGGGAGGAGAGAGCCATATCTCTCTGAATATGGCGCTCTCGCCCTATCAAGCAAAGCAGCGCAGCATTGTTTGCTGTTGCGCTGCGTTCCGTAACATCTTTCAGAATCTGGGCCTCAGTGTTTTAAAATGTATAGTTTTGCTACTACGGGTTTAGCTTTTTCCTGAAAACTTTGGTTTTAAAGTGAAAGGAGTGTATAGGTATGGCCTTGTATGTGAGACATACAGTCATACAGTAAAGAGCTTTGAGTGTAAGCCATTTTAGAAAGTTGATGGTGGGTATGATTCTGTCAACTTTTCTTGCTTGAGGGATCAACCAAGCTGTAAAGCAGAGGAGAGCTTTGAGGACTTAGGTAGTCCAGCTACTACTATGTTCCTGTACTCATTGTGGGTTATACCAAAGCCTGTGTCACAAATTTGAAACGTTTGTACGATCTTTGTGTGATTGCAGAGTCTAATGTTATTGAGTATCTTTAATTGAAATCTCTTAGTGATAGCCCAAACATAAATATCAACTATGCTGTCAAGCATGGTGATATGACCGATGTGACAATCTAAGGGAATATATTTACGGCCAGTATGTTATCAATTTAATTTAATAGGGGGAATTTGGAGCTGTTAGGTGACAGAAGAAGAAACTCTGCTTATCGTTCATTAAGCGTGAGCTTCTCCTGGGACATCCATGAGCTCATGTTGAAAGGACTTAAGGCTAGTACATCATGTTATCTGTGTTGTCACTCTAGAGTCTTTTCTGCCTACTAGTGGATGTTAGCATTATGGAAAATGTCACCTAATAGTTCAAGGTACCGTTTGAATATTAAGGGACCCAGGGTGGAACCTTGTGGTAAGGCAAATAGGAAAGCAATGTAAGCTGATAAGAAGTTAAATGTTTCTATGCTTTGAGTTCTGCTAAAGGACCACTTCAGTACCATTTCCTTAATGCCCATCTGTTAGAAATGGGGTCTCTAGTTGGCAGTGGTTTGCACCCTGTCCAAGTAGGGACCCTCACGCTAGTCAGGGTAAGTGAGTCACACAGCTAAGATATCCCCTGCTCACCCCCTTGGAACCTTGGCAGGAGCAGTCAGGCTTATCGCAGAAGCAATGTGTAAAGTATTGGTACACACACACAGTAGCACAGTGAAAACGCTACAAAAGGATTCCACACCAGTTTAGAAAAATAGCCAGTATTTTTCTGAATAAAGGGACAAAAATCCAACATACAAAAGTCAAAATATCACTTTTAAAGCAAGTTTAGTCCAAAAGAAATCAATAGATGCGTTCGTTTCAGCACAAAGTACCTTAGATGCATCAAAAGTCAAAGACGGTGCAAGGCGCAGGGGAGGTGAAGCACCAGAAAAGCAAAGTGATGCATTGGTTCCTTACTACACAGGGGAGGTGATGCGTCGGTTTCTTACTGGCAGGGGAGGTGATACATTGGCTACTTACTACTAGGCAGGGGATGTGTTGCGTCTGTCCTTAATGGCAAGGAAGGTGATGCGTCGGTTTCCAGACACACAGCCTCGGTTCCTTACTCTGATATGGTGTCTATGAAGAATCGGCGACGAGGGACGATGCATTGAAATTCCGGATATGCTGCGTCGATGTGATAGTAGCCGAAGCAGGCGCTGCATTGATTTCACAGCTGTGAAGCAGGCGCTGCGTCGATACCACAGCCGCGAAGTAGGTGCTGCGTCGGAGTCGGAGCGGGTGCTACGGATCGGTGACATGGTGCTCGGGACTCACTCTGCGGTGACTTTTCTGATGTGCTGTGATGACACTCTGTGCCATGCGGTGAACACTGTGGTTAATGCTTCAAGAGGTAACCACGCATCAGGGCAGACAGTGGCGATGCATTCATATTTTATAACGGTGTGCTGAGAAAACAGGAACTGGGAGTTGATGAGTGGATTTTTTCCTTAAGATCACCAAGTTACACTACCAAGGGCCCACAAACTGGATTTGGCATCAGCACTCTCAGCAGAAGAGCCCAGGCACTGGCAGGTGAATTCTTTGATGGCCCTGAGACTTCTTAACAGGAGGCAAGCTCAACTCAAGCCCTTGGAGAATCTTGGAAGCATGATACAGAAAGCAAAGTCCAGTCCTTTCACTCCCAGGACAGCAGAAGCAAGCAGCAGGCCAGCAGAATAAAGCAACAGGCAAAGTGGCAATCCCTCCTACAGCATCCAATTTCTTTTTCTTGGCAGAATGTCTTCATGTCTAGAAGTGTTCTGATTTTGGGATGTAAGAGGTCCAATACTAACACCCCTTTCTACCTTTGAAGTAGGCAAACTTCAAAGGAAAGGCTTTGCAGTGCACAAGACCCAGCCTTTCCCTGACCTGGCTCTAGACACACTACAGGGGGGTGGAGACAGCTTTGTGTGAGGACAGGCACAGCCCTATTCAGGTGTCAGTGACAAATCCTCCCACCACTCTAGCTCAGTAGGGCCCATCAGGATATGCAAGGCACACCTCATCCCCCTTTGTTTGACTGTCTAGAGGGAATGCACAAGAGTCCTACTGTCAGCCAACTCGGGTGTGTATTCTACGGACAGGCAGAGGCACAGAATTGTTTAGCAAGAAAATGCCTACTTTCTAAAAGTGGCATTTTCAAACACACAATTTAAAAACCAACTTCACCAAAAGATGTGCTTTTGAATTATGAGTTCAAACTCTAAATCTATATCTGCTCCCAATGGAAAATTACACTTAAAAGATATTTCAATGTAATCCCCATGTTACCCCATGGGAGAGATAGTCCTTGGAATAGTGAAAAATGAAATTAGCAGTATTTCACTATTATGACATGTAAAACACACCAGTACATTTCCTACATTTGAATACACCGCACCCTTCCCATGGGGCTACCTTGGGCCCACCTTAGGGGTAACTTACACATAGTAAAAGGGAAGTTTGGGGCCTGGCGAGTGGGTGTACTTGCTTGGTCAAAATGGCAGTTTAGAACTGCACAAACAGGCTCTGCAGTGGCAGATCTGAGACATGTTTGCAGGGCTACTCATGTGGGTGGCTCAATCAGTGCTGCAGGCCCACTAGTAGCATTTGATGTACAGGCCCTGGGCACACCTGGTGCACTTTACTAGGGACATCCTAGTAAATCAAATATGACAATCATGGATGAACCAATAACCAATACATTTTACACAGGGAGCACTTGTTCTTTAGCACTGGTCAGCATTGGTAAAGTGCCCAGAATCCTAAAACCAGCAAAAACAAAATGCAGTACACAATCAATACCAGGAGGTCATTAGCAAAAAGTCAAGGGAAATCACGCTAAAAGATGCTAGGTCTAACACCATCCATTCAGATAAAGTGTGAAGGAGGATATTGCAGGTGTAGAAGAAAGTGGGCAAGTCATAAAATGGCTGGCATGCACATTTTGCCCTCATTCAAGATCCAAAGCGAGTAGCCTTTGAGTTTGAATACTGAGGTTTCAGTACCATGACTCGATCTAAGTTTAGATTGATGCAGACCATGTAACTGATTTTCAGATGCAAATTTTTTCAGATGAGTAGCAACACAATTCACCATGATTTTCGCAAGGAAAGATGACTCAGCAATCAATTGTCAGTTTTTAAGCTGTCTGTGCCAGCAATGGGAAATGGCCCACTAGTACAATAACCTGCAAGAAATGAAATAATGTGTTCTAACCATAAAGGCCAATGTCCACTGCCATGTTTCTTAGCAAAAGATGTGACGTATGGTCTACAGAGTAGAGCGATGGCTTGGTGTTAGAAATTGACAGTTTTAAGTAATGCACTTACATACGGGTCAAAAGGGAAACCAGTGGCAAACGTTCCCGATCACATTGGGGTGGTAAACCCAGGATCATAGATTTTCTTAAATGTTTAGATCATTTTTTGCTAGATCTCTTCAAACTGGAACATTATTTGGGTGGATCGGCACAGTTTCTTCGGTGTGGTCATGTATAACTTTTAAAACCTTGCTATGTCTTTTGAACGCATTCTCTAATTTGGAAATGAACAATGAGAATTATGCCTGAATTAGGAGTTTGGTGTGGGCTATTCTTTCATCCCCTAGCTAAGTGGAATTTCCTCCATATCCTTTCATGTACACATGTTCATAGAGTATATTATCAATGAGCAAGATAATGATTTGAAAATAACAGCTTTCCCTCAAGTTGTCTTATCAGTCCTGTACAGGTGAAATGTCTTGTAGTTAGGTGGCAGCAAGAGGTCCATTAGATGTGCGGATGAAAGTAAGAACTATGTGAGCTCATTGTGGTCCAGATTATTGCCCAAGATGGGAGATAAATTGACTGCAGAGGCTAATGTTTCAGACATGCAGTTTAATAATGCAAATCAGATGGTTAGCGTGCCAAGTGTTGATGAGTTTTGGTGCTGATGTGGATCCAGTCTATGAAACTATAATAGGATCTGATAATTCTGGGTCTAAAGAGGGTAAAGATGGTGTTAGAAGATTGGTCAAAGCTCTTTATTTTGTAAGTAGCAACCGTAGAATCACGAGGAGTAAGTGGGTTGTGATGAATAATGTCATGAGAGAAGCCTGGAGAGAAACAGGAGAAGAACTGATATAAGTGCGAGTACATTCTCAACCACTGAGGTTCTTTCAGTACTTTTAGGAGCTTAAGAGTGGAACTCATCCACAGGTGTAATATAGGGTATGGAGGGTGATCAAGGCATGATATGGGAACAGAAAGAAACATTAAGCTATGACTGCAAATGTATTTCTATGGATTAAGTACTGTAACATAAATTTAGTTGACATGTAAACTCATCTTTACATATATCTGTGGATGCGTTATAAAGGGGGTGTTTATGTTGTCATTTTCAAGTGAAGGAGAGAAAGGAAACTGAGGTGCCATTTTAATGACGATTTCTATGTGTGTCTTGTTCCTTAGCAAAATCAGTTTTTTATTTAGCTATGATAGTCCCTTGTTTACTAGGAGTCTCATAATTTTAATCAAGATGAAGAGCTGTAGGAAACTGAGGGATTTCAGATCAATGGGTATCATGGTGCTCAGTACACCTCTAACATACACTGCTTAGGATGATTGTAAGAAAAGACATCATTTTGTAGTTGTCTGTCCAATTTTTCATTTTTAGCATGGCTGGCATTAGGACTCTGTGAGCTGCTAATCAGTATCCCAGTGGCTGTGTTTTTCCCTAAACCGGCAATTGGTTACACCCAACTGGCATATTTAACTTTCCAATTAATACATGGTATGCTGGCTAAGGAAATGTATCAGTGGCATTTAAGTGAGATGGAATTTAATTATCATTTGCTGATTGCAGGGTGTATTTATGACTACAGTATACGGCTCCAGAGAACAACATCATGCTCTGGCTGGGTTGCAGTTTTTTAAATCACTGCAGCATCGCATAGGAAACCTACTTTTGTATGTTCGCCCTGTGAACCCTATGTGTACCTTCTATACACGCAGGGCTGGGGGCTTAAAATATAAAAGTTGGGCTTACTAATATCCCCCCCCCCCAGTGAACAGTTCCAAATACTATTTGTCAGTGTGTAGGCAAAGCCATAATCCATGAGCAGTCCTGATTATGAATAAAAATTTAATTTCATAACTCAGACTGGGAAATGGCAGGGAGTTCATTCTAAATTTGTTTCCAGTTTTTATTAATAATCTAACTCACTGGCGAATTACTATTTTTTATAAGTGTAGTGGAAAATCAGCTTTAAAGAATTTGCAGCCTGTGCTCTCTGAGAGCAAACTGGCCTACTACACAGACTGGAATACACATTTTTGAGCCGGTGTCAATGTCTACCCTTCAGCAAGGCAACAGGACTGCCTCTGGGAGCAGGCAAGCTGAAGTGCTATCAAAAGGAATCACTTAAAAGAGATGGAATATCAGAGAAGCAGTGTTAGGGCCTCCACAACAGCTCTTCCTTTTCAATGTCGATCTTAAATGGAGGTCTAATGAACAGAAAACAATTTATTTGTAGTGCAACCTAGACTTTCTCTCTGTGCTCACATAAGGAGAGAAAATCATTCCCAGTACTGCGATAGGGGAGATTAACTCATTTCAATAGGGAACTGCCTAAATAGGAACACCACACCCTTGAAGAGGGAGCAGGGTTAAGTCATCTAGAATGAGGGTTTCTGGAAAGATTTGCAGTAAGTTGGAGAAGGAAGCCCTAAAAAGGAGATGGAATTTCTGTGTGAAAGTTACCAGGAGAGGATGTAAGGAATTCCGAATCACTGGCTGGTGCACAGAATAAAAATGACACTTCACCACCGGCTCCTCAGAACATTTTTTGATCTGAGAAGAACATCAAGAAGAAAATGAAGAAATTGCCTGGGGAAAGAACACAAAAAGATTTCTGACTCCTCTTGGTACCCAGGGACTGCGAATGCATGTCCACCGGGAGTTGATATTATCAGCAAACTCTCTTAGACTACCTGGGGAAAAAGGTAAAATGCAATAAGGGCAAGCAGCAATATTGTGTTTACATGTTCCTAGTCTTTACCCTTACATTTGTTACCGAAACAACACTCTAATTTAAGGTCATTTGTTCTCATCTTAGTTTGAAAAAGCATTTATGAGGAGCCTCTTATATGCTGGCTTCCCACCTCGATATGTATTGGCACCTGCTAAACATAATTCACTTGATGTTATCCTAAATAAGACAAAGGTCTTTTTTTCTGGAAGAAACTCAAAACTATGAATGGTATCTTGATAGGAATGCTATACAGCAAGTTATCAGCTAAAAATATCTTAAAGTTTGATTAATAATGGAATATGCCGGAGCATGGATTACCAGGAAAAACACACTATGAATGTTGCAAACACACTTTTGAGATTCAGGCATTTTCCCCTACAGTTAAGGTGATGATGGCCTCCAGGACTGTCTCTCATAAACAATGTAAAATACTTAGGTTCAGACAGAGTGGGCTAATCATTTGGAATAATGTAGGGCTGTGGGTCGAACAGCAAATATTCAGTTGTGATAGATATCTATAGGCATACTCACTCTGGATGACCTGGTTCATAATGACACTTTGAAACCTTCGGATGATCTCCGTAGTGAATTTCACCTGTCACATTTGCAATACTGGAGGTATAGGCAATTAGTACATTGGCTCATTGGCAAGAACAGACCTGCCACAATGGCACTTTTGACATCTCCAGTATATACATTTATACTATGCTGGGACATTGCCACACGTGTGGTATCTGGGTTATAAAGGATCTAGGTTACTAAAGACCAATGGCAGTCTCTGCTGGACACAGAATACACAGATAATGACAAGGCATCCCTGGTTGATATACATGATAGAGAACCGAGAAAGGCCCAAGTTATAGTGGCCTACTTTCAAATATAGAGGCCCCTGTCCAAATTGCATAGAGCAAAAACATTGGACAAGTACCCTATGTGGGAGGTGTAAGGCTCCTGGTTGTGGTCTGCATATTGTGGTCACTCATGTTCTCAACTGTCTGATTACTATCGAGGAACGGGCTACACATCATAAGTGATTGTCTGTCCCACACGTTTGCCAAACTAGCTTGCTTTCATGATGCGTCAGAATCGGCATGTGCCATGACCTACTGGCAGAAGTGAATGGCTATACCACTCTCTGATGCTAAAGTCTGTGGGCCAGATTTCTCATTCTTTCATGCAACGCAGCAAGACAACTTGCTGCACTGAGCCGCTGAAGAGGGAGAGGGCAGGCTTCACCATATCGACTAAGATGTGGCACATTCTTGCTCTCTGCCTATGCGGGCTCACAATCAGCTGCCTAGCACTAACGCAGGTACCGTTGCAACAGGGTGCAAGCGTGCCTGCATTGCTGGCAGGATTCTTTTTATGATGCAGAAACGGAAACCTTCCAACACGAAAATCAATCCTCTGAGGTGTTTTCCTCTTTCTAAGTATGCTGCAGAATGTAGCACACTTAGAAAGAGGAAACAAGAAGAAGAAATAAAGATATTTCTCCTCGTTGCACTTCCCCTGGGAAGGTGAAGCATTTTGACGCATTCTGAGGTTTACCAGTATTGGTAAATCTATGAGAGTGCCAAAATCCATGGGTTAATGCGTGGGAACACCCACACTCTTCCCATGGACCTCCTTCCCAGGACAGAGTAGCATAAGGCAGTGACTTGCGCTGCCTTGTGTTACTCCAGATTTACCAAGCAACACAGGGCCCTGCAAGGTGGCCTTGCATTGCTTGGTAAATCTAACTTAGGTATTGTGTTGCCATTGCAACATCATGCGTGACTTAAGGGCAACACAAAACAGTGATAAATCTTGTATTTTTAGGTACTTCTGATTGACCAGATTGCCCACCCAGCACTATGGCGGATGATGTCACAAGTGATGTCATCATTATGTAATTTGAGATGTTATCAATGATGTTGTCAAGCAAGTAAGTTATAGTTAGCTCATTAAACTATAACTGGAGAACTCCAGTGTGTTTTTGAGTTTCAAATGTTATGTTTTAACTGAGATTTTTACCTGACTACAATGTCAATTATACTTTGGCCTTTACAGTGAATTTCTGAAGTTTTTTAAATGTAGAGTAAGATATTATTACCAGACCAGACCTTGTTTTTATTAGTGAAGAAATATATGCATATCTTCCCACCACTGGGTAACATATATATATATATATTTATATATATATATAGAGATATATATATATATCCAACACAACCCCTACTCCACATGGAAGAGAGCACGCACACGAGGGCTGCTGGATTAAGGCTTTTCTATTACATTGGGCCTCCTCCGACCCAGCAAACAGGAGAGACGCGTTTTGGCTGACACAGCAGCCTTTCTCAATCTGGTGAGCGCCATTTTTCTTTAACATATATACCCTGTCCCAATCATAAACATATAACAAATCTTTATCACATGTTATAAAACATCAAACTGCATAAAAATACATTAAAGTGCAATACATTCAATATACACATAGTGGAAATTGCTGTAACTAAAAATTGGTATTAGAATGCATAGTGCATCAGAATGTGCCCATTGAGTGCATAATGCATATACAATCCACTAAAAAAATATATACAATATATAAAATTTACTTTAGCACAAGAAATGTATCACCATCTCTTTCATTTTGTTGGAACACCTACTGTTATTGTGCCATATCCTAAAACATACTGCAGACCCCCTCAGGTAGCACTTTCAAAATAAATTATGCTGCGTAGATACATGACCAATGGGAGACTTAATTAAACTCATCTGTTCCCTTGATTACATGAAACGCCTCAGGACTCTAACAGTGATGCCTCATTTCAAGTTACAGTGTGGAGATATAATGCTCGATTCCGAACTGAGCTCAAACAAACAAACGCAACTTTCGTTTTAAACTTTTAAACTTATAAACTAGCAGTGTGTTGTAATGAAAGTAGGTCCACTCCAAGTTGTATCTTTAGATAAGTTTATTTCAGGTTAAGATCTAGAGCAGAGCCCCACCAGGAGAAGCCTTCCTGCTGCTCAGCCCATCCTCCAACTGCCAACACAACTCACCCAACATTCCACAGCATCATCCACCCCAACATTCCACACCACACTCACACTGGCTGAGCAGCAAGTACAACACAGTGCAAATGTAGAACTGGATACACATAGTGTGTACTTTGATCTATTTTGAGAACCTGAAAACTATATATTCAAACAAGCGGGGACTACTAGTCCCATAATGCCACACCAGAATAACATGCAAATTGCTGGAAGGCACCGATAGTTCATATGGCACACAAACTGTCATAAATGGAGTTGCTTGATAGATTGTAGTGACGATCAAAGGGGTCCGATATCGTGTGAGATAATATCACTTTAAAATTGCACAATTTTGCCGCTTGACTCCGAACACAAGCTCTGTGTGAGCTAATATCATAAGTTAGAGGCAAACCAATATAGGCGTTCATGTCAGGAAGTCTCCACTGCTGAAGCAGCACAAAGTAAACAAATATACAGGGTTGGGGGAGATCCTTGCACAAAAATTGATAAGCCAAACAGTCCTCACCGCTACAGCCATAGCTTACACGGTGCCCAGTCACCAGAAGTCCGTCGCCTGCTGAGTGAGGCATGTCAAGACATGGAGACATATATATATATCACGATGATTCCCAATACTCATCCACTTCGCTTGGATAAATGGGCACGGACTCCGTCAAAATATGTGCATGAATCATTTATTTTGCTCGCATCAACTCGCCATTACGCGTTTCGGTCACCCCACGTGACCTTGATCACATGATGAAACGCTGCAAATCACTGTTTTTAAATCAATTGTGTCATAGTGTCATCTGACATAAAAATCACTTCATGGGCATGGAAAACAGACTTACTCGCTATGAAGCTTCAACTACGGTGTAAATGGTTTGAGAAAATTAAATTAAAATTAACATTTACAATTCAGCTCGTGGTTTCATATTATCGTTTGGCAATGGTAAACACTTATATATATATATAAATATATACATATAAAAATCTCTCTATCTCCAAATGATAAACGTAATGATATTGTCTAACCGCATAGTGCATATGAATTAGATATCACATCGTCCACATTTCATTTTGTGTTGTCAATATATTGTCAGACTTGTATTTTAGCATTATTTAGCAACCCACGCTAAGCTTACTTGCCTTACAAAACAACACTTTTTCTGACTTCTCATGCTTGCATGTTATTACAGCTTAAATGCTTAGAAATTTGAACCACCATAGATTAGTATTTCAGCTTCCATATAAAGTGCTGTGCATCATTATGTAAACAATATAAGAAAGTGCAAAGTGCTACCAAAAAGTGCTATGTGCCTGTATTAATAAAGTGCTAATTATCTCATATAACTATGTTACAAAAAAACATTCCATTACAGCTTAAGATTGTTTACAGAGGTCACTTATACTTTGAAGTTGTTAGACTAGATTGAAGTGTTCGACTCATCTTTTATCCCTGTTGTACACCTATATCAATTTTTTAAGTGAGATAGGCTAAGTCTTTCTTGCATCTTCCCTATGTTCTTTAAAACTCATGAAAACGGAAAGGATGACTCATAGACAGTAGAGTAGTGAATATTTCTTGACTGTACACTGTTAAGACATCGGTATTGCACACTCATATAAAATCTCAGTATACTTATAAAATTATTAGAGATGTATACAAAATTTAAAATTACAATTGTACATGAGATTTATTAAAAATTGTTCAAATCTTCGCTGTTATTCAAACCGAATGGGGACTTGGAGTCTAGTTCTAATATCATTTTAGTCTCCAGTCTTCTAAGCAGTTTTTCTCTGTCCCCTCCTCTCCTAAGCGGTGGTATGGCCCCAATGACATAATAGGTAAGACATTTAAGATCATTGTTATGTTCAGCCTTAAAATGCCTTGCTACTGGGTGCATCGGGTCAGAATTTACTATCGCTCTTAAGTGCTGAAGTATTATCATGTGCACCTGCAGCTTCGTGCTTCTTACATACCGTAAGCCACAGGTGCACGTTAGCACATAGACTGCATACTCCATGCGGCAGTTGTAATTGTCTCTCAGAGGTATGGGTTCTAAGCTAAACGGGGTAGTGTATTCCGTGGTGTTTATCCCAAATTTGCATGCCCTGCAGGACGTACACCTAAAAAAAACATTTTTAGGCTTTAGCCAAGAAATACACGTGCTGATCTCAGGGCTGTTTCTAACCAATGTCGCCCTCCTTGATCGAGCACCCTTAAATGTAAGAGTAGGCATTTTGGGGACTTTCTGAGCCATAATTATATCTGTTAGAATGATAGGCCAATTGTTGTTAATAATGCCCTAACTTTGTTTTCTTGTCGGCTATAATCCGTTATTAGCCTGACCTTGGGGCCTTCACTCTCTTTTATCTTTTCTTTAGCACTTACTTGGGTCACCTCTGTCATGCTGTTTGTCTCAGCCTGCATAGTTGCTCTTGGAGTTGCATTAGCTTTAGCTAATGCCTGATTGAGAATTTTGTTAATATATCCTCTCTTCTTGAATCTGGTTACCATTTCTTGTTGGCACCTAGCTAAGTCAGTTTATGTACTGCAGATCCTCCTTAGCCTTAAGAGTTCTCCGTATGGTATGCTATTGATGAGATGCTTCGGATGGAAACTTTTCGCATGAAGCGTTGAGTTTCCCGCAGTACATTTACGATGAACATATATATATATATATATATATATATATATATAGATGTATTTAATAATAGTTACTATATTATATTCAAAATATCAATACAAACCTTTAGAACAAATATAACAAATTAATAAATCATTATTCTTCTAAATACGTACAACTTATTCTTTACAATTAATATAATTGATTTAATGTTAATTTATAAATTAAATTGTATTTTTTACAAGTTGAAATATTTTTTATATTAAAATAAAGATAACCTTATTGATAGAGTTCAAAAGTAAAGAACATAGATAAATATAACACATGCATTAGAGGTTACGTTTATTCATTGCAGGCTGGCTTTGATGGTATTTTACCAATGCAAAGGTGTAATACCCTGTCTTGAATGGTAAAATGCTTTTGTCATTTTTCAGCACAGTATAGAGAATTGTTTTGGAAATTGGGTTACTGGTTGAGGTGGGTAATAACCTACTCAAGCAGAAACCACAATCCCTTTCAGTGTGAACACAAGCAAACCCCATATTAACCTAAGCTTAACCCTCTAGCAGCTTGGCGCAAAGTAGTCAGGCTTATCTTAGAGGCAATGTGAAAAGCATTTATGCAGCACTTCAAATGGTAATAAAGTGAACACACAATAGAAGAAATATCCCACACTAATGTAAAACAATAGAGTAAAATGTATTAATTTATCAGAGGACAAAACAACAAAAATCCAATCAGTAGAACTGGAGAAATGCAATTAAAAAAATGTAAGTAAACATAGTGCCTAAAAGCAAAAATGCGCCAACTGTGGTTATCTGGCTGCACCAGACTGGGACAAAGTCACGAGTTCAGTCCGACCACGATGGAGTGCAGGCTGGATATAGGGACCAAGTTAGGTGACCTATCAAGAGTACCTTCAATCCTGGTTGCGGAGCGTTGTAAGGTTCAACGTCGACGATGTGTCGTGCAGTTAAGGTGATGCAAGTTCCTGGTGTGGAGATGTGTCACGCAGTGGTGATTCCGGGAAGCTGCAAGGTGGCGATGCGAGATCCTCCATCATCATTCAGGTTGCTGTCGGCAAGGGGCATTCAATGCA
Source organism: Calotriton arnoldi (assembly GCA_963921515.1). Classification (NCBI taxonomy): domain Eukaryota; kingdom Metazoa; phylum Chordata; class Amphibia; order Caudata; family Salamandridae; genus Calotriton; species Calotriton arnoldi. The sequence continues at coordinate 389,485 of CAWUFW010003731.1, read as the reverse complement.
AAGTCCTGTGTCGCAGAAGCATCGCTTAAAGTCTGCTTCCGAAGAAACTACAGGGCTTGCGATGTGGAGTCCTGCATCTTCATCATGGATGCCATTGCGATATGAAGACCTATGTTGAGGATGCATCGTGCAGCGGCAGTTCCAAGGAGGCTGCAATGCAAAGTCCTGCTTCAGGAATGCATTTTGAAGCGTTTACAATGCTGAGTTTTATGAGGTGATATGACGAGCTGCGGTGCTGATGCAGAGTTTTGGGAGGTGACGCATTGTGCTGAATTGGTTCTGCTCACAGGACCAAATTTGGATTGGCAGAGCAACTTCAGGTCTACTTCCAAGGGCCCAGGACTAGGGTGGCACGACTTGGGGACAAGACTCACAGCAGACTGAGTCCAGGTGCTGCATTGAAGATGGTTGAAGCCTGTTCTCCCCCTGAGGCTTCTGATCAGGAAGTTAGCCAACTGGCCCTTAGAGTCATTCTGCTGGACCTGGGTTACAGGTGCAGGTCCAGTACTTCTCTCAAGCAGCAAGGCAGCAGTCCAACTGAGTAGCAGTCTTTCTTGCAGAGCAGCACAGCAGTGCTTCAGAGTCTTCCACAGGTCCAGAGGTATACTGAAATGTTGGATGTAAGGGAAAATTATTTAGACCTGGTGCCAGCTTTGAAGTAGGAAAAGGTTCTGGAGGTTTCCAACCCAGAGTTGTTTAGAATTTCCTGCCTCTTTGCCCTGGCCCCAGCTTGTATCACGTCACAATAGACTAGTGTCAAACCCTTTGTGAGTATGCTCAGGTGGAGCCTTTGTGATGTGGACAGCACCTTCCCCTCATCAAGTCAGATATGGCCCATTCTGATACCACCTACCCTCATCAAGTCAGATATGGCCCATTCTGATACCACCTATTCCCCATTGTCGTGCTGATACAGGCAGCTCACACCAAATGGTTAGGGCAAGAAAATGGCAACTTTGTAAAAGTGGCTTTTGCAGAATTGTGACTTAAAATCCGAGTTTACCATTAAAGAGGGCTTCAAAGTACAATTTTTTAGACACCAAACTCGACATTCCTTCTTGCTCCCATTTGGAATATATGCTATGGGGAGGTAGGACTCACAAGAGTGAAAAATGAATTTAAGAGTTTTTTACTACCAGGACATGTAAAACTTAAAAGTAAATGTCCAACTTTTTAAATACATTGCACCCTACTTTCTGGGCTATGTAGGGCCTACCCTAGGGGTGACTTATATGTATTAAAAAGGGAGATTTGTGCCGGGCAAAACGTTAATGTGGCCAGGTCATGGATACTCTCACAGGTGATTAGGCTCGCTATATAAATTTACATAACATAACATAACAGGTTGAAATGGCAGTTAAACTGCACACACGGTTAAATGGGTGGCCCCATCAGTGCTGCAGGCCCACTAGTAACATTTAGTTTACATGCCCCGGGTACATGAAGTACCACTTTACCAGGGACTTACAATTAAATTAAATGTGGCTATTTGGTGTAAGACAATTTTAACATGTTTAGAGGAGAGAGCACACACACTTCAACACTGGTTAACGGTGGTAAAGTGCACAGAGTCTTAAGGCTAACAAAAACGAGATCAGCAAAAAATGGAGGAGTAAGGCGAAAAGTTTAAGGGAAAACCACCCTAAAGCTGACAGGTCTAACAGACTGCATGCATTTGCACTTTGAGCAGGCAATGTTCATGGTATTATCAGGCATATCAACAGTAGAAACTTGCCCAGCAGACCATGAAACAGGTCCACAAACAGCCAAAACCCATCCCATACTCTGACCTGTTGGAGCAGACCTTCTGAAACTGCCAGATTGCCCAATATGCCAGCCCTTACTAGCCACAAAATCAAGAACTTTTCCTGGTCTTGTAATATTGAAACATTTCTACGAATAGGATACACCTGGGTAGGCATTTTAAGACATTTACATATTGGTGAAGTTTTCTCCCATCTCACATTACATAATCTAAAAACAAAAATCACAGGCACAGGAGGAACAAGAGAAACCCACAGCCTCCAAATGGCATATCTAGTCTATGCAGATTAGAAAAGCATTAAGAAAAATGCCCTGGGCAATCTAGAGCCAAACGGTCCAGAAAGCCAAGAAAGCGGGAACCTGGAAAGGTTGGATTGCAAGAAATGTGGAAAAAACATTATCTGAATGGGTGCCAGCAATACTGTACGCAGATGACGCTGTTCTGCTGGCCTGGACACCGAATGCCTTGCGGGCATTGGTGGACCGTTTTGCCCATTTCATGGATAGTCTTGACTTGGTTACCAGTTATGGCAAGTCCCAGATCATAGCCTGTAGAGCAGGTAGGATTGCCACCCGCAGGCTTGTTATCAAGGGTCAGTCACTGCACGGCTTAAATAACTTTAGCTATTCTGGAGTTATTTTTAATACTTCGGGGTCCTGGCAGCCTCAGCTGAGCAGTTCACGTCTTAAGCTGAGTAGGTCAGCTGGGACAATTTTCAACCTGCCATGCACGAGGGGAAGGGGAACCATCTGGCCACTGTTGAAAGCATATAACACACAGTGTGTCCCAGGTGCCACATATGGGGCAGGGGTTTGGGGATGTCACAAGAGTGCCCTTCTCCAGCTAGAGGAAAATCGTATATGCCGGAGGCTTTTACACTGGCCACCCACAGCCTCCTTTTATATTATGCACTTGGAACTAAACCAGTGATACATAGCCGACAGGGTTCAGTTAGCGCCACTATTATTGTGGGTCAGCGTGTGGGCTAATCCATACGCTCAACTCTGTAGAGACATCATCTTGTATTGTCTCAGTTTGGATAAATGGAGCACCGTTCCCTGGATCAATTACATCTCGCGCACATTTCAGGAGCTATGGTTGGCTTCTCTTTTTTTGTCCCCAAAAGTATTAAAAAAGATGATAAATCATTGATCAAGAGCCACTTTTGGGATTTTTGTGAAACTAGAAGGCTGGAAACTGAGTTAACAAAAAACACGGTGTTGGTTTTTGACAGACACTTTGCTAACGCAGAGCCCGTTTTTTATTTGACACTTTGCCTCACTCTATGGGAGAAATCTCTCCTTTTCAGTTTTAGGGCTGGTACAGTTTGGTGGCTCATGAGCGTAGGTAACCCAACTGATATGTTGGGGGGACATATTTTAAGGTGTTCCTGCGATGGGGTCTCTGAACAATCACTATTACAAAATATGTTTTTCTGCATCTTTTTTAGATACCATCGCAGACGTTTGCTCAAACCTCTTTTAAAATCATTGGATCATCGCGATTTTAGAGGGGCTTTGATACATTTGCAACCATTGAATACACCTGCTATTCGCTTCAGGTTATGCTCTTTTCTAAAAGCTTTAGTTAGAACTAGGAAAACCATGAAGGGCACGCTATGTTGAAACAATATTTATCTGTTCTGTTGCTTTGTAAATTCTGTATTTTATGCTTTTATCATGATTTTAACACGTTTTGCCTATTTTATTTGGCACCTTGCACTTCATACAAATGTTGTCTGCCAGATTGCTTTGTGTCTTTTATGGCCAAAAATTGGCCAAATAAAGATTAATTGATGATGATGAATGGGTATTCAGAAAGACATTGCCTAAAAAGTCATTTGATATTGGAGGCATCAGGAGGCAGTTGAGGAACAGATGACATTCAGAATTCTATGTTATAAGTCCTTGATAAGCAGATGGAGAAGCCACTGTTTGGAATTAGAAATAGTAAACTGCAGCAATTCAAGCCTTCGTAAACTAGACTGTGATTGCAGTATACATTGCAATAGGTTTGGACTCCCTGCACAGATGAGTGCAAACTCTCGTATCAACATCTGCACTAAAGCAAACTCAGGATTTTAAGGAACATGGCAGCAGCATAGACAATTTCTCGGCCCTTTGGGCATGATTCACAAAGATTTTCCTGTGTCTTACTTTTGTAGTACTCCTGGGTTACTCTTCCCCAACTTACTCCTGGATTTTCGCAGTAAGCCAGGAGTACAATACCAGTAAAGCCCATATACATAGCTTTTGGTTTTTTTTATTTATAAAGTTTTTATTGATAATTCAAACTAGGATGACAAAGCTACAGCATTTTCCCTTACATGGTAATACAGTACAGAAGAAAAAAGCATATCACAATTACAGTGCAAAAGAATGAAAATGGAGCATATTTCAGGACATCTAGGTGCATAGTTACTATTCAATATGTGCCCTGATGCAATATATAACCGCAGGTATCTACTAACTGTGCGGGGATATAACAGTGCTCAGTGCCTCCCCATCTAGTGCGCCCCGCGCCGTTGTGTTGGGTTTGTGTTGCGGTGTCAGTCCCCTCCCTCGTCATCAATAGGTAGCTTTGGAACGGCTGCCAGATGTCTAATGGTCTGGCAGCTGGTGGTTGCAGTTGAGCGTATGTATCACTGGTAGTGTTGCAGTATGTCATGCTCGGCAACCAGTCCTGCAATGTGGGGGTCTTCTTACTACCCCAGTTAATGGCAATTTCTCGCTTAGCAATAAGGAGTGCAATAGCGACAAAACGTCGTTTAGATTTAGGGAGGCTATATATGTACCCAAGTAGATCCATGAAGGGTGTGGGTGTGATCTCGATCATATGGGATATTTCTACAAAGACTGTCTGCCAATAAGTCTCTATCTTGGTGCATGTCCATGTGATATGCGCAAAATCGTCATCCGGGAAACCACATCTCAAACATACATTGGGACAAGAGGGATCTATACAATGCATTTTACTAGGTGTCACATATGCCCTCCACAAGAATTTAAAATGCAACAACTTGTGCCGATGGTTGGGGGAAACCCGGCGTATATGAGTGCAGCACCGGCCCCACTGCGCATCAGTGATTCAATGTCCAAGGTCACGCTCTCACGCCGCCCTCACACCTGCCTCCCGACCAGGAAGCATAGAGATCACTGCCTTGTACATTCTCGCTGTGAGATGGCTGCCATCTCCATCTTTAATAACCCCTGTCAATATTGTAAAATCTGGTGGTTCTAATGGGTAGCAGGGCAAATTCGCTTGTAGTGCCCTCCGTATTCTGAGCAGCACGAAATGGTCCATTACTGTAGCATCACGGAAACGGGGATCTTCCGTGAGCGAAAAAACGTGACCCTTGGGGAAAAGATCGCCAAACGTCACTAAGTGAAACTTGGCCAGAGTACGCTTCACTAAACCTTCCTGTAATACAGGGATCCAGCCATTCCCCGCTAGTGGCAATGCAGGAGAGTACAGCATACGGAATCCCGTCAATGTTTTCAGCTTATGCCACGCCCAGCTAGTCATGGATAATGTTTGAATATCGTGCGGGTCTCGTGGAAACCCAACTGGCAATAGGGTGTTAAGAGGCGTCGGCAGCGCCAGGTCTGCCTCCAGCCTGTAATATAGGATCCTGACATCAATATGGTACCAGTGACGGGCAAAACTAGCCTGCGCCACCAGATAATAAACCCGGAAGTTCGGGACCCCAAACCCACCCTTCTCATATGGGAGCATTAGCGTGTCCCAGCCGATGCAGGGATGCCTTCCCCCCATACCAGTCTTATCAACAGTGTACGAAGTTCTGAAAAGAAACTATTATACAATGGTATAGGAATGTTCTGAAAAAGGTACAGGAATTGTGGAAAGACCACCATCTTTATTATGGCTATTCTTCCAGCCATCGATAAGGGTAGAGATAACCAACGCTCTATGTTATGCCCTAATTTTTCCATAACAGGGCCATAATTCAGCTGCAAAATGCGATCCTTCTCCCTGTGAAGGTGAACCCCAAGGTATTTCACCGACTCATCACACCAGGTCAGCGGGTATTCCACTGATATATCGCAAGGTGCTAGTGTTAGGGGAAAGACTTCCGATTTTTCCCAGTTGATATGTAGTCCTGACAGGGCGCCGAACCTAGTCACTTCGCGTAACAGCGGTGTCAAGTTGTCCTCCGGGTGTCTCACATATAGAATAATATCGTCGGCGTAGAGTGTAAGGAGTAGGGGTCCTGTGTTAAATTGCAACCCATGATGACTATGCTTATCCTGTAAATGCCGTACCAACGGGTCGAGGGCAATCACGAACAACAATGGGGATAGTGGGCACCCCTGTCGCGTACCCAAGCCCATATACATAGTTAAACTTTTATGAATAAGGCCCTATGTTTCTAGGCAATGTGGCATTTAACATGTAGGTCAGTCAGCAGTCCTCTTCTGCACATTCACTGTGACCGCTAACCTTACAGTAGGTAGCAGTCTGGTGTCATTTGCAACCCTATGGGGGAGCTTATAAATGTGAGTGCTAAATCCATTTCCAACACGAATACAGCAAACCAATACCGAGATAGCCTGCTCCTAGTTTTATTCAAACTGCGGGATGATTAGTGTGGCACTGATGATATATAATCATCAATGGTCCTACTTGTCCCTAGAATCTGTAACAGAGATTCTGCATAGAAAGGTTATTAGTTCAGCCTACTACTTACATCGCCAACCGTCATTACCTGTATTTACAGTGGACGAGGACTCGATGATAAAGCATGCCACAGGGTTTCTGTGGGTGAGAGCCCTTCTAAATGACCCAGTTTCTTTTCTGAGATTTACATGCCTGGAAACCCCAGTTCGGATTGTATGAGTTGCATGAGTGAATGAATGCATGCTATAGCATCACATGAATTTACACTCATAGGGAATGACTCACAAAGATTTTGCTATGATTTCTGTTATAGAACTCCTCATTAACTCCAGATTTTCAGATGTAAGCCTGGAGTATTCTGGCTGTTGTGGCTAAAACTGAATCAACTATCATGCCAATGATTAGTCCATGTTAAAGTACGTTTCATGTTACTGACTGATTGCCTGCTGGATTGATCAGGCATTACTCATGAATTTCCAGGAGAATGATATGCTTAGTTACAGAAGTCAAGTAATGGCTTGTAACAGTACCTGCCAATGCACCAAAAAAAAAGGCAAGACCCAAATCGCATTGCTTTACCTGAGAATAGCTAGGTCATACTCCTGCCTTACATGTGAATTACACCAGGATTGCAAAGCCAAAACCATAAAGCATCATCTGTGAGAAGTTGTGCTTTAATCCACATTTAAGAGTGACATCATTTCAGGACAAGGCATGCCTATTCAGGCATGCCTTGATTTCAACATATTAATTTAGTGAATGCATGTCACTACAAAGCTGAAATAGGGGGGCTGCATTCAGGGTCGGAGTAGGACAGAAAATAGGCCCGGGCACCACGTGAATTAGATAGCTAGAAAAGCGGCCCATGTTCGCAGATTGGGGCAGCTTTGAACTAGTAGAGACGCTGTATAAGTAAGTGTTTGACAAATTACGGCAGACTGAATGAATTTGAACTTGCTGCAGGCAATGTTTGTTTTAATATCAGGGAAGTCAACAGTAAAACCTGCCCAGCAAGCCATAAAACTGGCCCATATCAGCAAAAAAACAGTGCCTGATTGCTGTATAGGCCAATCCGACCCTGGCAGCATCAAATACCTTTGTTTTTGTGTTTTTGAAAGGGGGGATACATTGCTCAGGTAATGTTGGAATGACGCCACGTTTTCTTTCCATGGCCCCGCCCTTGCCTACAAAGCCCTCCACAGTGCCTGACCTTCATATCTGAACCATTGCCTCTCATTTCACGCACCCACCAGACACCACCGCTCTGCCCAACTGGCCCTGGCCACCGTCCCTCAGATCCACAAAACCAGGACCAGAGGAAGATCCTTCTCCTACTTCTATGCCAAATCCTGGAACGCCATGCCTCTTCACCTCAGGCTCTCCCCGTCTCTGACACAATTCAGGAAGGATCTCGAAGCCTGGCACTTCGAATGAACCACAGCACCCAGTCAGACCTGCAGCCTCCCCCCTACCCCCAGCGCCTTGAGAACCTCACGGGTGAGTAGATGCGCTTAACAAGCACTTTGATTGATTGCCAAATGCCGCCTGGATTCCCTCCGGTGCTGACAGGTTCAGTGTCCCGTCCTCTCCAAAGTCCCACTTTTTCTCTCTTACAAAGAACATATTTTCAAGGTTGGCAGATATGACCCCACCGTTTGCTTGCCAGTCTGAATTTGCAGGCATACTCTGAATTATTTCCTAAATGTTTCATCCACAGGATTCACCAACAAAGTGATGCACCAGTGAGCTTTATTTTTTTTTCTAAACGAAAGAGTCTTTGAGGAGTTTGTTTTATTCTCATGTGTAATGTTGGTAATTTTTAGTACATCAGTTCAGAAATGTGTTACTACATTTGATTCGTATCATTCTGTTTTGCTCATTGCTGCTATCATGAGTAGTACAGGAGAATGCAGTCAATCATGTGTGTGCAATCCGAGTTTAAGGGCAACCAATGATAGGTATTAATGCCTAATAAAATGTTTCAGCCAAACACAGTACGCAAGTCAGAGGGGGCAGTATAGGTATACTGTGAGCATTTTCTTTGTCTTGTTAGTAAAAGCAAAAAAGGACCTTCAACACTATTTTGGACAGATTACCTCAGTCGCGGCCGGCACGACTCGTGGGTGGGGGGGCGCGGGGTCACGTAGGGAGGGGGGATGGCGTGGGGAGGGGGGTTAATTTAATAAAAAAAAATATAAACAGATAATTAAATTTACCTGGCCGGATCCCGGGTCTTCGTCTTCTCTGCTCTCCTGCTCTCCAGGAACAGGAAGCAGAAGCTGGTAGCCAGGCTCCCTACCTCCCCTAAGCCAATCACAACACTGCTCGAGCAGCATTGTGATTGATCGGGACGCCGACCAGCCAGGGGCTAATGGGAAGGCCCTTTTCTCCATGTAGGCTGCATGCAGCCTACGTGGAGAAAAGGCAGAGTGAACATGACTGGTTTGGGCGGCCCGAGGGAGCCGACCAAACAGTCTATGCGCACTCGGGAGTGGGCAGGCACAGCACTCCTTCCCTCCCCTGCTCTCAGAGCGGACCCGCCCACCTGCCTGCTTGCAACTAGGCCTGGGCGGTAAATTCCGTTCCGCTCGCGGAATTTGCGGAATTTGCGGAATTTGCGGAACTTGGGTAATTTCGCGTTCTGCGGAGAACGCAAAATTGCCAAAAATTCCGCGATCCGCGGCTTCGCAGAATTTTTTGCTTGTTCGCGCTTTCAAAGTGCGTGTTCGCGAGATATTTCTCCCCGAGCATGCAAATAGCGTTCGCAAACAGGAAAAAAGCATTGCGAACGGGCGGATCAAGCAATTCCGCGTGTTCGCGGAACATTTGCGTGCTCGCGGAGATTTTTACCATTTCGCGGAGCTTTGCGTAGCGTGACTACGCAAATTCCGCCCACCCCTACGTTGCAACCAAACATAAAATGGTAATAACGAACGTTATTACCATTTTATGTTTCTGCTTCTCGCACTGCGAGAATGAGTGGGGCGACGCTCCTCCGTCCTCAGCCCTACGCTCTTCAACGTCTACATGGCTCCACTCGCCCCCATCGTCAGAACCTACGGACTCAACATCGTGTCATACGCAGACGACACCCAACTCATCCTCTCCCTATCCAACGAACTCAACACCGCCAGACACAACTTTCGAGAAGGCATGGAAGCCGTCGCAAAATGGATGAAAAACAGCTGCCTACAACTAAACACCAACAAGACAGAAGTACTCATCATGGGCCTAAACCCTGCACCTGGAATGACACCTGGTGGCCCCCACCCTCGGAAACCCGCCAACCCCACGGACCATGCACGCAACCTGGGAATCATCCTGGACTCCGAGCTCAAAATGGACCGCCAGATCAACTCCGTCTCGTCCTCCTGCTTACCGTCACTCACGCCCTGGTCACCAGCAGACTCGACTACGGCAACGCACTCTACGCCAGAATAAACAAAAACCTCACCCGCAAGCTACAGAACATCCAGAACGCCGCCGCAAGACTGGTCCTCAACCTGCCAAGACACTGCCACATCTCCCAGCACCTGCGCACACTCCACTGGCTCCCCATCGAGGCCAGAGTCACCTTCAAGATGCTCACCCACGCACACAAGGCCCTCCACGACACCGGACCAGCATACCTGAACAGCCGACTCAATTTCCACGCACCCCAAAGGACCCTATGATCAGCCCAGCTCTCCTACGCCGTGGTCCCCCGCACCAGAAAGACCAGATCGGGAGGCCGCTCCTTCTCCTTCCTCGCGGCCAGAGCCTGGAACGCCCTTCTGCTCCACCTCCGACAGACAACATCGCTTCCCATCTTCACAAGAAACCTCAAAACCTGGCTCTTCGACAGACACCCTCCTTGATGGACTGGAACCTGCACCCCCCCTACCCCCAGCGCCTTGAGACCCTTACGGGTGAGTAGTCGCGCTTAACAAACGCCTGATTGATTGATTGACAGTGGAGGAGCCGCCCCTGCATTACCTACAATTTGGCATATCCGGGCAATTGAACATTAATTATAATTACAAACCTACCCAGCACCAGTGGAAATTTATATGATCAGGCAGGTCTCTGTAGTTCTCTAAAGACGAGGGCCCTTTTCAGTTACAAATTTCAGCTCAAGTACAACAGTGATTTAATGGCTGCGGCCTGCCTATCAGTCGCCATTTTGTAACCCTCATCCGCACCTGCATAATTAAGCGAGCAGAGCGGCCATCACTGAGTGGTTTAAGTGTGCCTGACTGGCCCAGCTGCCAGGCGCACAGGTCCTATTTCCCCTGTCAGTTACCATTCTCCTCCTCATCAAATAATACTTACCATGTCAGGAGATATCAAACACCCAAATTCCTTCATAAAAGGAATAAATGACTGCACTGCAGGCTATGTTTTCACATGAAGACCAAAAAGTACCCACATGTTTTTCATCTCGCTGATGAATACAAGGAGCTAAAAAAACATAGAAACAGTTCTTTCATTACCAGTGGTCAGAAGGGTAGAATAATCAGAACGGCAGAAAGCACAGTTTAGTGTGTTTGAAAATGTTCTTGGAATGGGCAGCAGGCATATGGCTGCTTGAAAATTCTATCACAAGGCTGCACTTGTTAATTATTCTACAAATATTTTGAGATTTAATTGTAACCCAAAGGTACTTCGTTGACAAAATAATATATTTGTGATTTCAGCAAAATGAGGCTGGATGTTTTGAATTCTTACCTGCAGCTCAAGAACCTGCATTATTTATTTTTAGAAGGGTTTGATATTGTGAATTATTGATCTGTTCATTTAGTCTAATTCCAGGTTGTTACGATTTTTGTTCCCAGATGGGGCTTTGAATATGGTAATCTCAAGAATTGCTCCAAAAAGCATATACGCATATCAACTTATTTTTCAAATCACTCACCGTCAAAGAAGATTTTTGTTGCTGAGAGCAGATATTTATTGGGTCCCAACTCAATGGTACTTATTTTCTTGACCTCCTTAAAACGAAAGGCTGAGTAGACTCTTCAAGATTCAGAGGGGCATATTCTCAAGGCGATATCGCCGCGTTAGCGGCACTTTTCTGCCGCTAAAGCGGCGATATTTCTATCGCCGTATTCACAAGCTGTCGCTAACAGCCGTTAGCGACAGCTTCCTGGTGATAGCGGCCGCTAATAACATTGCCAACGATGTTAGCGACAACTAACGCTAATCATATGCAATGTAAGCGTTCCTGTGTTAAAAAGCACGCTAACCCCACTTCGCGATATTCTCAACGATCGCCCGGACTGGCGATAAGTTAAAAAAACGGCCGCTAAGGCCCGTTAGCTGCTGGGACTTAAGACTAGAAAATAGCTGGTCTTAAAAATGGGTATAACACTTGGGGCCACATCCCAGCAGGTTTTGGTGCTGGTCAGCGCTGCAAGCAATGTTGCAGCGCTGCCCTGCGACAAAACTACAGTGCAGGAATGCGCACCATCAATAAGATAGTGCGCATTCCTGGGCCCCAGTCATGAAAAGTGTTGCAGCGCTGCGACAAGACAGCGTTGCAGCACTTCTCACTATGCCCTTCTTGCGACAGCATGGATGCGCTGTATTCACTGGACAGCGCTCCATGACGCAAGTAATGACAGATACGTCAGGAATCCTGACGTATCTGTCTGCGCTAAAGACACGCATTGCTGCAGTCGTGTCACAACCATGACACAACTCCAGCAATGCATGGGGCCAGCCTATCCCTGTGGCACTGCGTCACCCTCACGCCTGCCATCAGGCAGGCGGAAGGTACTGACGCAGTGTCGTTCATGAGGGGTACCCGAATGTCGGCGCTGTTGGAGATCCATCGGTGGTGGTTGCGCGCTGCGGTGTCATCATTTGGAAGCATTGGTGGAGTGTTGGTGCAGAGGGAGTTGACGAGATGTTCTTCGGTGGCCTTGATCCAGCTGCGAGGGGGTGTGATGATGGCGGTGGCATCCGGTGGGCAAGGTGAAGACGCTATGTTACCAATGATGGTCAGTCCAGGAGAGTCCGGTGTTGTGGCTGTAGTTGAAGTTCCCGCTGGCGGAGGTGACATGCTCGACCGTGCGTCCTGCCATGTGGCATGTTGAGGTGACTTGCTGCTTGCGTCTGATGTAGGGGACCTTCCCCAGGAGGGGGTGGTGTCCTGGTCACTGGGGTTGTCCAGGTGGAACTTGAGTTCACCGAGTAGGATGTCATCGGTGGATGGGAGACCCTGGGGTGCAATGAGGTCTACAATGGTATTGGAGAATGGGGGGCCATGGCCCGGGGGGCCTGCACATGAGGGTGCCGCAGAGGATGTGCTTGGGCTTGGTCCGGATCTGGGAGTTGAACTGGTCCATGGTCACCCTTGGGTCATTAGAGTGCGTGGTCAGTCGGAGTCTGCTTCTGTAGGTGATGGCAATGCCTCCTCCTTGATGGTCGGGGATGCTCCTTGCGGGTGATACTGCAGCCGTCAGTGTTGGCGATGGCGATGTCCAGTCCGGAGTAGACGTTGGTCCTGGCAGGCGAGGTGGCGTCCAGGGTTGATGGCGAGGAGGGTGCTGGCGGTGGAGTGTCCAAGAGGAAGGCTCCTTGGTGCTGAGCGTGGTCCAGGGGCAGACGGATGTAAACGGCGTAGCCTATGGTTTGCCTTTGGCACGGGAGACGACCATTACAACGCAGGCAGTACATCGTTAACAACGCAACTCCGACAACTCAGGTGCCTTTACATCGCATTTGATTACAATGCATTGTGAGGGCAGTAATGGGGTAATTTAAAGTTTTTCGGCTGGGTATGGGTTACGGATGTAAAATAAGAAGATTGGGGTGTGTTTTGGGGTAAAACATGAAAATTGGGGTGCACATTTGGGGTAAAATATGAAAATTGGGGTCTGTTTTTGGGTAAAATATGAAATTTGGGGTGTGTTTTGGGGTCTCAAAAAGGAATTCCAGGGTTTGCGGTTGGGTTTGGGGTGCAAAGGTTAGTTTTGGGTTGCACTCACTGACGTGGGAATAGTGATATTTATGTCTCTGCTATGCAACACCTACCCTACTGTTGCAATGTGATTAATATGCATTGGAATGGAATGCGATGTTATGTCATGCGTCGTAACTACGTATGTGCTTTTGGCACACGAGTGGTACGCCCGCTGTGCATGTGCGCACAACGGCCGCCATTGAGAAGTGCTGGGGGGGCGGGACAGCTGTGAGGTGGTAAACGCCGGAAAGAATACTGGATGGGAAGTGTACGCTGGGATGTGTGTGTGAGCAGGTGTTGTAAATATTTCAATGAGGGACGTCTTACCTCGAAACCGGGTCCCGTGTCTTCGTAGCTCCTACTCTCCTGCATCTGCTTGAGGCAGTGGGGCAACGCTCTCCCGCCATTGCGGTAGTGCCGCCACTGGGGGTCGTCATCTACGTGTGATAGGCCTGAGCGACTCGTCCCCGGCCCTCCTGCACTACGCGTCCCACCTTCTCCTTACCTGGACATTGACACCGTGGCGCACTCCACTGCACTCTCTCCAAATCTGTGACTCAGCCAGCAGGAGCCTCAGCCCGGTGTGATTTCGCTAGGCTGGGTACAGCAGTCGCCGCATAGTCCGCTGGTGGACCTCCCAATGCAGTTGACGCAGCAGGGCCCCCTTAGGCGTGAAGTTGCAGCGCTCACGCTGCACAAGTTCGGCGTAGCACAGGGGCCTCACCCTCCACAGCATACGGCCAATCCAACATCATGGGGTCTATGATGCAGGGAGACGGCACACAGCGTTGGTAATCCCCTTCGTGCACCCCGGTGTAGTGGTGGATCGTAGTATGCGATGCGGAACTCACCACGTTGGTGCGCAGGAGTGCCTCTACCATTGACAGCTCCAAGGGTCGCAAGGCAGTCTTCTCACACAGGTCAGCAACGTGTCTCCATGCGACCTGCCAGACTTCACCAGCAGGTACGGGCGATCGTCATGCCTCAATGTCTACCGCCACGGCTCATCAACTCCACAGCTCCTCCACATCCCACTCCAGGCTCCAGACGCAGATCCAGCGAGGCATCCAGGCTTCAGACGCAGGTCCAGCAAGGTATCCAGGCTCCAGATGCAGGTCCAGCGAGGCATCCAGGCTCCAGATGCAGGTCCAGCGAGGTATCCAGGCTCCAGACGCAGGTCCAGCAAGGCATCCAGGCTCCAGCCGCAGGTCCAGCGAGGCATCCAGGCTCCAGACGCAGGTCCAGCGAGGCATCCAGGCTCCAGACGCAGGTCCAGCGAGGCATCCAGGCTCCAGACGCATGTCCAGCGAGGCATCAAGGCTCCAGATGCAGGTCCAGCGAGGCATCAAGCCTCACATCCTGGTCATCCTGGATGTTGGCTGGCTTGCAGGGATTGTTGATGTGGCTGCACTTGGCCCTGGCTGCTCCATTCTGCATGTTATTGTTTTTTATGCCTATTTTCTATTTGGGGTTGACTGATGGGCTATTTTTTCCATTAGAGGCAAGAAAGCTCACGTTTGGCTGACTAACGTGAGTTTTCTTGCCGCTAATGGGCCTATCGCTGGATTTCACCCGCTAACGCCGGAATTCCTATCGCGATAATGTTAGCAGCAGTTTTCACCGCCTAACCCTCATACTATTGCCATGTAGCGGCGGCTTGGTAATACGCTGTTAACATGGCGATAGTTTTCAGGGTTAGGCGGCGATAAGGAAACTGCTGCTAACTAGCGTTAGCGATAGTTATCGCCATTTCTTGTGAATATGCCCCAAAGTTGTGTCCACACAGTTAATCACAGCTCCTGAGGTAAAGTATTAGTTGACTGAGGCTGAGACTGACCTTCTCTAACCACTTATCCCACTTGTGTATTGTGATTCGGGTTTCTCGAGGCCATGCTGATGTCATATGTTGTGTTCCACAATTCCCAAAAAAGTGGGACACTTTATGAACCTTTGCTGTATGAGATTAAGAGTGGTGTAGCGAAAAAGGGAGGTTAAAGGGAAAGGAGCCTGGTAAAAATGCATACGCGCAAAAAAACTTACAAGACGTTGAATAAATCATAAATATTTGCATCTATACATGGGTAGTTTACACATGACATGCATTGAACAAGGAGGTCTCCCTCAAGCCTGTCTTCTCATTTCTATGTGTGTGTAATCAATCATTCAACCCATATCTTTATTCGGTTAGAAAATGAGCCATAAAAGAAATTTTTCAAATATGTATAATATAATAAAATCCAGTACATTTTATCATCATACATACATAACAATTAATCAACAATCAAAGAGATACAGAAAGCAAAGGCAATACCTTTCCTAAAACTAAATATGATTTAAAAAGCTTCTAAACTTTCTTATTTGCAGGATCAAATTAGGAGAGGAAAAAAAAGGTATATGAAGTAGTTATAAATATAAAAAAGCAGATTTACAATAAATAAAATTAAGCTGACACCGCAGAAGAATAGCACATGTAATGTTTTTTATAAGTAAAACCATAGCGGCACATGCAGGTAAATTATCTTTAGGGTCATAGAGAAAAGGTGGGTAAAAAATGTACAGTATTTAAACGAAATCTTATTAGAATAAATCTGTGATACACAGTGACCATTGTGAGTTATGGCTGGATGCCACAATGAGTTGGCACACGGGCATATCGCTTGTTGGTGACCTTTTTCAAATCAATCGTCGCCCGAACACTCATTCTATGTTTGTTAAGTAGTGTTTTAAAATCCCTTTTACTTATTCCCTGCACGGTTTCAGGTTCTCAAAGCACCTTGATGTTCCCATCTTGTTGCACAGGTCCCTAATATTGGTTAGCCATGGTACTTGATCTACTGCATCCGGCGGTAGGCGGTCAGGTACGGGATGTCCATATGGAATGCCATATTAATAATAAAGGTGAAAGTTTGATACGGTCTTCTAGATATGGCAAACCTATTTCCTGATGGCAGGTATACATTGAACAGCTTGTCGTATGGCTAACATCATTTTGAGGCACCAACTTTCTACAATCTGAAGTGTATCCGCCTTTACTTAACCCCAGGTACCAGCTCCATAACAAGTAACTGACACACATTTGGCTGAATAGATGCCTGTCATCTCCTTCAGGGGTTCATGCCAAAACAAAACACTGCTGACATAGATTTCACAAAGTATGACCTCTGCTTTCCCTCTGATAACCCCAATTGTTCCAATAATCAAAAAGCAGGCCTAAGTAAGAGAAGGTGTCGACAGTTAAGATCTTTTCTGGCTTAGAAAATGGGAACATGATCACTTCTTAGCTGGGTGTGTGTGTGCTCTCTGCATTACATGCTAAACAAATGAATGGGAATAATTTGAGCGATATTCCACTTTTACTTTATTTGACTTTTTTTAAAGATTGTTTTCATGATGTCTCCCCCTCCCTACACCCACTTCTCCATGCAAATGCTCACAATGTGGTGCACTTACCAACATTTATGAAGCATTTGCAACTGAACCTCATATCTATAAGGGGGGGGGATTACCAGGGGCAAAATGCAGGTCTCTGCACCCCCAGCGGTACAGAGAGGCCCCCTGCCCCTTCCCTTCAGGTGCTCCTAGCCCACATTCTGCAGAAGGTCCCATTATTTTGCATTACGCCACAGTGGCATCCTCATGTGAAACAGTTTTGCTAATTCTTAAACATGCTCATTGGCAATTAACATAGCCTATTCAAGTCTAGGACAAGGACATTAAATGTGTTTACTTGTATTTCTGTTTAATTTGTCTTTTTTTCAGTACAACATTTTCTGATGCATGACACCGGTACACAAACACCATTTGAATTTTACATGTATAGTGCAATTTTGCACCACACAGCCTGGTCCTTTTATTTATAGGCTTAGTATTCTTATGAGTGCAGACAGTGCATTTCAGAAAATGTATGAACACCTCTGGCATTGCATGTCTCAGACCAAATCTCTAGCACTCTCTTGGTTACACCCATTGGACTTTTTCCACACTTTACTACTTATTCTTGAGTTGGTTACACAGTACTGCATAGATTAATCATGAGTAACTAAGACCTTTTTATTTCCATGTTAATAATTTGACTTGTGTGCTTCTTGCGATGTTCAGTTTCGGGATAATTTGTGGACATTTTATTTTTTAAAACTTCAAGATCTGCTAATATTCAAACTTCGTTTATCATCTGTGATAAGGCCGGGTTCCGCTACCAGAAATGTACTAGGAACCCTAGGTCAATGGATCTTTTGTTACCTGCTGAGAAGTATAAAGGGGAGAAATCATTCAATTTAGGCAATCCAATTTTTCCGATGACTACGACTCAAAAGATTACAAACTCTGAATTCCAGTTTAGTGGTTTTATTACAATGCCAAAAACAACTGATCGTACAAGCACCTCAGGACGAGGTTGTAAAAGTACATGGGAACTAATACAAAGCCATACCTACGAGTGAGCCTAATCTTATAGATCATGAAAAGAATGAAAAGTTCCAAAAACAAAACACTGGCAAGGACTGCCCCAACGTCTAAGTCAGACTTCATCTGGGGCTGAAAAGTAAAGAGCATTAGACTATCCCTACTCTATCTCTAAAGTGACATCCCTACTTAGCATTTCCCAGGCAAGATCAATTAAAGGTGTCAGCTCGTGAAGACTTCCTAAGAAGTACATTCACGTTGCATGGGTCGATCTCTTTACCCTTTCTGCTAACTCCCTTCTACTCCTCTTCTCCTGACTCTCGATCCCCTTCTCCTGACTCAACCCTCGGGACACTGTCCCTAATACAAAATGCACAGATGTAAAACACACCCACAGATCACCTCATCTCACTGGGCATTTCTCATAGGTAAATTTCCACCGTCTTCCTCACTCCATCCAAGTTCGGCTCGATGACCTTGATTCCCAGGCCTCCTCAGTGAGGAAGAACACCGGCTCCCAATTATCGACATTCCGTTTACAAAGTATCACTTCTCCTCCTAAAACAAAGGCGTTAGTTTAACTTAACAAAGGCAGCTTCTTCCACCTGCAACGGAAAACATGAGAACAGAACAACCTTGCATGTACATGAAATTCGCTGACTACCTCCAAATGCGAGAGCTTACCAGGGAAATTACATTTTCAGGCCTACACAAATCGGCCAACATAAGAATAAACGAATAGGCCTTCAATTATACAACGTGAACATTTCATTTAGGCCTTTAAACATCAAATTATACACACAAATTAATAAAACTTTGCTTTGCAAGCATCTACAATTATTACACATTAAGCACAATTAATCATCTCCACGTGCAGACTCAATGCATTACAATACACATAGGCTTTTCGTTAGGCAATTGCAGTACACTAAAGGTTACTCTTTTCCAAACATAAATGTCATTTCGTTCCCTCTGCATGGCACAAAACATTTTCTATTGTTTCACTTACAAATCATTATTACATCACATTTCTAATGACCAAATGTTAATACAACACAGAAATATATGCGGGTGCGGACTATACATGATTATGATGCACCCCTATAAATTTAGAGCACCATCGCGCTCCATCAGTTCCCCCCTCTGATGACAAGTGTCATCATAACAAATCACACTCCCTGGAGAAAGAACCGACCTAAACAGAGCTTGTAGCCACTCTTCCCTGTCAGAACCTCTCTAGGCTCTTGATATTTTCATAATGACTGTCCTGCAGTTTCTCCATCCTTTGCTCTTGCGCTCTAAGGGATCTCTCAACTTGATTTGCCTTATACCATCTGTAAGGCCTCATCAGTCCCCACAAAACAATCCCACAGACTACTACTATGATGATAGGCTTCAAGATGTAACCAAGAATTCCCTTTCCAAGGGACGCAAACCAACTTCCTACCTTACCAAACCCTTTTCCCACTTTGTCCCAAACTCCTTCTGTAGCTAGATTATGCACCTCATGATGGATCTCAGTGATATTACTTATATACTTCTTCAGATCTTTGCTGTTGTCCGGTATATAAGTACAGCACTGTTGAACTCTCAGCATTTTACAGACTCCGCCCTCTTTTGCCAGCAAAACATCTAAAGCAAGACGGTTCTGCATCAACATAGCCCTTATCGACACCATCTCTCCATCCACAAGCAACAACGACTGAGCTGTGTTTGCTGACAACTTGTCCACAATAGTTGACAGCTTCCTGATCTTGACATCATTCAGCGCCACTCCTAATCCTGGTATCAATGCTCCAAAGACATCCCCCACAATCTCTCCTGCACTTGCACCTCACTTCTCCCTATGGTGTAACCCACTTCCCAAATGTCCTAAATCTTCAACATGATACATTTTCGGAAACACCACTGCTACATAACACGTACCATACCAATTCAATGGCAATCGCACATATGCATTCTTCCCGCACACGAAGTACACGTTCGGGACCACTTGTATCGCATCCTGGAAGAACTTCTTTGCTGTAGCCTCCATGGTGAAGATATGATCACACATACTCTGTCCCACAAAAGTTTTATCATAATAGGTCTGAACTTGTCTCACACAACTTCCCTCTCTGTTCAAAATCCAACGCTATTGGACCACTACTCCCTTTCGCCTTGTGTGCTAACTCCTCCTTGGTCCACTCAACCTTTCCTTCTCGATTGTTACGATTTGCTGTTAATTGTCTATGTCTATCCTCTACTTGATCTATAAATTTCTTCTCTACATCTCTTAATGAACATGTTAAATTGTGACGATGTGCATAAGACGTATCTAAAGTTACAGTAGGTATGAAATACTTCCCCACTCTATCTTCCTGCTTATAATAATCGTACTTGTTCAAATGCTTATAAGCTGGAACTTCTGAAAGCACTGCATCGTAATTAGAAAAATAATATTCATAATGAGCTTTACCATAAAACATACAAAGCAGTAAACTACATGTAATACCATATGTCAAAGGGAGATGATGTTAACGAATACCTTCCTCTACGGACGCAGGCAACTGCATACACACATAACAGTCTCTCACATCCATCGTATTTACATACTCATATAGCAGCTTCGCATAGGCATTAAACGTATAATCACCTCTAGACAAATCTACATGCAGCATACGACTAGCTGATCCAGCATAGCGTTTTCAGCTCCTACGATACCCTCTTTTGCGCTAGAAGTAATAGGTGTGGATGTCCCTTGGACTCCCACTCCCTCAACTTCTGCATCATGTGAAATTTTTACAGATACAATAATAACTACTGCTATTACAACTATCACCCCTACTATGAGTGTACCTATGACACACTTAGACCTACGGTTCGAACCTCCAGACTCCATCTTTAGCTTGTCGGTTTAGTTCAGCAAGAGGATACACTCAAAGTCCCTTTTCTTCACCTCAAATTGCCGTTCAAACAGTTCAAACACAGTTCATGGAAATTCTGGAAATTCTTTCACAGTTCGTTGCTTTGGTTTATTTACACAGTTCAAAAAGACTTCCTTATCCCTCTTTCTTCTCCTATATGAAATCCTAAATGTATTCTTCTTCCACTCGGGCCTAGGTTATCTTCTTAAACTCTTATTTACAGTTCACAGTTCAATCACAGTCTCTTATAAGCTCAGAACCAATTTCAATTAGTACACGCTGCAAAATTTCAAGACGAACAGCTGCAATCTCCTGAGCTGGTGGCTGATATCCAAAGGTTGGAAAGGACAGTTCCTGAAGGATCAGAACTCGCACTCTGCTCAATATCGGAGGTCTCGGAACAGTCACTGTTAGCACTCCTTCTATTTCCAATCCAGGAACTATCAGTCCCACATCAATCTTCAACTCGGGTGTTCTGCTGACCACTTGTGAAGACCTCAGTCTCCCGGTCCCCACTACTCCCGGCATCAGTGACCATATAAGTCCACTCCGGGGGCAGCGTATCTCTGGCAAGGCACCCTTACTCTCCTTGACCTTCTCAGGCCTTCTTGAGCTTGTTCTTAGTCACTCAGTTCTGATTCAGATGTCTCCGACACAGGAGCAGGATCTCTCTCAGGAGCTAGTCTCAGATTCAGCCTCCTTTGTCTCCCAGGCCACGATTCTTCTGCAAGTTCAGCACCTCTTCTTTGCCCCCGACCACCTTGCGCACCAATTCCTTCAGCTGAGTTTGACTCTATATCACTCGCAACGTTACCTTCTCCCTCAGAGCCAATACCTGGGTCTTGTGTAGCGTGACCCCCCTCAGCTTGCTCTGGTGGGCAACCAGCTTTGTCAGCAACCCTCACAGCTTGGCTTGTCCTCTCGAGTGGCCTTGCTGCCACAGCTGGATTTTCTTCTACGTGAGGAGCTGTTTCTTCCAAGGGTTCTGAAATTCTGCGAGTATGGGAGGCATGAATCCAGTTTGGCAAGCCTCCGAACTTCACTGCTGTATTCGTTACCGGAATCACCTGGTAAGGGCCTCTCCAGCGGGCGTCAAGGCAACTCTTCCTCACATGCTTGCGAACTAGCCCCCAATCACCCGGACACAGGTCGTGGCAGAGGTCCCTCGAGGTCAGGGCAGTTGCAGCTTCAACCTGGTGAGACACAGAACGGACCACGTCAGCCAGTCCTTTGCAATAATCAAGGATCAAATCATCTGTGATGTTTATCAAGGCTGTAGATGGCACTGCTGGTAACCGCATCGCCCTCCCCATCAGGATCTCATGTGGTGAAAGGCCAGTTCTCCTATGATACTACGAACACTCATCAACACCAGCGGCAATGCATCAGGCCATTTCAGAGACGTGGACGAACACACTTTTGCAATCCTCATTTTCAAAGTCCCGTTAATCTGTTCCACAATACCAGAAGCCTCTGGTCGATAGCTACAATGTAGTCTTTGATCAACATGTAAAGCGGCACAAAGCAACTTCATAATTTCACTGTGGAAGTGTGTTCCTCTATCCGACTCCAATGAAGTTGGAAAACCGAACCGTGGTATCAGCTCCCTAAGCAACAGTTTTGCTACTGTGAGGCTATCACATCTCCTTGTTGGATACGCTTCCACCCACCATGAGAAAACACACACCACAACCAAAATGTACCTCAAGCCATTGCACCTAGGCATCTCTATGAAATCGAGCTGAATTCTATTGAAAGGCCCTCCAGACCTCCCAATATGACTCAATGCAACCACAGTTTTCTTTCCAGCATTCATTTGTTGACACGTAACACACCTGTGACACACCGCTTCAGCAAACGCACGAAACCGTGGATTATACCACGTTTGTCTGAACACACGCACCATATGCACTGCTCCATGAATCTGTCTTGCCATAGGGCTCAGTAAGTCATCCGGTAACACTGCTCGACCATCACTAGAAACCCAACTGCCGTCATCTCTTCTCTCACATCCTGCTCTAGTCCAAGCAGCCCCTTCCTGTTCTGGAACTTCTCCCTGCAGACGCTTGAGCTCATCCCAGGTGTCTGCCATGGCTAACATTATGCTGAGCTCGGTTCTTTCTGGGCTCTCTCCAGTATAATCTCCTGTAAAAATGCATCCTTGTTCAGCGCAAAAATGTGCAACTTCATCTGCATATCGGTTTCCCAAAGACACAAAATCATTCCCCCTCCCGTGGGCTACACATTTCACCACAGCTATTTCTCGTGGTCTCTGCAAAGCTTCCAACAGTTGTCTCACATATTCCCCGTTTCTGATAGGAGATCCTGATGACATTAAAAATCCTCTCTGTGACCATAGCTGTCCGAAATCATGAACCACACCGAACCCATACTGGCTGTCGGTGTAGATGGTGATTCGGATTTGATCAGCAATCAAACAGGCACGAGTCAAGGCAATGATTTCAGCCACTTGTGCGGAGTATACTCCCTGTAAGCAAGCAGCTTCCACAACTCCAGAGATAGTACATACAGCAAAGGCTGCTCTCAAATGACCCACATTGTCTCTTAAGCATGAACCATCTACAAAGAAGATTTCATCGGACTCAGGCAGAGGTTCATCAACAATGTCAGGTCTTGGTTTGGTGCAAAGTTCAGTCACATCAAGACAGTCATGGTCCTCACAATCTCCATTATCAGCATTTGGCAAAGGCATCAAAGTAGCAGGATTTAGCACAGAACACCTTTTCAGAGTCACATTCTGCGAGGCAAGTATAACCTGCTCATAGCGTGTGAGTCTGTTGTTCGTCAGGTGCTGTGTCTTAGTCCTCGTCATCAGGAGCTCAACTGAATGTGGAACAAAAACTGTAAGTGGATGACCCATAACAATGCTCTCACATCCCTCAATGCTGACACCTATTGCAGCAACGGATTTGAGACATCCGGGCAACGCTGAAGCTACTGGATCTAAAGTAGCTGAGAAATAGGCAACTGGTCTACGGACACCCCCATGACTTTGAGTAAGGACTGACAATGCGCAACCTTCTCGCTCGTGGCAGAACAATGAAAAGGATTTGTTGTAATCTGGCATCCCTAGAGCTGGAGCACGACACAGGCCCTCTCTCAACTCGAAGAACGCAATCAGACAGTCGTGATCCCATGGTACTGGATCGCTCACATCCTTGTGCGTCAGCCTCTGCAAGGGCTTCGCCTTCAAGAAAAAGTTGGGGATCCATTGGCGACAGTACCCGACCATCCCCAAAAACATCCTGACTTCCTTCTGAGTGATAGGCACAGTCATATTCATGATCGCCTCAATCTGATCTGGTGACACCTTTCTCTTGCCTTCCTCGATTCGATGACCCAAATACTGAACCTCAGTTAGACAATACTGTAACTTGCTTGGAGACACCTTGTGCCCATTCTCTGCTAGATGATTCAGTAGAGCAACAGTATCGATCCTGCAAGCACCCTCCGCTTCGGACGCAATCAAGAGGTCATCAATATACTGCACTAGAACTGAGTTCTGTGGCAGTACGAGACTCTCAAGATTCTTCTTCAAAGCTGATTAAAGATCGATGGACTCTCTGTATACCCTTGTGGGATACGACACCATGTTAACACACGATCATCCAGACGGAAAGCAAATACAAATTGGCTCTCCTCATGTAACTGTATCGAAAAGAATGCCTGACATAGATCAATCACGGTGAACCATTCTGCTTCGCATGGAATCTGGAACAATATCACTGATGGATTCGGCACCACAGGACAACATGGAACTACAATCGTGTTGACCTTTCGCAGGTCTTGTACCATTCTGTACTTCCCACTTGGTTTCTGTAATCCAATAATGGGTGAGTTACATGGACTTCCCATTATTTCTTTCAGGATTCCCTGTTCGATCATAGACTCAATCACAGGCTTGATTCCTGCTACCGTTTCCGGCGACAGATTGTACTGGGGTGTTCTCGGGAACTCAACATTTGGTTTAACCTGGATTTTAACTGGCTCAACCCCTTTGATCAAACCTATCTCCTCACTGGTGAAATCCCATACGTCCATAGAGACAGAGTCCCTCAGGTCGAGTGGGAGTTCCTCAACTGTCAACATAGGAAACATCCCTGTGCTCAGATTCTGATTCGCCAATTTAAATGCCACATCGTCATCATTAGTCTGCAATTCTACTCCCTTGGGTGTACAGTAGATGGTGCAATTCAATTTACACAGGAGATCACGACCCAACAAACAAACTGGACTTGAGTCACATACCACAAATTGGAGTCGGTTGTGAAACGTTCCTATTCTCATGGGTATTGCCTCAGTCAATGGATTAGTCATTTTCTTATTTGCCACTCCTACAACTTGGATTGATTGTCCCGAGAGGGGTAGGTTGGGAACTACTGCAGATCTCACAGTAGAACGGGTAGCACTAGTATCAACCAAAAAGGTGGTGGGATGACCGTCAACATCCGCCTCTACATACGGTCCCCTCTGGTCTACCTCCAAGACTGCTCCAAGAGTACAGTCCTCCTCCCCCTCAGGCACCGTCATGGCAACGGGTCTGGATCGAACTCATCAAAAGTCTCAATAAAGGGCATCTGCTGATATGTTCGATTTCCCTGTGGAATTCTCGGCGGTTGGGGAATTTGCACCTGCGGGCTTAATGTCCCCCCCTGCATGTACCTGGGTCTCGTCACAGTATTAACGACCTCAGGTGCCTGCACCACTTCCTCTTCTTGGACATGATTAGCTGGATTTGATCTACACTCGCGCTTCCAATGCCCGATCTTGTGACAATAATGACATGCAGTAGTCTTCTTCATTGTGGCAACATCCACCCCTGTCTTAGGGTCTATGGATTTACCCTTTCCCTGACCCGACGTATTCTGGGTCCCTCCTTGATTGTTTCCCTGTCTTCTTCCCAACGTTCCTCCACTAACCTGTTTTTGATCCCCCTTTTCTGCATTTTGCATTTGGACCAGCATTAACTTGTCTTTGAGCTTTTTATGCTTTGAGCCCACTTCGTCACTAAAGTACCTGGCATACCGTAGAATCTCATCCACTGACTTATTCTGCCAGCAGATCAGATGCTGTTGGATCATAAAGCTAACTTCTGGTCTTAACCCTAAGACAAATTTGGAAACGAACTATCCCATATCCTTTGGGTCAAGGGTGTCTAACCCGCTGTACTGCTTGAAGGCTTGCAAAAGCCTCTCGTAATAGGCATGTACAGTTTCCTTTGGCTCCTGAACAGTTCGGTCTATCTTAACCCAATCAATGTCTTGTGGTGAGATTTTCGACTGCAACCATGTGATTACCTGCTCGAACTTTTTCATGACCTCAGGTGAAGGACCATGTGTAATAGGATCTCGTTCTGGTTCCCAAGACGGCCAATCAACTGCAATTTTACATGCTGACCACAAATCACTTGGTACTACAATGTCAAACAATGTATTCAAATCAATCCACAGTACCTTTGAAATTTTGACAAATCGATCAACTTGTTTATACCACTCAACAGGTTTTTCTCTGAGCCAAGGAAAATCATTGGTAAACGCCGCAAAATCACCTCTACTCCACGGTACATGCACATACCCTCCACTCGGTACTTCTCGTAAAGGGTAAGCCTGTACTCCTACTGTCCCCCCTCCTGGAGGCGGTGTTTCCCCTATCCCCTTCTTGACGCTCTTCTTCTTTGTAAAGAAACAATATGGACGGACCCTGAAATAGTGGAGATCTATCAATCACTATGTGTGGTAAGTCCAAGGACCATTAGGTATATTTAAAAGACCCCTCACACACCAACCTAGTTGGTGTCATGCTTCAGCATTTTATGTTGCTAAACGTTATATGTCTTGTGCTGTCTATTTCTTTCTCCCTAACAGGTTTTTTGAGTGGTGTCTGTAAGTATATCGACACCGGGTCCACACACCTTAGTGCGTGTGTTGGTACTTTACTTTTTCACGTGGCCTTCACTTTGCCACTCACTTGAATTCTAGGTCCTGACGAAAGCCCATTTGAATTTTTTGACGGGCTGAAACATGTAGACCGCATCACCTAAACCACTACAGATGAATATTTCTTGTTAGTCGGTTTCACATAGTTTTTAACCATACCCTGAGCCGCCACTAATAAATTTACTGGGCAAGGATTCTCAGAGGTATTTTTAATTTTTACATCACATCTTCACACTACACCTGCTCCGCTGTAATCAGGCGTCGTAGCACAACCGGGCGGCATTAGGCCTCCCGGTTGGGACCCCAATGATGAAGCATGACACCAACTAGGTTGGTGTGTGAGGGGTCTTTTAAATATACCTAATGGTCCTTGGACTTACCACACATAGTGATTGATAGATCTCCACTATTTCAGGGTCCGTCCATATTGTTTCTTTATAACTTTACCCAGGGGATTAGGACGCACCCCAAAATCCTCGCTCTCTCTTTTGTTTTTCGGCTCTTCTTCTTTGACCATCTTTCCTCCCATTTGTCAAGCATGCTCCTTGCAGGCATCCCTACAATCAATTCTCGAATATGTGTCTTCAATCCTATGACCCTTTTCTCTTCCAGTTCCTGATCACTGTAATTTAGCCTGTGGTTTCCCTGCAACATTTTTGTTTTAGATAAATCTAAATCATACCTCTGTGCCAACTCCGTAAATTTTTCCTGCCCTTTCCTTGCCCTACGAGTTACATCCTTCGCCCCAAACAGCAATTCATCTGGCTCATAAAGTTCTATCCTTTCTAAAGGCAAGCTTCCACTGATTATCTCATCTACTTCTGCCTTCAACCTCATCACGTCCACCACTTTAGCCCTTATAGTGGTTCTAATCGTTCCTTGACTTGATGCACTACTTAATTCTCCATTCTCACTACTCCGGTCTCTACGTTGATTCCCTTCCATTATGTTTCGTGGGACAGATTGACTCCCCGAAACTCCCTGAGCCATGTCTCCTCCCGTCATCCTTCCACTAGGACCTCTCACTGGAGGTTCCCACATCCTTAAATCAGAACGTGAATCCGCCAAAGACCCTGATCTCGCTACTCTCGATTCCACCTGACCTCTAGAAGCATCTGCAGTGGCTGGCAAAGGTGTACTCGATTCTATGGGTCTCGAAATGTGACCTGTTCCACTCACTGTACCGTTTCCTCCAGAACCAGTGCTTTCTCCCATTGCTGATCGTATTAAGCTCCCGTTCTCTGCCTGATCTGGATCGTACACTGACACTATGGGACCAATGGTGACCGGCACTGTAAGAGCTTCCGGTAATCTTGTGACGATATTAACTCCACTTGCTTCTGTATTCTTCGATAATTGTATCCCTATTCTCTCTGTTCCTGCTGCCATCCTTCCCTTTATCCCTGCACTAGGGTTTTTCTGCGGCTCCCCAGTTTCCTCTGTGAGTGCTCTCCTTCCCTCCTCTGAGCTTGGATTGTATGGAGGTGGACGCTCTGCTAGTAACCTCTCCAGTAAACTATCATCTGTATCACTATCATCTTCCACTTCTCCCCTCTTCTGAGCATCTCCCACCTTTACTAATAAAGGAAACAGCCTGTCTCCCTCTATGGTGTCTACCCTCCATCTTTTCGCCAATGCATCCCATCGCGCATCTTGAAACGCCCTGATTGACTTTTTCACCCTTTCCTGACTTCGATCTCTTTTCCTCGCATGTGCTGCTCTTATCCATGCGTCTAGTGCCTCAAACTGTGTTGGTCTGGGTGGAGGTCGCAACGCAGTCATCACTGCTCTCAATTGGTACAGTACATCGAATCTGAACGAACCATACCGTGGGAAAGCCAAATCTCCCTCCTTCTCAGTAATCTTTTGACAATTTTGAAGCCAAATTATAGTATGGAGCCCTACATTCGTAGCCATGTAATGAGCTGGGGTATCCTTGGGTGGTCTTTCTTCCCCCACTCGAGTTACCACTCCTCTATCTCCCCTGCAAAGATCCCGCAATACCTTAAAACATTTCATGATGAAATCAAGTGTTTTACCCACCAAATGTTTTCGCTCTACTTCCTGATGGTGATCAACCAATCCCAGCGCAGCTTTACACCAACCGACCTATCGCAGCGCGGCACACTTCGACGTCACTCCTCCTCCTCACTCAGCATTTCCCCTCCTTCACAATCCGTATCTACCACACTCACACTCTTCACTCATAGAATCAAGTAACTGTTTTTTCCACCAAACGACCGAACAGTCACATAACTGACTGTCTGTCCACCATACGACCGGACAGTCACCAGTAATTGTCTACCTCAATCTGGCAACTGTCTGTCCGCGAAACGACTGGACAACTGCCTCAGACTATCTGCCCACGAACGGCCGGACAGTCGTATAACTAATCGATAGGATCCAATCACTCGATCTTCCACACACAGTAACCCACGGCCTGCGTTGGTCACTCAAACACTCACACTCTCGTTCCCTATCACGAGTGGGTCTGTCGATGACGTCTCACGACTCCCACAATCAATGGTCAGACAATTACAACTCTTGGTATCTTTCACACCACGATCTATCTATCCCGGGATCTTAGGCTGCTCCTTGAGTCTGACATCAAACAACACAAATCACATGGACCACACGCTCAGTCCAAAACCACAGTCACTCGAATTTCATCCCAACTCCGCACGACATCACACAATCAATTCATCACCGCAATCTAACAGACATACATCCCTATTCATACTCACTCCACCGCGAACTGCTGTTCCTGCCGCACTGTCACTCGTCGTCAGCTTCCACCAGGCGCCGTCGTCCTCCGCTTTTGATCCCCTGGACGACCATCTCTTGGGCTCTATGGATCGTATTTCTATCTTTCCCTACCTTCTCCCCTTACTGCAGAGGTAACTGTCCTCTCGCTACCAACTGATAAGGCCGGGTTCCGCTACCTGAATTTTACTAGGAACCCTAGGTCAATGGATCTTTTGTTACCTGCTGAGAAGTATAAAGGGGAGAAATCATTCAATTTAAGCAATCCAATTTTTCCGATGACTACGACTCAAAAGATTACAAACTCCGAATTTCAGTTTAGTGGGTTTATTACAATGCCAAAAACAACTGAACGTACAAGCACCTCAGGACGAGGTTGTAAAAGTATATGGGAACTAATACAAAGCCATACCTACGAGTGAGCCTAATCTTATAGATCATGAAAAGAATGAAAAGTTCCAAAAACAAAACACTGGCAAGGACTGCCCCAACGTCTAAGTCAGACTTCATCTGGGGCTGAAAAGTAAAGAGCATTAGACTATCCCTACTCTATCTCTAAAGTGACATCCCTACTTAGCATTTCCCAGGCAAGATCAATTAAAGGTGTCAGCTCATGAAGACTTCCTAAGAAGTACATTCACGTTGCATGGGTTGATCTCTTTACCCTTTCCGCTAACTCCCTTCTACTCCTCTTCTCCTGACTCTCGATCCCCTTCTCCTGACTCAACCCTCGGGACACTGTCCCTAATACAAAATGCACAGATGTAAAACACGCCCACAGATCACCTCATCTCACTGGGCATTTCTCATAGGTAAATTTCCACCGTCTTCCTCACTCCATCCAAGTTCGGCTCGATGACCTTGATTCCCAGGTCTCCTCAGAGAGAAAGAACACCGGCTCCCAATTATCGACATTCCGTTTACAAAGTATCACTTCTCCCCCATGCCTAACTACTAAAACAAAGGCGTTAGTTTAACTTAACAAAGGCAGCTTCTTCCACCTGCAACGGAAAACATGAGAACAGAACAACCTTGCATGTACATGAAATTCGCTGACTACCTCCAAATGCGAGAGCTTACCAGGGAAATTACATTTTCAGGCCTACACAAATCGGCCAACATAAGAATAAACGAATAGGCCTTCAATTATACAACGTGAACATTTCATTTAGGCCTTTAAACATCAAATTATACACACAGATTAATAAAGCTTTGCTTTGCAAGCATCTACAACTATTACACATTAAGCACAATTAATCATCTCCACGTGCAGACTCTAACATGATGCACGTTTAAATCAAAATGCATTACAATACACATAGGCTTTTCGTTAGGCAATTGCAATACGCTAAAGGTTACTCTTTTCCAAACATAAATGTCATTTCATTCCTTCTGCATGGCACAAAACATTTTCTATTGTTTCACTTACAAATCATTATTACATCACATTTCTAATGACCAAATGTTAAGACAACACAGAAATATATGCGGGTGCAGACTATCCATGATTATGATGCACCCCAACAAATTTAGAGCACCATCGCGCTCCATTATCTGTAATGAATTCCTTTTCACTCCTCTATTATGTAAGATTGTTGACTCCAAGAATGGACTTTGGTTCGTCATTTAAAGCTGAAAATGTTACTCTATTTCATATACTCTTTTTTGTAAATATTCACTCTCATTTGGGGGAGTATGTGATCCAACTGTTGGGAAATTCTTGGTTCTAAAGCCCAGTTCTCTTCTCAGCATGCTATGCTTGACTTTATATAATTTTCTAAGTCAAGTTCTTTTAAAAAATAAATAGATTTTTGATGTAGTCATTGCAATAATATTCAAATATATGACATGAATATGGTTCTGGGATATCTTTATTTTCTTCTTGAAAAGCACAATGATCCAGACTCCATGGCATTAATTGATTCTCTGAACATTCTCAGCCTCCAACAAAAGATCACCTCCCTCACCTAAAAGCGGGGTATTGCCTAGATCCTTTATTTACTATCAGTAGATACTCCTGACCCTCTATTATCCAAACAAACAGGTGAGAGGAACTGTCCACAGTGAAGATTGTTTATTTGATCCAAAATTATAACTGCAAAAGGCCTCTTTCCACATAAATAAGAACTACTCAAACGTATTCTGGTATTTGTTCAGGCCATTTCCTATGCCAAAACCAATTCAAAATACATTTAGTAAAGTTATATAAAGGAATTAAATGAAAGTTACTTAAGCTGCTAACTCACGACTAAGCCTTCTGGTCTCCCCCTTTACTTGTTGGCTTCGGAATGGCAACTTGCATAGCGCCGTTCAAACATCCATGTCCTATCAAACCCTTCCTTACAAAGACACTTCCTTATATATCCCTCTGGAGCCTGAAATGGCCAACACCATGTGCTCTTGGTATCCTAAGTCTCTATGATCTTGCACTCTATGCCCTCTTTGAAAATTTAAAATGGTCGACTTCACACGTTCGTGGCCACCTCAAATGACATATTATTGTTGGTCTATATCTTAAAACACGTGCTCATTATTTTAAATTATTCTATAATATCAAAATATAGGGAAAGGGGTAGAACGGAAGGCTTGCAAGAAACTTAGGATTTTGAGTAACTTTAATTTTTTACTTTAAATAACTCAACTAAGTGCATTTACATTTGTTTTTGTCATGGGAAATTACTTGAACTATTACAGGAATACTCTTCCACTGTGAAGCTTACAGGTAAAGTGGGAGACCAGAATGCTTACTAGTGAGTTAGATCTTAAGTAACTTTCTATTAATATCTATATTTAACTGTACTTAGTGTAGGGTTTTGGTATAATGAATTACTTGAAGAAGTACAAGAATACTTTTGAGAACTTCTTATTTATGCGGATGGAGATACTTTCTACACAATCGTTGGTTACCACTTTAATTTGGAGTTCTTTTGAATGCTATTTCTTTGTGCTCCGGTATTCTGAAGAAAAAGCAACTATATGATAAGAGGTGTGTTTGGTTTTGTCAGAGGTCTTATTATATATACACTGAGCATGATGGATTGCGATACTATCAGTAATTTGTTTTCAGCAAATATGAAATGTTTTTATGTCGTCCATGTAAAGGTTGCAGATTCTCCTATTTTGTTTTTGTTCAAATAGGTGGCGTTTTGTTCATTATAAAATTTTGCATGAATTGCAAAAGAAAATAATGAATTTTACTAACACATTTTTGGAAACGATTTTGGTTAGTTCTGATACAAGCATGAAGATCAAATGCCTAATGGAACTGTGTGGCATGTCATTTCTAATGAAACTGTGTAACTTACAGTGATTATTCTTCTTTGTTTAATTTGTAGTGAATGATAAATATTCTAGATGGCCCTGATGAAGCCATGAACTCCACAAAATACGTGTTGGCGCTTCATAGTTGTTATTTTGGATCAAATAAACAATCGTCACTGTGAACAGTGCACCTCGCCTGTTTGTTTGAATATTAACTTGATCTCACTATACCAGTGGGGGACAATTGGTATATTTTGAGGAGGGAGCATATGTCGGTCTAAGGTTTGAGTTTGCCCAAGTGTGAATTAAGAACTCCTGCTGCTTTGATCTTGGTTGCTCATTACAAAGTATCTTTCTACCTGCCTTTTCCCAGCCCCATCTTTCTACCAAAGTGACATCCGTAACGAGAACAACCCAGGACTGGTCCAGAATCAATCAAAATACCCTTTGCACAGACTTGGAGGCAGCTCCATCTACATTGCCCCATGACATATCTGAAGCATTGGTTACGTTTTGCACCAGGATATCATCAGCTCTGGCCTTTGTTGGCCCTGTGAAACATCATCACCCCTCTTGAAATTATACTTCTGCCCAGTGTTTCTTCAGGATAAAATTCTCATGAGTGAAATAGGTTTTCCTGTCCCTTCTCTTCTGGACTTCTCTGACCCGCTCTGCTACTTTGATAACTGGCTCCTCCTTGAATTTACTCCTTGCCACAGGGACAAGTTACATTTCCAATAAGACGCTTCTCAAATATACTGGTAGTTGAAAGGCAAAAAGAGTATGCTGGCACGCCTCTCATTGAGCATGTGGACCTCAGCAAGCAGGGTTGTACACACCCCCTCAAATGGGCAACCCAATGAAGCTCATGTATGTTTGGCTTGAACACATAAAGACAAACAGAATGATACACCACCAAGCTCACAACACGTACACTGTTCCACTTCCTTTTCCACTGGGTAGTCCAACAACTCATCCACGGAGCGATTACCATAAATACATGAAATTGGTAGGCAGTGCCAGTGTATTCAGCTTTAAGATGAACGAGAAACACAGTTATGCCACTGGTCATTCAATGCAAAATTGTGTTTAGCACTGATTATATTTCAAGTTTACACATCAATTACTTCACAGCTGTTGCTGAGAACCAACCTGCCGCAAGCAGTTGAACCCTTGCTGCTGAAACATGCGGAGCACTACCATTGACAAATGCAAAACCTGGTAAAGCCGATTCAGTGACTGTTTTTCGGACTTCAGTAAAGGAGTAACATTAATAATTGCTATTGTTAGTACCTACTAATTAAAGCACCGATAAATGGCATAATAAATAGATATAAAACAGTTAATATTATTAAGTTGTGCTACCCAGTTAAGGGAAAAACTCTGAAGTTTAAAAAGTAAGTAAATAAATAAAGTGCCATCATGGTTGGCCGGAACTTGTGACTGTCCTCTGATCAAGTGCGACCAGATAATCGTGAGTGGCTCTTTGTGCTTCTTGGCTTTATTTTTCTTACAATTTAAACATTCATATCTCCGGTCCTACTAATTTGATTTTTGCCATTTTAGTGCCATTTTTTTAATTAAAATTTACTCTATTTTTCTAAATTGGATTTGTTTTTTTTCTCATGTTACGTTTTCACTCTGTTAAGGTTTGAATGCTGCATAAATACTTTTCGCATTGCCTCTAATTTAAGCCTTACTACTTTTGTACCAAGCTACCAGAGGGTTAAGCACAGGTTAATTTAGTGACTTTTGTGGTACACTCTGACATGGATTGTTTGTATTATCTGAGTGGAGCATTTACCCCTCTCAACTAATAACCACATTTCTTACAAACCAGCTATAAAGTTCCTGGCCTGCATGCGATATGTGACCCAGCTTAAACCAAGAATGATTGGTGAGAATGTCCATGAAACTTCTCCAACTTGAAAGGGGCCAGGTGAGGCCTGAACCCAAACGTGCTGGAAGTAGTGGTGCTGGATGTGCTGGAGCACCCACAGAATAACTGTGCTAGAGTTTAGAAGGTAACTGAGCAATAAAGATGCCTTTAAGCTTTGTTTTTACCTTGTCACATTTGCTGTGTTTCAAAGACAGAGGCCAAATGTCAGACTATGGGGCCGATTCCGATCTCGGCCGGTAGGGCTCCGAATCGGATTCGGCTTAACCGGATCCGATTCGGAGCCCTATTTCCCGACCGATTCGTACGCGCGTCCGGGCGAGCGAGTACGATGCGAAATCGCCGAACGACTCGTCCGGGCGACCCGACCGCTCCGACCGACTCGTTCCCGGGTCTAACCGCACCGTCCGACTCGCTCGGACTCGACTCGCACCGCGCAATGGAGACGTTCCCCGGCCGGGTAAGTACGATGTGCGCCGCGAGCAGTCCGACCGAGCCGCGCACTCCGGCTCCAAAGAGCAGTTGGAGCCGTAGTTTGGGGGTCCGTGTCAGACCACCCTGTACGTGTAGCCGCGCGAGTCGCACACAGGGGGGACCCATGTGTCCCCCCTACCTGTGCGTGTACGGCACGAGTCGCTTCGCGGCATACACGCTGTAGGGGGCGCCCTTGTCCGCCTCGCACCCATTGAGTCAATGGGAGCCCGCGTACGCGTTGTACGACAGGCTCCCATTGACTTCAATGGGAGTCCAACCGAATCGAGTCCGATGGCATACGTGCGCATCGTACTCATTCGGTCGGGCTGCACGGGTCCGATTCGGTCGGAAATCTCTCCGGGTCCGGCTCGGTCGGAGAGATTTCCGGCCCGAATCGGAATCGGCCCCTATGTTTTCAGACAAATTTCTGGTTATTCTTTTAACATGGAGAATGGTGTTTACCTTTCTTTCTCTGACTACAAAGTGAGCAGATTTTGTGAAATTAATTATGTGAACTATGTGACCATCTTACTGATGTACAGGTAGCGAGAAAGTAAAGGATGTCTATTTTTCCTAACACACAACAACCTTTAAATACCAGTAGACGCTCTCTACCAATATTTCAAACTTTATCAGCAGTTAGGTAAGCACATATGAATCACAGTTTTTTGTAATTCTTTAGTGTGATGGAAACAAAGGTGTTTAATACGATCTGGACAAATTTCTTCGTGATGTGCAAAATGATAAATATTTGCTGACACCCTGCACATTATCTATTGTGTGGGTGTCCTATATGGTTTTATCAATAATACTGCATAAGTGTGCAAATTTAGTAGACATTTCAATGGAAAATGTGCTGCCTGTAAATAACACTGCAGTACACACCATGAGTTAGTAATATATTGACAAAAGTGTGGCCCAAAATGCACCACTGGTTACATATCATACTTTTAGCACACTCCTGCTTAATGAGCAAGACTTATTTGCTACTCTTGTTCTTTGAGTGACGCTTGGATTTTCCACAATCCATATGTCTTCATTAATGTAACATGGATGGCAGCACCTCCTCTCTGAAAATATTTCCAGCACAACTGTCTGAACCTGTATTTTAGTGATAATGGAAGTCTAGGGAAGAGTGGTCATTTGATCCCAGGATACAAGTTAACCCTCTTAGCTCCAATCTGAGTGGATGAGGGAGCTAGCCCTAGAATTAGTGTGGGGTAGTTGAGTGTGAAGGGTACTGCGCATTATCCTAGACACCTGCCTCGGTGTGCCACAAGCCAACTCTAGGAGCAGAAAGGTTCTATCATGTTAGATTACCCTGAGGATGGTGCCCTGTGGAATAGTGTGCAGTAAGACAAACCAGATGTGCTGGAAAAAAAGGAAAGACAACACTTGGGAACTTTTAGTCTATTGGTCAGCAAGTTTCCAAGAATCACCCCCACCCATAGGCTAGTAATTGAACAAAAGCAGCACCTTACACCCAACTCTTCAGAACACCTCTGGACCTTTGGATGAGCAGAAGAGGAAGAAACCTGCTGTCTCTGACCTGTGTGTATACCCGAACGGCTGAGCCTGCTCCTACTTGTACCCATGCCTTAGAAGTGGACTCTAAGGGCAGATCTCTACCTCCTGGGTAACTGCAAGAGGTCTTTTTCTGGAATGACCAGTTGAGTGGTGTCAAGTGGACCCAGACAGGACTGGAGGTGGTCTCCTTTGGAGTGTTCCTGGACTATACGTGCCGTCCCTGAGGTCCATATAGGCTTAGAAGTGACCAAGATGAGGTACTCCAAAAAGCTGGAAAAGTTGGGACTTTGAACATTTCTGACCTCCAGAGGACCAAGAATAATCACCCAGGACTATACTCCCAAGCTATAAACTGGGCGCACAAGAAAATTAGGTTGGTCCTCATTTTTGCTGCCTGAAAGATGACTTCAGCAGACCCTTGCAGGTAAGGTATCCGGCTTCAGTGCAACCTGCCTGGCTACAGCTTCTAGGTTTGTCCAGATGGAGGTTTTCAACCTCGAAAAAGAGACTAAGTACAAATGCAAAACTCTTGAATATGCGAAGGACTTCGGCAGGTGAAAATGTCTAATTTTCCAGATTGGAAGTTTAACCAACAGTTTAAGGGAATATATGACGTTACAATGCATGCCATTACAACTCACTTTTACATCACAGTTTTACACCGCAAATACCATTACAGCGCATGTTTTTACACCACAAGCCATTACAACGCAAATTCATAGGGTTGTATTAAAAGTACCATTACCACGTATACTAATACAATGCATACCATTACAACGTATAATAAGTCTGCAATATAAAATTGAAAAAATATGGTTATTTTTTTTTTCATCCATACTCTGAAAACAGGGGTTTTGGGTGGGAGAGTACATTAATACCCAGGTATTAATTGTGATAATCAAGTATTAATTCAAATACCGAAATATTCAAATACATAGGTACTAATAATTTTCATAATTTTCCCGAAATTGGTTAAACATTTTTTTCATCAAAAAAAGAATTTAAAGCATATATACAAACAACATTTTAAAAGATACACTAGAGTGTGTGTCATAAACAGAATGGACATACAAAGCACAGAAAGCAAAGAAAACGGGTGTCCTTCAACTATTCCCATTACAGCACCTGACCCATCATCTACTCACAATGGCTGGCATTCTGAAACGGAACGTATAAACCGACATTTCACACTAAACATAATAAATATATATTCTGTCAGGTTCTGATTCACGAGAAAAAATTGTTTCCAAAACATATTTTCTTTCAAATTCTCGTTTACTCCTATAATACGTATAAAAGAAGCCGTCGACCATTTTGTGCTCATTGGTGCACTGACTTCCATGGTGACCACACGCAGTGGAAGTAGGAGGAGAGTTGATGAGACTTTCAAGTCGTACACTGCCATCTACTGACAAAAGTAAGTGTACGTTTAACACAGAACACCTTCAGAATGAAAACAAATATATCAAATACTTAAATAATTTATTCAAATTATTTACAGCACTTCAAAATTCAGCCCCAAGTCAACTACACACATTCCGGAATCTATATTTCTGTTTAAAAGTAAGTGAATATCAAACTACGTTTTTTAATTACAAAAAAAGTCCAAAAACGAAAATGAAAATGTGATACATTTTTCATCATTGTTTAAATTACTACACCGATTGAAGAAACACCAACAACAATTACAAATCAAAGAAATCAATCAATTGGCAAATCAGCTGTAAGTAAACATTATAATATTTTTTTCAACAACAAAAAAATACGTTGTAAATTTCCAAAATAAAATTGCAAGAAATAGTCTGTTAAAGAGGGCAAACTTTTAAAGCAAAATCTACCAGGTGTTTGCCTCGGGGAATGTGCTGGACAGTGGTGGGGGTCAAAAGTAGTATTCTAACTCCACCAGGTTTTTGCAGCAGGGAAAGTACTGGTCAGTGGTGGAGGGGCAAAATAACTATTCTAACTCCACCATGTGATTGCCTCAGGGAAGGTGCTGGACAGTGGTGGGGGGGGCAAAATTACTATTCTAACTCCGCCAAAAGAATGGCTCAGGGAAGGTGCTGGACAGTGATGGGGGGCTAAATTAATATTCTAACTCCACCAAGTGATTAACACAGGGAAGGTGCTGGACAGTGGTGGGGGGCAAAATTACTATTCTAACTCCGCCAGGTGATTGCCTCAGGGAAGGTGCTTGACAGTGGTGGGGGACAAATTTACTATTCAAACTCCGCCAAGTGATTGCCTCGGGAAAGGTGCTGGACAAAGGTGGGGGCTAAATTGCTATTCTAACTCCACCAAGTGATTGCCTCAGGGAAGGTGCTGGACATTGGTTGGGGGCTAAATTGCCATTCTAACTCCACCAAGTGATTGCCTCTTGGAAGTTGCTGGACAGTGGCGGGGGGCTAAATTAATATTCTAACTCCACCAAGTGATTGTCTCAGGGAAGGTGCTGGACAGTGGTGGGGGGCAAATTTACTTTTCAAACTCTGCCAAGTGATTGCCTCAGGGAAGGTGCTGGACAGTGGTGGGGGGCTAAATTGCTATTCTAACTCCACCAAGTGATTGCCTCAGGGAAGCTGCTGGACAGTGGTGGGGGGGCTAAATTAATAGTCTAACTCCACCAGGTGATTGACTCAGGGAAGTTGCTGGACAGTGGTGGGGGCAAAATTACTATTCTAACTCCAGCAGGTGATTGATTCAGGGAAGGTGCTGGACAGTGGTGGGGGGCAAAAGTACTATTCTAACTACGTCAGGTGATTGCCTCAGGGAAGGTGCTGGACAGTGGTGGGGGCAAAATTACTATCCAAACTCCGCCAAGTGATTGCCTCAAGGAAGGTGCTGGACAGTGGTGGGGGGCTAAAATGCTGTTCTAACTCCACCAAGTGAATGCCTCAGGGAAGGTGCTGGACAGTGGTGGTGGGCTAAATTACTATTCTAACTCCACCAAGTTATTGCATCAGGGAAGTTGCTGGACAGTGGTGGGGGGGTAAATTAATATTCTAACTCCACCAGGTGATTGACTCAGGGAAGGTGCTAGACAGTGGTGGGGGCAAAATTACTATTCTAACTCCAGCAGGTGATTGATTCAGGGAAGGGCCTGGACAGTGGTGGGGGGCAAAATTGCTATTCTAACTACGTCAGGTGATTGCCTCAGGGAAGGTGCTAGACAGTGGTGGGGGGCAAAATTACTATTCAAACTCCACCAAGTGATTGCCTCAGGTAGGTGCTGGACAGTGGTGGGGTGCTAAAATGCTGTTCTAACTCCACCAAGTGATTGCCTCAGGGAAGGTGCTGGACAGTGGTGGGGGGCTAAAATGCTGTTCTAACTCCACCAAGTGATTGCCTCAGGGAAGGTGCTGGACAGTGGTGGTGGGCTAAATTACTATTCTAACTCCACCAAGTTATTGCATCAGGGAAGTTGCTGGACAGTGGTGGGGGGGTAAATTAATATTCTAACTCCACCAGGTGATTGACTCAGGGAAGGTGCTAGACAGTGGTGGGGGCAAAATTACTATTCTAACTCCAGCAGGTGATTGATTCAGGGAAGGTGCTGGACAGTGGTGGGGGGCAAAATTGCTATTCTAACTACGTCAGGTGATTGCCTCAGGGAAGGTGCTAGACAGTGGTGGGGGGCAAAATTACTATTCAAACTCCACCAAGTGATTGCCTCAGGTAGGTGCTGGACAGTGGTGGGGTGCTAAAATGCTGTTCTAACTCCACCAAGTGATTGCCTCAGGGAAGGTGCTGGACAGTGGTGGGGGGCTAAATTACTATTCTATCTCCCACAGGATATTAACTCAGGGAAGGTGCTGGACAGTGGTAGGAGGCAAAATTACTATTCTAAGTCTGCCAAGTGATTGCCTCGGGGAAGGTGCTGGACAGTGGTGGGGGGCAAAATTACTATTTGAACATGTAAAGGTGCTTGACTCTTGGAAAGTGTTGAAAATTGATGATGTTCAAAATGCAAGTTAATTGACATTTGCTTCTTCTAACAACATATTCATTTTAAAATTAAACATATAATCAATAAACGTTTTTTCACTGGTTTACTTATTCAGCAAAATCAATCATCCAAGAATAACCAGCAGCTGAACTTCAACCAAATCTTTCCAGAACTAACTGAAAAATCAAAAGGCCTTTCACAGGTAAATTATTTGGAAACCCTCACGAAACAGCCAAAACTAACTAGCCCAATTCGCATAAGTTTCCAAAAATAGAGTTAAATAAAAATCACTTTAAAAGCCACATAACAAATTGCAAAAGCAGACTAACCAGAGATAATTTTCAAAACAGTCAGCAAATCTCATCTTTATCTTTCGGACAAACCAAATAACAACCAGAACTGAGAAAGCCAAAATCAACCGAACCACCAGCAAAAAGTCCAAAACCATCAAAAGGACGAGCAAATAAACAAGAAAAACCTTGAAAAGGTGAGTAAAATTACAAAAATGACAATAAAAGCCTAATATTCTTTTAGCAGGACTCAACTACAAAACAAAACCACGAAATCTTAGCATGCATAATAAAAGACAAACAATATAATAAACAGCATGTTATTTCAAAATTCATTAGGCAATCAATAAAACAAGTCAAAATTCTAACTTTTTTTTAAATACTTTTTTTCCAGACAAAAATCAAGATGGCAACTGGAAGACAAGCAACATACATGAAATCCAACAGAGGCAATAGGTACATTGGCTACGTTTTTTGTAAGGAGAAGTTAACTGAGCCCAGGTGTCATTGGAGGAGTGTGCAGTATTACTCATCCCGTTGCACAGGGAGAGCGGTTACTCTTGATGACACTGTTGAAAGGACCACAGAGCATAACCACTCTGCCGCTGCAATGGAGATTGAGGTTAGAGAAAATATAAATCAAATGAAAGAACTTTCATCCATCTTCAATGAACCCCGTGGCTCAGTTTTGAGGGAGGTATCCCAAAACATTCCCATGCATAGAAAAGTGTTAATTGACTTTGAATTACCCATGATTAACACCATCACCAAAATGTATCCAGAAACCTAAATTCAAGGATATTTTTTTCACTTTTCACAGGAATATTGGAGAAAAATTCAAAAACATCTTTAGTTGAGGATTACATATCAGACAGTAAACTCCAATTCGAGTTAAAAAAAACTAACAGCCCTTTGCTTTGTTCCTCCAGACTGTGTAGATGAATACTACACATCTATTACTGAATCTGAATATTTTACTACAAACGATGATAAATTAGCACCCCTTCTAAATTATTTTGAGGACACATGGATTGGCCATCTAAGCAGGTCAGTTTGCAGGAGGAAGCCACGATTTCATGTGGAGTGGTGGAACTGCTACATGACCTGCTTAGAGGGAGGAGCAAAAACAAACATTGCCATAGAGGGATGGCATAGCTCCTTAAACAAATCTATTGAAAAACCTCACCCAAACTTGTATCATTTTTTGGAAATTTTGAAGAAGGAGCAAAGTTTCCAAGAAATGACAATAGCGCAATCATTGACTGGTAGTCTAAACCCACGAATTTCACAAAGAACAAAGGGGCATATTATCAACGGCCAGCGATAATTATCGCTGGCCGTACATAGCGATAGAAATATTATCGCTGGCTATCGCTGAATATTACCGCCATGATAACGCTATATTTACAACGCATAGCGCTATGGCGATAATATTTCAGCGATAAGCGGTAGTTAATGGAACATCACTGGTTTTCCAGCGATGTTCCATTGAAAACAGCGATAACATTGCTGATACGACCCTGTGGTCGTATCAGCATAATCCATCTCCCATTAAAAGTATGCTTTAGTCAGGAATTTAACAGACGTTAAATTCCTGAGTTTAGGCTGAGGTAGCGCGATTCTTTTTATCGCTGCACTCTCCTTGTTAATATCGCGAAGCTGCCTTCACGATATTAACATGTGTTGTTTTCACAGCCACGCCTTCTTTGCATCTCATTAGCGATGCGAGGCTGTGAAAAACGGGCTCTACATCAAGGAAACACGCGCTAGCGTGTCCTTGATGATATTGCGATATAATTATCGCCGCTTTTCGCCCAAAAACGGACGCTAAAGCGGCGATAATTATATCGCCAGCCCTTGCTA
Source organism: Calotriton arnoldi (assembly GCA_963921515.1). Classification (NCBI taxonomy): domain Eukaryota; kingdom Metazoa; phylum Chordata; class Amphibia; order Caudata; family Salamandridae; genus Calotriton; species Calotriton arnoldi. The sequence continues at coordinate 346,854 of CAWUFW010003731.1, read as the reverse complement.
ATATGCCACAAAAGAAATGTCCGAGCGACTATTGGGTCAAATTCAACAATTTTCGTTGATGCTGGCTTCAGACTACCTAGACAATATTACAAACATCCTACATTTCTAATCTACACTAACCCCGTATCAACCTTACTTGCCTGTTTTGAAAATCATTTTTACAAATTCAATAGGCATTTTTCAAAAATACATTTTAAATTTAAAATAAAAGTCGGGTTTCCTTCCTTAAGTTGTCTTCTTTCTTCGGCTCTTGGACTTAGGTAAAATCCCACATTTCACCAAGAGTCTTGTGCAGTCTATAAATCCAGAGAAAATAATCAAAAAATCATGTTGAAATCCAAAACCCGAGTCAAACTTTCGAAAAAAGACCACAGTTTGGCACAGCCATATTGTACAGCTAAATTAGTGCTGCAAACAATACTGTGTCCACCTAAAAAACGCATCCCCTAAAAAAAAAAACTGAAAAATTTAGTTTTTGGGCAAAATTCGCAACAAGTAATCCATTGATGCAATCCTCTATCCACAGTAATCGACCATATAGCAAAAATCCATTTAGCAAATCTTTTAAAATGTCCCAAAAATCGATTCTGCCATCCATGCCATCTGTGTTCTTGAACCTTCCATCTAGATGAAAGAACATGACTATGCAGTACTTTTATTTAGAAAAATCTGACGCTTTAAAAATATTTTTGAAAGATTGCCTTCTTTACACCTTGGTTTTTTAAAAAATAAAGCCTTCTTTAAAAAAAAAATTCTTAAACCAAAAGTGTCAAGAAAGCAATCATCCCGACGTGGGCCTACAACTGCTACCTGCGTAGGAATGAAAATGTGGGTTAAAACTTTCAAAAAATACAAAAAGCTACTATCCTAGTTCTAACTACCTCCTTCCCCTCTCCTTACAATAAACTAAGCCACATACAAACTATGGGGCTGATTACGATGGCGGTCGTAGGCACCTCCGTGGAGCTGGGGGTGGCGGAAAACGTCCATTTAGTTACTCCTGCGGCGGTCCTCGCGACCGCCATATTACAATGGGCAAAGATAGCCCTTTTTCTGTCCGTCACAGTGTTTCTGGATCCGCCAGAAATTTCGTTCCGCAACGGTACCGGTGCAGAATGACGTCCCGACTGCCGGACAGATCACGATGCATCAACCAGCCCATCAGAACGCGGCGGAGAAACCAGCTCTTCGGAGATGGCGGAAGCACAATTGCGGAGATAGAAACTCGAGTCCGAGACACCTCCACACATTCCTGGCCGTCATTGATCCAGCTCTACAAGCCCTTCCGCTGCTGTACCTGATCCACTACCAGCAGATAAGACGCTGTCGCGGTCAACACCGCAGGTAAGTCAAAAACATATCCCCGCATACAACCCCTGTACAACAACAACACACAACAGTCGCGCTGAAATACGTGTCCTGTCTACATCAGACACCCTGGTGGAGACAGGAACATATACCATAATCTAAGTACACATGTCTTGCACAAAGGTAAATTGTCACCTCAGCATCGGGGGCACCCATCTCCATAGAAATGATTGCACCTAGCCCGGTTATGACAGTCATGTCACCGCAGCGGTGAAGCCGCGGTAAAACTTGCCCACAATGTTGTAGGAGTCCAACACATTGTCCCAGGCAAGCAAGATCATCATTACAATCTCCACACCACATTTTTTATAAAAGAGGCACCACTCTGCACAACATATCTGCAGCAAGAAGTCATGTGCAGGGACACTGTCTATAGTTACATCTCATTAGGATCATCAGCAATTGTATAGCAACATGAGTTGAGGCAAGAGTCCCTTCAAATTGACAATAGTCATCATTGCATCCAAATAAGTGTCAGTCCACATACAATGTGGAACAGAGGAGGGCAGAGTAACCAGGGTGTGTATGTATATTTCACAGTAGTCCAACAAGGTGTTGGATGAGTCAGTGAGCCAGGGTAGATGACATATGATTTGATATACCACTGCCACATAATCACAATCAGCACTCACCCCAAGCAGACATTGGTAGGCTCATCACATACAATGGCAGACCATACCACATAATGACAGTCCGTACCATGCAACACAGTACAACATTTCTGACTCAAACAGCAAACTCAAAGTAAACACCAGTGTGCATTTGACTCACTTGTGTACTGCTGCACTAAATGACACCATGTGAGTATGTCCGGTACATCAACAACACTTACTACACTGCCCCTTCACAGAACACCTCCACACCATTAATCTACCTCAACAAAGGTAGCACCAACTATAAAGTATTGAATGAATGCCAAAGTGTCAGGAAGAGTCCATCTTGACAGCAGTAAACTCTGACCTGAGACTCATGACAACCCTCCTCTTCCTCACACCTGCCTTCGACTCATGTGAATTAAAGTGAGTAATTGAAGAAATGAAGAGTCACTGTGCAGATTAACAACCTTGGAAATGTTCACTCTGCATGTTAAGTCCTTGATACACCTCATACACTTTAACTCTGCCTCATATACAAACCATAAGCCAGCAGCACTGTATGATAACAAGTAAACTATTCTGAAGTGGAGTGCACAGTGCAGGAAAAGCATGGAGAAATGACTGGTACCATATGTACATGGCATTCAAGAGGTACCACATATGGCACTACACTTAGGATATCATATAATGCATGGGTGGCACAGAGATTAAAATTGTATGAAAGTAACATCTGTGCAGTATCCCTGTGATACAGCAATGCAAGTAATGCATTGGACCAGAATGAGATGAACTGTCATAAGCCATACAGCAACCAGCCCCTCATCTGTATCAACTATCTTGACATGTGTATGCCACCAGCACAACCCTCATGGCTCACGGTGACATTCCCTGACTGTCAAACTCAACTATGACCTTCACACATACCCCTCATCCACCCATCTTCCACCTTCACTGCTCTACACCTGGGAGAAGCTCTGATAAAGGTGAAAATAAGGTCCTATGAGTTCCCTGATACCCAATGCTACACCCTAGTGTGTATCTACAAATGTCTGAGTTCCACTCAGGGATGTCTGATCCAATGCTGAACTCAAACCAATTGCCAAATACATGTATCACAAACCACACCAAAAGAAGTCCAACAAGCATGGCCATGTGCAGCAAAAGAGTGGTAGCAATGTGATCCTAGACAACCCTTGAATAGATAACATTTCTCCTCTGGCTAACTACACAGACAGCATCATCAAAACTAAGCCAAAAATACATGAACAAATGTCAAATATAAACTCACACTGTGTGCAACCAGACAAATCTGCAAAGACAGACATAGACACTCCACCGGTTACAAAGTGAGCATGGTGTCAATGTGTTGCACAAGCATTCACATGCACAATCCTGACAAGTGACTGTTCAAATATAGGCCATAGCACAATTGTACACACAAAACAAGCTAATAAACAAGACTCCACATTGCCGCATGTGACATGCACACAATAAATACACAGTACAAATTCAACACACATCTGAATGCATTCAAATACACAAACTCCTCACACACAATGTCATGCTAAAAAAGACATTACACACATATGGACCTGTCAGTAGAAAGAGCCAACACAGGACAAAGACTGCATCCCTCAACCACAAATTCATAACATATGCACATCCAAACACATCACATAGCAATCTCAGCTGGACATCAGGGTGACTCACACTTGGCAAGGACATCGCAACATCCACTGATAGCAGTGCTTGCACAGTAAGCAGTGTGTAAACACCACTAAAACCAGTATCACACATATCTGATTTCACCAACATGAACTTTAACATCACAGATCATCACATCACACAGATCACTTCACACTCAGGATGGGTAGCAGTACCTCAGGAAATAGATACACACTTTAGCTATCACCTAATGCTGCACAACTCAGGCTAACACATATGCATGGAACCTGACTAGAGGACTATTCTGGAAACTCATCTGTACTGTACATGAGCAACCATGACTGCAATCAAGTACAAAAAAATAGCAAATAACAAATTGTGAAACAGTGCTGAGGGGCACAATGGTTCTGGACACAGATCATCCTCCCACAGTATAATGTCACACTATGGAGTGGTCGGGAGGGTCAAACACTGGCAAGGCATGGAGTGGAACATATTAGACTGAAGTGGTGTATATATTAGTATTGTACAGGTGAGGAGTGTACAGAGCAAAAACACATAGAGGAGTAACTCACAATGTGTAGGCATCAAATGGTCTTTTTGGGGCTGGTATGACTCTGAAGACCACATAGTGGAGTAAATAAAGTGCAAATTGACATCAATGTATGTGAAAAGTCACTTATAATGTGTGTTTGCCTGAGCCAGTCAGTACAGTGAGAACAAAGGTAAGCAAGAGCCATGGCTGATCCCAAAACACACAACACAGACATTGCAGTGACACACTCTGCATACTCACAAATGATGTGGACAACAAGTAGGTGTACCCTAGGACTGCAAGGTCATACCAACACACTGCACATTGCTCTGGAAACAACTCATACATGTGCCCACAATCTACAGCAGGTGTCTGATCATGTAAACAAACAGGCACTCATCAACTGGATCATACATGTGTGTAAGGGTCATGCTCAAGGGCACATACACATCAATACTTCAGCTAATGACAGGACAATCACAGTGTATGAGTGCTCAAGTGCACACATTCAAATGTACCCATGTGACTATGAAGCCAGACCTACACAAGATGACTACACATCTACACTGGTGTGTACACATCAAGATAGATTCCACAGATATGACGGACCCTGTCCACCCTCAAGTCATCATGTGAATAGAATTTTCTGCTGTTGTGGTACAGCATCCAAATATGACAGGTGTACAAAACTAGAGACCTGACAATAGACTGATTAGGACAATAGTAGACCATCACAGACAAGCATCATTGCACCCTCAAGCCTCTAAGTCAATAAGCACAAAAGTTGCTGTAACCTCTGGCAACCTCTGCAAAAGAAAATCAAGTAGATGCCAATGTGAATGTGGCATACAGAGCATGTAACAGATGAACATATACACATACATTGCACTGCATCATTAGCAAGGGCAGCAGCAAAGTTCAGAAAATAAATAACATTTTTACTACATAAACTCTGTATCGGCATCAAAAGTGCAAAACATTAAGGCGAACGGCCAGTCCAAATTTCAAGTCCGCAGATGTGTGCATGAACACTTGCGCAACAAACATGTAACACAGTCCACTGTCATGGGAATCACCCCAGGATAGGGGCCTCGAATGGGCAGTCCAGGCACCGCTCAGGGAGGAATGGGGTGGGAAGGGGGACTTGGCTTCAAAATTGTGTGGAAGTTGAACTGGGAGGGGGCTGACTGTCTGGGCTAGTCAGAGGACTGGACCTGGGAGGGTGAGAACTGGCTGAGGTAGAGGGATCTGTGGATGTGGGAGCTTGAGGGCTGGTTGGACCAGGTGAAGTCGTGGAACGGGGAGGCGGAGACATGCTGTGTGGAGGCTCAGTGGCTGATGGTGAATGAGGAGGGCTGCATCTCAATTGTTTGGGGATCCGATATCCCCCAAGTGTCTTGCCGCAAGTGAGAAGTTAGGTGGCCCCAACAGCCTCCCTCTTCCCCGAAAGTGTAGCAGGTGGTGGTGCATCTTCCTGTGGGAATTTACCACACCTAGTGGTATGCTGGGGTGGAGGTTGCCTTTTCCCCTGCCTCCCCTGTTGTGGAGGTACACTCCCCACTTTGCTCTCTTGTCCACGCTTCAAAGGAGTGTGGGTGGGAGTGGAAGTTTTGGGTGAAAAAGCCTTCACAATATGTTTGGGGGCAGTTGTGGCAGGCACCAGGTTTACGGCAGACAGCGCACGTGTTTGTGTGGCTTTGGGATCAGGTGTGGGGATGGGAGTGCTCTTGGAGGGTGAGGAATCTGAGGAATGCAATATGGATGCATGTTTTTTGTCCTTATGTCTCTGAGTGTCCTGTGATGGGCTTTTTGTGGTGCGGTCATGTGTGCTCTTTGTGTGCTGTGGTGATGGTGTATGGTGTCTGGTTCACTTGGAGTGCTGTTGTTGTGTGCGATGTGTGGATGATTGGGTGCCTGAGTGCTCTGGTGTGTGTGTGCTCTGGTCAGGTGGGAGCACTGGGAGTGTGGTTGTGAAAGGGACAGGAGCTGGACTGGGAGCTTGGGACTGCTGAATGGCTGCCGTCACTGTGGAGGACAAAGACTGGACAGTTCTGTGTAGGCCGCCCACGTCCGAATGAATGCCCTCCGTGAACGCAACAACCTGTGAGAACTTGTTGCCATAATCCTGGAGGGCATTCAGGAGCGCAGTCTGACCCACACACAGCTGCTGCAAAATATCTATGGCCTCCACACTGAGGGCAGCAGGGGAGACAGGGGCAAGGGCAGCGGTGCCTGGGGGAAAGGAGACTCTACCCTTCTTAGGGCTGCGGGCACGGATAGCACTTTGGGGAGCATCAGGGAGGGTGGACACAGGACCGGTTGTGGTGGACGAAGATGCAGATCTTGAACTTCCTGTGCCTGCCAACACCGAGGAGTCACGGCTGGAGTTGGAAGATGTGGGGATTGGTGTTTCCAGAAGGGAATCCTCCAGGGCACTCCTGTCCCCCTCCGAGGCGCTGGTCCCCTCAGTGTCGCTGTACTCCCGTGAACCAGTTGGGCCGGGTAGCTTCCCCAACGGTGTCGGGCCCCTCTCCTTCCCAGCCCTCGGTAGATGCTGCAAGAGGCAGAGACATAGGTTCAGTGAAGTGGCATTCTCACAAACATTATATGCAATACAAACAGAAATACTTGGACTGAAACTCCCACATTCAACTACTCCATATTCCAAATTTATGCAATCATCAGCTGATGCATGGAAACATGCTTAGTCGATAGTCATGCTCCATGTTGCGTTGACACAGCCAAACCGCTGTGCATGTATCTACATTTCAACATCACATACAATCGTCTGTAGGCACACCTACATGCCTGCAGGTAAGAGAGCTACACATCCAAATATGTTGTGTTACTCACACTTGAAGTATGAGTTCACTGAACCACACAGATACAAAGTAAAACCTATCCATTGTCAGGTGATAGTTCCTCCTTAAATCCACAATGTTGGGCACTGAACCACAACTACAGTTGTACATTGGTGTCAACTTTGTAGATGTATCAATTTATTTGAAGTGCACAGCATACATCTCTAAATGCACACTAACATGATGCTCACTGCTGTTCACTGCTGCATATGTCACATTGACACATATGTTTTGGTGATGAAGTGCAAATAAGCCCCATGTACCAATGTAGTGACATAGACAATGCACAATAGCATGATAACGGCAATGTAATGCAAGGCCTTTATGTGTTGTGACATGTCACATACCAACATTTTTCCAATTGCCTGACAGGCCGTCATTGATCCAAGGAATGAGAGTGCCTTCTGTAGATGAAGTTGTGAGTGGCCTCTATTAGGACAGCTAATGTGTGACAATACCTAGGGTCTGGCATATGACATCCCTACGTTGTGCTGACTGATTATATCGATTACACATCAATGTGCCATTAATTCACTCACTGATTAAAAGCAGTAGCCACAACTTCACCATGCACTGATGCATATGGACACCCCTCCACAATGCACACATACTGAGGACTGACACTCTGAGGAACATTTGCTTCTTTTTATAAATAAAATTACAGTCCAACACCTCAGTCACATCACAATTTGCCATACCCACTGATCACATTCAACCATATTAAGCCCTAGTGCCTAACCAATCTCACAATAGCCAGGTTTAGCTACATTGCATTTAAATTCCATAGTCTAACCATCCCAGTCATGTTGCCATGTGTACAATTGGCAAATGCAAATCAGCCAATGCATCACTGCAATCATCACCATCTACCCCATCAGCACCTGTGTGCACTTGCTGTCACTGTGGCAGGAAATTACATCATGTGATGCCATGCTGCTGATATTAGTCTAATATATTTTGCAGTGATGCTGTCATCTGTATCATTCTGAAAAACACAACCCATGGGACAGGTGTAACCTCTACCAACTCACTGCACCCTGAGTCCACATTTGTGCATGTCTCTAGCCACTTACACATCATCACATGAGCACACTATTGTGGTAGCCACACAGCACACACAAGCCTGACAAGTGTACTGTTTTGATTTGATTTGATTGATTTGATTTTTTTCTTATAGAGTGCCTGAATCACCCCCCAAGGGGTATCTACGCGCTGTCGGATTGCTTGCTACCAGCCACAGATAGAGACGGATTAGAACAGTAGGGTTTTAAGGGGTTTTCTAAACTGTAAATGATCCGAACAGTGTCGCAGGTGCACCGGGAGTGCGTTCCAGAGGGTAGGGGCCACATGGGAGAAAGCTTTTCCTTCCAAGCGCTCTTTGTTGTAGCGAGGAGTAACAAGGAGAGATTTGGACCCTTATCAAAGAGATCTAGTCGGCAGGTAGTTGATGAATTTCTTCGCTAAGTAGCTAGGGCCTTTGCCAATCGGAGATTTGTGCACGATGCAACAAATCTTAAACCTGATCCGCATCCATACTGGCAGCCAGTGTAGCTGTCGCAGAAGGGACAGGGAGGCAGTTAGAGGGCAATTAGCTACCAGGCGAGCAGCAGTATTCTGAACTACTTGCAGCCTGTTCAAAGATGCTTCATTTGCTGAAATCATCAGGGAATTACAATAGTCTAGCCGGCTTAACACTAGTGCCTGTATAAGTGTTTTCCGCGTGTTTAGTGGCAGAAAGGGGAATACCTTCCTTAGGAGACCAAGCACGTGAAAGCATGACCCGACAGTCAATGTAACGTGCTCTTTCATGGTCAACTTCTGGTCCAAACGGACACCCAAGTTTTTTACCACTAGTTTAGGCATAGGTGCAGTGCCCATTTCCTCGGGCCACCATCCAGGGGACCACTTCAACATTGCCTCACCAAATTGCATTATCTCCGTTTTCCCCGCATTGAGCTGGAGAAAGTTATTTTGCATCCAGCTTACAATGGTGCGCATACCCTCCGAGAAGATAGACTGAGCATTAGGATTGTTCTTGTCAAAGGAGAGTAGAAGCTGAGTATCATCAACATAAGACATAGGAACAAAACCTAAATTCCTTAGTATTCCTGCTAAGGGGGCAACATAGATGTTGAATAAGGTGGGACTCAAGCAGGAGCCCTGCGGCACTCCCTTAGTCAATTTTGTGGTTTTTGAACGGAATGGGCCAAGATTTATAGTTTGTGTTCTGTCAGACAGAAAACTCGTCATCCATTTCAAAGCTCTCCCATGGAGGCCAATTTCCCCAAGCCTCCTGAGCACGGTCTGATGGGAAATAGTATCGAAGGCTGCTGATAAGTCGAGTAACACCAGCAGCACCGCTTCTCCGTTGTCTAGGGACATTCTGATGTTGTCAATAACTTCAATCAAAGCAGTCTTCGTACTATGTCTGGGTCGGAAGCCCGACTGAGATGACTCAAGGCAGTTCGAGGCTTCGACAAAATCAGACAAATGTGTGTTGATATGCTTTTCTAGTACCTTGCTCAGGAGAGGTAATAACGAAATGGGTAGGTAATTGGATAAATCTTCCATTGGGGCTTTAAGATTTTTCCGAATGGGAATTATTTGTGCTGCTTTCCATGCGGAGGGGAGGATGCCCTTTTCTATAGAGCAGTTCAAAATTGAGCAGATAGGAGCTGCAAGTTGCTTGGCCAGCAAAGAGGTGATCTTAGCAGGGATGATATCCAGTGGGGAACCTGATTTTATAGTTCTACGTAGTGTCTCTACATCTTCGGGCTTGAGTGCCATGAATGTATCTAACCTCTGTGCATTGTCTGCAACTGCGTGGTGGTTAGCCGTGGATACGATCTGAGGGCTTCCAGTTGCAGTAATTTTGTTGTAGATCAATTCAATTTTTTGGGTAAAATGTATTGCTAGTTTGTCACATAGAGCTTGGGAGGGTATTTCTTCTTTATCGCATGCCTTGGGGTTGGTGAAGGTTTTTAAGATCTGATAGAGGGTTTTAGGGGCATTCCCTGCCTGTTCGAGTTCTTGCGCTATATGGGTTCTGCGAGCATATTTAATGTTTTTATGGTATTGGGCCAGTGCAAGATTGGGCTACACACTTCACACAACAATTTTTCATGTGTAGGAAGGTCTCAGTTCAGACAACATTCACAAAATGGCAGATGAAAACATGTCAAGATGACTTGTTATGACACCGGGGTGAGTGCTTGCAATGTTCAACACTCAGTCCATCATCCCCTTTGGTTTTGCTTTGTTATGACACCGGTCATGTATTTCCCACATGAGAATCAAAATGTTGTACACATGCAGAACCTCTGCACTCGACACTGAGGCTACGTAGAAGCCATTGCATCTGGGCTGGGATTCATGCAGTCACTCATGCGCAAAGTCACACTTAGCACAAAACTCTCCCCCAACTTGCTGCTGTTGGGCCCTCAAGCGTCCAACCAGCTCTGGCTGTGTGACTGCCAGGATGCGGGCCATTAGTGGGGGTCATGCTCCTGCGTGCCAACCTGCCACTTCGAGGGACCAGCCCGAGCGTAATTTCTGCGACGTTTTTACTGAGGCGGCAGATGTCATCCCACCTCTTGTGGCAGTGTGTATGGCGTCGGTTTGAGAGCCCCAGGGTCCGCACCTTGCGGGCAATGGTCCTCCATATGGCCTTACGCTGATGGACCTTGAGCTGTAGGCATGGGAGACAAGAAGAGGAATATTTGTAACACTGTGTTGTGTACCACTGTGTGACAGTACAGGAGCATGTAAACCCATAGCACACAGATACATCAATGAAGAGCAGAGGCCATAGACCATGTCACATAGTACACTTGGATCAAGCCGTCTCATTGTAATGTATACATCTATGATGATGGACACACTATATGCCCATCTCATACACATGCAGAGTGCCAGCACAGAAATCAAGGTGAAACTGGGCCTCATCTGTGATGCACTATGTGAGTGAGCATGACATACGACTCACTGTGTCTTACACTACACATCCCTTAATGTCCTTGACCATTGCATAGCTACACGTGTCATGGAGGTCACACTTAGGTACTTAGGTACCTGATCTTACATTCTCACACTCTTGTCACAAGGTGTAGGCCTGTCTTGTGTACTCCTCAGACCTATAATATATGCTTCAAAAATAGGATGGTGGAAAACACATATGTTTTTCAAAGTCATTTTAGTGATGGGGCCTTGAAACATTGTGCATTTACTTACCAGGCCGGACGGCTTTTCATTGATGGAAAGCAAGGTCCATCACAAGAATCACATGCATGTACAATGAGAATGGTGAAACAGTGCATACACATGCGAGACTCTACACAATATGGAATCAAAAGAAGGATAACATGTCCACTGTACATTTAGCAGATGTGTGAGAGGTGATTTTCCGTCAATAGTGATAGATCCAGGCCTTGAACTCCTGTGTAGAATGGCCACATCTCCATATGGTCAATATCAAAGCAGTACACAAATTAATCAGTACCCTCTGGCCATTCTACATTTTAAATCTCACAAATGATCATATGCACACTTAATAAACTATGACATGACATGGCACAGGGAATGTGTGTTCAGAGTGAGAGTTCCTCAAATCAGCAGTGTAACTGTACAACTGCTAAACCGCAGTATGTCCTTTTCATCATTGCATTCAGTCTGGCATCTGGGGTAATAAGGCTATACATCCCATTGACGTGAAGTCATTAGGCTAGGCAGTGTGTCACACATTTACATGACCCAGTCTCAGAACAACATGTGTGATGTTTGGCTTCGATAGAGCTGCACCAGTGTCTATGTTGCCATCCTCCCCACATACTCAAGTGCAAAAAGTTCTAGGTCATGTATGGACCATGCTGTTTGCAAAATCGGAATGCATTAACATTGGCTGTCACTCACAGGCACATACTAGTGTACAGTAACATAATGTGAGCATTCTGAGCACTCTCAAACTTTTACTCATACACTTACCAGTACCTCTGGAGCACCATATAGCCGCCCGTACTGGCCAAGGACCTCGTCCACCAGGACCTCCAGCTCCTCTGTGCTGAAGGGACGGGCCCTTATGTTCTCTGTCCGAGCCATGACTGGGTCCAGAGGAGAGGTACAGCAGCAGTTGGTGGTGATGAATGGCACGCAGCAGTGTCTGAATGCAAGTGACAGGTGTGTCTCACAGACATTTATAGGCCCCTAGGGTTGTTCCAGTGGTACTCTGCTGATGCAATTGGTCCGCCTGGTTTGCATCTTTCAATTGTGGGCAATGCCTGTGACCGCAGTGGCGGAGCACGCCTACAGCGAGTTTCAAAACTGAAAGGCACTACCGCGATGGAAGTCCCCATTGGCTGCTTTGTCATTCGCATGTGTGGTGTCACACCGCGGGGGCCAGGAGGTCTCTACCGCAATCCTGCATCATTCAATTGTGGCCAATGCCGGTGACCGCAGTAGCGGAGCACGCCTACCGTGAGTTTCAAAAATGAAATGCACTACCGCGATGGCGGTCCACATTGGCTGCAATGTCATTCGCATATGCGGTGTCACACCGCGGGGGCCAGGAGTACTCTACCGCAATCCTGCATCATTCAATTGTGGCCAATGCCGGTGACCGCAGTGGCGGAGCACGCCTACCGCACCTGTAAACACATTGTGCATTATCGCTTTGCAAATTGCATCACTGATCAATATACATTTACAAAAAATAATTTCAGCTCGTTGTAAAGTGAATTGAGAGTGTGACATTTAACTTAAGTATGCCCACACGTCATGTCTGTACACATGATTAAATGCATTGGTATGTCCTTACTCACATGTCAAATTTCATCCATGTGGGCATGTATACAGATTTCATGTTGAATTGCTTTTCATTTTTGTGAACATGCCAATGTATGAAATGCCAACTCATCCCACAGTCATGATGGATTGACCGCGTAATGTGCATATATCACTGTATACAGTGCTTATTGATAGTTGTCCAGCCTACACTCACTGGGCTCATTTTGTAATGATGTTGTGCTTAGTGTGACTAAAGCTTGAAGGTTGTGCAGTGACAGCAGCTACATACAACTCAGCATTGATGCTGTTAACCACATGTGCTGTGTCAGCTACACACAGGGCTGGGGACACATGATGTAGCAGTGTACCATATAACATTCAGATAGTCTGATTTTGATTTGACAGTAGTTAGTATGTACATCCTGGCTACATGAATGACTACAGGCGTTCAAGGTGTCTATGCTTGTCACTTGTGCATTAAGCTGTTTTTACAGTCCTGTCAATGCTGGGGTTGTGTAAGGCATTAAGTAAGATGTTACACACATTCCTCTCTGACTCATTTTCACATGTGTCCTCTGCTAAAATATGTAGGAGACGACCACCTGTGTATCGGCCTTTCCCAGAGCTGGAGACAATGGAGGATACCGACATCATTAAGAAATTCCGTCTGAATAGCCTTACCATTCAAGAGCTATGTGCTCAGTTGGAGCCCCATTTGAGGCCTCACAGAACATATCCAACAGCTTTGACACCAACAGTAAAGGTGATGGCCGCCCTGCATTTCTTTGCCACTGGTTCGTTTCAGTACACAGTGGCCATCGCAGGTGGGATGTCTCAACCTATGTTCAGCATGGTGTTGCGTGATGTCCTGTCCGCATTGTTGACCTACAAGGACAGCTGCATTCACTTTCCAAGGAGACATGAATTGGAAGATGTGAAGGGGGAATTTTATGACCTTGGTCACATACCTAATGTTGTTGGAGCCATTGACTGCACCCACATTGGCCTAGTTCCACCACAGGCATGTGAGCACATCTACCATAACAGGAAGCATTACCATTCAATTAATATGCAAGTGGTATGCCAAGCGGATATGATTATCTCCCATGTATGTGCCAAATTTCCGGGTTCTGCACATGAATCCTACATACTGCGTAACAGCATCATCCCACAATTGATGGAAAATCTGCCTCCGGAGCGTGCGTGGCTTGTTGGTCAGTGAGCTGTGTCAAGTAGTGTGCTGTATGTGTGACATGCTTTTCTCCTCAACTATTTCTATTACAAAGTTGGTCTGCGTTTCTCACAACTAGGTGACTCTGCATATCCCAACCGGCCTTGGTTGCTGAGCCTACTGAGGATTCCAAGGACACCGGGGGAAGTCCGCTTCAATGATGCCCATGGGAGGGCACGTCGTGTAGTGGAGCGTGCTTTTGGAATTCTGAAGGCTAGATTTCGGTGTCTGGACAAGAGTGGTGGTGCACTACTCTACTCTCCACAAAAGGTTTGTCAGATCATAGTCGCATGCTGCATGCTCCACAACCTGGCCTTGCACAATGAGATCCCCCTGATTCTGGACGATGATGAGCAGCAGATGCCCCCGCTGCAAATCCACACATGCCCAGTGACGATGATAGTGGAGAAGAGGAAGGTGTTGACCTGTGTCAACAGCTCATCGCCAACTACTTCCTTTGAGTGTAAGTTACCATTGAGCAACTATGACAATGTCTGTTTGCTTTGCTGTTAGTGCCGAAGCATAGATGATGTGTTTGGATGCTGGCTGTTGCTGGCTGACTGCTAAGGGCTAATGTGTGTGGCACAGTGTTTTTGTTTCCACTTACCTCATGTCTGTGTTTATGGTGTTGGTCAGTGTTATGTGGGATGAATCTTGTATGGTGTTGACTAGTGATATGTTGTTGCCGTAATGCCATCGTATGACAACTCAATATCATCCTCTTGTGTCTTTCTAGGTTCCTCCGCCCCATCAATGTCTCATCACAATCAGAGCTTGTGGTACATTGGAATCAGAGTTGACATTGTACATACTGTGATAAACATGGAACTGACACAAAGGCATAGGTGTGTAAATAGTGTTTATTTCCTATTAGATTGTGTTAAATTTAAAAGTGAATGAAAAGTAATTTGTGCATAATGAGTGTATGAGTTGTCAGTGATGGTAACAGAGACAAATAGAGTAGTCACCACAATAATGGAATTACACAGTCCAACAAACTCCTGCCATCAACATGGTAATGTGGGATTGGATAATCAACAAAGTCAATGTTCAGTGCAACACTGGTGCCATCATGGCTGGCTCAGCGACTTGGCTTTGGTTGGTGCTTTGCCACGTGATCTTCCCGTGGTGTTCCTCGGACGTACCCTCTTGCGTTTGGCAGGGGGGGCCTCTGCTGCAGGCTCAGAGGTGTCTGAGGAGTCATTGTCTTGCAGCTCACCCCTCTCTGTGGCCGCAGCTGAGGTGGTGAGAGTATCAGCAGGCTGGTCACTGGAGGGGGGAGTGAGCCGTCATTTGAGCAGCATGTATGGCCCTCAGAACACCCATAAGCTGGCCCATGAGATCCACAAGTTGTCCCATTTGTGTGTCCATGGACCTCTGCAGCAGGCGGAGCTCACGCAGTTCGTCTACAACCTGGCCCATCTGTCCCTTGTTCTGTTGTTATGCACCAAGGACTCTTGCGACGGTGGCCAGGGCTTCTGTCTCAGTGTCCTCATGTGATTGTCCCCCAGTTGCCCTCCCACCTGCCCTGCTGACACGGACCTGTGGCGTTGGCTGTCTACGCACCCGCACACTGTCCCTGGCATCCTCGGCTTGTGTGGTGGTGATGGTGACCACTGAGCCAGGGACAGTGTTGCAGGCAGCGGTGGTGATGGTGGATGTGGCTTAAGCACAGGTCGTTGTAGCAGGGGTCAGCGTAGTTGTTGTCGCTGGTTTGTTGATAGTTGTGGTGGTGGGGACAATGAGGCCCTGAGACAGAGTGTGCCCTGGCAGTCCTGAGGGGCCAGGTTGTTGCTCCTCATCTCAGAAACGTAGAAAATGAGCATCAGAGAGTTAACGTTCCGGGGGGGGGAGACTGGCTCTGCTGGTTGGTGTTGTTTTCGCCAGCTGTTGCTTGTGAATCTCCTGTTGAATAGAGGTTAGATTGTCAGTTAAGTACACTCCACAACCTTGGTGACACACTTTTGGATGTTTCAGTTGATACGCCAAACATGGACATATCATCATCTACCAACTTTGTGAACATCCACTTTGGTTTATGCTTGGATATTGTAGACTTTTCAGAGAATCTGTTTCAGCTATGCCAAATCTTCCTAATTTCATTAGTTAAAATTTATTTGAAATCATGTGGTTTTGTTTGTTTGACAGATTGACCATGCATGTGTTGTGTTCATATGAGCCTTCATGCTTTGAAACAATGGGACTTACACATTGCATTGTGTGCTTTGCATGATTGGGCCCTGAATTTATTAAGCATGGGACTTTGTGATTCAAAGTGTAATTTATGTGACATTTACATGTGCTTAGCTGTGTGCGCACTGGATGTGACATTTTGATCTGTACAGAGTTGGCTAACAAGTGAGGGATGTGGTGGTCATATGTCTCCATGCTTTTTGAGAAGGATGACAGTGTGCAGGTGCTGGCTACCTACCTGTTAGGGGGCACAGTGGAGGGAGATGGCTGCCACATGGTTCTGGGTGGGGGGAGTGTTCCATCCTGCTCAGGTGTGATGCAAGTGAGCATGAGATGGCTACCTACCTGTAAGATGAAGCAGAGCAATGAAATGGCTGCCAAATGGTTCTGGGTGGGGGGAGTGTTCCATCCTGCTCAGCTGTGAGACAGGAGTGCCTGATGGGAGTTGTAGTGCTGGCTGACTATCCACATACCCCCCTCCCTGTTGAGATGGCTACCTACCTGTAAGGTGAAGGAGAGCAATGAAATGGCTGCCACATGGTTCTGGGTGGGGGGAGTGTTCCATCCTGCTCAGTGGTAATGCAAGTGAGCCTGAGAAGGCTACCTACCTGTAAGGTGAAGGAGAGCAATGAAATGTCTGCCACATGGTTCTGGGTGGGGGGAGTGTTCCATTCTGCTCAGTGGTAATGCAAGTGAGCATGAGAAGGCTACCTACCTGTAAGGTGAAGCAGAGCAATGAAATAGCTGCCACATGGTTTTGGGTGGGGGGCCCTTCACTGCTGGAGTTGTGCAAAGGATGATGTTCAGGGAAGGGGTTGGTTTTATACTCAGCTATGTGGGTGTGCCAAATGAGGTATGCCTGTCAGGTGTGTTCTCCATGTTGACCTGAGATTTCATTGGCTTTCAATACCTTGGGGGTATATCATTGGGGTGTGTCAGATGTGTTTGAGGGCAGCAGAAAGAACAGGCACACTTGGAGGCCTTGTTGTGTAGTTGCATTCGACCGCTATTCATCTTTTCACGCGATCGCATCGGTCGGAACGCAATGATCGTTCCGCCTCCTCCGCCATCTTATCATAATTTCACTTGCGGTCATTCCGCATAAGGATCAGCCTTTTTTAGTGCTTTCCACAGCATTTCCGTCCGCCGCGGTCGGATTTTACATTCATTACATCGTAATGTCACCGCAGGTTTTGCCGCGGAACATGTGGGCGTTTTTTTTCTGGAAGCACGACGGTCGGAGGGCTTTTCCGTCCGCCATCGTAATGACCCTCTATTTTTATAAATTTTAATTGCCTTACCTGAGCGCAGCGCTTCCTTCCATCCGATCTTGATCACGATGCTCCACTGTAGAAAGTTACGTACAACTGGCAACATCTTCTGTATTAGTAAAAATGAAAAAAGGACATTTTCTCCCATTGATTTCAATGGGAAACCGTGGGAAAACCTACAATTTAAAAAAAAAATATATGTTACAGTACAGTACAGTTGCAATGTGATGTGCAAATAAATGACAAGTGCAGGTAGGAAGGTGGTGGTGGAGATGTGTGAGGGTTGTGTTGGTAGTGTTGGTGTGGGTGGTTGTGATAGTGTGATGTGTGATGATTTTCCTCTCCTTTCAGCTGTGGTGTATGGCCCTTCACTGCTGGAGTTGTGCAAAGAATGATGGTCAGGGAAGGGGTTGGTTTTATACTCAGCTATGTGGGTGTGTCAAAATGAGGTATGCCTGTCAGGTGTGTTCTCCATGTTGACCTGAGATTTCATTGGCTTTGAATACCCTGGGGATATGTCATTGGGGTGTGTCAGATGTGTTTGAGGGCAGCGGAAAGAACAGGCACACTTGGAGGCCTTGTTGTGTAGTTGCATTCGACCGCTATTCATCTTTTCACGCGATCGCATCGGTCGGAACGCAATGATCGTTCCGCCTCCTCCGCCATCTTATCATAATTTCACTTGCGGTCATTCTGCATGAGGATCAGCCTTTTTAGCGCTTTCCGCAGCATTTCCGTCCGCCGCGGTTGGATTTTACATTCATTACATCGTAATGTCACCGCGGGTTTTGCCTCGGAACATGTGGGCGTTTTTTTTCTGGAAGCACGACGGTCGGAGGGCTTTTCCGTCCGCCATCGTAATGACCCCCTATTTTTTTTAATTTTAAATTGCCTTACCTGAGCGCAGCTCTTCCTTCCATCCGATCTTAGTAAAAATGAAAAAAGGACATTTTCTCCCATTGATTTCAATGGGAAACCGTGGGAAAACCTACACATTTTTTTAAAAAATATGTTAGAGTACAGTACAGTTGCAATATGGAGTTCTTTTAAATAATAAAAATTGAAGTTTTTTTTTTTTTTTTAACATTTAAATTGACTGTCATATTTTTTTTAAAGGAAATAAACTTTATAAAAAGGCATTTTGAGTTGTCTGTATTATTTAATATCTATATTTTATATTTTTAATAATCTTAAATAGTTAACTACATTTACTCTGACTTAAGCATGTTTACATATTATTAATTATTTTATTAACTATTTTATTGCTTTTAATGCTATAAATATTCCATTAAAAATTTAATATAAATTAATACCCAAGTATTTAAATTAATACTTGGGTATGCACTCCCCCACCCATAACCCCTGATTCCCTTGCATCCTGTCCCAGGGGGTGAGTGTCAATCCCATCTATTTTTTTTTTTTTTAAATGATATTAGAAATTACTGTAAAAAGAAAATATCAGTAAAAATGAATGCTCAGGTATTAATATAAATACCTGGGTATTAATACACTACCTAATCCAAAACCCCTGTTTCCCTTGCATCGTTCTCAGGGGTTGGTTGTCAAACCCAATTAAAAAATATTTTAAATATTTTTTTAATTAAATAAATTTTAAATTACTCAAGTATTAATATAAATTAATACACAAGTATTAAAATGAATATCTGGGTATTAATACACCCCCCACACATAACCCCTGGTACCCAAGCATCCCATCCCAGAGGATAAGTGTCAAACCCTTCATTTGTTTTTAATTTATAAAAAGAGTACAAAATACTTTTTTTAAATCTATTTTTAGTAACATTTTATAATAATATTAAAATAATGCTGGAGTATTAATACACTAACCCACCCCAAACCCCTGTTTCCCTAGCATCCCGTCCCAGGGGATAGGTGTCAATCCCAATTATATTTAATTTTAAATTTAAAAAAATTTAAAAATTAGAAATAAGTTGAAAAAGTTCTAATAATATTACAAATTAATACATAATTATTACATTTAATGCCTGGGTATTAAAACACTACTCCACCCAAAACCCCTGTTACCCTAGCATTCCGTCCCAGGCGATGGGTGTCAATCCCTCTTAAAATTAAATTAAAATATTTTAAATAAGAAATATATTTTTTAAAAACTCAACTACTTTTAAAAATTAATACCCAAGTATTAAAATGAATACTTGGGTATTAAAACACCACCCAAACCAAAAATTAAAGACTTCAAAAAAATAATATTTATAAAAATAATAAACGTACCTTAAAAATGCGTTATAATGGCATGCGATGTAAAGGCAGATGCATTGTAAAGGCATGCGTTATAATGGCATGCATTGTAATGGCACTTACGATGTAATGCCTGCATTGTAAAGGCATTATGATGTAATGCCTGCATTGTAATGGACGTTTCCCCTTAAGGGGCATTTTATAACGGCTACCCAATATTCAAAAATACTTCATCAGTTACAGCCTTAAACCATGCCCCATTGGAGGATTTCGACATAAAGAAGACTAAAGGCCTTATTTAGAGTTTAGCAGACAGGGATCTCCATCACAAATGACATGCGGCGTACCTTGCCTTCTGAACCCTCGGTCAATCAGTTTTCTGCTATCAGTGCCCTGGTGGCTCTGTCTTTCGAAAACTTACTCCAATGGGCTGACGGAGTAGGTGCTGTTGGAGTAAAGGCATCTGCCCACCTGCCCTATTTATAGCAGATGTTCTGATGTACTTTCTTTCTGTCCATCATCAGGTAAAACCTGGAGGCCACAAATGAAAACGGAGAGCAACCTTTCGTGTGGGGGCGTTCATTTTTGTTTTTCAGAAACATGTCAATGCAGTTGCTGGCCACACTTTTGTCTTTTGTAGTTTTTTTTAAAGTGGGTGCCCCGGTCCTACCCAGAGCTTTAAAAAACTAGGGGGACCGGTATGAGGCCCATGGCACTCATAACCCTGCTGGCTCCACTGCCAAAACCAATATCTGGGGCCAGCAGGATGCCAGCTTTGCTCACGCCTGTTGGGAGTAGCTTTTCTTTTTACTACTACTAAGCAGGAGTGGTCCTGTGCTTCCCATGCGGCCCCCCCTCCCTGAGCCATGAATGGTCTTGGTGACCTCATCCCCCAGGGCCAGCTCATGCTATGTCCTGGGGTGCCCACCCCCGGGACATAGCAGTTTCCCTTCCACAGCAATTAAAAAACTCCAGCCAAGTGGGAGCAAACACCAAGTGCTAATTACCTCACATATTACATTAGGCATGACACTATGACATCATTAATAATATCACTGCAACATTTGCAGTAAAATTATTGATGAGCAAACTGTGCATGGTGGGGCATGAGTTATAGTTACCTTAGGGCATGAGTTATAGTTTCTTGAGATATTCAGGCGCTTTATTTAAACATAAAATCCTTTGGCATCCGGCATTAGTATCTGTCGCAACGCATTTCAGCTCTGCTTCCGAGCCTTGCTCACGGGAAAATAAAAGTTCTTGCTTTCAGAATTGACCATGTGTTTTAAAGGCTCTATAATTGGATGGTTCACGGAGTCCAAGGGTCATTTACATACGCATGCGCAGAGAACATAAATCAGCACTTTAATATATCCTGCAGCATTTGAAATTCCTTCATGGAAATACTGCATTTAAATGTCATTATTTGTGGCAGTTCCATGCACAAAATTAAATACAGTTCAAATGATTGCAAGCATGCCATAGCTTACTGCTAAATGATGTGCCTTCCTTCACAAAGAATCCGTGAATCTGAAAACATTTCAGTTCACATCCCTTACTCGTCTTAACTTTCCATTATTCGTGGTGGCAGGCAGCGGTTCCGGAGGTCAGTGCAGGAGTCATTGGGCCCTTGAAGTCACACGCGTTGCAGATCGAACTCCCTGCGGTTGAAGATGGGAGCGTCGGTGGGCGTTGGGGCTGCGGTGCGAAGTGCAGCGGTGCAGTGCCCTTTCGTCGCGGTACAGGCTGCAGCTCGGTGACAGCATCCAGTGGCATTAGTGAGACCAGGGCTGCAGTGTGAAGTGGGACTTGTTCATTGTGGTGCTTGCAGGTAACGGTGCAGGCAGCAGCAGCATTGGTAAAGCGCTATAGTCGGCTAATGTACTGGAGTCAATGGTGCTGATGTTGGTGGGCTAAGGCTGCGGTGTGCGACGGAGCGGTGCGTCGTGTAACTTACAAGCAGTGCCCCCAAACCACGGTGCGGGCAGCGGCATCGATGTCTGCTTGGAGCGGCGGCGGCGGGGATACCAAGGCGGTGGTGTGAAGCGAGGCAGTGCGAAGTGCGGTGCCCACAGGTCACGCTCCAAGCAGTGGCGGCGTCAGTCAGCATCATCGGTGAGACCAGGGTCTCAGTGCAAGATGCGGCGGTGCCCTCTGCGGTGCCTTCAGTTCACGGAGCCAGCATTGGTGTCATTGATGGCGTCTGGTTCCTTTTTCTTCTGTCACAGCACAAAACACACAGTTCCTGGTGCTGGAAGCAGATGAACTTGAAGTCTTTGCTGTTCTTGAGACTTCTTGAACAGGGGGCAAGTTCTACCTCAAGCCCTTGGAGATACTCAGGAAAATAAGATGCAGAAAGTCCAGTCCAGTTCTTCCACTGCCCAAGACAGAAGCAGCCACTGTAAGCCAACACAGCAAAGCACACAGCAATGTGGTATTCTCTCCTCACAGCTTCTCCTGCTCTTCTTTTTGGCAGGTTTCTTGATCCAAAAGAGTTCTAAAGTTTTGGGGTTAGGGCCCCAATATTTATACCACATTTCACTTTGAAGTTGGTACAAACAAAGTTCCACTGGCATACATAAACCAGTTCTGCTTGGCCCAGGCCAGGTCCACTCCAGGAGGAGGAGACAGCTTTGTGGAAGGCAGCCACAGTCCATTCAGGTGCAAGTGACTCTAAATGCAGCCAGGTCAACTCAGCCTGGCTATGAGTCACCCAGGAAAGGCAGGACGCACCTCAACCCCTCACCCCCTTGTGTCTGTCTAGTGTGAATGCACACCCCCTGCTCCTGTCACTCTAAACCCAGACAGGAAACACACAAAAGGCAGAGGCCCACAGGATGGTTAAGCAAGAAAATGTCCACTTTCTAAAAGTGCCATTTTCAAACACATAATATAAAAATTATCTTTACTAAAAGATGTATATTTGAATTCTGAGTTCAGGAAGCCTAAATTCCATTTCTCTATCTCTTCTGAATGGAAAGAAATGTTTGTAAGATGTTACAAGGCAACTCCCATGTTGTCCTACTGGACAGATAGCCCTGCAGAAGTGAAAACCGAAATGCCCAGTATTCCACTATCAGGACATGTAACAAATACCAGTACGTGTCCTATCTTTCACATGCACTGCACCCAGCCCATGGGGATACCTTCGGCCTACCTGAAGAATGCCTTACATGTAAGAAAAGTGAAGGTTTAGGCCTGGAAAATGGGGGCACTTGCCAGGTCAACATGGCAGTAAAAACAGCGTGCAGACACTGCAGTAGCATGTCTGAAACACCTTTCAAAGCCTACTTGTGTGGGTGACACAACCAGTGCTGCAAGCCCACTGGTAGCATTTGATTTGCAGGCCCTGGGCACACACAGTGCACTGTACTAGGGACTTACTAGTAAATCAAATATCACAATCATGGAAACACCAATCTATAAACACAATTTACAGCAGGAACACTTGCACAGAAAGTGCGCAGAGACACTGAACCTGCCAAAACGAAGTCCAGCACACCATCAAAACCAGGAGGTCAGAAAGCAAAAAGACAGGGGAAACACGCCAAAGGATGCCAGGTCTAACAGTCATTTAAAACAATAACAAGTTTTTCTCCAGAATAATAAAAGCTTTTATTTACTCCAAGTCCAGGAGCCACAGCGTTTATGCAATCCACCTCTCTCTGGCTGTTAACTTCTCCATCAAAATATCAGAAGAGACAAGGAATAGCTTTCCATGAGAATGTCAGAAGTGGCCCAATATCTGTGCTTGAGCTATAACTCTTCCAATTTTCATGTTCAAAATGTGGAAAAAAATTATGGTGCTTACAGTTTGTCAAAGTTGATTCATGCTGCACTCCTGCAACATCCACTTGACACTGGATTCGTCCCTTTGACGGTCTAGAGACCTATGGGCTCATTCCCTGTAGCAATAATTTTCCAACAGATGCTGCCCCTCGCCCCTACCCCTTGATGCTTTACTGTGGTGGCATATGGATTTCTCCTTGAGATTGATGTACTGTTAGCACTTGTCTATGCTCACTGCCACTATTTCTACAGCTGAATCTCAGGCATGAAAATTGTAATGTCCTGATGATGATCCTTATATTTGACAAGGATTGAAAAGTTGTCAACCTTGTATAGTGACCCTATACTGGAAATGTAATTTGACAGGGCTGGTCTGTGGCTTTGTATATTGTGACACTGTTAGAAATGGGGGTCTCTAGTTGGTAGAGGTAGGTACCTTTGACCAAGTAGGGGCCCTTGCTTATAGTCAGGGTAAGGGGCTACACTCCTAAAATGACCCCTGCTCACCCCCTTGGTAGCTTGGCATGAGCAGGCAGGCTTATCTCAGAGGCAGTGTGTAAAGCATTTGTGAACACATACAGTAAAACAGTGAAAACACTACAAATGGACACCACACCAGTTTAGAAAAATAAGTAATCTTTATCTAGACTTAACACAAGACCAAACGACAAAAATCCATAATACAGTATTCAAAAATATGACTTTCAAATGGTAGAATTAGCTTAGTTCAATGTAGATGGTAAATGCGACACTTTGCGTAATGCAACATAAACAAAAGGGTCGCAGGGAAGGTGATGCGTCAGGTCCTTCCTTCGGGGGAGGCGGCGCACCTGTTCCTTACTGCAGCGCAGGGGAGGTGATGCGTCTGTTCCTTACCGGAGAGGAGCGAAGCGTCTGTTTCTTACTGTGATCCGGTGCGATGCGACTAGATGGTGCCTCGATGCGATGTTC
Source organism: Calotriton arnoldi (assembly GCA_963921515.1). Classification (NCBI taxonomy): domain Eukaryota; kingdom Metazoa; phylum Chordata; class Amphibia; order Caudata; family Salamandridae; genus Calotriton; species Calotriton arnoldi. The sequence goes on along the minus strand of CAWUFW010003731.1, from coordinate 322,396 downwards.
CGGTGCGATGCGACAAAATGGCGTCTTTGATGCGATGCAACAACTTGGATGCGATGCGTGCATGCCCGGCGGCCGTGCGGCGAAATCAATGGTTTCTGGAGCCGCGACAGGCCCTGCGACACGCTTCTCCGGTGATGCGACGGCAACCTCTGCGGCGGCGGCACGCTTCTCTGGTGATGCGACACGCTTCTTCAGTGATGCGACGGCAAACAGCTGCGGCGGAGGCACGCTTCTTCGGTGATGCAACGGCAACAGCTGCGGCGGCGACACGCTTCTTCCTCGTTGCGTCGCGCTTCCAGCTCCCAGCGACACGCAGTCTCCAGAGGGCCCAAAACAACAGCAGGCACCTCTCTGCAGGTAGAATTCCCAGCAAGGAAATTCAGGGGGAGCTGGAGGTGAAGTCTTTGAGTCCTCGAGACTTCAGAACAGGAGGCAAGCTCAGCTTCAAGCCCTTGGAGATCTTCCTCAAGATGATTAAAGTACACACAAAGTTCCTTTTCTCCTTTCCTTGGCAATAAGTAACCACTGCAGGCCTACCCCAAACAGTCACCAGCGCAGGGGCAGTCTCCTCCTTCAGCTTCCTTGGTTTCTCTCCTTGGCAAAGGTTCGTCTTGATTCCCAGAAGTGATCTAAAGTTCTGGGGTCTGGGCCCCAATATTTATACTCCAAAATCCTTTGTTCTCTGAAGGCAGAGAGTGTCTGTACCCAGCCCAAACCAGTTCTGTCCTCCCTGGTGCAGCTTCCTGGCAGGAGGTGGAGACAGCATTGTTGAAAGCAGACCTGGCCCAGGTAGCTGAAAAGAAATCTCCTCCCCCTGCTCTCTATTCTATGTAGGCTAAGGCAAGTGAAAGGAAATCTCCTCCCCCTGCTCTCTATTCAACCCAGGTCCTATTCAGCCCAGCCCTGACTCATCGGACTGCTGGAGCCAAAGCCCTATCCAGCCCCCTGTCACTCACAAACCAGACATGTAATACACAAACCTAGCAGAGGCATACTGGATGGTTAGGCAAGAAAATACCTACTTTCTAAAAGTGGTATTTTCAAACACAAAATGTAAAAATCACCCACACTAAAAGATGTATTTTAACATTCTGAGTTCAGGCATACTAAACTTTATTTTCCTATCTTGTTCCTTGGGTCAGTTATGCTTATAAGATGTTATAATCAAACTGCCCATTCTGGCCTATGGGAACAGATTTGTATTTTGTATTTTTTGGTATTTGTAAAGCGCGACATTCATCCCAAGGGACATCACGGCGCTGGGACCAAAGGCAGTGCAGTGGGGGGAAAAACGGGTTATTCTAAGTTGCTGGATCGTAAGGTCAGTATCTAGGAAACAGGAAAGTTTTCAGTTTCTTTCTAAAAAGCAGATAGTCGTCTGTCAACCGTAGGTCCAATGGGAGGGTGTTCCAAAGGACCGCAGCTGATTTAGAGAAGGATCGGTCGCCCATCCTGACTTTGGTCGTGCGTTTGACCGTTGCAAGGGCCTGCTGGCGCGATCTCAGGTTGCGTGATGGGACATGGAATTTCATTTTGTCTTGCAAAATGTGTGGGCCTTTCTTATGTAAAGTTCTGTGTGCGTAGCAGAGGAGCTTAAATTTATCTCTTTGGCGCACTGGCAATTTACAATAGGGAGCACTTGCAGTTTGGCACTGAAAGGCAGTGGCAAAGTGCCCAAAGCATCTAGACCAGCAAAAACATAGCAAAAACATAGGAGGTAACAGTGAAAAAATGGAAGGGAGACCCACGCCAATGGTGCCAGGTCTAACAGACACACATGGAGTAATTTCTTTAATTGTCACTTGGACATCCAGTTGACTGATACATTACAGAGTCTGAATCTTGAACAACAAATACTTGTGCCTACACATATCAAAGGACATACACTTGACCAGGTTTGGTCTATCAACCTTACTCTCTCGAATCTGGTCGTCCACCCATGCATTTGGTCAGAGCATCACTTAATAAGTTTTACATTGAGGGATATCATACTACCTAAACCCATGGCTCGCCCTAAAACTATGGCCAGAAACTGGAATCGCACGAATTTAAATTCCTTCTGTAATACCTTGGCACTCAATTTACCTGCCATGACAGACAATGTAGACAACTTTGAGAAACCAATCTCAAATTGGCAGTTGATGGCCAGTAATATACACACCCCTCTGCAAAATGAAACCAGTCATGCTCGGCGACACAAGGCATCCAAATGGTTTTCAGCTGAGTTAAAAATTGCTAAACTAAGAACGCGCCAGGCTGAACAGAAATGGCAAAGAACATACTCAGCAGAAACTAAGGAGCTATTTATTCAAAGCATGACAGTCTGTAAAAAAGCTATTTTAGAGGCAAAAAATCATTTTTCACTAATAAAATCATAAACTCAGATAATAAAGTAAAAGATATCTTTAATATAGTGAGGGATCTATCTAATCCTGACTGAGTAATACCTCCTATCATTCCTTCGCAGAAACGTGCGATGATCTCAATTTCTTCTTTCTAGACAAAATAAAGAAAATACAAGAATCCATTGTCCCCAGCCTACAGGATATGCAAAACATACAAGAAAACAGTAACCCTACTATTATTTCTACCTTCCCCTGCATTTATAAGGAACGATTTGTAGAATTATAAAACAAAGTAAAATCAGGTTCCCCTAAAGATGTATGCCCCCCATATACAAAAGCTTACTCTCACCTCCTTTCCAGAAAGTATTTTTTCCCTATTGAACCTATCCCTTATGCATGGAGATGTCCCCCTACCTTTCCAAGAAGCAGTGATCATCCCGCTTCAAAAAAAACCTGGCTAGAACCCTCAGCGGTTAGACAATTACAGGCCCATCTCTCCTCCCTTTTCCCGCAAAAATTCTAGCGGCGCATGTAGCTAAACATCTTTGTTCTTTTCTAGAAGAGATCAATTTTCTTGATCCACACCAGGCAGGTTTTAGGCCCTCTCACTCCACCGAATCAATCATCCTATCTGTGGTGGACAACCTAAAAGGCAGGGCTGCTGAGGGATGCCCACAGGCACTGGTCCTATTGGATTTGTCAGCAGCATTCGATACCATTGACCACAGGATCTTAGTGAATCGAATTGCTACTGCAGGTCTCAAGGGAACTGCTTTAAATTGGATCAAATCCTTTCTAAAAGATCGAACCCAATCAGTCCGCCTCTCACCTTATAGCTCTGCTATAGTCAGTACGAACTGTGGGGTACCACAGAGCTCCACCCTGTCCCCCCATCTTTTCAACCTCTACATTCCCCCTCTGATATATACCTTACAACAAATGAAGGTAAAAATCTATAATTACGTAGACGATGTGGAGTTGAATTTTACAATTGATGAGAAATCGGACTCCAAGGAGTTCTTCCAGAATACCATGCTGTTCATCAGAGACAGGATGAACAGCAACCAGTTAAAACTTAATTCTAACAAAACAGAGATTGTTATCCCCAATAATAAATTAAACAATTGGACTCCTGCTTACTGGCCAACAGAGTTAGGTCCTCAACCTAATCCCAAGAGCACAGTAAAAAGTCTTGGCATTCAAATTGATGTGGACCTATCCATGAAACCCCAGATAAGCATGGTTACGTCCTCCTGTTTTTTTCCAAGTCAGGAAGTTCAGAAAAATTAGAAGATTCTTCACTAGAGAAGCTAGCACTCAAATCGTAATCGCCCTGGTTTTGTCCAGAATCGATTATCTTGAATGCCCTTTATTTGGGTCTTCCTATTAACCAAAACCACAGACTTCAGATGGTACAAAAACAAGCAGCTAGAATTATCTTTCAATGACCAAGACACTCACACGAAGCCGCTGATGAAGGAGTTTCATTGGCTCCCAGTGGTGCAGCGCTCCATGTTTAAAATTGGATGCATTATTTTCAAAGCGATCCACAGCAAAGGCCCTAAATATTTATCTTCAAGGATCCACAGATATTCTCTGAAATGCAATCTAAGATCTGCGCAAATGAACTTACTGGTGGTCCCGAGATCTAGACGCAAATGGATGGGAGGGTCACGGTTCTCCACGCTAGGACCTCAACTCTGGAACTCTATGCCTATTGAAATCAGACAAGCAGCAAACTACATGTGTTTTAGAAAAATGCTGAAAACATGGCTCTTTACTCAAACCTATAGCTGGGTGCTGATTCAGATAACAGTGGTTAACTAACTCAGCGCCAAGAAACCTTTGGTGTACGTGAGCTTTATAAATCTCCCTTAACATAACATAACATGCTTATGTTAGGACTATTGGTCCTTAAATATTTTGTACCCTTGGTTCCTGTGTCCCTTTGGGTTTCCCGTATTTTCTTTGCTACATTTTTGGGTTATCAGTATTCAGGCTAATCCACACATTTCACAGAGTTCCATGCATATGCCCAGGTGCTTTTTATGGATCGAAAATCACCTATGGTTCTTACATTTGCCATTTTCTTTATGGGAATCAGCATCTAAAGGATGCACTGTCAAAGATTTCCTCAACAGTCAATCTTTACTTGCTTCAACTCTATTAAGGACAGGTAAATGCCTACACTGTAAAGTTCTGGATCCTGAATCCTGTAAAACAGGAAGATATCGAAAAACAAAGAAAAGTGAGAGCTCTTTTTCGTTAAGAATTTAGAATCGTGGAAGAGAAGTTGGAGGAAAGTTATCAAGTGACTCCTGGAAACCACATGAATGACGTTTGCAGTTATACGCTGCTCATTGCAGGACAAAGGTCCTTTGCTTCATGATACAGTAGTTAATCTTCGAAGGTTCTCTTGAAAAAACAAATCTTCTTAATATGGTATGATGTTTCTCCAGCACTTGTCGGTTTTAGTTAAGGAATCATTGATTAGCTGCACGGTCCAAAAGGCAACAACATGAAGCAGTATGGTAATGTTTCACTTTATTTTATATTACAGTCAGCAACTGTAAGCACCTAAGGATTTTTATAATTCATCATGGCATGAGCTTTCATGAAATGAGTACTTTTCGCATGTTAAGAGCAAATTTCTAAATATCCAATGATGCTCGTGGTTAGTGCACTACATCTAGGTATATAACTAATAATAGTGTCCATTAATAACTGCAATGTTAGTACACATTTGGCAAATCATTGTTTCCTGTCAGTCCAACTTTTAAATGAAAGGGCTTTGAAAATAATATATGTAAGTTATAATTGAGTTATACAGATATATTTTCCAGTGTAACCAATTGGTTTTCCAAAGTATATTTTCACCTTTAAGCAATAATCCCTTCTGAATGCTTCCATTATGCTAAACACCATTGGGTACAAATGGTGCAGGCCAGGAAAAGTCGAAGCAGCTGACCTTAGACAAATGATCACTAGGCTATTCCAGAGAGATTGACCCACTAAGTCCCAGGTCAGTACCATGACTAGTCATCTGTTCCTATGGCCCAACCCACTGACGACCACTTTGGCCAAATCGGCCCACTGTACTACCGCTCAACCAAGTGACTCCCATTCTAGTCCAGTGACTCAAAGTTCAGAGCCATGTCTCCCCACATGTCCCAATAACTGTCACTTTGACCAGGGTAAGTTATATACACACCATAAATTAATCTATGCTCACCTTCTGGTAGCTTGGCACAGAGCAGTCAGGCTTAACTTAAAAGACAATGTTTAAAGTATTTGTGCAACACTTAATACAGTAAAACAGTGAAAACATCACAGAAAAATATACCACACCTAAATAGAAAAATAAAGCTTAACTTATTGAACATAACAAGACCAAAAAGACAAAAATCCAATAAGTAGAACCGGAGTTATACATTTTTAAAGAAGATCTTGAAATATAGTGCTTAAAAGCATAAAGCACCAGCCGGGGGTATTTGGTCGTACTTGACCAGATCAAATCCAAAAGTTTAAGCCGACCGCGATGGAGGCGGGTCGGATACAGGGACCAACCTTGTCCCGCTGCAAAGTACCTTGTTGAGGCAGTGACGGAGGCCCGATGGTTGGAGCAGAAGATGCGATGCATCCTCGTCAATCCCTTCGGATGTAGGCGATGCATTGGTTCCGAGCCAGGCAGTAGGGGATGAGTTGTTGCTGAACCCTTATGATGTAGGCGATGCGTCATTGTTGAACCGTGCAGCCAGCGTTATCCTTGAAGCAGTGATACGTCGACATCGAAGGAGATGTTCTGGTTCCAAGCTGCGCACCAACGGCGACACGTGGATTTTTATAGTTGCAGCACTTTAAACCCACTTCCAAGGTGCACAGGATTGGATTGGCACCACTTGGCAGGCAAGACTCTCAGATGGCCAGGTGCTATTGGAGAGTGGATTGAAATCTTTGATGTCTCTGAGACTTCAGAACAGGAGGCAATCCAGCAGCCCCCTGGAGTCACTTTGATTCTGGGGTGTAGAGATGCAGGTCTAGTGCTCCTCACTCTCGGGCAAAGAGGGAAACAGGCAGCAGGGAAGGCACTGCAAAGCAGGAGTCCAGCAAAGTTCAACAGAGTTCAGTAGAGTGACAGCCCTTTCAGCAGCACAGCAATCCCTCTTCCTGGCAGAGTATCCACAGGTCCAGAAGTGTACTGAGTTGGTGGTGTCAGAGGTCCAGTAATAATACCCGCTTGTGCCTTTGAAGTGGGGAGACTTCAAAGAGAGGCCTTTAAAGTGGACAGAGTCCATGCCCATCCTGCCCTGACTATAGACTTACTACAGGAGGGAATGCAGCTCTTTGTGTGGGGACAGACCCCAGCTCATTCAGGTGTAAGTGTCAGCTCCTCCTTTTCATCCTGCCCAGGCTAGCCTATGAAGATGTGTATGGCCCATCATTCACACCTAAGCTCCCTTTGTGTGAGGCTATCTAGAGGGAATGCCAAAGCCCATCTTTCAGCCATCCTAGGCGTGTATTTAGAGACAGGTAGAAGACACCAATGGCTACACTAAGAGAATGCCAACTTCACCATAAGTTAGGATTTTAAATTGTGATTCCAGAGACACCAAACCCAGGGGGTCCCATCTCTTCCCAATTGGCAATTGCAGTAACAAGGGAATCCCATTGTTATCCTATGGGAGGGATAGGCCTTGCAGTAGTGAAAAATTAATTTGAGAGTTTTTCACTACCAAGACATGTAAAACTTAAAAGTGCATGTCCTACATTTTACATACACTGCACCCTGCCCTTGGGCTATTCAGGGCCTACCTTAGGGGTGATGTACATGTATTAAAAAGGAAGGTTTGGGCCTGAAGAAAGGGTTAACTTGCCAGGTCGACATGGCAGTTTAAAACTGCACACGCAGCCTCTGCAATGACAGGCCTGAGACATGTTTAAAAAGTTACTTAAGTGGGTGGCCCAATCAGTGCTGCAGGCCCACTAGTAGCATTTAATTTACAGGCCCTGGTCACATGTAGTTCACTTTACAAGGCACTTATAAGTTAATTAAATATGCCAATTGTGGATAAGCGAATCTTACCATATTTTAAGTAGAGAGAACATGCACTTTAGCACTGGTTAGGTGTGGTAATGTGCCCAGAGTCCTAAAGCCATAACAAACAAAGTCAGCAAAACTGGATGTCAGATGGCGAAATAGTCAGGGAAAGCCACACCAAGGATGTCAGGTCTAACAATATTCATTTATTTGAATGCATAATTCTCATTTATAAATGCATGCTTATTTAGTACTATTTGTAAATGTATAACATGTAACATTTGCTTTATTATAGTTTGATAGTGCATCATATATCAACGTATATATTTATTCCCACAATTTATAATCCCTTATAGAAATTAGCAAAGTTGCAACAATGTTAATGTGTTAAATACTTGCATTTGACATCATTCATTGTGGGGCCTGCCTTTTCAAAATGTCAGAAAAGTGTATTTAAGGTAGGTACAGACAAATATAAGGCAGATAGGAGAATCTTTGCCTTCCTGTGAGACTTGCTTCAAGCAATCATAGCTGAAATCATCCTTTGTGAAGTCCACAGGCTGGCTTCTCACAGCCAGCTTGGCCTTATCGGATTTCTGTAGGTGCCAGAACTTATTGAGCACAGAGACAGAGAACGACCTTCTCAATACAGAACAACATGACTGTTGTTTGCTAAGGTATGAAACTCATACAGGCTATTTTGGTGTTAAGGTAGTTTAACCAGTGGCAAGAAGGGCGTGGTTGGAGAACATAGACTGGTTCCATCTTACCATGCAATAAAATTCTGAAGCACAGTTGCAAATCTTTTAAATATTTTGTTTATTATTCGTTTTCATTTTCACTATTTTGTTAATTTTTTAGTTACTACAATGCAAATCAAACAATATAGTCATAGAATGTATTGTTGAGTGTAGTCTATTCATGGTTGATAAAAGATTTGGACCCAACTAGCAACTAATAATTCTGTTCGTTGACCGGAGTGCACCATTCTCACATAATGCGATGTGGGTTCATGGATACAGTCCACTGGATTTCGTAGTTCAAGTTGGTAGGTTGGCATTAAGCATGCAGTTTTGACGGAGGGTTTAGAAAACCTATTCCCGGGCTGTATTTTGTATGAAAACTACAAAAAATGTATCACCCACTCCTTCATGGTCCTTTAACTCTCTGCACAATTGAGGGACTTTCATTCTGGCTGAGTGATATTTCCCACTCCAGGTCAAGCATAGATACCCATCGGTTCAGCCCAGCGACACCAAGTTCAGTCCCATGACCCTGCTACATCTCATTAACTCAGTGTAAAGTCCAATAATTCAACGTTCAGCCAAAAGACACCCATTGTAGAGTAACAACATCCCAGGCCAGACTCCAGATCGATGAGTACTATGAGTGAGAGGAAGAGTTTTCAAGAGTGTACTTTTTGGTTTATGGTTACCATAAACAATTTGGGATTTTTTCTGAAGATTAAAAACATTTAGACTGTATGTTATTTGGAGAACATTCCTAACTTTCATCTGTACTACTATCTAAAATTGAATGGGTACTGTGCACAAGGAGCATGCAAAAGAAAGTTCCTTTATGTACAGGCACTGTTACTACATTCTCCTATTACAACTTGCTAATTCATGTTACACTTACTTCTACTCCTCCATATTCTTACTCCTACCTTAACAACCCACTAATCCTACTGCTATTCACACTTACTCTTATTCATACTCATTCCTACTTGTTCCTACTTACTTTCATTCTTACTCCTGCGGACTACTAATTTTATACACATCTACGTATCACTATTTACCCCTAAACTTAGCTATAAACGTATTCATACTTACTGCTCCACCTCATCCGACTTCAGCATAGTGTTAGTCATGTTTACACCTACCTATGTTCCTCATCTTACTTTTACTTACACCTTGTTACTTTTATTTATTTTTACTTTTTTGCCTACATACACCTCGTGTTGCTCTTACACTTTCTCATAGGTGTATCCTATTTTTCCTCATGCACTTACTTATACTTAGCCCTGCACATACTTCTACCTATAGATACTGCTATTTACACGTGCTCTTACTGCCGCTTATTTCTATTTACTTCTACGTACTGGTTTTCCTGCTTCTGCATATTCATTCATACTTTACTCTTATGACTATATATTGCCTACTTTTACACCTGTTTATTCATACTTTTATTTTTACTGATGCTTACTCTTACTTTTGCTTATTTCACCCTCTACTTTGTCTAGCTACTCCAACTTACACATGTATTCCTTATTACTCACTCAGTTTCTCTGCCTCTCCCTTAGCCTTTATCTCTCTCTCTCTCTCTCTCTCTGTCTCTCTATCTTTCTCTGTGGCCCTGTCCCTCTATGCACCTTTTTCTTGGTTCCATTCTCCTTTGCCTGGCCTTTGTCCCTCTCTCCCTCTCTCTACCCTCCTGCCCTGGTGGCTCTCTCTATTTACCCCTGTCCCTTCTGCCCACATTCCTCTGTCAGTCAATCTCTCTGTCTGTCCCTTTATCTCTTTTGCCATCCCTCTGTCTGTGCCCCGTCCATCTTTCCACATCCTTCTGTGTCTGATGAGTTCCTCTTTTCATGTCCCTCTGTTCCCATCAATCTTTGTATTTCTCTATGGCCCTGTTCCTCTTTACCTGTGGCTCTGTTTCTGTACCTGCACCTCTCCTATCCGAGTGCCTGCACTCTTGTCATTTTTACATAAATTGCATGTTCTGTATGATAAAAAGCCATTTTTGCAAAAACTGCATTTTTTAAACTGCTCACCTAAGCCTTGAAGTAGGCTTTCACTTAACCTTTTTATTTATTTTAATATTTCATCATATGGTCTACGGTCCTAAAATAGGGCCAAGAGTGTGTAGTTGGTTCATGGAAGCCCATCCTGCTCTGAAAGCAGCCCCCTAGCTTGCAGGCTACTGGGAATGTGGCAGAGTGGTCAGCCTGGTCCTACACCAGCTCTGCTTTCATGTCGTGCTTTGTGCAAATCTGCCCTGTAGCTTTTTGTCTGTCTAAAAACTGACATGGCAATTTTATTTACTAGCAAACAGCTGTGAAATTCTAATTTTCATGCTTCGTGGAGGTTAAGCTTCCCATTTTTTTTTTATTTGCCTTCATCTGAAGTTTTTTTACTCACTGCAGGATTATCTTGATGCACAGTTAGATCATTTTCACTAACTCAGCACAGCTGGAAAAATGTATACTGAATTTATCTCTACTCGATTACCTTTGCACAGCTTTGCCCTGGAAATCAGCACTGTCAATGAAAATACCAGTAAGACCATCATTCTATGTCCTGATTCGGATACAAACCAGGGCTGGACTGGGCACTCAAAGCAGCCCTGGCAATTTTGTCGGACCAGCCCCCCAGCTCCGGGGGAGAAGCGGGGGGCGGGGGGAGGAGTGCAAGTGTGAAGCACTGCTACTTTTTGTTACTGGGGGCCGATATTGCACCACCGCTGTAAAACATGCCCCCAGTACGAAAACCAGCATCCACTGCTGCAAAACCGGCCCCCACCTTTCCAGCCTCCTGGGGAAATGCCTGATGCCAGCTACCGCTATCCGGCACTGATACAAACGCTGGTTTGCACCGGTAGGCAGATTATAACCAGGGCACAATTTGCTCACATCTGTACGAGTTTAAAATTTTCAAATCGGAAACAAATCATGGTGGAAGCGCACCCATTCTGAGATTGCTCAATTTTGGAATAATATGTGCTATTAGCGTGTTATCCAAGGTGCGTCAATTGGAATGATGCAGGAAATTGTGCACTCTGTAAATGCTGAATCTGTGCTATTACTATCTAGTAGGTGTGCAATTTGCACTTTTGATTTTACCCTGAAAGGCTTACTTTTTTTCTGCTAAGTATATATAACACAGAATCACTTTGTTAATGTTAAATATGGATATGTGAGACATACAATGTACAAAGTAACTATTTTTACATGAAAGTGGTAAAGTGCTTAGATTGGCCTGAGTGGACTGGTTTGACACATGCTCAGGCACAGGTGGGTTGGTGAAATATAAGTGTTCATATCTGTTTGGCCGGCCTGAGACCGCCGTCCAAACTGACATGCACATTTATAAGTGCCCACCACTCCTCCTCCCTGCCATGTCCCGCCCCATCCCGCCCAAGACTATATGGCTCAATTAGGCTGCTCAGGTAGGGATAAGTAATATGATAATAAAATGGCTTTATTCTAAAAAAAAATAATCTGCTGGCAGTGGGATGATGCTCCTCTGCTATTACAGAGGAGCCGCGCCTGCATACACCTGATGGCTTCCAATATTGCAGCCAATCAAAGATTGGCAACTAAGGGCCTGATTTAGAGTACGGCGAATGGGTTACTACAGCACAAACAGGATGGCTATCCCATCCACCACATTACAGTACCATTAAGATATAAAGCTCTTGTAAAATGGTGGATGGGATAGCTGTTACATTCGTGACAGAGTATGCGGTCCTCCAAGCGCTAAGCCAGGCCTTAAGTGATGCATGGCTGTGGCACAGCTAGAATTTCCAGAACTTCAAGAAAGATATGTCATGTATTTGTAGCATTTAATTCCCCAAAGTCAACTGTACAACCTCAGGCCTTCTCTTGCTCCTCATACACATAAGCATACATCCTTTATGCCAGCAGTTTCTATTCCCTGACCTGCTACTTCTCTAATTATTCATATTATAGCTGACCCTCTATAAATTCTATATCAACTTCTATGATCTAATACCAGCAGACACTGCAACCGTAGTCCTCAGAGGTATGACTAGATTATTCTTAATTCTGAGGAGCCATCTGGAAGAACCAACTAATAATTGTAAAACTCTATTTGATACTAGTGTAGAAATAGCCACATTAAAGGGGTGCTGCAATACTGAGCACATCAAAAGGTAATTTACACCATCATTTCCATGTACTAGGAAAGAGATAAATACTTCAGCACTACTTATTTCCATATGGTAGTCTGCAATTTTCCTGAGATGACTTCCTTACCTAGTGGATACTTACACCTCAGTAGCAAATTTGGAGCCCTTTCTTTACCATAGGTATTAGTGATTTTTAGGTCTCGCATAGGCAGCACATGCGCTGCCTCTCCGAGGCATCAAGTAATCAGTATTACTAGTGAAACTCCACCCATTGCGTTTCTCTTTGTTTTGTCGCTTGCCATTGGTGAAATCTGGCATAGCTCTTCTTATCTCGCTCATTGTTGGCTGGTGGTCCCATACGTCACTTCCGTTTTCTTCCGTTTCTGGAAAAAGCAGCATCGACCAAATACAGTTAACTTACGCTGCAGGGCGGTATCTTTTAATGTAGGGACTACTTCGTTGTTTTTTTGCCATGGCGCCTGGGACAAATTCGAATGCTGATTTCTTAAAAGAGTTTGGGGTGTGTTGTGCGTGCGTGCTTGTGTGCGTGCGTGCCCGCGTGCGTGTGTGTGTGTTACAAAAGTGAGAAGGGGCAGGGATTCTAAAATACTCAAGTCTGTTGATAATTAGGAATGCTTTTTTTTTTTACTGCTTGACTTTCTCTTTCTACTGCGATCTCTGCCCACAAGTTGTGAAAAGCACGTCTGATCGCAATGTCCGGATCTGCCCCGCGCTTCCCCAGCTGCTCCCTTCCAGAGAGTGTGGCGTCCGTGGCTGCCGGCTCCCTCGGGTTGCAGGAGTGGGGCTGGCTTCCTTCAGGGAGCTCACTCACTCCACAAGGGAACCGCAAAAGGACACTGGTGCTTTTCTGCTTTTACCCCCCGCCCCCCATGGTTTTATAGGAATCTATGGGGCCATTGAAGTGGCTTTGTCGTACAATCTGTTGGAATGCGTCGATGGCTTTAGATATGGGAAGGGGTGCGGCGGTGCTCTATACGAAATTTAAATGATGTTAATATTTTGTTCGCAGATAAAATTTAATATTGCGCTGACTCTGGCATGTGAACGGCAGCTCATCTGTTCGAAAGCTACAGAGTCTGGATTTTCTTTTGACACAGTTCTGTGTGCTTTCGATCTTTGAATTTTTGTTTTTGTTAACTTGCCTTTAATATGAACAGTTTGTCACTTTATTGTGTTATGAACTCATTGTTTTCTGATACCTCATCAGGTTTCGATGCATGTTCCTCTGAAATGCCTTATGCAGAACCTACGAGTCCAGACATTCCAGCCCTCGGCAGATGCCGCCAACATACAGTTCAACATGTCATATTCCTTTAAATCAATTTATTTGAAAATAACAAATAACTGCTGTTCAAGCCATTATTATAGCTTTGTGGGCCTCGATTAGTCTAAATTGGTGAAAACTGTAATGACCTGATCAGGAGGGCTTTGGCATTTATGTTATTTTATTTTTTTTATTACAAATTAAGCGCTGCGGCAGAGCCTCCTCACCCACCGTGGGCCTGTTCACACCATAGCTACCTTAAACTCACTCAGTCTGGTTTATTGAAGTTTAAAAATGCATGCATGTGAAAGTCCTCGTCTCTCTCAGGCACTCCAATCCCCACCTCCCCCCAACACCATCCATTACCTTAACTCTTTTGATGTATGTTAACAAGCATGTCAAGTTATTTTTCTTTTTGAAATTACATAGCTGTTATCTAGTGCTTAATTTGTAATGAAATAAAATGAATACAAAAAAAATTGTCAAGGCAGGGGAAAAAGTTTTCGAAGGAGCCCACCGCTGACCCTGCTAAGTCCAAACTGTGGTACTACCTCTTGCCTGTTACTCCTCCCACCCTACACGGCCTGCGCCTGCCTCCTTATCCCTGTCTTTGCCCTTTGTCACTGTTTCCCCATAGTTGTCTCCCTTTCCTGCCTTACTCTCTCTTGCTCTCTCCTGCTCAAACTGATTAAAACAAAGACCTGTTGCCCACCACCTGCACAAATTAAACCCCTCTTCTAAGTAAACATATGGGGGGTGACCTGTATCATCTGTTTTTTTTAAACACTTATACAGCATTTGCACCAGGATTGTTGCAAGTATCTCCCATGTGTGATTTGTCCACAATCATTTAGAGGATGTCGAACCGACGTCGAGGCTCCAACAAGGATACCCAGCGCCCACGTCTGGAGCTCCGACTGCTGCGCTACGTCCTCGCACTCTGGGGATCAGTGTTGGAGTCTCCCTGTGTTCGCCTCAAAGGTGCTGTTCCCACGCCAAACATTAGGAGCAGCTCGCTCTGCATGCTTTTGGTTTAATTTTCGTAGCGCAAACTCAACTCGGAGCTGTTGCAGGGCTTTCCATGAGCACCAGCTACTTTACACAATGAGTGACATTCATATCATTCATATTTTTTGTAGACAGATTCATCGGCAAACCATGACATTACTTAAATGTCTTTAACAGAGATGCGATTAATCTCCCCGTGTCTACAAAAAATATCAACATTTTGTAAGTTACTTTTATGCAGTTAATGACACGCAAAGTGAGTACGTTTACTTTTAAAATGGGTTTACCCATCAGTTTTTTTCAAACTGTGCGCAGGTCGAAAGTGGCAAATTCCATTGAGATATTCCTGACAAAAAAAAGCATTATAGTGGTGCACTGTCCTTTGTTATAACCTCGTGATAAGCACCTCTCCCTCCAACGTCACAAACTCCCATACAGTATTACAGTATGCAAACGCTTAGGCAAATCACGGATAAGGACTGAATATTTTTGAGGGGGTTTTTGAGAAATCATCGGGGGCATGTATGTTTTACAAGATAAACTGAAAATCATTAAAGTGGTGCACTGTAAAATCAGCTGTGTCACATTCACATATAAAAGACACGCAGTTTAGCAGCATTAGTTGTTTGTTCCTTTTAATAGCTGCAGAATGTTAGAAATATGACTGGTAATTCCTGATTCTTAGTCCTCTAGACAGTGCTACAGCTGCTACTCTTGTCCCATAGGTAATTCCTGATTCAAAGTCCTCTAGACAGTACTGTTAGGTGCTAGTATGGTTCTGTCGGCAATTCCTCATTCTAATTCCTCTAGGCAGTGCTGCTAGCTGCTGCTCTGGTCCCGTCGGTAAATCCTCATTCTAAGTCTTCCACACAGTGCTGCTAGCTGCTGCTCTGGTCCCGTCGGTAATTCCTCATTCTAAGTCTTCCAGACAGTGCTGCTAGCTGCTGCTCTGGTCCCGTCGGTAATTCCTCATTCTAAGTCTTCCAGACAGTGCTGCTAGTTGCTGCTCTGGTCCCGTCGGTAATTCCTCATTCTAAGTCTTTCAGACAGTGCTGCTAACTGCTACTCTGGTCCCGTAGTTAATTCATCATTTTAAGTCTTCAAAAAAGTGCTGCTAGCTGCTACCCTTGTCCTGTCGGTAATTCCTCATTCTAACTCCTCTACACATTGCTGCAGCTGCTTCTCTGTTCCCGTCAGTAATTCACACATTGTAAGTCCTCTAGACAGTGCTGCAGCTTTGTCTCTGTTCATACGTCCACTACACTCCAAACAAAAACACATAGGTAAAAGACATTGTCATTTACAATGCAAATAGCTCTAATTCTGACAAATGCGAGACCTATTGCATTGCAAATGCTTGTTTATGTTAGCATAGTGCTTTTGAAAACTTGTCATGTGGGGAATTGCAGAAAATCATTATGTGGGTTTCATTCTGGAAAGCATAAAGCTTAAAGGAAGCTCAAAGAACATTTGTATCCCATTTTCCTATCAGTTTCTATTCTAAAATACCAATCATCTTATGATTCCATTGCGTTGTTTTCACAATCCTCTGTCTTTTCATTGTCCTAGAAGGCCACAGTTCAATCCTATCAGACCTCTAGCTCATAGAACTTCTTACAAACATTCCATAAGACTGTTCAACTGTTCAAGCATTTGCACGCAGGAAAGGAGACTGTACTCTTTAATGTATGTCAAAGCAGCACCCAGTGCTTCCTTGCATTACTTTGAGGAAACTTTACAGCGCAAAACAGGTTTTGCAATGGAAGGTAGATGTCAAATAAACATTTTGCACCAATTTGCATCACTTTTATGATTAAAACCCAGGGCAAATTATTAGTAAATATAGCTCATTGTACTCTTTCGTCAACTTCTAGGATATATTATGTTAAAAATATCAACTGTTTTGCAACCATTTTTCCAAAGTTTCTTGGTAAGGGTGTGTTCAACATCCCTGAAGAAAGGAGCACTTGCCTGGTATATCACACAGTTATTCGGATATTTCTTTAATGCCCTTCACGGCCTCTGGATCTTTGGGTAAAATGCAACATTTGGACAAACTTATTTCAAAATTATCCGACCTGGACCATAGTTTCCTACTTAAAGGAATTCTGGCCCGCTTGCTTCGCTTGGTCACCATCCGCTACTGCTTCACAGGCTGTTCCTGTTGCTCACATAGGTATTTTATCATCTTCCAGGAAGAAACCAATTGGAAATCCACTAGGAGCCATTAAAGAACATGAGCACAGAAAAGTACACAGTATGCCTGTCGTGCATCACATCTAGGTCAATCCCCAGCTAGCAAAATGGTAAACCACTGGCCAAAAACTTAACTAAATCCAAAGGAACAATCCTATTTCCCACCAAGGACTACACCTGCATATTGAAAACATGCAAAAGTATATTAAAGTCTTGTGGTTCATGTTGTAAAAAATCCAAAACAACAGATGACCACAAAAATGAAAAATGTCATTCTTGAAATCCGTGTAGCATTTCAAAAGAGCGCGGCTTTTGGCTCGTTGCCTTGAATTGTTAAATGTGCCATGGTGTACCAGGGGGGCTATTTAAATGTTTAAAATCACATTCAATCTATTCCCCAATAAATTTCAGATATGAGATTCTCCGAGTCTATCCTAGTTAAAAACCGCACTGGTGGCTATTTATTGCTTTTCGCTCTTTTGTGTGTGAAAATAGCAATATTGTGCACGAAGAGCCTGTTGGGAAGAAAAGCGCTCTCCCTCAGCTGGAAGCAGATGGCAAGCACATTTTGTGCATCATTTGTAAATGATTTCAAAATGTATTTGTCTATTCCAAGGAGATTACTGGAATCTACATCTGCATTTCGATATAATTGCTTCCACATCACATGAACAAGATTTGGGAGAAAAATATGGGAACCCATAACATACAATAGCTTTTGGTGGTATTTCAATACCTCATGTCAGAGAAGCCAAAGCAACCTTAGTAATTAATAATGCTTGGTTTACTGTGTTGCACTGATAGAACAAAAATGATCCAAACATGAGTTTCATGTGAATGAAACTTGATACCTCTCATTTCGGCGATTACTGAATTTGGACTGGATGAAGATGTACTGATTACCAGATGTTACTTCTAGAGCATCCGCTCCTTCTCCACTGCCTTTCACCACCTGCTAAACATCACCCTTTCCCAGCCTTCCTGAAAAGGATGAAGCATTTGAGTGACTATAATTGTTTGAGTCAAACTGGGCCCCACCAGCAACTTTCTGTTATTCTTTCTAATTGGGTGACCTCTGTAAATATATGTGATCATATGTTGAAACACTGAATTGATGTCTGGAATGGTTTCTAGATGCACTAGATCGAGCTGTGGCAATGAAAACACAATATCTTTGGATGTTGAGGCTGAGATTCTTATGGTGTATCGAACTGTGTAAAGTTATACACCTTATAGAAGGTTTTCATTACATAAACATACCAAGAAATCAATATGTCTACTTTAGTGAAGAACAGGTTGCATGCTTCCAGCTTCCCACGAAACAGTAATTCTGAAAGCACTGCCAACTAATGACCGATGTAGCCCAATTATGAACCTAAAGATCAATGCACCGATAATAGCTGTGGCAGTAATAGTGTTACTGTTGGACCTGACAGCCTTGCCGTGGTGGTCCCCCTACCTTTTGACTTCCATCCTCCTGTTTTTGCTGACTTCGTTTTTGCTGACTTTAGGACTCTGCACACTTCACCACTGATAACCAGTACTCCCGGAAACATGGTACATTGGCATACACCCAATTGGCACATGTAATTTTCTTATAAGTACCTAGTGGTACTACATGTACCCAGGGCCTGTAAATTAAATGCTACTAGTGGGCCTGCAGCACTAAGTGTGCCAACTACTTAAGTCGCCTTTTTAAACATGTCTCAAGCCTGCCTTTGCAGCCTGTGTGTGCAGGTTTCAACTGCCAATGTGACTTGACAAAATAAAACTTTTGTCAGGCCTGAACCTTCCTTTTTAGTACATATACGTCACCCCTAAGACAAGCCCTAAACAGCCCACAGGGCAGGGTGAAGTGTATTTAAAATTTTGGCATGCAAGTGTGAATGTTGAGTTTGGCGTCTAAGGAATTGTAATTTAAAAATCTCTTTAATGATAAAGTCAAATATTAAATCATGATTCTGAAAATGCAACTTTTAAAAGTTGGTATTTTCATGTCCTAACCATTTGAAGCCTACAGCCTGGTTCTTGGGTCACATGACTAGGTGTAGTTGGCAGTTGGTCTTTGTGTATTCCTCTTAGACAGCCACAAAGTAAACGGTCTGAGTTTTGCCAGGGTAGGCCATCCTGACTTGATGAGAGGTGCGAAGCTGTCACCTGTCACACCTGCACTTCAAAGACAATGCATCAGCTCATGCACAAATGACTTCACATTAGCCTATTGTGCTTGCCGACATACTGGGGCCAGGGCATGGAGGCAGGAAATTCCAGACACTTCTGTAGGGGGTAGACTCCAGAACTTTCTTCCACTTCAAAGTTGACACCAGACGTAAAAAGCGGACCCTCAGACCCAATCTTCAGTACACTCCTGGACCTGGGGATAGTACAGAAGAAGGACTGTCCTGCTGCCAGAAGACTGCCCTGCTGTTTGAGGTCTGTGCCCTGCTGCCTGAGGAGGAACACTGGATCTGCACCCTTCATCCCACCCTGAAGTGACTCCACGAGTCAACTGAATGACCTCCTGTTCTGAGCTGACCTGCTGCACCAGACCTGCCTGGGCCTGCAACTGGATCTGATCGAGCCCTGCTAACCTCTGCTAGAGTGAGATCCTGATCCCCAAGAGGTGCTTCTCAGGTCCTGGTCCCTTGGTGTGGCGTCAGTTGAGCTCGTCCTAGAAGAAAAGGAGGAATCCTCAACTTTTGGGCTCTTCGTGACTACTAATGGGTTTGTTCCTGCCAAGATCTTGCCGCCCACCCCAACTGCCAACGTGAAGCTCCGGTGAACCCAACAGTGACCCCCAGCGATGACCTGCAACGTGAGATCTGCACTTCTCGCTACAGCATCGACAGCCTATGGTGAACTTCATTGCAAATCTCCAGAAGTGACTGACTGTGATGCCTGACAAGATCTTCGTGCTACAGTGACAACTGTCCATGATGCCCGGCTTGTTGTTCGTGCTACAAAAATGACCATCCGTGACATTCTCCCTGCACCTTGCAGTCCCCTCCACCTTGAAGTGGACTCTTCGAACTGACTTCTAGAAGGTAGCTTTTTCAACAGGACTAACCTGGTCCCTGTACCCGGCCTGTGTCCCATTGGGGTCAGCCTGAACTTGTGAATTTTACCCGGTCTCACACGACCAGATAAGTGCGTGTGCTGCTTTGTGCCATACTTTCCTTAAATTTTTGAAATTGCATATCTCTGGTTCTATTGATTAGATTTTGACATTTTGGTGTCAAACACTTTATTAAATTTTACTCTAATTCTTTTCATTGGTGTGGGATAATTCTTGTGTTGTGTTTTCAATTTACTACTGTTTGTGTGCTACATAAATACTTTAACCTTTGCCTCTAAGTTATGCCTGACTGCTTTTGTGCCAAGCTCTGATAGGTTTAAGCACTTGTGAATTTAGTGACTTTTTGTGGTTGACCCTGACAAGGATTGTGATTGTTGCTTGAGAAGGACTCTCACCTACATCAACCAACAACCACAACCCACTTTCTCACAAGGAACAAATATGTTGATTAAAAAACACAGGTAAATTATCACTCATGGTTCAAATTAACATTACAAAATGACACGATTTTGGATATAGTATGAAGTTTTGGATCCAGTGGGGCAGATGTATCATTGTAACAGTTTGCGAGTCCCTAATAGCGATTTTTAGCGAATCGTTATTAAGGACTCGCAAATGCAATGTAGGTAGAAATGGCAATAATAATTGCGATTCCTACATATTCCTTAATTGCGAATCGCAAATAGCGTTTCGCAATTGAGGAATCCCTTCCCATTCATTCCTATGGGCCAAGAGGCCCATAGGAATGAATGGGATTGCATGCGCAATTTGCGAGTACCCAATAGGTACTCGCAAATTGCGCATGCACTTCAAGGGTGCAAGGGTTCCAAAAGAACACCCTGTTGCACCCCTGAAATGTGCATGTGTGCACATGTGGCGCACATACATGCCTTAAGGGCATGTATGTGTGCCACATGGCACTTTAAAAAAAGCTAAAAAGTGCTTTTTTCGAGGAAATCGCAAATCGATTCCTTACAGCAATATCGCAATTTGCGATGGCTACTAGCATAGCATTTAGGGACTCGCAAATTGCGAGTCTCTAAATGCATGCGCAAAATAGGGAATCGCAAATTTTGCGATTCCTTAAATTGCGAGTAGGTTTTTCTTTCCTACATTGCACACAGCTAAATTGCGATCGCAAACCCTGAAATTCTGCGCATTTCAGCGTTTGCGATCACATTTTAGTTTGATACATCTGGCCCAGTATGTGTTGAAATATAAAGTGATGTTATTTCCTCCTATTTATTGTTACAAATATTGCAAAATCGTAAGCATCGCATTTGGTGTGCAAATATAGTATCTATGGCTGGTGTGCAAGTTATGATTTGGTGTAAATTCATTTAGTACATTTTCATAATTTTTTCTTAGAGAAAGAAGTAGGACATACTTCCGTTGGCAACCCAAAATTTGAAATATAAGCAAGTGCTATTGGATGGGCATTTTATCAGGGGGTAGAGGGTCAGAGCCTAAGCCTGGGTCTGCAAACCGAACAGCTGCAATTGTCTCAGATAGGCTAGTCATTGCACAACATGGTGCTAAGTGTTCATATCCTATAAAAACAATGAAAGTGGGTATAAAGGGGAGAGGAACAGTCTCCTGTAGGTCCATGTATTGAATCCCAAAAGGACATTTACAGGTTCAATGTTTTAAAAAATGTAATTTTTTATTCAGGGGTTGATTGATCCTGTAGCTGGGGTGGTGTTCCTTGAGCCTGAACATCATTTCTGAACACCTGCGACTACAGAGCCGGTATCAGGATCCATAAACTTGAAGGTTCAAATGCAGCCCAATAACCCTCAGTAGGCATGTGGGTCCAAAAAACCCACCACATGATTAACAAACCTAAAAAACTATGGGAAAAAAACATGCACTATCATGGGCCAAGCATTACAGCTTTAACGTGAGTTAGCCAGAGGGTGGTTTGGCCTCATGACCTGGGTATATGGTTGTAATGAACCCACACCATTTAGTTTCTCCAAAGAAGTTGTTAGATGGAAAATGTATAAGTAAGCTATTTTATGAATTTTCCAATGGCTTAGTCTAACTCTCCCTCCAATGAAAGGATAATGGAACTGACATGCGAGTAGAAAGTGTTCTTTTCAAGAGATGGATTATTGGGCTAGGTAAGAAACTCAGGGGCATTTTTAGCAGAGGTTTTGCATTACCCTAGCACTACACAAGGGGATGCAGGGCGACGTAAAACCTAGAATGAGATTTACCAAGCTACACAAGGTCACTTTGCGTGGCCCTGCGTGGCTTGGTAAAACTGGAGTAACGCAAGGCAGCGCCAGCGCCTTGAGACCCTCGCGGGTATGTAGTGCGCTTTATAAGTGACATGATTGATTGATTGATTGATTGATTGATCTGTGACTTTGCCCCAGGGAGGCGTTCGGTGGGTGAAAGATGGGTTTTCACTAAGGTAAGGGTGGGCGGAGTTGGTGGAGTGCCACTACGCAGAGTTCCACCGAGTTGAAAAAAAACTCTGTGGAACTCCGTTCCGCTCCCCTCCACCTACAATAAAAATGTATAAAGTAGGAAATAAACACTTACCTGCGCAGTCCTCCCAAGACGCAAAAACTATGGTTTGTGACCGGCAATGACGGCGGACGGCGAGGAGGAGACCACGGCGAGGAGGAGGGCAGCCCAGAGATGCCAGAGCAGGTAAGTGTTTATTTCCTACTCTTTTTTGGGTGTGGGTGCAGGGACTAACCCCGCTCCGCCATGGAGCCGGAGTTTTTGCCTGAACTCTGTGTTCCCAACAGAGCGCAGAGTTGGCAAAACTATGAAAATTCCGCCGGCGGAACAGAGTTTGAAGCCCAGTGTTAGTATTCACACGAATGCATCCATGGATTCTGGTGCATTCCCAGATTTACCATGACCCTGTCGACCTGCGAATGCATCAAAATGCTACGCCTCCCCAGGGGAGACGTATTGGGGAGAAATATCTTTATTTCTCCTCGTTTTTTTCTCTTTCTATGTGTGCTGCATTCTGCAGGACACGTAGAAAGAGGAAAATGCCTCAGAGGATTGTTTTTGTGCAGGAAGTTGACCCTTCCTACACAAAAACAATCCTGCCTGCAACACAGGTGTGCAGGGGTGCCTGCGTTGGCGCTATGCAGCACATAGTGCACCAGCGCAAGGAGAGGACAGTAATGTGCCATATAATGTTAAATACAGTGCATTCCTGCCCTTTCCCTGTCACGCAAAGCAGCGTAGCAAGATGTTCTGCTGCACTGCGTTGCGTGACATTTTGATAAATCTACTCCTAAGTGGTGTTAACAAGTTAGAACCAAGTTTAAACCATGGGGGACATTGATAGTTTAGTGGAGAGGAAACACCTCCATAAATTGACAGTGCTTATGCCCGACCAAGCTTGTGGCTTCCTCGCTCTGTTTGGAGTCATGAAAAGTGCTGGGCTTCCATAAGTGGAGCCTTAGCTGGCTCTGACAGCTACACTCTTGACCTGGTGGCCCCTCCACCACTGGCCAGCTAGATCATAGTGATGGACACATCAAATATGGTGCCTGCTCAGCAAAGTTCAATGACTTCATTACGCCGGTATGGGGTTGGCTCCACTGAAGTTAAAGAGATCCCTGCCTGCCCCTGCCTGGAACTACCTCTAAGCATGTAGGCCATTGCAACATCTATGCCAGGAGCTTACCAGTATTTGTGAGTTTCAAGAGAAGACAGTGCATGAAATGCTCAGTCGGGTAGTGTGCTGTGGGATGCTGTACTCAGTGCATGGCTGGACATCTTTGCAGCTTCACCCATGCTGGCACTTCTGTGGTCACAGTCACCTGGAGGGGAGCTGTGCGTTCAATTTGGCTGATCAGACAGAAGGGGCATCAACAGGACTTTGGAGTCTGGGTCTTTCTGCACTAGGCAAAGGAAGTCAAACTTGGGTTTCTGCTTGTTTGATAAGACCAACTCCATGAATTACAGGAAAGGGGTATGGAAAATATTTATGAACTGCCCTTAGTAAAGATGGTGGTCTTGTTCCAGAACACTGCCTGAGATTCTCAATCTAAGTGGAAGCTGAGCCTTTTCTTGTGAGATCTGTTTCTGTTTGAATTATATAAAAGGAGGCATTTATAAGTGATCGATGCATCACAACTCATTCATTCACTTATTTTTAATCATGTAGTTTGCTCACTTGCTTCTGCTTTTCTCTCTTAAATCTGCTCTTTACAGATTAAATCTTTCTTTGAATCTTCTGCTGGATGTCCTTCTTTCAGTCTTCCTCTTCCCGGGTATCAAAGAGATATTGGTGTCTTGCTATTTGCATCTTCACTGATCTTCAGATTCAGGAAAGAACAACAACATTGCCAATTGTTTTTGCTGTATGCAGTGTTTTCCTCCTAACTAAGACCATCTATAGCAGCCACTTGACATATGTAATGTGAACTATCCTGTATATGGGGAGGAATCCCCATTTCTTTGGGCAATCCCAAACTAAAATTAACAGTTTTTAGCATTCAGTCCTTGGCAGGTTCCCTCCAAAATGGGAGCAGTGGCCAGAGCCTACACTGACAAGACTGGCACCCACCAAGCTCTAAATGAGCCCCCGTGACTCTACACAAGGATAGCAGATGATAGCCACTATATGAACCCCTGCACAAACATGTAATTGAAGAGAGTCTCAAATTTAGGTTCTCGGTTGTCAACCAATAAACTAAAGTAGTTCACAAAAATACTGCCCTCCCTGGTGTAATACATATTAGTCAATGACCAAGTGAATTGCTGATTTATTTTCATTTTACAAACCATGACCTTGAATGACCTCAAACCTACCAATTGAGTAGTTAGAATTCTTTCACTGCCAAGGCTGCACTTGCCCCACACCAGAAGTTGAGTTGAGAATAAAACATTAGTTGGTCAAAGAGCAAATCATTTATGTCTACTAAAAAGCTAACTTTAAAGGTTTGAGGGTTTTCTAAAAGGTCCAACTCTTTTGTCCCTCATAGGGATAAGATGCTGTAAACATATTTAGCTGCATAGTGGGCATTAACAAGAGGCGGGTTTGTCAACTGCTGATGGGCTACCTGCTACATGACAGATCATGAAAGGAGTAAGATTTCTATCCAGCTCTAAATCCATCAGTGTTACCCTAATTCCTGGGGTAGACCCAGGTCATCACTGTTGAAAGTCATTATTTTTGCTCAGTCTTAGATTTTGCTACTTCTAGGAAACATGCAGATATTCTTTATCTTCCAGGGAGGAGCAATTTTGTATAAATTAAACAAGCATATTTTCCTCCGTAGGTGGCTATAGAGTATTGTTTCACAAAAAGTACTCCCCTGATTACTTAACTGTTTAAACCGGTTAACTGTTTAGGATAGATCCTGAACTGACTCTGGTGGAATGCCCCTATGTGAAGCTGCGGATAGTGCGCCACCAGGAAGTGGGAAAGGAGTCACGTCCTTTTGTTTTATATTCCCTCACACACCCTAGTGGTGTCATGCTTCATCATCGGGACACCCTGACGCCTAGAAGTCAGGGTGGGCTCGACCGTGTTTCAGGGAGCTCTTAGAGAGATGTTTTGGCCAGAGGGGATAGAGATTAAAAGTCCACTGTCAGAACCCAGTTTCCCTTTATTCTTGGATCTGACAGGGATATTAAAATGATAGAAGCCGGGTCGTATGGGATATTATGTTCCTTAGACCCTATTGCCAACATGTTTCAGTCCGCTTATGCCCCATGAAGGGTGCTGGACTTTCTTCAGGGCGATGGCTATAACCCCCTGGAAATAATATAGTAAGGGAATTTCCCTACACTATTTATGGTAAGGGCAGGTAGCTGCTCCTTAGTTGTGAAAAATTCTTTGTTTAAAGATCACTCCATCTGTAGAAAGACAAAACAACATAATAACCACCATAGTATCATGTTCATATTGCTCAAATTATTGCGCATTGTGGGTTGTGCTGTTGAACATTCCGAAGGTGACATGACACAACCCTGAGTAAATCTTAACAGGAGTATGTGTGTGATTCAATTGTGTATACCGTGACACTCATTCATCCCGTTTTTTGAACTGGCTTGCCTTACCCCGATTTGGGAGAGGTTATACTCCACATGGGACCTCACATAAATGGGGTAGCCCTGTAGTCAAACACTATTTGGTCGTAATAGTGCAACAAGTCTGCATAAGTTCGTAGTTATTAACATGAAGTGAAAAAACGGAGACAGAAAGAAAAGGAAAAAGGAAAATAAAAGTGAGATTAAGGTGGCGGGAATACTCCTTAATGGAGTAGAATACGCTCGTACCTGCATGTTGCTGTTTCCCAATTTTACTCACGCCAAAAAGGGCCCTGCCCCGCGGTGTGTCCTATTCCTTATGGGTCCCAACGGCTTGGAGCAATAAGTGATCTGACTCTGCTGTATTTAAAGAGACCCATTTTCTTCGTGAATGCGTAACACCGCCCACTTCCGGGGTCGCGCTATTGCGTCATTACGCTGGCCCGAGGGTTGATGGGAACTGTAGGGCAGAGCAAGCCCGAGTGTCCGGGCAATCCCAGACGTAAGGGCAGTGATGGGAAATGTAGTTTCCAAGTTGATATTACTATTTAGGTGGGCAAACGTGCAAGCAGTCATGGGAAACATAGTTCCCGGGTTAATGTTCTTTAAAGGTGGGCAACCATAAGGGTAGACTTGGGAAATGTAGTTTCCAAGTTGAGATTCTGTAAGGTGGGCAACTTGAGTGCCCTCTATGATAATATTGTGTACGCCCCGTATATTCGTACTTGTTGGGCGATTAGGTGTCATATATTCGTGGGGCCATTTGAGTGTTATATGTTAACGGGGCCATATGGGTGTGGCGCCGATAATTGTCAGGAATGTATGCGAGCGAATGACACGGAAGTTTCATCTAATGTTCTACACACACTAGTGTAAGAGAGATTACAGTATGCGACAATTTGCCGCCACTACACGGGTATAACACAATTGAATCACACACATACTCCTGTTAAGATTTACTCAAGGTTGTGTCATGTCACCTTCGGAATGTTCATTCACGGGGGTAACAGCACAACCCACAATGCGCAATAATTTGAGCAATATGAACATGATACTATGGTGGTTATTATGTTGTTTTGTCTTTCTACAGATGGAGTAATCTTTAAACAAAGAATTTTTCACAACTAAGGAGCAGCTACCTGCCCTTACCATAAATAGTGTAGGGAAATTCCCTTACTATATTGTTTCCAGGGGGTTACAGCCATCGCCCTGAAGAAAGTCCAGCACCCTTCATGGGGCATAAGCGGACTGAAACATGTTGGCAATAGGGTCTTAGGACCCTAATATCCCATACGACCCAGCTTCTATCATTTTAATATCCCTGTCAGATCCAAGAATAAAGGGAAACGGGGATCTGACAGTGGACTTTTAATCTCTATCCCCCCTGGCCAAAACATCTCTCTAAGAGCTCCCTGAAACACGGTCGAGCCCACCCTGACTTCTAGGCGTCAGGGTGTCCCGATGATGAAGCATGACACCACTAGGGTGTGTGAGGGAATATAAAACAAAAGGACGTGCCTCCTTTCCCACTTCCTGGTGGCGCACTATCCGCAGCTTCACATAGGGGCATTCCACCAGAGTCAGTTCAGGATCTATCCTAAACAGTTAACCGGTTTAAACGGTTAAGTAATCAGGGGAGTACTTTTTGTGAAACAGTGTTACAACACGGAAGGGTGCACTCCCCTCTTGAGTTCCTCTCGGCCCTTCAAGAAGCGAGAGATTTGTCTCGCTTTATTTGTGTATCAGGCTATAGAGTATTACCTTGGTAGTGTGAGTGCTCAAAAGGGTATAAATACTGTTTAAGGAAAAAGAAAGTTTAATGTAACATTGTTGTACTGGTAATCATGTATATAGGGTTGTTACTTGTATTGTGTGCTGCTCAGACCAATGAGATTTAATTTACCCACTGGTTTGAAATAACAAGCCTATCTCTGCTGCTACCACATTATCTGCAGTCCTGAAACTCTTCCTCACATCATTGCCAAATGCTTACTTAGAACTTTTCTGATTCTAACTTCATCAGATCAACAGCCAGCAACCCAGTGCATATAGCTTGCCTGTCCACCTAAACAGAGAGCAGATATCTAGCTAGCCTAATTATGTGCATACCTTTGGGCCTTCCAGGGTCCGAACAGGCCCAAACTGGCACATATATAGTTATTGCATATTCACGTGGCTTTTATGTGGACCTAATCCTCTAGAGCCGGTGCATTCTGATGAAACTCACGTGCACATTAAGTGGGGGACTTGGAGATTTAGCCGAGTAGAACTACATTGTGCCAATGTACTATACTGAACCACAGAGCACAGACAAGCACCAGAAGACTCAATTGAACTAACATTGATTAATAGAATACATGTTATATGATACATTCAGCTGTTTTTCCACTCACTGTGGTGAAAGATTGTGTCCATATGTCATATTCTTGTGGGACAATTAATGAAACTTGAAATGCAAAACAACTTTTATTTTACCAAATGTTCTGTTTAACAAATGCATACTGATCTATTTAAATATCATAAGCCCCATAAAAAATACAGACTAATGTAATGCAGTTGCTATCCACCAGATACTTCTTATTGAACAGACACACATGAACTAGATATTTCACACTGGTAGAATTGAATATGTGATAACCATAGATTTAATATAGCTATAATACATGGTATTCTGTATTCCCTGTATATTCGCCTGTCTCTAATTTTTTTATAATCAGCGACTTGTGATACACCTAGTCGCCGATTATAAGGAAGGCGAGGAAGAAGGCAGGTCAGGTCACAAAGCATAATTAAAGCAGCTATTTAGCAACGAAAAATGAATATCTCCTCTATTTTTCCAGCTTACAATGACAAGCAGAGGGAATATGTTTATTTTTGCCACTCCTTAGATCGTGAGATGAAAGCTAGAATATTTCTGCCTGTTTCTGCACTTCCCGAGCTACTGCAGCTATTTTTATTTTTTTAAACTGACTTGTATTGAACTGTTTCTAATATCTGTTTTCAATAAAAATCTGATTGGTTTTTGATGTCTTTAATTTTGTATTAGAGGTTTTTCTTTTATTCTTCATGTTTGCAAATTATGCTTGCTCTTTCATATTAAAAAGACCTATGCACCATGGTTGTAAGTGGTTTGGGGGAAAGGTGATGATTTGACCACGTAGTATATTGAATAAAGTACCCACTGGCATACAGCAGCGGCCTGTGCAGGTAAGAGTGGTGTGGTGGTGGGGCCGGGTGAGGTGGGGGGGATTTTGAGAGACGTCGACGAAGGAAATTAATTATCTATTTAATTTTCCCTTGTGGTTGTCTGATGAATCCCCCCTAACCCGGACCCATCGCGCTTACCTGCACGGGCCCCTGCTGCTGGCGTACATGATAAGGATATTGCAAGTCACCTCAGAGTTCATCACCTTATAAAGGAACTCAGCCTTCTGCCTCATTCCTCTATATAGTTACTTCACTCCTTGGTGACTTGCAATATTCTTATATTATACAGCAGGGGGTACTTTATCACTTGTATCAATTTGCAGAGCCAAGATAATGTTCTGCATGCTCTCAACAAAAGTCCTCTTTGTGAAGCATAATGTTATACCATTTAAATTAAGATAAAATTAATTTACCAAGCCCATTAAAAGGCTGCTTATCCATACAATTTAATATTATCACTATCATTTGTATTAATTTTACTTTACCTATGAAAGGAAATTAAGGGTGGTATTATATAGCAGTAGAAAATCCATGCTTTCACAAATGTGTGGTGAATGATTACCTGATGATTCTGCACTTATCCTTTTGTTCACTTGTTTTTTAATATTGTTTTCCTGCTTTCTTCTCCATTTCCTTGATATTCCATTACCTCCATCTGATCATTCACTTAGTCTTTGTACACATATCTTTATTTTTTGTGTATCACATTTTTAGGTTGCGTTCCATAGCATATGTTTGTGTTGTTATTGTATGTCTCCTATTATTTTATTAGTATTAACTTTTATTCTTTTGATGCAATAGTGCACTGTATTCAAAATTATTCAAAGATACTGTTAGATACAATGAGATCTATGTTATTGGTGGTGAAAATATCAACAATAATTAACAAATAATAATTTCAAATTCTAAATAATGTACCAGGACAACATTAATAATCAATCTACAATGTGTTTTCTCAGGAAATGAATCATAGTAATTTAAATGATGAATGATATAGAATGTTAAAAAATAAAATTTACTTTCTTCCAGGTACATTTTTAATTGAGAACAATGCTAAAAATGGTGATTTGAATCCTCGGGTCACAAAAGTACTTGGGTCAAAACATCTTTCTGCTAGTTTATATTTACTGTAGTTTTGATGAAGAATAATGATATCACTGAACTATACTATATTATGGGTCGGTGAAATATTCTGTTCTGCCAGCTGAATTGGCAGAATTTTGGCCACTCTGCGTTACACTTTAATGCGGAGATCTGGCCAGATTCTACCACTCCCCATGTGGTGAACTTTTTCTCCTGCGAGGCTCCAAAATATGTGAGTTAGTGAGTGTGAGCGAGATTTGTTGTCCCTCAGCGCGATTTTCTAATGTGGGCGGTCGCCGGCTTTCGTGAGCGATTGCGGTCAGAGGGCTGCCATTCGAATAGATTTGCTGCTGCTTGAGTAGATTTTCTACTTGAGAGGTAGCAAAATCAACTCGAATGGCTGCGTGCTCTTGCGCAATGCATAATGCTGTTTTCAGAGCTGTTCACGCTACCAGCGCTAAATTGCAGTGCAATCTGCATATTTTCCGC
This sequence comes from Calotriton arnoldi, assembly GCA_963921515.1. Classification (NCBI taxonomy): domain Eukaryota; kingdom Metazoa; phylum Chordata; class Amphibia; order Caudata; family Salamandridae; genus Calotriton; species Calotriton arnoldi. Next base: position 291,782 of record CAWUFW010003731.1, on the reverse strand, counting down.
CTGCTGGCGGAATTCCACTGAATCTCACAGAGTGTTTCTGCAAATCTGCGGAATTCCGTGAAGCGAAACCCCGCAAGTTCTGCCCACCCCTTTATTATATGAGGGCAATATTTTGAAGTCAGGTAACTCACATCTCTATTAAAAAAATTAAACTTTGCAAACTTACTGAGTCATGAACATTTCAACATTTTTCTTTTTTAAGAAAATGACAGTTTCAGTAGCATGGCTATTTGTAGCAGTGGTAATCGGTTCCTACAGCCATAATGGACCTTGGAGAGCAGTGGTTAGACTAGTGCCATGTGGCATCAAACCAATATCAGATACCATAGCATGTTCACTATCTTTTGCACCATCCCTGTCTGTGTTAGCGTTTGTCTCCTTTACTGTCAATGTCCCTGTGCACAAACCCTTCAGGATTAGATGTGCTGGGGCTGGAAAACAGTTCAATTTGTGGGTGGGTAAACTTCAGACCAAAAGAGCCATGCTTAGTTGTGAAACTTCACCCACCCTTACTGAGTTGCATATTCTGGGCTTAACTTACCTTTGTGGTCAAAACGAATACCATCACTCCAAAATATCAATTGCAATATCACATGGTTAGGAACAAGATTCTTCAGGTATTGACTAACATTATAATGAAAGTCTAAAATTCTGTTAGTAATGTTTATTAAGGCACTTAGGTTCTAAAGAATTGATTTACCCATTTTCTGTTGTATAAAACCATTACATATTAAATCACTATTCACTGAAACTTGACATTCATGGTTTTTACTACCTAATAGATTAATTGACACACATTATCTATAACAGTGTAATCTACTTCTTGATAGTAACTGAAATTAAAATCATTAACTCATGTGACTACTGCTTTTCGGCCCAATGTATAAAATCAGATGCAAGATTAGCAATTGCCTAATTCAGGCATTAGAAGGGCTGACCAATAGTGACCACCTATTGCCAAATATTTTGAATGAGTAGCTACCTTGTCAAATATCCCTGAAGGGACATACATTGTTTCCCTAACTGAATGATACCCATGGGCTAATTTAATTAAATTTGGAAGACGTGGAAAATACCTAACACATGCACTACTATAGTTGTAGATGGAGGCAGAGAAAAATGAGGACATGAGGCTGTGCGAATGGTGCCCTAAAAAATCAATACTAAATCCCAGAGATGATGGATACAATTATTAAATATGAAGTTTACAGTACCAGTTTTTCAGGCTTTCTAGCACAATTATTTTTTTACATTGTTCTGCTGTATGGATTTCCTTATTTTCTTGACTAAGGGCCCCATGCATCATCCGAAAATCGGGTCGCAAACGGGCAGATTCGCAGAATCTGCCCCTTTGCGACCTGTATTTTTGCATTTGGGATGCATCATCCCAAATGCAAAAATCGCAATTTAAGGAATTGCACAATTGCGATTACTTAAATTGCGATTGCATTTAAGGAATCGCAAATTGAGATTCCTTAAATGCAATGCAACAAAGTAAAAAAATAGCGATTTCGCTACTAGGGCGCAATTTACCATGAAGTTGAACTTCATGGTAAATTGCATAAACTTTGAGAAATGCACTAAAGTGCATTTTTCAAAGTTGAAGGTTACACACACACATGTCCTTGGGACATGTGTGTGCGCAACATATGTGCACGGATCAATTTCAGGGGTGCAACAGGGTGTCCTTTTGACACCCCTGCACCCTTGAAATTGCATGCGGAATTTGCGAGTACCTATAGGTACTCGCAAATAGAGCTTCGTAATTTCCCATTCATTCCTATGGGCCTGTAGGCCCATAGGAATGAATGGGAAGCCATTCCTTCTTTGCGACTCGGAATTTGCGAGTCGCAAATAAGGAATGTGAAGGAATCGCTATTATTATAGCGATTCCTACATGCATAGGATTTTGCGAATCCTTAATTGCGAATCCTTAATATTCGCTATTAAGGACTCGCAAAATCCTAGCTTGATGCATGTGCCAGTAAGTGTTTTTCTCTGAAGGCACTACCACCAATCATTTGCGAATATCACTGTCTACTGATGATTACATCAGCAATACAGGAAGTAAAAAGGCAGAGTGCTTGTGTATGCAGCAGAAGAGCAAATACTGTTGTTTAGTAGGTGTTTCACTTACAATTTTTAAAGGGAAGTGGCATGCCATGAAGTTTCACAGAATGCAGCAGAAAAAGAATGCAAATGTTCAGCGATGCTGAACTTGAGATACTAGTTGAGGAGTGCATGGCTGAAAAAGAGAAACTATTTAGAAAGGCGTCATTCTGTGTCTACAGCAGGGGTCTTCAAACTGAGGGGCGGGTGGGCCCCAAGTGATCCCAGTGGGGTGGGCGACAGGCTCTAGCCAAAAGATGCATTATGTTGATAACAGTTGTCCTCAGCGTCAGTAAGCCGCTCTGTAATGGACCATCACTAACAGTGGTGGCTCATGCAGGTAAGCGCAGTGGGGCAGTGGGGCGGGGATGGGGGGGGTGGAAGTGACATATGACGGGTTAGTGAAAATAAATAAATAAAACCACTTTGTGGGGCGGGGATGGGGTGTGGAAGTGACATATGACGGGTTAGTGAAAATAAATAAATAAAACCACTTACCTATATATATATATATATATATATATATATATATATATATATATCACACCGCGGAGGATCCGATGTGCCAACTGATCTCAAGGTGAGATATGATTAGGTGCCACCACATCAACAACAATGTGGCGGCAGCCATCCTAGAACTCTGGAATAGTCTTGAGCCCACAAAAAAGGTAAGAAAAAGGCATAAGGAGTCAGGATAGGGCTACCCTGACCCCCTGGACTTGGTGGTGTGGTCCCCGAGGGACCCTGCCTGGGGCCAAAAACATAGTTTCTTTCAATTTTGCCACAAATCTGTGCCCTTGCCATGCACTGCTAATTGCCCCATAAATTACATCACTCATGACATCTTCTATGACCTCATTGATAATATCACTGCAACATTTGCAATGAAATTATTGTGAGAAAACTGTGCTTGGTGGGGCATGAGTTATTGTTATCTTAAGGCACGAGTTATAGTAACTTTAGATAGCTATAACTGGTGAATTTCTGTAGTTTTGTACATTTAAAAGGTTGCGTTGTCACTGAAATTCTCACCTATAACATTACTTTAGCTTTTGTTTTTTCAGGTAATATATATATATATGTTTATATGTGTGTGTCTATAAATCTACCTCAATTACAAAACATTATGGGACTTGTAGTCTGGTGGTCTGGTATATCAAATGTATTCAAATAAAACCAAAATAAAACAATTTACGTAGTTGACTTATAATCAAATGAGGAGTCTAGATCCAAGGACGAATGTCATCAGCATTGTCCCCTGTAAGAAAAACACAATGGTAAGTCTTAAGTACTGTGTGTATCTTCAATAATAAGTTAAATACATTAATTCCAGTCACCTAGCATTTATACCATCTCCCATGTCTCCTCTCACTAGACTTTAGAGTGCACAATGGCGATAGAAGAGAGAGTCATGAGTGCTACCAGGATAATGGGGAACAATGTCCATTATAACATATTCAGAATTGCATACCACTTGAATATTGAGGGAGTACTGATGCATTCTGTTTCTGTAGAGAAACTCAGTTGCAGAGAGTGGAGTTGTAAGGATATGTGTACCATCCACACAGCCAATGACATTTGGAAATTGTGCAATTTGTTAAAATTTTAATTTAATTGACTGCAAATCAGCATAACTATTTGGAAAAGAGTATCAACATTGATTCTGGAGAGCAAAGCATCTAAAAAAAACCATAGACATCAAATTCTGGAAAATTCCACCAGCAAAAGCACTGTATTTGGGTAACTCCCTAACGCAAGCAGATGTTGGGAGCATATAATCTGAATATGTGCTGGGATGGCTTGGCTGCATCCAGTGGACCTTGAAATTGTTGGTTCAAAGTCAATAACTAGCTGCATAATGACAGCCTTGCTGAATCTGTATGTCACACACTCCTCCTCCTCAGTTTGATCAAATAAAGATATACACAGCCTGTAAATAAGTTCCTGTCTCCTTCTTCTTCTATGTAGAGCTTCCAGCTCACGCCTCCTGACCACTATCATATAGTCTGCAGCCATTGTGGATTCTAGCCCTGGAACTCAGCTGGCTTTTATACCTGCCATCTGGTTACCACCTGCTTTCACTTGATGATAATTAGCATGTGACATTTGTTTTTTTTAAAGGAATTGCAATTTGCAAATGTTCAGTACATAGAACTAGCAATTCACAAATTGTGATTCTATGTCAGGACCAGAGGCTCAGATTATGCTCATCTTTCTTCACTTTTATTAAAACAGCAGCCTTATTAACAAACTACCCTGCCCAAGAATCTTAAGGGAAGGCAGACAGAAAAAAAACATCAACCAATCAGTAAACAGTCCTATTAATATAGTCCATCAACAGTGTTTATGCCCCCTCTTTCTTCATTGCTCCAGCAGCCATAAGTTAGGTGTTTCTACTCTCCTTGTATATTTGCTGGTACTTATTAGGATTGTATGGTATGGTTGGTGAAATTACTGGTTCGGTAGCTTTGTTTGCTCAAAGACTGCTTAATGCTCTTGTTTTGCTTTTCAGCTTGCGTCGGGAGTGTGTTTTCTGTGCTCCTCATGCAGCGTTTGAGCCTTACAATTTTCACAGAGCCTGGTAGCGGTTGTGACCACCGGCCTCTAGAGGGCACTCGCGGTTCAGTGAGGCGCCCCTCTGGCTCCACGGACATTGCACTCTTTTTTCTGCATTTGCAGGGAAGCTGCCAATGCATCGCAGAGCCTTGGCCATAAACTTAGTGTCCCAACAGCATGGAAGCCTTTAGGGCCACAAGTGGGTCTGTATGATGGGCTTCTGCCCTGTGCATTTGGTTTTTGGTGCGGTGACCGCCACAGCCGCCGGGGCTGACGGGTCCATGAAATATTAACCCCTCGAGGCCCCAGCATTGTTAGCAGGTCCTGTGCAGTCTTCAGTCTGCTGCCATTAACCCCATGAGCCCATAGCCCTCTTGGTGGGGATTATTCATTACCAGAGCCCCTTGATCCTTTTGGCTGCGCTTTTGTCCCCTAAGGGCCCATTGGCCCATTCAGATCTGTGAGTATTACATTTCGGGGCCCATAGACAATCTGAGCTCACAGGTTCTTCCAGTTACAAGTCCCATAGGCCCAGTTTAGCACCGCAGGGACCGGCCCAGGCTGTAAACCCTCAGAATTGCATAGGGTGTTGGTCTCGATTATTTGAGGCATTGGCTCTCCCTTTTCTTCTAGGTCCCCTAGCACCACAACAAGTCCTACCATGCAGGAATCCAAGGCTTCCTATTTGAGGAGGAATCAGGCTCCTTTCTGCCTCTTGATGAGGAATTTTGTGAGGGAGTAGACACCTCAATTCAACATGCAATATCTTAGGTACTCGCACCTGGATCACTGACAGAATATCGACCACCACAATATCGACTTACACAAATATCGGGACATGAATATCGTTGTCAAAAATATCGACCTCCTATCTTTATAATGGTAAGTACAAAAATATTGAAAAACAAATGTTGTAAAAAATATCGATGTACAAAATATTGTTTTTTTATATGTATAAAAAATAGTGTAAAATAAATTCAATAATAAATGTAACTTAAAAAAAATTATTTAGATTTATTTGTAAATTGTAACAATTATAAGTAATAAATTTAATTTAAAAACAGTTAACATACATATATAAAATGTAATATATATATTTACTTAAAAACAATTAATAAATAATAATTTTAATTAATTTTAAAATGTTATAAATATATTAACAATTATAAATAAATATATATATACATACACCTGTAACATAACATTAATTAAAAATTATGTTATAAATTAAAATATAAAAGTATGTAATATTTTTTAAACCTACATTTTGCACTACATTGAGTGCAACAGTAGAGAAAGTGTTGGAGAGCGGAGGGGTAAAAATTACTATTAAATGATTGAACTGACGCACTCCGTGGTACACAATGTACTCCGGTCAAAAAGGTCGGTGGTGCTAGTAGATGAATCCTCCTGAGTGCGAGGATAATGATATAAGCAAAAATGCGCTGACCTCAATAGTGAGGGCGTCCTAACCAGCACTCGAACAAAGGTCAATTTGTTAGTCCTCTTAATTAATTTCTTCAAATATTTGAAGAAATTAATTAAGAGGACTAACAAATTGACCTATGTTCGAGTGCTGGTTGGGGACGCCCCTCACTATTGAGATCAGCGCATTTTTTGCTAAAAATTGCTATTCCCACTCCAGCGAGTGCAACAGTAGGGAAAGTGTTGGATAGCGAAGGGTTAAAATTTACTATTCCAACTCCAGCGAGTGCAACAGTAGGGAAAGTGTTGGATAGCGGAGAAGTAAAAATTACTATTCCCACTCCAGTGAATGCAATAATAGAGAAAGTGTTGGATAGCGGAGGGGAATAATTTACTATTCCCACTCCAGCGAGTGCAACAGTAGGGAAAGTGTTGAATAGCGGAGGGGAAGAAATTACTATTACCACTCCAGCGAGTGCAATAGTAGGGAAAGTGTGCGATAGCGGAGGGGTAAAAATTACTATTCCCACTCCAACGAGTGGCAACAGTAGGGAAAGTGTTGGATAGCGGAGGGGTAAAAATTACTATTCCCACTCCTGCGAGAGCAACAGTAGAGAAAGTGTTGGATAGCGGAGGGGTAAAAATTACTATTCCCACTCCAACAAGTGCAACAGTAGGGAATATGTTGGATAGCGGAGGAGTAAAACTTACTATTCCCACTCCAGCTAGTGCAACAGTAGGGAAAGTGTTGGATAGCGGAGGAGATAAAATTACTATTCCCACTCCAGCAAGTGCAACAGTAGGGAAAGTTATGGATAGCGGAGGGGAAAAAATTACTATTCCCACTCCAGTGAGTGCAACAGTAGGGAAAGTGTTGGATAGTGGAGGGGTATAAATTACTATTCCCACTCCAGTGTATGCAATAGCAGGGAAAGTGTTGGATAGCGGAGGGGAATAATTTACTATTCCCACTCCAACAAGTGCAACAGTAGGGAAATTGTTGGATAGTGGAGGGGAAAAAATTACTATTCCCACTCCAGTGAGTGCAACAGTAGGGAAAGTGTTGGATAGTGGAGGGGATAAAATTACTATTCTCACTCCAGCAAGTGCAACAGTAGGGAAAGTGTTGGATAGCGGAGGGGCAAAATTACTATTCCCACTCCAGTGAGTGCAACAGTAGGGAAAGTGTTGGATAGCGGAGCGGTAAAAATTACTATTCCCACTGAAGAAAATTCAAATTTAAAAACAAACAAAATATCAACTACAATACAAAAAATAATAATAAAAAAAAAACATATATAAAAATATAAAAAATTACAAAACATAGAAACATATTATAATGTTAAATAAATCTAAAAATTACATACAAAGATTAATTTTTGAAAATGTAGAAATAATTTATCATGCGGTGATGGACCTCTCCCCAGCAAACCGTCCGGATCCAGCAGTGAGTCCTGCCTCACTAGTGTCTTGGACAGGCGCTACATCCTGACCCCTCTTCACCTGATTATCGGCCACGGGCCGCACACTGTCTCTCTATTTCACCCCCACCGCAGCAGCCTCTCGCAGTTCACATGCTGTACGGGGTGGGGGCAGTAGCTGCTGCCGGAGACTGCGGGCATGGCTCTGGGGCTGGGTTCTTCACGGGGTAGAGGGGAGCGGGTCACTACTCTGCTTTCATCCTCCCCGTCAGGTTTTCTTCACTGTCGGGTTCCCCGCTTAGGGCTCTCACCTTCTGCCCGATAACTGCGCCAGCACTTCAGATGCGGGGTGGGCTCCTGCTGACCACATGTCGTTTGGGCCACTCTTCTTTCCGCTGGTGGGGGTACCCTCTCGCTGCACTGCCCTTAACCCAAGGGCTCACTTCACGCCTGCTGTGTTTTTGCAGGCAGCTTACATATGGGGTGGGCTCCCGCTTCGCTTCATTCTTCCGTCGGACCTCAGTAGGCTGGTGGCAGGGCACGCCACCAGCTCCTCTCTCCACCACGTGGTCTCCCTTTTTCAGATGCCGCCATGCACTAGTGGGCACACCAGGTGCGGGGTGGGCTCCCGATCACCTTCTTCACCCCGGGTCTCTTCACATGCCCCATGGGTCTTCCGATGATTTTCTTACCAGCTGCAGGGGGTGCCCTCGACACGGGCAGCACACATTCCCCCTTCAACCACCTTCAAAATGGCAGCTGCACACGCGGGCAAGTCCCGCTCGTCGCTAATGTAATGTAGTGCAGGGCCCTAGGCCCTCATGCACTCTAGAAGACTGGACACAGACACAGATAGTTACATGGTAGAACTGGCCCAGGGCACGTGCGCCCGGCCCCTTTTATTGCCAGGGTCACCTGACCAGTGACGCCTGTGCTGGATGGGTGTGGGGTGAGGTGTAAGCCAGCCCTCAGGGCTAAACAACTAGAACAGTGATCAGCAGCAGAGTGAGGGAGCATAGAATTCGATCAATGTGCACATATAGATCATGTGCCACCAAATAAAAAGAGTAAACCCGGTAAGTGGGATGTATGGGCCTCCATGAGTCTCTCAGTGCCCAGTGTGTTAACCAGTTAAGAAAGTGTTCAGTCCAGGCGGTAGGGGGACATGCTGCAGCGGTGGGTGGGAGCGGTCTACATGCAAGTCTAGTTCACAGTTATAGTCAGCCCCTAGTATCCACGGCACATGTGTTTTCTGGGCCAGCACGTCGGAGAGCCTTGTCCAAAACATATCTTGCTCAGAATTCGGGGCCTATATGCTCCTGAGGAGTTCCGAAGTGCCATCAAGTCGCCCTTCTAGGAATACATACTGCCCCTCCTTGTCAATTATAGTGTCAGAAACTTGAAAGGGGGTTCCTTGGCAGATCCATTTCATGGCCCCTCTAGCATAAGCGGAGTAGGTAGTAGCATATACTGACCCCCGCCAGCATTTCTGGAGGCGTGGTGGTTCCGCTGCAGTGGTATGCGTTTCCTGAAGGAAGATGACCTATTCCAGGTGCCTCTTGAGGTTTGCATAGACAGAGTAACGTTTACGCCCTGTGTGCATCCCCCTTACATTTAGAGTAAAAAACCTAGTGGTGGATAGTGGAGCCATCTCACAGTAAGGATAAAAAAGGGTGTGTGTGAGATCCCCTTGTGTGCAGGGGGAGGTCAGTGAATGCCGCCCTGGAGCCATGCTTGATTCCCTGCATAATCAGTGAAGGTGTGTGGTAAACTTCCTCCCTTATGTTGGTAAGGGAAAGTGTAGGTAATAGGGTTGAGTATATAAACAAAAATGCGCAGAGCCTACCGCAAACAGCAGTACGCCTAAACTGCAGGATAGAAACAACAATGATATGGTGTGGAGGGTGGCCATGTAGTGGAGAGAGCAAGGGTAGTCATGATCCACCCCTTGTGTCTACAGTGTAGTTGTGTCAGGACCAACAAGGATACTGTAGTCAGGGAGCGATATAACTGTCTAGGGTTGGTCGTCCATGGGAGGTGAACGATAAGATTTGTGAGCAGCCGATCGGTGGAGGGCCAGCACGTGATCAACCAGGGGCGAGGCGGCGCCCATGGTAGGTGTTGCATAGTGTGGCGTGACTGTTATGAGTCAAACAGCAATGTTGCAGCAGAAGAGGGGGAGGCGAAAGAGAGAGGGAAGAAAGATGAAAAGACAAGGTGTGTCCTATTTAATACAAACGGTACTAGGGTGACTCACACAGATTTCAAATGTGTGATATGTTAATCAATTTCTGGACATGCATTACAAGATTGTTTCTGTTTTCAGGGAATAAGGCCTCCAAGGAAGACTGAACCAAGTATGAATAGATCTCACAAGTCGGGAGGCACCTGTTGCAAAAAGAATGAGGGGGCATAAACAGTGTTGATGGACTATATTAATGGGACTGTTTACTGATTGGTTGATGTTTTTTCTGCTTTCCCTTAAGATTCTTGGTAAAGGTAGTTTGTTAAAAAGGTGTCAGGGTTGGAATGAAAGGAGTTCATAAACTCCAATGCGCCACAACAGTCCTGGGGAAAACAATTTTGAAACGATCACCCGCTCGAATTAAATCGCGGGTGATCGTTGCGCGAAACAAGGCAATCAGTTCAGTTCTCCCAACAGGGAGGAATGCGAGAGAGGTTGGCGGTCTAGTTTCTCGCGCCTGGGTCCGGGCGCGAGGTCTTGCTCAGCTGTGAAGTGCCGCGGTTGAATTTCGAACCGCGCACTTCACCAACGTATTTCCCGAGAAAGGAGCATGTCTTTGAAGCTGCAGTTAGTCAGTCAGTATTCAGGTTAGTTTTTCCTTGCTAGGCTAAGGCGTAGGGTAGCGCGTTTCGTTGCGGCGGTAGTTAGATAGGGATTTGCATTAGTTCATAGTTGTTAAAGCACAAATAGGCATAGGAAGAATTTTCACTTACCGTTAGTCTTCTGGTCCTGAGTCTTCCATTGGTTTGACGACAGCGTCCAGCATACTCGTTCTCCTGCGGAAGAAAATACAAAGAGAGTTACAGAAAATAACAAGTAAGACAGAGTGTGAGAGCTATAATTAATTAACGTGAGAATTTACTAAGTGAGAACTTATTAAGTCTTGTTTATGGTTTAGGACGTTACTTACCAAACACTAAAAGAAGATAGAAGAGGAGCTAAGGCCTTAGACCAATTGGGTAAGGAAGTTTAGGAGAAAGACATCAAGGAGAGGAAGGGAGGGAACTCAAGAGAAATAATAATTGTGTGTTTTCTATTACAGTATCTCCACAATAACAATAGGATAAGAGTGAGAAAGCAGGAAGAGAAAGTACATTCTGAAGAAAGAAAAGGAAGGCTAGTGAGAAGATACCGAGAAGGTCAAGGCAGTCTCTTCTCTGTCCACTTCCCCTTTCCTCCGACGGGGTTCACGCGACCGCCAGTTAATTTGGTTTTCGTGTGAAGGCCTGAGGTGGGAATTGAGAAATACTCTTCATTCTGCTCCCGGGAGTACTGGCTTCAAGTGAGTATCAAGAGCCCTGACAGAGTGAAGTGCCCACGAGCTTTACTCGCCCGAGCAGAATGGCTGAAGGGTTGTACTTTAAAAAAATTGGAAACGTCCTTAAGGAAATTCAACAGGAATTAATGGCAGTAAGGGAGGAGAATAAGGTTATTAAATTCGAGATGGAGGCTACTAGACGTGAGACAAAAGAAATGGCAGCCCAGTTTAAGCGAGATGGGTCTGGGGATAAGTTTCATTCACTCCCTTCTGGAACTAGTATGTTTAATCAAGGGCCAGCTGCTAGTACTGGGTCCACCACTCAGGTTGTACATTCCTTGGCCCCAGTTATCCCTTTGGCACCTCCAGAGCGCTTCGATGGGGATCCCCAAACGGCTCAAGTCTTTTTGACTCAGTGCTCTTTACATTTTATGTGCAGACCCACTGTCTTCCCTGACGCACAGTCTCGAATTGCCTTCATCTTGTCTTACCTCAATGGAGATGCTGCATCGTGGTCAATGCCCTTGGTTACTCAAGATGCACCCATACTGTATAACTTTGAGGAATTCAAGAAGGAATTTTTACGTATTTTTGATCGACGGAAAGTCGCACAAGCAACAGATAATGAATTGCTGGAATTGAGGCAAGGGAATCGCGAATTAGTCACCTACCTGGCACAATTCAACAAGTTAGTTGTAGAAACTGATTGGCCGGAGTCCAAAAGAGCCGCCTTGTTCTATCGGGGGTTGAAAGATGACTTAAAAGATGCCTTGTCGCAAATTCCAAATCGCCCTACTGAGGTGTCTGCCTTGATTGACCTGGTGTTAGAGATTGATTGTAGACAAACTGAGAGGAGAGGTGAAAGGAGACGAGAATTTCGACCAAGTGTTCCGCGCTTTAACCGGGCAAGGTCAGATTTGGTGAGATCAGGAGAAAAAGAACACAGCGTTGAACCAATGCAAATTGGAACCATTAGAGGGCCACTTTCAAAAGAAGAGAAAGAAAAACGAAGACAAAATAATCTATGTCTCTTTTGCGGGACCAACGGGCATTTTGTGAAAGAATGCCCCAATAAGCCCAAAACCTTCAAGAAGGAAAACTCTCAGCACCACCAGTAGAGGGAGTTGGGCTGGTGGTTGCAAACAAGAATACAACTCCACATTCTCATAAAATAGCTAACACACTACAGTCTTCCGCTCCACACCTCATTCTGATGATGACTCTGAAGTTCCGTGATTGCGTTCTATCTGGGGTAGTGGTGATGCTAGATTCGGGAGCTGCTGGAAACTTCTGCGACCTTAAGTATGCCTCGAGAGTTGGGTTGAAGGCGTAACCCAAGGAGAGAATTGAAGCAGTGAGGGCCGTTGATGGAACCAACCTATCCTCCGGCCCAATAACCAGTCAAACGGAAATTGTGGAACTCATCTCAATGGAAGGTCATAGGGAGGAGATTCAATTCAACCTAAATGATGCCCCGCAGTTTGGAATCATATTGGGTCTTCCCTGGTTGACGGAACATAACCCGACAATTAACTGGAGTGAAAGGACAGTGAAGTTCGACTCTGGCTATTGTTTGGAACATTGCTTCGGAGAAAAACTGAAAGAGCTAAAAGAAAACCCAGCAGCCTTACTATGCGAAAGGAAGATGATGGTGTGTGCAGTTCAGACTGTGACCTTACCTGTTGAATACCAGGAGTTTGCTGAAGTGTTCAGTGATTCGGAATCGAAAAGGTTGCCCCCTCATCGATCTTATGACTGCAAGATCGATTTGGAACCAGGATCCAACCTTCCATGTAGTCGGATTTATGGGCTTACAGAAGCTGAGAATCGACATCTAAAGGATTACATTCAGAAATACTTGGAAAACGGATTCATTCGACCGTCCCAGTCCCCAGTCTCATCTCCTCTGTTTTTCGTCCCGAAACGGGATGGGGATTTGAGGATGTGTATTGACTATCGCGCCTTAAACAAGATTACCATCAAAAACCGCTATCCGTTGCCCCTGATTTCCGTACTTCTGGATCAACTAAAAGATGCAAAAATCTTCACGAAGTTAGATTTGCAGGGGGCTTACCATTTAATCCGAGTGAGAAGTGGAGATGAATGGAAGACTGCATTTAGAACGAAGTATGGATTGTATGAGTATCAAGTCATGCCCTACGGCTTAAGTAATGCCCCTGCAGCCTTCCAGTACTTCATTAATGATGTTTTGAAAGAGTTCATTGACCAATGCGTTATTGTCTATATCGACGATATTTTGATTTATTCATCTTCTGAAGAAGAACAGCAACATCAGGTAAAAAAGGTCTTGCGCTGCCTGAAGGAAAACGATCTTTATGTGAAATTGGAAAAGTGTGCTTTTGGAGTAACTTCGGTGGATTTCTTGGGATTTGTGATTGCACCAGAAGGGCTAACAATGGATGTTAAGAAAATTGAAGCAGTTCTGAATTGGCCTCCACCTACCTTGGGAAAGAAGTACAGAGCTTCATTGGATTTTCAAATTTCTATTGAAGGTTTATTCGAGACTTTTCTTTGAAGGTGGCACCCATTACAAGATTGTTACGTAAGGGAGTTCCATTTCAGTGGACTGCAGAGGGAGAAAAAGCCTTCCAGTTTCTAAAGAAAAGTTTTACTTCTGCGCCCATTTTACTGCACGCAGACCCTACTCAACCTTTTTACCTGGAGGCTGATGCTTCTGAACAAGCAATTGGAGGGGTGCTTTCACAGAGACAGAAAGAAACTGGCCAGTTACACCCGGTAGCGTACCATTCCAGGAAGCTACAACCAGCAGAGATAAACTATACCATTTCTGATAAGGAGCTCCTTGCCATCAAGGACGCTTTCCAAGAGTGGCGGCATTACTTTCTCGGAGCCAGACATGTGGTCACAGTATTCACAGATCACAGGAATCTTCAGTTCCTAAAGTCAGCCAGAACACACATGCAACGTCAGCTTAGGTGGTCCCTGTACTTCGTCGACTACGATTTTGTAATAACTTATCGGCCAGGAAAAAACAATGGGAAGGCCGATGCCTTGTCGCGAATTGACACAGATGGAAAAAAGAATCTTATTTGTGAACAAAAGATAATTCCGGAAACAAAAATCGTTGGAGCAACAGTTGAGAAAACTCTGGAAGATAAGGTCAGAGAAGCCTTGTCTTCAGAAGAGAAGCTAAAATGGGCTCTGGAGAATCCAGCTCGAGAGATTCACGATGGGTTACCGTTTCATTCTAAGGCCTTGTTTATACCAACTCAAGAACTACAACAACAAGTGCTAACTGAGTGCCATAATAGTCCAATGGCTGGACATCCTGGAATCCATCGAACAGAAGAGTTGCTTAAAAGACAGTTCTGGTGGCCTGGGCTATCTAAAGACGTTCGAGTTCATGTAGAAGTCTGTGAGATTTGTGCAATGTGAAAGATGGATAAACAGGCACCTCAAGTGTTGTTGAGACCTTTGCCCACACCTCCATACCCCTGGCACACAGTTATGCTCGATCTAATTGTAGAACTACCCTCTAGTCAGGGATTCAATTCAATCTTAGTAATGGTGGACTCCTTCTCTAAGATGGCGCTTTTTGTCGCCCTGAAGAGGAATGCATCAGCTAAACAAATAGCCACACAGCTTAACCAACGTTTGATTAAAATACATGGCATCCCTAAGGTTCTAATTACAGATAGAGGATCTCAGTTTTTATCCCATTTCTTGAAGGCCTATACTAAGAAATTGGGCATTGAGACACGATATTCAACTAGTTTTCACCCACAGACAGATGGGCAAACTGAAAGGGCCAATCAGGAGCTTGAGAAGTATCTTCGATTGTTCCTTTTAGATCAAGAGGGTGAGTGGCCTGATCTTCTTTGGACAGCAGAATTTGCGCATAATAATGCAAAGAATGTCTCCACTGGGTATTCACCTTTTTACTTGAACTACGGTAGACATCCAAATTCCTTGATTTCCGCCCAAGAAGTGCTGGTGCCTGAAGCACAACATTTAGTTCAACATCTTAGTGAGGTACATCAGTCTGCCACCAGGAATTTAGCATTAGCTAAGGAACGTTATAAGCAAAATGCTGACAAGAAAAGAAGACTGGAACCTGATTTGCGTGTAGGAGACAGGGTTTGGTTGAATACAAGAAATCTAAGGTTAAAAGGAAATAGGAAGTTCCAACCACATTTCGTAGGCCCATTTCCTGTGGAACAAGTTGTGAATCCAGTTACCTTCAAGTTGGCACTTCCCCACAGTTAAAAATACACCCAGTGTTTCATGTCTCTCTGCTTAAAAAGGTTTCACCACATCTAAAGGAGTTAAAGCATAAAAATAACCTTTTAATTGAAGGAAAGGAAGAATTTGAAGTTAAGAGAATCTTAGACTCAAAATCAATTCGAGGTAAAATCTTTTATCTCGTGGACTGGAAGGGTTATGGCCCAGAGGATAGGTCCTGGGTGGAACAATCTGATGTTCATGCACCCCGATTAATCAAGATGTTTCACTTACAATATCCACACAAACCCCAGCCCGGAGGCTTGATCTTGCGAGGGGGTACTGTCAGGGTTGGAATGAAAGGAGTTCATAAACTCCAATGCACCACAACAGTCCTGGGGAAAACAATTTGGAAACGATCAACCGCTCGAATTAAATCGCGGGTGATCGTTGCGCGAAACAAGGCAATCAGTTCAGTTCTCCCAACAGGGAGGAATGCGAGAGAGGTTGGCGGTCTAGTTTCTTGCGCCTGGGTCCGGGCACGAGGTCTGCTCAGCTGTGAAGTGCTGCGGTTGAATTTCGAACCGCGCACTTCACCAACGTATTTCCCAAGAAAGGAGCATGTCTTTGAAGCTGCAGTTAGTCAGTCAGTATTCAGGTTAGTTTTTCCTTGCTAGGCTAAGGCGTAGGGTACCGCGTTTCGTTGCGGCGGTAGTTACATAGGGATTAGCATTAGTTCATAGTTGTTAAAGCACAAATAGGCATAGGAAGAATTTTCACTTACCGTTAGTCTTCTGGTCCTGAGTCTTCCATTGGTTTGACGACAGCGTCCAGCATACTCGTTCTCCTGCGGAAGAAAATACAAAGAGAGTTACAGAAAATAACAAGTAAGACAGAGTGTGAGAGCTATAATTAATTAACGTGAGAATTTACTAAGTGAGAACTTATTAAGTCTTGTTTATGGTTTAGGACGTTACTTACCAAACACTAAAAGAAGATAGAAGAGGAGCTAAGGCCTTAGACCAATTGGGTAAGGAAGTTTAGGAGAAAGACATCAAGGAGAGGAAGGGAGGGAACTCAAGAGAAATAATAATTGTGTGTTTTCTATTACAGTATCTCCACAATAGCAATAGGATAAGAGTGAGAAAGCAGGAAGAGAAAGTACATTCTGAAGAAAGAAAAGGAAGGCTAGTGAGAAGATACCGAGAAGGTCAAGGCAGTCTCTTCTCTGTCCACTTCCCCTTTCCTCCGACGGGGTTCACGCGACCGCCAGTTAATTTGGTTTTCGTGTGAAGGCCTGAGGTGGGAATTGAGAAATACTCTTCATTCTGCTCCCGGGAGTACTGGCTTCAAGTGAGTATCAAGAGCCCTGACAGAGTGAAGTGCCCACGAGCTTTACTCGCCCGAGCAGAATGGCTGAAGGGTTGTACTTAAAAAATTTAGGAAACGTCCTTAAGGAAATTCACCAGGAATTAATGGCAGTAAGGGAGGAGAATAAGGTTATTACATTCGAGATGGAGGCTACTAGACGTGAGACAAAAGAAATGGCAGCCCAGTTTAAGCGAGATGGGTCTGGGGATAAGTTTCATTCACTCCCTTCTGGAACTAGTATGTTTAATCAAGGGCCAGCTGCTAGTACTGGGTCCACCACTCAGGTTGTACATTCCTTGGCCCCAGTTATCCCTTTGGCACCTCCAGAGCGCTTCGATGGGGATCCCCAAAAGGCTCAAGTCTTTTTGACTCAGTGCTCTTTACATTTTATGTGCCGACCCACTGTCTTCCCTGACGCACAGTCTCGAATTGCCTTCATCTTGTCTTACCTCAATGGAGATGCTGCATCGTGGTCAATGCCCTTGGTTATTCAAGATGCACCCATACTGTATAACTTTGAGGAATTCAAGAAGGAATTTTTACGTATTTTTGATCGACGGAAAGTCGCACAAGCAACAGATAATGAATTGCTGGAATTGAGGCAAGGGAATCGCGAATTAGTCACCTACCTGGCACAATTCAACAAGTTAGTTGTAGAAACTGATTGGCCGGAGTCCAAAAGAGCTGCCTTGTTCTATCGGGGGTTGAAAGATGACTTAAAAGATGCCTTGTCGCAAATTCCAAATCGCCCTACTGAGGTGTCTGCCTTGATTGACCTGGTGTTAGAGATTGATTGTAGACAAACTGAGAGGAGAGGTGAAAAGAGACGAGAATTTCGACCAAGTGTTCCGCGCTTTAACCGGGCAAGGTCAGATTTGGTGGGATCAGGAGAAAAAGAACACAGCGTCGAACCAATGCAAATTGGAACCATTAGAGGGCCACTTTCAAAAGAAGAGAAAGAAAAACGAAGACAAAATAATCTATGTCTCTATTGCGGGACCAACGGGCATTTTGTGAAAGAATGCCCCAAGAAGCCCAAAACCTTCAAGAAGGAAAACTCTCAGCACCACCAGTAGAGGGAGTTGGGCTGGTGGTTGCAAACAAGAATACAACTCCACATTCTCATCAAATAGCTAACACACTACAGTCTTCCGCTCCACACCTCATTCTGATGATGACTCTGAAGTTCCGTGATTGCGTTCTATCTGGGGTAGTGGTGATGCTAGATTCGGGAGCTACTGGAAACTTCTGCGACCTTAAGTATGCCTCGAGAGTTGGGTTGAAGGCGTAACCCAAGGAGAGAATTGAAGCAGTGAGGGCCGTTGATGGAACCAACCTATCCTCCGGCCCAATAACCAGTCAAACGGAAATTGTGGAACTCATCTCAATGGAAGGTCATAGGGAGGAGATTCAATTCAACCTAAATGATGCCCCGCAGTTTGGAATCATATTGGGTCTTCCCTGGTTGACGGAACATAACCCGACAATTAACTGGAGTGAAAGGACAGTGAAGTTCAACTCTGGCTATTGTTTGGAACATTGCTTCGGAGAAAAACTGAAAGAGCTAAAAGAAAACCCAGCAGCCTTACTATGCGAAAGGAAGATGATGGTGTGTGCAGTTCAGACTGTGACCTTACCTGTTGAATACCAGGAGTTTGCTAAAGTGTTCAGTGATTCGGAATCGAAAAGGTTGCCCCCTCATCGATCTTATGACTGCAAGATCGATTTGGAACCAGGATCCAACCTTCCATGTAGTCGGATTTATGGGCTTACAGAAGCTGAGAATCGACATCTAAAGGACTACATTCAGAAATACTTGGAAAACAGATTCATTCGACCGTCCCAGTCCCCAGTCTCATCTCCTCTGTTTTTCGTCCCAAACGGGATGGGGATTTGAGGATGTGTATTGACTATCGCGCCTTAAACAAGATTACCATCAAAAACCGCTATCCGTTGCCCCTGATTTCCGTACTTCTGGATCAACTAAAAGATGCAAAAATCTTCACGAAGTTAGATTTGCAGGGGGCTTACCATTTAATCCGAGTGAGAAGTGGAGATGAATGAAAGACTGCATTTAGAACGAAGTATGGATTGTATGAGTACCAAGTCATGCCCTACGGCTTAAGTAATGCCCCTGTAGCCTTCCAGTACTTCATTAATGATGTTTTGAAAGAGTTCATTGACCAATGCGTTATTGTCTATATCGACGATATTTTGATTTATTCATCTTCTGAAGAACACCGACATCAGGTAAAAAAGGTCTTGCGCTGCCTGAAGGAAAACGATCTTTATGTGAAATTGGAAAAGTGTGCTTTTGGAGTAACTTCGGTGGATTTCTTGGGATTTGTGATTGCACCAGAAGGGCTAACAATGGATGTTAAGAAAATTGAAGCAGTTCTGAATTGGCCTCCACCTACCTTGGGAAAGAAGTACAGAGCTTCATTGGATTTTCAAATTTCTATTGAAGGTTTATTCGAGACTTTTCTTTGAAGGGGGCACCCATTACAAGATTGTTACGTAAGGGAGTTCCATTTCAGTGGACTGCAGAGGCAGAAGAAGCCTTCCAGTTTCTAAAGAAAAGTTTTACTTCTGCGCCCATTTTACTACACGCAGACCCTACTCAACCTTTTTACCTGGAGACTGATGCTTCTGAACAAGCAATTGGAGGGGTGCTTTCACAGAGACACAAAGAAACTGGCCAGTTACACCCGGTAGCGTACCATTCCAGGAAGCTACAACCAGCAGAGATAAACTATACCATTTCTGATAAGGAGCTCCTTGCCATCAAGGACGCTTTCCAAGAGTGGCGGCATTACTTTCTCGGAGCCAGACATGTGGTCACAGTATTCACAGATCACAGGAATTTTCAGTTCCTAAAGTCAGCCAGAACACTCACGCAACGTCAGCTTAGGTGGTCCCTGTACTTCGCCGACTACGATTTTGTAATAACTTATCGGCCAGGAAAAAACAATGGGAAGGCCGATGCCTTGTCGCGAATTGACACAGATGGAAAAAAGAATCTTATTTGTGAACAAAAGATAATTCCGGAAACAAAAATCGTTGGAGCAACAGTTGAGAAAACTCTGGAAGACAAGGTCAGAGAAGCCTTGACTTCAGAAGAAAAGCTAAAATGGGCTCTGGAGAATCCAGCTCGAGAGATTCACGATGGGTTACCATTTCATTCTAAGGCCTTGTTTATACCAACTCAAGAACTACAACAACAAGTGCTAACTGAGTGCCATAATAGTCCAATGGCTGGACATCCTGGAATCCATCGAACAGAAGAGTTGCTTAAAAGACAGTTCTGGTGGCCTGGGCTATCTAAAGACGTTCGAGTTCATGTAGAAGGCTGTGAGATTTGTGCAATGTGAAAGATGGATAAACAGGCACCTCAAGGGTTGTTGAGACCTTTGCCCACACCTCCATACCCCTGGCACACAGTTATGCTCGATCTAATTGTGGAACTACCCTCTAGTCAGGGATTCAATTCAATCTTAGTAATGGTGGACTCCTTCTCTAAGATGGCGCTTTTTGTCGCCCTGAAGAGGAATGCATCAGCTAAACAAATAGCCACACAGCTTAACCAAAGTTTGATTAAAATACATGGCATCCCTAAGGTTCTAATTACAGATAGAGGATCTCAGTTTTTATCCCATTTCTTGAAGGCCTATACTAAGAAATTGGGCATTGAGACACGATATTCAACTAGTTTTCACCCACAGACAGATGGGCAAACTGAAAGGGCCAATCAGGAGCTTGAGAAGTATCTTCGATTGTTCCTTTTAGATCAAGAGGGTGAGTGGCCTGATCTTCTTTGGACAGCAGAATTTGCGCATAATAATGCAAAGAATGTCTCCACTGGGTATTCACCTTTTTACTTGAACTACGGTAGACATCCAAATTCCTTGATTTCCGCCCAAGAAGTGCTGGTTCCTGAAGCACAAAATTTAGTTCAACATCTTAGTGAGGTACATCAGTCTGCCACCAGGAATTTAGCATTAGCTAAGGAACGTTATAAGCAAAATGCTGACAAGAAAAGAAGACTGGAACCTGATTTGCGTGTAGGAGACAGGGTTTGGTTGAATACAAGAAATCTAAGGTTAAAAGGAAATAGGAAGTTCCAACCACATTTCGTAGGCCCATTTCCTGTGGAACAAGTTGTGAATCCAGTTACCTTCAAGTTGGCACTTCCCCCACAGTTAAAAATACACCCAGTGTTTCATGTCTCTCTGCTTAAAAAGGTTTCACCACATCTAAAGGAGTTAAAGCATAAAAATACCCTTTTAATTGAAGGAAAGGAAGAATTTGAAGTTAAGAGAATCTTAGATTCAAAATCAATTCGAGGTAAAATCTTTTATCTCGTGGACTGGAAGGGTTATGGCCTAGAGGATAGGTCCTGGGTGGAACAATCTGATGTTATTCCACCCCGATTAATCAAGATGTTTCACTTACAATATCCACACAAACCCCAGCCCGGAGGCTTGATCTTGCGAGGGGGTACTGTCAGGGTTGGAATGAAAGGAGTTCATAAACTTCAATGCGCCACAACAGTCCTGGGGAAAACAATTTGGAAACGATCAACCGCTCGAATTAAATCGCGGGTGATCGTTGCGCGAAACAAGGCAATCAGTTCAGTTCTCCCAACAGGGAGGAATGCAAGAGAAGTTGGTGATCTAGTTTCTTGCGCCTGGGTCCGGGCGCGAGGTCTTGCTCAGCTGTGAAGTGCTGCGGTTGAATTTCGAACCGCGCACTTCACCAACGTATTTCCCAAGAAAGGAGCATGTCTTTGAAGCTGCAGTTAGTCAGTCAGTATTCAGGTTAGTTTTTCCTTGCTAGGCTAAGGCGTAGGGTACCGCGTTTCGTTGCGGCGGTAGTTACATAGGGATTAGCATTAGTTCATAGTTGTTAAAGCACAAATAGGCATAGGAAGAATTTTCACTTACCGTTAGTCTTCTGGTCCTGAGTCTTCCATTGGTTTGACGACAGCGTCCAGCATACTCGTTCTCCTGCGGAAGAAAATACAAAGAGAGTTACATAAAATAACAAGTAAGACAGAGTGTGAGTGGGAGAGCTATAATTAATTAACGTGAGAATTTACTAAGTGAGATGAGTTTATGGTTTAGGATGTTACTTACCAAACACTAAAAGAAGATAGAAGAGGAGCTAAGGCCTTAGACCAATTGGGTAAGGAATTTTAGGAGAAAGACATCAAGGAGAGGAAGGGAGGGAACTCAAGAGAAATAATAATTGTGTGTTTTCTATTACAGTATCTCCACAATAGCAATAGGATAAGAGTGAGAAAGCAGGAAGAGAAAGTACATTCTGAAGAAAGAAAAGGAAGGCTAGTGAGAAGATACCGAGAAGGTCAAGGCAGTCTCTTCTCTGTCCACTTCCCCTTTCCTCCGACGAGGTTCACGCGACCGCCAGTTAATTTGGTTTTCGTATGAAGGCCTGAGGTGGGAATTGAGAAATACTCTTCATTCTGCTCCCGGGAGTACTGGCTTCAAGTGAGTATCAAGAGCCCTGACATAAGGCTGCTGTTTGAAACAAAGAGAAGAAAGATGAGCATAATCCTCGTCGCCATGTCCTTAATAGTATTGAAACTTTCTATTATGATAGCTAGGACATTTTTAATTCGTAATTAAGGAATCTCAAAATTGTTTTCTATTTAGCAATTCCTTAAATATTCGCTTTCATGCTATTGTAAGAAATCCTTATTTTTACTCTTTGGTACAGAAGGATTCCCTATTTTAGGGGTAGCAAACCAGTTTGAGACTGATTAATGATTGGCTAAAGCTTTGTAAATGAGGCCCTGAGTTATTTAAAACTCTGAAAGTATGCTGAATTAGCTAAAAAGGTCTACTCAATTAATACAGTACAAAACAAATACCTCCTGATTGACAGAGTCTGCTGAAAAGACTCTGGACTTTATACATGGTGATATGATTTACAGGGAATTGCTCCCGTAGGCTAGAGTACAGTTGGCTGCCTTCATTATTGGATAGTTTGAGGACAACTCATCCAATTCAGCTCTGAAAGCCGTAGTTAGGGAGCATCACAATTTTTATAAAGATATATGCCTGATTTTCTTATGTTAAATAATAATATAAAACATATGGAGGCAATCCACAAAAGCATTTATGAGTATTTGAACTAGTAATCCTGTAGTACTGACTCCAGTACGTCCTTTGTGAGTTGGCCATTAAACATCTTACATGGAAATATTCAGGAAATATTCACATGCAGTTAGGACAAATAGAAATGACTGTGCCCTCTTTGTAATTTCCCTGATAGGGAGTGTGATAATTTAGGATGTTGGTTGAGAGGGTGAAACACTACTTAATCAACAGCTCCAAGCCTTGTCAGGGTGAACCACAAAAAGTCAATAAATAAACCTGTGCTTAACCCTATGGTAGCTCGGCACAAAAGCAGCCAGCCTTAACTTAGAGGCAATGTGTAAAGTATTGGTGCAGCACTTAAACAGTATGTGGGCATGGGGAAGGATCGAGGTCAAGACAGCGTCGGGTTAAGGTAGGTTTTATTGGTAGGGTACGTCTCCTTCGTACAGAAGCCAGAGTTATGCCACATTAATCATGTCTCTTATCCTAGGGCGTCTTCACTCTTGACAGTCTATTCCCTTGTCTGGTCTCCGCCTGTCTTCCTCTTGCGTCGCTCCGGTACATAGGAGGAAGAAGGGAACAGGGGTCAGTATTACGTACCGCCGTACGATGGGGAAGGGAGTGAGGGACCACCCGGTTTTGTGCTCGGTGCTATAAACAGGGTGAGGGTGTCCGAAGGGTAGGGGAAACAAGGAGCGGGAGGATAGAGAACGAGTTATGAATCACCTCTACTCGCCGGTCTTTCCCCGTGTCCCAACCCACCCCGCAACCCTTTTCCGTACCTTCGAGAGCCACGCTTCTCCTGAAGCGTGGCTGGGCGCAGCATGGGGACGTTGGCCTCCTGGCAGCTTCGGGTCGTCCACACCCTCTTCGTCGTAGAGATGTTGGGATCTTCGTGTCTCGGGTCTCCGCGTCCGTCTCTCCTGCGTCTCCCTCCTCGAGTCCGGATGTTTTCCTTTCTGCTTCCTGGATCCTCCCGGCACTTATTGGAGCTTGGGACCTGACGTGTAGAACGGAGGCGGGCCTTAGCTGGATGTCGTCCCAGTTAAAGGGACAGGTCTCTGTTTCGGGTTCGTCCGCTTCGGTTTCCTTAAAGGAGCCCTAGTCCCATTTATCCTGTAGGGAAAGAAGAGGGGGAGTGATAACCGGGGGCGCCGACCACCAGTCAGCCGTTAGATCGGTCATCCCTGGTTCAGGGGTCACCCCGTGACACTCCTCCCCCCTAGGATTCTCCCGATCGGGGAGAGGAAATACCCGTGAAAGAAAGTCAGCACTCCCATTACTGGTCCCTTTTTTATGTCTCACAGTGAAGGAAAAGGGCTGTAGGGATAGGAACCATCTGAGGACCCTGGCGTTCAGGCTTTTATTTCTGCTCATCCACTGTAGCGGGGCGTGGTCCGTGAACAAGGTAAAGGGGCGTCCCTCCAGATAGTACCTCAGTTTATCGATAGACCACTTGATGGCGAGGCATTCTTTTTCTATTGTGGAATACTTGGTCTCTCGGGGGAACAGTCTCCTACTAATAAACAAGACGGGATGTTCCACCCCCTCAATAGATTCTTGGGACAAGACCGCCCCTATGCCATGGTCTGATGCGTCTGTATGCAGTATAAATGGCCTTGAAAAGTCTGGTGAAGCTAGTACCGGGCTGGTGGTAATGGTGGATTTCAGTCGAAGAAATGCATCTCCTGCCTCTTGGGAGGGATGTGTCAGAGCTTCGTTTCTAACGTCCTTGCAGAGCAAGTTGGTTAAAGGGGTTGCCAGGTCTGAGTAGTGTGGAATAAATCGTCTGTAATACCCCAATAGTCCTAAAAAAGCTCTGAGATCCCTCTTGGTTTTAGGGAACGGGGTGTTTACGATCGCTTTCACCTTCTCGTCCTGTGGGGCTATCACCCCATGACCTAGGATAAATCCCAGGTACTTGACTTTGTGAAAGGCCATCCTAGACTTCTTAGAGTTCACATGGAGCCCTGCGTTTTGTAGTGATCGTAATACCGCATGAAGGTGTTGCAAGTGGGTCTCCCACGTGGGGCTGAACACCACTATGTCGTCTAGATAGGCCGATGCAAACGAGTGGTGTTCGTTTAGGACCATGTTCATTAGGCGCTGAAAGGTGGCCGGGGCGCCATGGAGGCCGAACGGGAGCACCGTAAACTCAAAAAGCCCATCAGGAGTCACAAAAGCTGTTTTCTTTCTGTCTGAAACCCGTAGGGGGACCTGCCAATAACCTTTGGTCAAATCGATGGTGGTGATGTATGTTGCCTCCCCCAGTTTTTCTATCAGTTCATCGATTCTAGGTATCGGGTAGGCGTCAAAGGTAGAGATGGAGTTCAGGGCCCGAAAGTCCATACAAAACCGTGTTGACCCATCAGGTTTTGGCACCATGACAATGGGTGAAGACCATTCGCTCTTTGATGGGCGAACGACCCCCATGTCCAACATGTCCTTTACCTCTTTCCTTACAGCCTCTCTTTTTGCTGCCGGTATCCTGTATGCTTTTTGTTTCACTACTCTTCCGGGTATGGTCTCTATAGCATGTTCTGTGAGGGGGTTTTTTCCTGGTTTATCCGAAAAGATCGGGGCGTAACACTCTAAGACGTGGTTTAGGGACCGTCTTTGCTCCTCCGATATGTCAGTGTTTATCACTAACTGTTCTAATGTTTCTGAAGCATGCGGGAAGGAAGGTAGGGCGAAGTGTGTGTTTTTGGGGAGGGGACCTATCCACTTCTTTAATAGGTTGATGTGGAACGTCTGGGTGCGAGAGGGTTTTACCTGTACCCTATAGCTTGTTTTTCCGATGGTGCCTACGATCTTATAGGGACCAAGCCATTCCGACCGGAATTTACATGATGATGAGGGTAGCAAGACTAACACCCAGTCGCCAATGCTTAGGCGCCTCCACTTCTTTCCTTTATCGTACAGGGTTTTCTGTCTCTCCTGTTTCTTCTCTAATTGGGAGTAGGCCAGGTCCCTCAACTTCCCTATTTTAGTCTTTAGGTTCTGTGTGTATTCGAGGAATCCTCGAGTTTCCTCTGTTTCCTCTTTTTCCCAGGCCTCCTTAGTTATTTCTAGAAGGGACCTGGGCTGCCTTCCGTACAATAGTTCGAAAGAAGAACACCCTAGGGAACTTTGCTTTTGGCTTCGGATCACATACAGGGCCAGAGGGAGCAGTTGGTCCCATTCCTTTCCGTCATTCTGAAGCATCTTTTTCAGAACCGTTTTCAGAGTACCGTTGTACCGCTCCACCAACCCATCGGTTTGGGGGTTGTACACAGACGTTTTTATATGACGGAGGTTGAGAGTTTTGCAGACCTCTTGCATGAGGCGCGACACGAAAGGGGTCCCTTGATCCGTGAGGATCTCCCTAGGGAATCCCACTCTCGAGAACAACTCAACGAGGCGTTCCGAAATGTTGGAAGAGGTTGCTGCTCTCAAGGGAAAAGCCTCGGGAAACCTGGTTGAGTAGTCTACTATGACTAACGCATACAGGTTCCCTCTCTTCGTTTTTAGTAGGGGCCCAATGAGGTCCATACCGACTCTCTCAAATGGGGTACCAATGATTGGGAGTGGTTGTAGGGGTACTGGAGGAGGGTGGTATGAGTTCCTCTTCTGGCAGATATCGCATTCTTGACAGTGCCGTTTAACATCACCGTATACCCCCGGCCAATAAAAATGTCTAAGCACGTTTTGGGTTGTCTTCTCGGCCCCTATGTGACCTGCCATGAGGTGTGAATGTGAGAAAAACAACATTTGCTCTCTGAAGGACATGGGGACGAGAAGTTGAGGAACGTCCTCCTCTGAGGCTACTCTGTAAAGTAAGTCCTTACTAATTGTGAAGTGAGGGTACGTTGTGGGAGATGGGTTAGTCTTAGCGGTTTGCCATGCGTTTTGTAAGGTGGGGTCATTGAGTTGAGCAAACCTAAAACTCCGGTCCATAACCCAAGGCTCGGGGGAGACGAAGGCAGGAACCGTCTTCCCTGGACTCTCCTTCTCTGGGGTGGCATGCACTGTGGCCAGGAACATCTCTAGAAAGCCCGGGTTATCTGTCCCTATAATGAGGTCTTCAGGTAAGTCGTCCAACACCCCTACCCTTACTGTGTGTGGTTCCCCTCTCTTGTGGATAAGGCTGATCTTGGCCACTGGGTACTGTTTCACGTCCCCGTGCACACACCGGATGTGGACTGTTGCGTCGGGAAGGAGCTGCGAGGGGAATATAAGGGAACCCTGTATCACTGACTGTCTACAGCCTGAGTCCAGTAGGGCTTTTACGAGTCTCCCATTCACCTCCATGCTTACGTAAAAGGCGGCCCCCATCTCAGCCGTGTACAAGATGGACCGAGGGATGTATCCTACATCCATCGGTTCCTCCGGTGGTCTTTTTCTGGGACAGACCCTTGCGAGGTGGCCCCACTCCCCGCATTCAAAGCACTGCGGGCCTCTAAATGGGGGGACGTCGGGCTTTGAGGATTTGGGACGGGATCCCTCCTGGTAGGAACGGTAGGTTTTCTTCTCCGTTTTCACCATCGTTGATTTAGGTGGTTTTTCGGTTTCCCACATAGCCGGTCGAGGTTGGGCCCTGGCGAATTTGGTGGCCATGTCTACTGCCTGTTGTGTAGTCAAATTTGTGTGCTGGCGTAGCCATTTCTGCGTATTATAGGGTAACGCCTCTAAGTATTGCTCAAGGTATATTTTGTCCATAATACCTTCCTTAGTGTTTTCATTTGGTCGTAGCCACATGTCC
Organism: Calotriton arnoldi; assembly: GCA_963921515.1. Classification (NCBI taxonomy): domain Eukaryota; kingdom Metazoa; phylum Chordata; class Amphibia; order Caudata; family Salamandridae; genus Calotriton; species Calotriton arnoldi. The sequence goes on along the minus strand of CAWUFW010003731.1, from coordinate 264,334 downwards.
GCTGTGGCCTTCAACCGGAAGAAGAGGGTTTTAGGGTTTTCACCGGGTGCTCCCCTCTCCCTCCGGAAACGTAATCTAAATGCCTCTTCATCGAGGCCTAGGTGGTCCAAAATGATGACCTTGATGGCGGGGTATGACGTGGTCCCGTTCGCATTTGCCACCTGGTAAGCGGCTTGGGCCTCTCCGGTTAACAACGGTGCCAGAAAGAAGGGCCACTTATCCGCCGGCCAGCCACAAGCCCTGGCGACCCTCTCAAAGTTCAACATAAACGCATCCGGGTCCTCCCCAGGTATATACTTCTGTAGGGACACCCCAGAGGGACCATGGTGTGGCCCGGTTGGTGTTGACGTCGCTGGACGGTCCGCCATCAGTTTCTGTAGGTTCTCCATTTGGGACGCCATGGAGTCTTTGAAGACTTCGCGGTCGGCTTGTGCCGACGTTATTTGACGCTCGACGGCCCATCCTAATTTGTCCTGGCCGTGGACGAGGTGTTGTATCAGGGTGTCCATTATTGCAGGTTCAATGGACATGGTGCCCGCATTCTCCACCACTTTTGGGCGTGGGGAAGGATCGAGGTCGAGACAGCGTCGGGTTAAGGTAGGTTTTATTGGTAGGGTACGTCTCCTTCGTACAGAAGCCAGAGTTATGCCACATTAATCATGTCTCTTATCCTGGGGCGTCTTCACTCTTGACAGTCTATTCCCTTGTCTGGTCTCCGCCTGTCTTCCTCTTGCGTCGCTCCGGTACATAGGAGGAAGAAGGGAACAGGGGTCAGTATTACGTACCGCCGTACGATGGGGAAGGGAGTGAGGGACCACCCGGTTTTGTGCTTGGTGCTATAAACAGGGTGAGGGTGTCCGAAGGGTAGGGGAAACAAGGAGCGGGAGGATAGAGAACGAGTTATGAAACACCTCTACTCGCCGGTCTTTCCCCGTGTCCCGACCCACCCCGCAACCCTTTTCCTTACCTTCGAGAGCCACGCTTCTCCTGAAGCGTGGCTGGGCGCAGCGTGGGGACGTTGGCCTCCTGGCAGCTTCGGGTCGTCCACACCCTCTTCGTTTCGTCGTAGAGATGTTGGGATCTTCGTGTCTCGGGTCTCCGCGTCCGTCTCTCCTGCGTCTCCCTCCTCGAGTCCGGACGTTTTCCTTTCTGCTTCCTGGATCCTCCCGGCACTTATTGGAGCTTGGGACCTGACGTGTAGAACGAAGGCGGGCCTTAGCTGGATGTCGTCCCAGTTAAAGGGACAGGTCTCTGTTTCGGGTTCGTCCGCTTCGGTTTCCTTAAAGGAGCCCTGGTCCCATTTATCCTGTAGGGAAAGAAGAGGGGGAGTGATAACCGGGGGCGCCGACCACCAGTCAGCCGTTAGCTCGGTCATCCCTGGTTCAGGGGTCACCCCGTGACACAGTAATAAAGTGAAAACACCACAGAAGAAGAATCCCACACCAATTTAGAAAAATAGAGTTTAAAGTGTAAATAGTGCCTAAAAGATCAAAGCACAAACCGCGAACATCTATTTGTGCAAGACCGGGGCAAAGTCAAAAGTTTTGGCCGACCGCGATGGAGCGCGAGTCAGATCCATGAAGATGATTGGGCCTAGTCTCCTCTAACGTTTGACTTAAAATAAATTTTAAATAAAAATGCCTGAGAAGGTAAAATTCAGCAGAGCAAAGCAGCCAGCTGTGTCCAAGGAGGAGGCGTTGTCATCAGGGAGCTGCCTGATGAAGTTGTGGTGAAGATTTCTACTTTCAGACTTTGGTGGATATTCACAAGAACGTGCGCTAAACATCTCCAAAAAATGTTAACGCAACTTTACACATCGCAGTCTATCGCGGGAAAATAACCCCGTGTTAACCTGGAATTCACAACACGGCGGTATCATGCGAAAGTCTCCCGAAAACGCGGCCAATGTCCGCGACACAACCACCGCGACGGAGATAAAAACACAAACCGCAACACTAAAAAACGTGCGATGAGCCCATTCGCGATGAGGAAATCAGCGATAAGCAGCGCCAGGCCTGCCATACACACACGGCAGGCGGGAAAATCACTACAAAAGGAGAAAAAACACATAAACACAAAATGAGCAACACCCAAGCACCATGGAGGCAGCCGAAGCAGGCGCAGAGGACGAGCGCAACCCCACAAGCACCCCGGACGACCAGCCCGGGACCTTGGTGACAGGGAAGGGCAAGGACAAGAAGAAGAGGAAGACAAAGTTTAGTCCGCAGGAAAACAGGATCCTGGTCACGGAGGTGATGGAACACCATCAACAACTGTGCGTCACCTCCAACGTGTCATTGGGCACAAAAAATGGAATATGCCGGGACATCGTGGACAAGGTGAATGCCATCGGAGAGCACAAGAGGTCAATGGACTAGGTCAAGAGGCGATGGATTTACATCAAGCGCAAGACCAAGGAGAAACTCGCAGCCAACCAGAAGGCAGCAATGCAGACTGGAGGTGGGAGCCCAGCACCACAGCTGGAGCTGGATGACATGGAGGAGCTGGTGTCGACAGTCATCAGTGTGGAGACCGTGGCAGGAGTCGGGGGACCGGACACTACTCGACAGGACACAACACCACAGCAACAGGGTGAGTAACCACCAGGTACTGGGGGGACGGGGGGAGATGGCCACAATGGCACACATGCACAATCAAGCAGAGCACAGTGCACACCCACAATGACTCTGGATCATGGCCCTGATCTACACACTGTCACAATGTACATTGCCATGCTGTCTAAATGTGAACATGTACCATGCGGCTACATACATGTGGACACATTGTAATACAGCATCTCCCCTTCACATTGCAGGGGCACCGTCAACGCCACCTGCAGAGCAGTCCCAGCCACTCTTCACTGATGACGAGGAGGACACCACCATCATCGACACCCAAGCCCTCCAAGACATCATGGAACTCATCCGCAAATCACCTCCAGGACCAGGGCAGCCCAGCTGCATTGAGGAGACCCCACCCACTCCACAAACCACCCAGCAGGAGGCACCCACAACACCGGCTGTCTCCCAAGACCCCCCCGAACAACACATGGCCTTCCAACGCCGTGTGTTGGAGGTCCAGAGGGAGATGGCTGAGCAGGTGCGGGTGGGGTTCGACCTCATGGCTACCAAACTGGACGCTATCCATGGGTGTCTGAGTCCCATCAGGGACCACCTCCAGTCCCTAACGGATACCCACACACCGCTCCATGGTCTCCAACGAGCCCTGGCTGACATCACTGGAGTCATGACTCGGAGACAAGAACACCTGTCCGCTCAGAGTGGCTCCAGCGATCTCAGCCGTGAGATGGCACACATGCGGAGGCTCATGGAGGACATGGTGCGGATGGAGGCGGAAAGGATGGCAGCCACCGCTGCACATCAGCGAAATGTAGCTGGGATCTACCATGCCCTGCATGTCCTCATCATGGCATTGCTGCCACAAGGCGTGGCGCGGATGAATGCTGCTGCCCCTACACCATCCACATCTCTGCCCCCTGGTGTGTCTGTGCCTCACAGTGCGGCAGACATTTCCACTCCGGCACCTGATGTGTCACTGCCACACAGTGCGGATGACAATCCACCTCCGGCCCCTGATGTGTCAGTGGCACACAGTGCTGCAGCAGGCACAGCACCACCCACAGGTGGGGCAGGGCACACATCCGAGGACGAGGTCGTGGCTGGCTTTGGGATCAGAAGGAGGCACTAGCATTTATTTCTGCCACCTGGCCTGTTGCTCTTTGGTGCCGCACATGGCCCCATGACCTCCCACTGACCCCCGATGCACTCTGCAGCACTCACCTTGGACCGCGACATGGACTTCCATATCCTGTTTGGTGACCAATGACACGGCGACCACACTGCAGAGTGTAATCTTCCTCATCCTCTGTACTTGTCATTCCCCGATGGACTCTGGCTGGCCCTCCACGGGCCCATATTGTGAAGTGAGGTTGGCATGGCCCTGTACTGCTCCAGCTGCTAAACTCCACTGGATGTGCAATAAACATTCAGTAACGCACTGCTGTGTCATGTCTTTCATCATTCAAGTATGAATGTGTGGATGAATGTAGGGTCAGTGATTCCCCCTAACGTCAATGATGCTCATCTAGTGGGATTCCAGTCACAGTGTGCTACGTTGCCGATTGCGTTGCGGATGCCGTAGACACCACAACAGGGACACACGCATTAGTCACTTTCTTGTCCGGACATGGACTGCACCACGCCCAAGGCCCCTGAGTCATTGTTGCAAGCCCTGCGCTGGTCCGGCATACGCCAGGACAGTCCACTCCGCTTACACTTTGAGGGGGGCCACATAACCACATGTCACAGGTTTACACGCTAGTGGTCCGCAGGTCGCTGGTCTAGTTGTCAGCATGTCGCGGCCACTCCCTGAGGGCAGGTTTGCACACACACCACACCCATCCGGCGCAGGCGTCACAGGCCATGTGACCCCGAGTATATAAGGGGCCGGCAACGTCACATTCCCCACTGCCGGAGGTGACTGGATGACGGACGTATCACGGGGCTCAATCATAAAGGGCCCATGAGTTGTTGCGCACAGGGTTTGTGGCACCCGCTGCCTTGCGGCCGTCACGGGCCTACCACCACGTGGCGCTGACTGGGGTTGCACTGGGTTAGTGGCACCCGAAGCCTTGCGGCCATCACGGGCCTACCACCACGTGGCGCTGACTGGGGTTGCACAGGGTTAGTGGCACCGAAATTGCTGAGCGGGTGTGCAGCCTGCGATGATGACGTGTGCAGTGATGTGGTCTCTGCCATTGATGCCTCAGGACTCAGTGCCATGTGTGGGACCTGCTGGGCCGCGGTGCGGGTCCGCATGATGTGGAGCATGCCATGGTGGCGGGACCGGAGCCTGGAGCTTGCACGGGCACGTGGTGTGCCCACTGATGGACACACCGTTGGCGGAAGGTGAGCAGTGGGGCCTGGGTGCGCAAGGGCGGAGGGGGTAGGGTGCGGCTGCATGTGTGCGCAGGGGCGGACAGGCGTTGTTGCCGTGTGCAGTGGGATGGACTCTGACATGATTGACTCTTGCCTCGATTACAGGTTGCAGACCTGGTGGCTTGTGGTGTATCCCAGCACTTGGTTGGAGACACACCAGTGGCAGCAGGTGAGCAGTGGTGCCTGGGTGTGCGGGGGTGGCAGTGTCCTTCCTTCTCTCTCTCTCTCCCTTCCTTTCCTTCTCTCTCTCTCTCTCCCCCTTCCTTTCCTTCTCTCTCTCTCTCTCTCCCTTTCTTTCTTTCTCTCTCTCTCTGCCTTTCTTTCGTTCTCTGTTTCTCTGTGTCTCGCTCCTTTGATGTGCGCATGACACACGTTCTGATTTTGTGCTTTATTTTCCAGGCTGTGACATCAGGATTGTCCCGGACGGACCCGTCAGGAGTCTTCCGCATTGGTGTTTTGTGTTGTATTCAATAAAGTTTTTGGTTGTTACTTCAATGATGAGTGACTGGTTCTCGTTCTTCTGACCACACATGTGTGTTTCTGTTTGTCATTGTGCGACGTCATGCGCTTTTTGTGGCTCTTGTGTTGTGCACAGTATGTGTTTGTCCGGCGGGGGACGGGATGGGTCCTGGGGGTGGTGGCGGGCCTGGGGGGGGGTGGCGGTGGGTGTTGTGGCCCTCATGGGTCTCCGAGCTGTATGATCATTGTCTCCACGGCATCTGTGGGTCTTCAGATGTGGCTCTGTCCTGGGCTCCCTTTCATGCTGCAGGTAGTCGTCCTGCTCAACACCAGCAAAAGGCAGGTGTTAAATCCCTGCTGCTACCACGTCTTATCGCCTGTTTTTGGTTCGCATCGCAGATCTGGCAGTTTGTTGTGAAAGTGGTGTTGTGGTGTTTTGGTGTGTTTTTGCACGGGAATGCCTATTCTGCATCTCATTAGGGTTAGTTGGTGGGGTCACCCGTGGAGGTAAATGTTGAGGCAGTTATCGCGGGAATACTTGCGTTGTCTGCAGTTTGCAACCGCTTGTGAATGGGGTGTTAAATCTGTCACCACTTTTGTTGCGTTAAGTTGGCGATAACTCAGAGATGAGTCCTTGTGAATATCCCCCTTAGTCCCTTTGATGGAAGTCAAAAATCTCCAGTAGGACGGAGCTGTAGGCTGTAGCCAACTAGGCCTCCACGAGGCCTGATACCACTTCTGCAAGGAACCACTGAACAGGATTTGCTGCTACAGAGAAGAGTGGAGCGGGAGCTGCCACGAAGTGAGGCCGAAACAGCGATGCACTTTCAATAGATCAGCGAGATTGTAGGCCCCGGTCTCCTCTTGGTTCTCAGAGCACATTTTGGCAGAAAATATTCTAAGTGCCAAGTTTTAGAATTTGGCTATATGAGCAGCTTTAGCACCACTTCCAAGGGTCCAGGACTGGAGGAGCACCACTTTGAGGGACAGGGCTCACTCAGGCTGGGCCCAAATGAGAGTTCAAGATGGTTAGTGCCTTTTCTGTCCCTGAGGCACTGATCAGGATGCCAGCCAACTAGCCCTTGGAGTCACTCTGGAAGTCTTGATTTCAAGCAGGAAAGCAGGTCGCCAGCAGCAGGGCAGTATAGAGGGCACAGGGCAGATTTTGGGTGGCAAGGCTCCACTCACCTGAAGCGAAGAACACATGACAATAACACAACTGTTGGTGACTAACCCTTAGGGGAAAGGGGGTTGGGAAGGTAGATGAGGTAAGGGAGTAGACATGCTCTTGGCTTGTTTCTGGGAGTAATCTTTTCTCATGATTGATCAAAAGGTGGATCCATACACTGAACCTGCTCTGCTATATTGCTTCCTGTATCAGGGGAGATAGAATTATACACTGGTTAGTAGGTATCACACTGAGTTATTCTCGATTTGGGATTAACATTCATCAAGAAAATTTACCTCTAAACTGTAAAGACTCACTATTACATAACTTAGTATTCTCTATTCAGGCATAGAGAATATTCGAGGCTCTTCTGTTGCTACACAAAACAGGAGTTATCAATGTAGGATGAGATAGTCTTAAAAGAAACAAATTGGGCCCATCAAGACTTTCGGGGGTCCTTTTGAGTTACCCTCAAGTAAATCACAAGTCGCTAGTTCACGGAGAAAGTAGCCAATAAAAATAAAAACCTCAGTCTTTTGGTTGCAACAGTTGGTAGAGTGCACTGACCTGTAGGTTGTAAGCAAGTCTTGTTTTGCAGTCTTCTTGATTAAGCACAATTTCTTTATTTTCCTTTCTTTGCAGGATCTTACATCAAAGAGGGATAGAGGCAAGCCGCGTTGGAACTGCTGCTCCTGGAGGCATCAGGAACAAGAAACCAGAAGCAGGTAAGCAGGACAAATGATAACAAGACCTTCCAGGGCTGGAACTCGAAGTCATGCAAGGCTCAAAGGAATGGGTGCGTTATTTATAGTACAGCACCCAAGATGGCTGCCAAATCTCATGGGAGTTTCAAAAAATCCCAAGACTTCGAGGACTGCTTTATTTTGACCGAGGAAGGAGGCCTTTACTGCATGGGAAAGGACGGTTGGACCAGGGGGTCTAAAGCGGCTGCACTGAAGGCACCATTGAGTATGAAGGAGAAGGGCAGGAGGTCAGGAACAGTGGCATGAAAAGCACCAAGGAGCATGGAGAGGGAGGGATCCCAAGATAAGTGGGATGTGTAAAATGGGTCTCCTCGAGGTGCCAGTGTCCTGCAACTCACATGCTGTAAAGCGCATCACAAGGGCACGAAACGGCTCAAGGCATGACATCAGACAGCAGGGCAGACCTCTTGGTACAGCATGGCAGGCATCTAAAGTACACTGCAGGCCACAGGCTACAGGTCAGTCCTCTAGGAGTTGTTCCACAGGTCCAGAAGAGAACTGAAGAATGGGTCTGAGAGTCCTATTTTTATACCTGGTACCCCCTTTGAAGTGGAAGAAAAAGGTTTCCCCCTACAGAAGTGTCTGGAATTTACTGTCTCCCTGTCCTGGTCCGTCTGTCTGTAGACACAATAGGCTAGTGTGAATTTTTTTGTGTGTGGGCTGAAGCAGAGGCTCTGAAGTGCAAGTGAGGCTGTGCACAGCTTCGCCCCCCATACTGCCTTAGGTGGTCCATCTGCCAACACCCAGGCTCCCTATTGTATGGTGGTCTTGGAGGAATACACAAAGGCCAACTGCCACCTACACCTAGTCATATGATCCAGGAAACAGGCTGCAGGCATCAAATGGTTAGTATAAGAAAATGCTAACTTTCTCGTAAATGTAATAAGGGCCTTCTAATTACTAAGCCCTTTCTGTTTATATATCTGGTAATTCATTTTGACAATTGGCATTTATATCCTCACTGAAATCCTGTGTCATTTCAATTTTTTACTTCTTTATGAATACTTCGTAATTTATTTTGCATTATTTTCATGCCTTTTTCCATTCCTGTTAGTAATTCCATGAACACTTTGTAACTTACTTCACAGTTTGTAATCATAATTGTCATTCTTTATTCGTCCCTGTCTGTAACTCTATGCATACCTATTACCATACCTATTACTTTGACTATCACCTTGCCTATTTCAAGATGGCCGCTGTGCCTATACCTCACCACACGCTGTATTACGCGCGACTCCTCCCACACTCGAAATCACATGTTCTCCCATGTGGTCACATGACCCACTACTGGTTGTCATAATCCTCGGGAAGCGTTCCCTCCTTCTGCGTTCACCTCATTTGCCTGCATGTACCACAAGCACCACACCAGGTAAGCGTCCATTCTGGGCTCCCGTTTTCTCCACATCAGTACCTGGATGGCAGACTCATTCCCTTCGGTTTTGATTATTGGTTTTCAATTTTTTAGGCCCATCGCTAAACATCCAATTTGAACAGAGTGTATCCGACCCTGTGAAACAGAGTTTATCCGACCCTGTGAAATAGGTAAGCGCGCGCGCGCTCTCTTTTCCCCTTCCCCCTCGCCCCTATTATATTTTCCCGCCACGCCCATAACTTTACCGATTGTTCCCCTCCAGGCTCACAATCCCATATATTGAATCCTTGCTGAACAGGACCTTGCCTTCCCATTGAGGATTACGTAGCCTCTACTTTCTAACCCGGGTAAGCTACCCTCGTCACGAAGGCCACATGCACCCCCCTCCCCGTTCATCTCATCCCATCCCTTAATGCTTTCCTTCTCTGCTCCTCAGGTCCATTATATCCCCTTCCCTCCCCAGTCTGGACGTGCCAGCTTTCCACCCTTAAGCGCAACTGCAGGTACTCCACATTAGCCATACGCGCACCGCATGCATGCCTTAATACCTCATCCTAACTCTATTAGAGGCATACGCTCATACACAATGTGATCAGGCGACAGCACCTGTTGATAATTTATTCCTCTACCTTAGACACGTCATCTTAAGGGCAAATTGTTTTTATAGTCGGGTTCTACCAATTTGCATGGTGCATCGTGATTTCTCACTACTCCTGCATCACTGTTATTGTTCGGTCTCTAGGTCTTTTCACGCGTAAAATAGATCCTTTCGTCATCTTACTGAGTTCCTTTATTGGCACCTAAATGCAAACCTTATCCGTGACTTATTATTCCTTTATTTTTCTTTTTCTTTCTCTCTCCCTCTTTATTTCCAATGTTTCGTCAATACAATAATTTACAGGCATATGCTCTCAGGCACTTTAATCCATAGTCCTGAAGATGATCCAATATCTCACTGATAAGGATCGAAACGTCGTCGACACAGTTGTCAACCTTATACACTGACTGTTAATTTATAATATGTGTAAAGGTGACCTTTTATGATTGTTGTTTCATTATCCGTGTATATTCATTGGAAACACATGTAAACTGCCTGAGCTTTTCTATGTTGTTTGTGAGTTTTGATCTGTGAGATTATGGATACAGGCTTGTATCCCACTGTTATTTTTCTCACATTTCCTTAATTTTATTCAAACTATTGTGTATATTAAACTTGCCTCTGTCCGGCTGGACATGCGCCAAAATATAGTACTGATTGAGACTATATTCATTGTTTAATGAGTTTTCCTTACTCAGGGACCACTGTCCTTTGTACTAACCTAGCTCCCAAGGTCCCTGACCTATTCTATTTGGGTTCCCTTGTTTGTTATATAAACTTTCTAAAAGTGGCTTTTTCAGAATTGTGACTTAAAATCTGATTATACCATTAAAGAGGATTTTAAATTACAATTCCTCAGGCACCAAACATGATATTTCTACCTGCTCCCAAACAAAGGTTATTACTTATTAAATGTAATAAGGTGACCCAATGTTATCTTATGGGAGAGGTAGGCCTCCCAGTAGTGAAAAATGAACTTGTGAGTGTTCCACTATCAGGACATTTAAAATGTAAAAGTACACATCCAACCTTTTAGAACAATGCACCTGCCATTTACTGCAAAGGCCCTTGCCAGTTGTATGCCCCCCTGAACTCAGTCTACACTATCCTGAGCCACTCAACAGACCCAAGGGAATCTCTTCTACTCACCTCTGGACCCCATCTGTGAAGCACCTTACCTTATCTTGCTCACAGATGCATCCCAATAAGTAGACAGACAGTATCACCTTGGCCAATGAAGTGATGTGGCCCATTCCCCCCTTGAATCAGTCTTCTGCCCCCAACCTAAGGAACCCTCTGCCCATATGGATAGCAACCAACAGAGGCCACTGACAGCTGTTAGTATTAAGAGCCAGCCCCTCGACCATCCAGGGCTCCCTGACCTCTGAGGCTTCTCAGAGTGGGGGGCAACAACCTTGAGTGTTAGGTTTCTTCCACTCTGCTTCCCACCAGTCCAAGGGTGGTGTCCTAAGACTGGTCACTCAGTCCAGGGTCTGTACACTGAGGTTGAACAGGAGTCAGGGGTGAGCCTTTCCTCTCTCTGCCCCTCTACTCTCCGTTAGGGGGTGGTACGCCCAGACATTGGAGCTTTCAGGGTGCCGTGGGCGGCCGCCCCTCTCAGCTCTTCCACTACTGGTGGCAACTCATCACCCAGAATACAGTCAATGGGCCTCTGGGGACTAACTATGGCCCTTCTCTGGGTCACCTCCCACCCAATTCCAGGGATACCAGAGCCATGGGATGGCAAAAAAGTTCTGCCTCCTCTAAGCTTGTGTTACCCTACACACCTGTCCAGTGTACTGACCTGGGAAACCAGCTTTTCCACTACTATGCTCTGTCTGGCACCTGTATTTCTTAGAACAATGACAGGGATCCCAATTACAGTGATGTGGAGGAACTGACAACTCCCACCCTCAGGGGTCACAAGCTCAACCTCTGAGTCTATCCCCCAACTAAGGGAGATTAGGGTATGGTCTGACACCTGTCCTGGGGACCTCTTACCTGTATGACCACATTAGCCACATCTGTAGAGTTTCCACCAGTGGGTGGTTTCTTAGGACAGAGTCCCCCTGCTTGTGTCGTAACTCAGAACAGTCATAGCATTGGGGCTGTAAATAGGGCGCCAAGTCCCAATACCCACCAGAACCTCCTCCCTGTTTCTCAGAAGGGGCATGGGAACACTTTCCCCCACCTAATACTGGGAAATGTTGTGTCTCCCTGGACCTCCCCCTCACTCTGTTGGGAGAACCTGAGCTACCCTACTTGGGGTCACTCTCAGATTCCTCCTAAGAAACTCTCATGCTGACCTGGAGGTCTGCCTTCTACGCAAGCTCCCTGGGATCAGTGAGCTTACCGTCAACCAGGTGTTCATGCAACTCTGTAAAACAGATATTGAGCTTGTCCCCCCCCCAAAATCAGGTTGTACCAATCAGTAAAATCATCAACTTTGCTGCCTCTCACCCAACCGAACACCACCCATGATGGTTTTTTTTTTGGCTGTCCCTGATCCTAAGGAGGTACCTTTCAGGGGTAACCCAAAATTAGCAAGTAAAATGGCCTTCAGGGAAGCATACTGCATCTGTACCCCCACCGCTAGTGTGAGAAATGTGTCCCTTCCCACTGTGGAAATGTGCTTCCAGACGCTTGCGCCCCAATCCCACTCTAGGACCCTGTGAATTCTAAGGCTACCTCATTTGCAGAAAACCATTTGTCTATGTCACATAGCTGGGCAAAAGGTCTTGCAGTATGCAGACTCTCACCTCTCCAGAGGACACTGAGAGTATGCTGCCACCATTGTTGCTGGACTCTATTTGTCTGTCTCTGAGGTCCAGCTTTCTGAGACTTAGCTAATGGGCCATTCTCCTTTCCTCCATGCCCAACTTCTTTTTCTCAGGGGCCCGGGCAGCCTACTCTGTCTCCCTCTAGGCAGCAGCCTCCTCTTTGGCTGCCTGCAATTTTAGTTTGACCAGCTGCAGCTTCAGCTCTCGCTCAGCTTTTCTGTCCTCCAGCTCCTCATGGGACAGACCTCAGACAAATACACTGTTTCCTGCCCTGACAAGGGGCTCCACTCCTGGGGTTAAGCTGTCCTCTTCGTCTTAGTGCCGCAGCTCACGACCCGTGCCCAGGCCCTCCTCGTGTTCCTCCATAGCTTCCTCCTCCTCTCCTACTCTGCCTAGCAACTGGTGGGTGTCCTCATAGGTCCCGAGGGCCTTCTGAAGCTCCTCCTTTTTGGAGCTCCTTTTTGCTGGAAGCCCTCTCTCCTTGCAGAATCCACTGAGCTCAGCTGCAGTGTAGCTCTCCAGATGGCTGAGCTCAAACTCCATACTTGCAGGTACAGGCAAGGACAGTCAGATATAAGGAGAGTGGATTTGGAAAAAGCAAAGTAGACAATTAAGGAGAACTTAGAAAGATGTTAAATCTGATTTCAAATTATTTAAATGAGATTTTAGTGTTACACTAATCACTGTAAAGTACTGAGCAAACAAGTGCTGGATCCTACCACTGTGCACAAATGTGAGAAATTGCGTTGTTGGTTGAGGGGGGTGAAACCCTATTCAAGCAACAGCCACAGTCCTTGCCTGTATGATCCCTGAAAAGTCACTAAGTTAACCTGTGCTTAACCCTCTGGTAGCTTGGCACAAAAGCAGGTAGGCTTAACTTAGAGGCAATGTGTAAAGTATTTGTGCAGCACTTAAACAGTAATAAGGTGAACACATCATACAAGAAAATCCCGACACCAAGTTAGAAAAATAAAGTACATTTTGATCAATTATTTGACACCAAAATGACAAAAATCCAATTAGTAGAACCGGATGTATGATTTTTTAAAGTTTAAAGTGTAAAATAGTTCCTAAAAAATCAAAGCACCAACTCCAGACATCCAGTCACACGAGATCTGGGCAGAGTCAAACGTTATGGCTGATCGCGATGGAGCTTGGGTTGGATACAAGAAGTGGATTGGGGCCAGTCTCCAATTACATTAGGATCACAAAGAAATTTTAAAGAAGAATGTCTGAGAAGGTTAAGTTCAGCTGGGCAAGGCAGCCGGCAGTGTTTGAGGAGGAGGCATTGTCATCAGGGAGCTGCTGGATGAAGTTGTGGTGTAGATTTCTGCTTTTGGACTTAGTCTCTTTAATGGAAGTCAAAAATCTCCAGCGGGACGGAGCTGCATTCTGTAGCCAACGAGGGACCCACAAAGTTGAATACCCTTTCTGCGAGGAGCCACTAATTGGGATTAGCTGCTGCGGGAAAAAATGCAGCGGGAGCTACCGCCAAGTCAGGCCAACCGGAGATGCACCTTGGACGGGTCAGTGAGCAGGTAGGTTCCTATCTCCTCTCAGTTCTGAAAGCATTTTTTAGCAGACAATGTTCTATGTCCCAAATTTTTGATTTGAGCTATCTGTGCAACTTTTGCAGCACTTCCAAGGGTCGCGGACTGGGAGACCACTACTTGAAGGGTCAAGACTCACTCAGGCTGAGTCCAGGTACAGGTTCAAGATGATTGGAGCCTTTTCTGTCCCTGAGGATCTGACCAGGAGGCCAGCCAACTAGCCCTTGGAGTCACTCTGGAAGTCTTAGATTCAAGCAGAAAAGCAGGTCTCCACAGCAGGGCTGTCCTCTGAGGGCACAGGGCAGACTTCAGGAAGCGGGGCAGTCCCCTTGGTACAGCAGGGCAGTCCTCGGCAGTACACAGCAGGCCACAGGAAGAAGGGCAGTCCTCTGATAGTCCTTCCGCAGGCCCAGAAGAGAACTAAGGAATGGGTCTGAGAGTCAAATTTTTATACCTGGTGCTTCTTTGAAGTGGAAGACTTTTCTAGACTTTCCCCCTACAAAAGTGTCTGCAATTCCCTGCCTTACTGCCCTAGTCCCAGTCTGTCTGCATGCACAGTAGGCTAGTGTGATGCTCTTTGTGTGTGAGCTGAAGTAGAGGCTTTTAAGTGCAAGAGGGGTTGTGCACAGACCCGCCTCCCCATCCAGCTCTGCCCCCATCCTGCCTTGGGGGCCCATCCTACCAACAACCAAGCTCTCTACATTTCTACCTGCTCTCAAACAAACATGTGGAGAGCATGTCGCTCACCAATCACTCCACAGCTCGTGAACTCAAGGACATCCCGAAACACACTCTTCCATTATGAACATGAATACGTATCTCAAATAGTCCCTCTATTACTTTAGTGAGATTGGTGATATCAGCATTATAATCAGTTAGAGACAGGCAGACCCGTCATTGTGCAGAGCCATCAGAGGGGAAAGACATCATTGTTTTAGGGAGTCTATTGGCCCCCTAGGCAGTGAATGGCAGGATACTCCCGGTATCACACACTGCGAAATAGTACCAAGCAAATCATCAGTGTCGCTACCCAGATATCGGGTTAAGGCTAGATCGCTGAAAAAGAATTGAGCCCTTACTTCATCATAGGTGCAGCCCAGCTCTGGACCTAATTTAGGTCCAATGACTCCTGCCTGTTGGAGTTTGGACTCCGAAGGTCTCTCTTTCAAGTGGAAGGGGCGTTTGGCATCAGAACACAGAGGGCATGTTGACACTGCGTTACATGTCAAAAGACCGCTGTCACCATCTTGGTGCAGGGAAGACCATGTGTCATTCTCTGGAAAATATTCAGAGAGTAAACGTGTTTCACAATCAGAAGAAATTCATAGTATATAAACTGTTTGTGAGAATAAATCCCAACTCATGGGGGAAAGAAACAGACTAATGGTATTTATTGGAACTGAGAGAAGTCAACTAATACAAGTAGAGGGTAAGCTGTTTGAAATGTCGAAAATGCAGATAACTATATGAACCACAACTCAACGAATTTAACCCCATCGCAAACTGAAGTTAGGACATGGAATCATTATCTAAGGGGATTTGCCATGTGAAACTGTTTAGTGGATGAGCTGTTTTGAATTTGGGTGTTAATGTAACCAAAGTTATGTACAAGAACTCAATGAATTAAAGTTAGTACATGGAATACATTATATAAGGGGATTTGCTGTATGTCATACTGATTTGTTTCAATGTAAAAAAGTGTGAGTGCAAATTGACCACAGGCAATTCAATTCAATATATTTATTAAAGATTTGGAACTCCTAGGAGGTCCACATAAAATGCATACATATTATTTCAAATAAAAGAGAAACACATAACAAGCACAATCCACTAACCATCATAAAATTATCAAAAGCCTGCCTTAGATTAGCTAAATTTCTTGTAAATAGAAACAAACAATATTGTCAGAGAGCCCAGATCATACAGTACTTAAGATTTTCCACATTACAACTCCTAAGATGTACATAGGACATTAAAAAGCTGACAGTTCATTTAAAAAGTCCGAAAGTTCAATTTCAGCTAGAAAAATAATTTAGAATTAGAGGCAAGATAAAACATGGGCATGTCCAGACCTGTGCAAAAGGCAATTCAGTAGCAGCCGGCTCATAAGCAAAATACCTCCTGAATCCCACTACATTTAAGTTTTTAAAATTAACAACAGAACATAGTGGGAAGCAGACGCAACCTAACCCTAATTTAAGAAAAAAGAGCGCTTAATAGCTGCCTATCAATGTGCAAAATACAAATTAATAAAAACTAGAATACTGATGCTTTGCAGATGGGGAGGCTAGCTAAGAGGATAGCCGCCCATTTAAAAAGTGTGCTAAAAAGGAAGAATTAAAATATGTACATAAACTCCCAAAAAAATTAAAAGGTTTTAGTCACACTGCTTCATTTTTGTTCAAAAGTGATAGTCTCGGGTTGATACTACATTTTTACACAATCTTGTAAGAACACCGGTACAAGTTTAAAAAATATACATGAATTCCTTAAAAAATGAAATAGTTTTACACACACTGCTTCGTTTTTAGGACAAAAGAGATAATCTCGGGCTGATGCTATATTTTTAACAGAGTTTTGTAGAAACATCGTGCGAAGCCAGCGATAACGGCTCAATGCCAATGCAGGACATACAAACAAAACATGGTCCAGAGTCTGGGTACTCAGCATACACAAATTACAAATTTTACCATTATTCAGATTCTGAGACCAGTTTGCTGTAAGGTCATTTAAAGGCAGGAGATTCATACGACCTAAAATAAGCAAGCGTCGAATACCGTGTTCTAAATTCCAAAATAAATATTTTTGTGCAATTCTCGGTGAGTTTGTCCTAATTATTAGTTTTAATCTTTCTTTAGAGTTGCAGAATTGAATGTCTCTATCGAAACTAATTTTGCCACTCAGAGTTTTCAGGAGTGACTTAAATCCTAATGATGGAAGGGTGAGCACTAGTTCTTTTTGTATACTAAAGGCTTTTAGTGCCAATTAGAAGTCACGGTAAAAGGAGTAGTTACCTGCCTTAGCATCAAAGATTTCATGGCATAGAGCACCTCTTAGTGAATCCGGCTCGCTATGTTTTAGCTGATAACCCCAACGTAAAACCCTGGATAAGCCTTGAGTATAGGAGCTTATCAAACCAAATTCCAATCTAATTGCTGCCGTTGGAACTAACGTGTTAAAATTACATATTTTACGTAGTATCTGACCTTCAACCTTATCCAAAAACTCCAGTCCTTAACAGGGATTGATTCAATCGCATAAAGCAGGGTTGGAGGGATTTTTGCCTTAAAAACCATCAATAAGTGTAAAAATGTCTTCTACCCATAGCGCTGTAAAAAATGCGCAAACCATTGGCGTGCGATGTAGCTTTCCTAGTACAGTGTGAAATGTGAGGTTTATTTTTCGAGCTGCTTGTTAAAAATTTCCCTAAATAAAGGTATGAATCTACCACCTCCAGCCTTTCAGGACCGATTTGCCAATTAAAATTATATGATTTTCTACTTTTAGTACTTTTCAAAATCAAAATTTTACTTTTGGATACGTTTATTTTCAAAAAGTGGCCCACAGTATATTTTTGTAGGGAAGCCAACTTTCTATTCAACCCAATAGGGGTTAAGTCCATTACTACTATGTCATCTGCATAAAGTAGACATGCAAAAGGGCGGGTACTTATCTTCGGGCATCTCCATCAGCTTGAGCAAAACAATCGGGTAAATCAGCTATATATAGGGAGAATAGCAGCGGTGCTAACAAGCAACCCTGTTTGAGTCCATTTTCAGTAGGGATTACTTTTGATAATCCTTGATTTCCACCCATTAATATCTTGCACCAAGTTTGCGAGTGGAGTGCTATGATCAAGGATAGCAGGGGGAAGGCAAACCCATTTTTTGCAGTTTTCTCCATAATAGAGGTCGATCTACCTTATCGAAGGCTGTGGAGAAGTCAATAAAAGCCATAAATACATTTGAATTACGGTAGATTGTGTATTTTTCCTCTATTAGTTTCAACATAAAAATATTATCTAGCGTAGAGTGATTTTTCCTAAAGCCTGCTTGCTCAATGGGGAGAACTTTCTTCTCTACTAAGGTGATCGAGGATTCTACGTGCGAATATTTTCCCCGTCGCATCCAGTAAGGCTATTTGCCGATAATTACCTGGATGCGATCTAAGGCCCTTTTTGTATAGAGGAATTAAAATACTTCCTGACCAAGATGGTGGGATTTTCCCATTAGAGTAGCAAAAATTAAATAATGGAGCTAAATAGGTAGCCCACAAGAGAGGCTCCTTTTGATTAGCGTCATGGGAATTTCATCAGGGCCCATTGCTCCTGAGGATCTCATTTTTTAATAGCCCCGACCACTTCATCGATAGAATGGACATAGTTGGGTACTGAAATTAAAGGCTGATCCAATGCCACAATATCAGATCTGCAGGAATCGAAATTCACAGAGTACAATTCCAGCAAATAAAGTTTCCAATCCTCTTCTTTTATGGGTATTGGGAGAGATTTCACCCTAGTGCCGCAGCAGTCGGTGATTATTTCCCAGTACCTTTTGAATTATTTTTTAAGCTGCCTCTTTTAGATGTGTCCATGCACCATCATCCTTTATTTGCCTTAGGGAGCGTTTTTCCTCTGTCTTTTCCTCTTTAGCAGGTTTATTAAATTGCTTCGCTCATGCGAAAAATACAGGAACTGGGCCCTCACTAGTTTATTTTTTTCCCTATTTAGAGTGAGCAATGGGTTAAAATATGGTGTCCGTTGCACAGGGACATGAGTTGATTTACCAGATTTAGCCTAAAGGCCAATGTTATGGGAAAAGACATCAAGTAAATCAGGTTGAGTACAGTCACATTCAACTGATTCTAAGAGCAGCTGATCTCTTATTAGTGTTGATAAGTGCGCTTTTAGTTTAGAGGTCGCTTGAGTGTTCCAGTGGCTTCTACCATTTGTTACATTAAACCCTACAGTAGCACCTTTAAAATTCCAGGAGCCTACCTTATCACAAATGAAGTCGATTTTAAAGCAAATCAGCATGTGATCACTAAAAACATTTCCCAAGACTTCCATATTTGTAAATTTGTGAAAAAAATCTGCAGAGACAATTAGATAATCCAGAATTGATCTCCCAGTAGGAGCCTTATGGGTATAGTTTGCTGGAATATCTTTCCCCAACCTCCCGTTAGCAATTATAAGATCTAAGCTTCTCAGACCTTCTAGAAGTAAAACTCCTCTTTTATCTGTCCTGCTATTGTTCGGGAATTGAGCAGTGGGAATATTTAGGGCTTCATTTTTTTCAGTGTTAGAAAATACCTTTAGACTATGCAATGAGACTTTAGAGTTCAGATCTCCCACTAATATTGTGTACCTACAGTCTTCAGATTCCAGGATGGTGGAAATAAAGGAGAAAAGATCTTTTAATAGGTGTGAAGAGGATGCGTCGGGAGGTAAATATACGTTTATTATCAACAACGAGTCCAATAGAAGCTGGCCGACCTTATGATCCAACTTAACCGCCTGAATTAGGTTAGAGGCGTGAGAAAATTCTTTATAGGACCAACTGAGACTTGTACTTAACAAGATTGCAATACCTCCTTTAGCATGACCTCTATTTACATGGAGCGCCGGCCGGCTTAGCACAATATAATCTTCGGTGGACCAGTTCTTAGTTATCCAAGTCTCTTGGAGACAAATTATATCGGGATTCTGCTCTTTCAAGAATATAAGTTTGTTTTTATTTGTGCTAAGGCCGGCTGCGTTCCAAGATATCACATTAATATCCTTGCTAGGAAGAATTCCCGCATCTTAGGCCTAAAGGTCTATTTGAATTTAGAGCACCTGCAACCCAACTCCATTTCTTATCTTCCTCCTCTGCGGGAAGCACATATTGAATATTTTTTCGGTATGGAGCGAAACCCTCCTACCATTTTTACCAAGAAAGACCTGCAAAGTACTTTCTTTCTCCGGAAATGGTGTACCTCGTCCGGAGGATTCTACATCAATATTAGGCAGCTTGATTTGGGACACTTTTTTTAAAGATAGCTCCACCTCGGGAATTAAAACATCAATACCGCAGCAGCGTAGTTTATCGCTGTGTGCCAAAATCAGGTGGGAGATTGCTTTGGATGAAAATGTAACTCTTGCACCCCTGAGATTATTATATTTTTGTACCTCCACCAGAGCTAAGTCATTACTTTCAATTATCCGCAGGCCCACAATTTCAGCAAAACAACCCAACAAAAAAGACCTGTTCATATATAATTCATAGTCAAAAATAAACGAGAAATCCAAGCTGTAAGGGGCAGGCTGGAAGTTATTATCAGAGCTAGATACCTCAGGGATGGTATTATTGGAGCTATAAATGACATTGGTACCTAGAGAGGAAGCAAACAAAGAAGCATTAGGGTTCAGTGTACTCTGAACCATAGGAGAAACATTTGTATCTAGTGGTACTACATCTTTGGTCGATTTAATAGGAACACATAAGTTCAAAGAGGGAGAACAAGAACCCAATGGATTGTACTCTTCTTGTCCATCTTCCATCTTCGGAACATTTCAATCCAGCTTAGGAGATATAATATGGATAGGTTTAGGGTCGAAGCGTAACTGTTTTGACCTTTTTTGTTTATCCTTCGACGTTTTTCCCTTTTTCCTTCTTTTTTGTCTTACGTATGTTGCTACTTTTGTTCATAAGAACTTTTTCCTTACTCAGAGAGCATCCAACTTTAATATCTTCCTCTATAGGCTGCTTTGAGGAATTAATGCCAGATTTTAGAAAGATAGGGAAGACCTTTTGAATTATATTTGTATTTGTATTTTCCGTCATAGTTTGCGGGCGGAACGAAGATGCGGCAACTGTAGCTAAGGGTTCGGAGTCGAAAAGCTGCAGTAAAGAAGAAGAAAGTGACTTATCAAAAATATCACCGTTTTCTTTCGTTTTGGTATTGATATTTCTACTAGAAAAAGGCTTGCCAGCCTGAGTGCCAAAGTCCCGCCCTTTAACATGTGGAAAAAAGTCTGTTTGGGTAGAGTGAGACTTGTCAGAGTCTACCTTCAAACGAAGGGGAATGGAAGATCCTTTCTCTGGGTTAGGTATACTAGGGGGAAATACACAAACTTTTCCTGACGATAGATTATGTTCAGAGGCAATATGCTTTGTCAGGACTAAAACGGAGTCCAAAATAAAATCGGAGTTATCTACTGATTTCTCCATTAGGGCTAAGATGGAAACCAACACTCTTTCTAGACAAAGCAATGACTCCGACATCGGCCTGTGTGATTCTAGATTATGAATTGAAGGAAGAAAATCTCGGGAGAGATCAGGAGTAATTGAACCCCGTGAGTCTAATAAGCTTGTTCCGCTAGGTGTACTGCTGAACAGTTGCAGTTTCACAGGATGATCCTTAGCGGACGGTAGGGTGGCGGGAGTAAAAACCCTGGATGATTCTTGGTTGTGAGCATGGAACATTTTTAGAGGCTGATCTAAATTTATATCAGGTAAAGTGAAATCTTCCATTATATATTCTCCCGCTTTTGATACTGATTGCGGAACTCCTTCCGGTTCAGAGACCCCATTCACAGAAGGGTGGATAGTTAGATTTGCCAGCAAAGAGTCAGCCACCCCAGATTCTGAATATTGAAGATCAGAAGGCCGTGATCCCCTGATTATAGACGGTGAAATGGAGGGTACTACTGGTGAAGGTACTACTGGGAATGGGTTTCCAGGACTTGCATTGATCTCTACTTGATCAACATATTCTTTTTGGAGAAACTCCAACATCCCTACAGATTTAGAACTTATTTCTTTTTTAGGGAAAAAGGAAGGGATGGTATTGAAACACTTCAAAGAGTTTATTTGCAGAGAGTTGTTCCTTAAAGGGTTAGCTCTGGTTTTTGTGCAAGCTCTTGTATACACTAATCTACCAGAGCGTAATTTTTTTGCAGTCATAGCTTTGTTCAGGAATAACTCCCAAAGCTCGATGCGCCAGAGCGCCGATGCACCGGTGCGCCGCTTATGCTACACCGTGCACCAGGCACTACTTAGCGCTACTTAACTAGCAACCCCCAACTGGGTGGCCAGAATAAACAAAGTCTAGAGAGCTTTTAGAGAATACTCGAAGCGTTTGCGTCTCAACTGCACAAGGAACAACAGACCAGATGCCTGGACACGGTGGACACCTGTATCCACTACTGCTCTAGAGACATGCTGCACTTTGACCAAACATGAGGCATACAGAAGAGGGACACAGGGCAGAAAGTGACTCTAGGCTTTCTCCCACAGATCCAGGAATCCAGAAAGCACCACTCCGCTTCACTCTGCTCTGCTCTGCAGCGTTCAGATTACACGACCGCTGCCTGCGCGGGGCTCCTCCTCATCCTGACGGTGAGACTCCCTAAACAAGGCAGGCAGGGGAGTC
The DNA here is from genome assembly GCA_963921515.1 of Calotriton arnoldi. NCBI lineage: Eukaryota > Metazoa > Chordata > Amphibia > Caudata > Salamandridae > Calotriton > Calotriton arnoldi. The sequence goes on along the minus strand of CAWUFW010003731.1, from coordinate 242,270 downwards.
CAATGTACCTCTGTGGGGAACTACAAAACTACAAGTCCTAGAATGCACCGGGACAATAATCAGAAGAGTGCAGAAAAGCCCCAGGGCCTGCTCAGCGTCTTCAGCAGCCTCTACAGACTCCGTGGCTCCCCCAATTCTCCTTCGTCACCGGCACACGGCGGGCTGCAGGGGTCCGGTATCGATGTACCAATAAGATCCGGACTGGAGCTGGACTGGAGCTGGACCGGGCTGGACCAGACCAGAGCAGGCAAAAGGCAGGCAAAAAGCAGAAGCACCAAGCACCAGGCACGAGGCACCAGGTAGGGAGGCGGTAGGGGGGCAGCCGGGGGCGCAGGTCTTAGCTCTTGGGTGGCGGATCTTCGGTGGAACAAGCTGGACTCTGGCAGCGCAGCACACTGGGATATAGAGCAGTCCGGCAATCCAACAGTCCTGCCTCGGGCAAGCGGAACAAGCACGGAGCCCGGAGCAGCCAGCAACAGCCAGCAAACAGCAAACAGCCAGGAAACAGTCAACAGCAAAGTCGTGGACCGCGGCGGCGGCGAGCACTCCGGGCTAATGAGCAGTCCAGCCACGGTGCAACGGAGCAACACAGCAGCAGCCGCGGACCGCGGACCGTGAATAGCGGCGGCAGGCACTCCGGCACTCTGGGCGGCAGGCAGGCAGTCCGGGATAATGAGAGGCCCCAGCCACGGGGCAGAACAGCTGACAGCAGGCAGCCAAGCCACGAGCCGCGGACCGCGAACAGCAGCGGCAGCAGCGGCGGCGGCGGGAGCAACAGCAGTCTGCTCGTATTCAGGTACCGGAAGTTGCTCAACACTGACAATTACTCTGCGAAGTACCAACATTCACATCCACAGGCTCAATTGAGGCTCAACCAAGAGATGTCTTTCAGGCACCTTTCTAGCAGTACTCTATTATTGGGGGCCCCCTCCCAGTTAATTGTAGCTGCTCATTTACAGTCTAGAAGTAATTCACTGAGTGCCCTGATGTGATGGAGTGGTTGGCCGCAAAACAGTATCGGGTGAGGACACGATGATGAAGCATGCTACTTAGAAATATGTGGGTGTAAAAAAACAGAAGTTCTGTTCTCTATATAGCAAAGCTTTTTTGTCAATAGCTAATGTTACCTGCTTGTGGTTTTTGCACTTTACATGAGCACCAAATTACATTACACAAGTTCATTTTTATTTTCTAGGCACAGGGAGGTTAAGTAGTTTGCTTAGAATCCTCTGATGATGAGCCAATGCTAGGAGCTGAGCCTGGTTCCCCAGTTTCAAAGTCAGCTGCTCTGGCCATTAGGCTACATCTCCTCAGACAAACATCATAGAGTTCAGATCCTCCTGGAACACAGAGTAATTTTCAGACTCAATGAAAGTGATCATATCTCCTCAGCTGTGGAGACTGGAGACAACAAATTAGCTTCCAATGAATGGAAGAATTTGTTCCAAGGTTCTTTGTGATACAGTGATGCACCTAGAACAAAGATTAGCAGTATCAGAAGCTCGCCTTTAGGAAGTAGAGGCCTACTGGAATGCAGAAACCTGGAGAAGGATTGCAGTTACTAGGCCCTAACAGAAGCACAGCTTGTTTGGTTGAGTTAAGAGTTGCATGTGAAACTCGTCTCTTTGAAAGAGCACCCTGGCAGCAATGCAGTAGAAGAGGAACAAGCAGTGAGAATTCTCCATTGCTGTGCCCTGTGACTCTAAGCCTCTGCAAGGCAGATAGTTCTTGGGGTACAAATTCAAAAAATAGATATTAGATAAGAGATTGGTGAAGTTTCTGCAAACACAGGCAATTTGATGTTTCCCTAAGGAAATCCACTGATTATTTGTTTCTTAGAAAATGTGGAAATGTACGCAGCACTAATCCACGCAAGTTAAACAGTTAAACTTTTTTGGGGGGGAAATTTATAAAGTAGCTGCCGAACAGTACATGATCAAAGATCTCAGTAAAGCCCTCCTTTTTGCAAAACAGATGTTCCTGCCCACCAACATCCTGACTCTCCAAGGAGCGGCATTGACAGACTTGTCTTGCCCCTGTGCATCCTTTGAATCATTATTTTTACCATCAAAGAACTGCATTGCATTGCGATTTTCTGAAACATAGCGAAGCAGATTTATTTTTGGGGCGCAGCTGTAAAAATGTCAACATCAAAGCAATCAGAAAACAACAGCGCAGAAAGAAAAAATAGGTATTAATAGAAATGTGGATGGGGCTGCCTGAGCAGCTTTCAGCAGCTGGCAGGGCGCAGCAGCTATTTCGGCGAAGGTCGAGGTGACCTTGCTGAGTCAGGGTCTCTCACTTATGTCATCCCCATGGTCTTTCCGAAACTGGAGAGGAAACTGAATGAGCTTTTATAGTCTGTTTACCTTCAGATGGGTCATATCCCATGCCAGCACGAGCCTGTCAGCGGCCTACCCTTCCCCAATCCTATAGCAATGGGACCTCCACACAAGGACCGATTTACTGGCTTCAGTGAGGCACTCTTTTCTCGACATGGAATTTATATATTTTTTTAGGGATTGTGTAGTTATGTAGTCAATAAAAAGAAATGCTCTTTTGCCAGAATTGGAGGAAGTGATCTCAGGAGCGGCTCTTCCTGATCTCATTATGGGCACGCTTGCTGTTGTGGGACCCCCATTCACCAAAGGCCAGGGGTGGGTGGATGCACCGAGTATTACTGTTCCCGGGCACGGCTCGGGGGAGTTGTTACTCACCGTGAACATGGCGCAACTGTGTCAATAACCTGAACAGGATGGGCATTGTGCCCACGGCTCTTCCTCTACGGCCCACCTCATGTTATCTGTGTGATGTTTTTACACTGAGTGGATCTGCTGAAATTGTATTACTTTGATTTTTTTTTCAGACAGCACCACATTGAATATAGTTCAGCGGAAGTATGTGTCTTCAGAAAACAGCAGCTACAACTAAACTGGAATTGGGTCACAGACAGGCACTAATTTCTAGTTTGACAGAGGATTTTAAAAAGGCGTTTCAAAGGTTAGAGGAATACATTTCGGTGCAATTAGCAAAAAGTGGCATAACCTTAAAAAAATGTGGTAATACCACTTTTCTGCAAAAGGAACTGCGTTCACGCTAGAAAATTGCTGGTTCTTATCTTGCATCAATAAACGTGTGTAAACAACACTCCTGCATGTTATTATCCATTTTATTACATTTATAGTAAAACCCCAATTATTACTGGCCGTCCTAACGTCGTTATTAGAATCAGGGTATTCATTAAAACTCTCTACATAATCTAAATGACGGCAAAAGTGTAAAGGAGGAAAGATTTCATGTTATTTTTTGAAAGTGTGCAGGAGTGGTGTTTGCTCTCTGCCTCCTCACAAAGTAGGACATTGTAGTGCGTGATTTCTCATCTCCCCAATCCACAGATAAGTATAAAACATTTACATTATTTTCAGAAATTAAGTACTGTGCAACTCATAGTTAGAAAGTCTGACTAGATTTAGGAATTGCACAATAAAAAGTCATGTTTTGACTAAAAAAGTAGGACAGGGCGAAATTTAACTTTATGCTCATGTAATTTGCATAAATCGATCGATTTTACTTTATTCAAATTGCAATGCAAAATATCAGAAATTATGCCAGTGATTAAATTGACAGTTTTTCGCTGTGGAGGACTGGTTCCCAACAGAAAATTTCTCACGGGAGAGGGGACCTGTTCTCGCAGAAAAGTGCTGCAAGCGATATTTTTTTCATGAACCAGTTCCCTTGCCGGTATCTCGAGTGACTTTTGCAGTGGTTTGCCCTTGCATTTTATTTTTGCTCTAGAGATATGTCAATTCGCATTTTCTGTAATTTATACAAAATTTTGTGTATTTTCACATCATTTTTAGGGAAAACACAATTTCTAACACCCTTTTGGAAAAAGCCACTTTTGAAAATTAGTTGGTGTGCAAATTATGTGGGTGCTAAATTGTAAAAGTAAATTATTTCTAATACGTTTCATCAGGGTTGCAAAATTCCACCCTGCACACTAGATCACAGCAAAAAAAAAAAAAAAGATTAGCTCCACCTATCCAGTGGTTAATTTGTAAAAAAAATAAGTGCCAGTGCTCTCGTCAGGAGGTACCTTGCACCAGCCCTCCTGTTAGCGCCGCATAAAACAGAACCAATTATGAACCATGAAAGTGGGGAGAGGATGAGGCGTTACGGCCAGAGCTGCCGACTTCGGAGCTGGGGAACCAGCTTCGATTCTTGGCGTCTGCTTAACATCCTGTGATTCTGGGCAAATCACTTAGGGGCATATCTACAAGGGCTTTATCTCCGCTTTTTTGGCTTTTAAAGCCAAAAAAGCGGAGATAAAACTATCGCCCTATTAACAAGAGGGTGCAAACATGCATAATCGCATGTTAGCACCCTTTTTCCCAATGCCTCCCTTTGCGTCTCTAATGAGATGCAAAGTGGCGTCACTGGGCGTACCCCGGATGGTCTACCTTGCAAATATCGCTGATGTTCACATCGCGATATTTACAGGCAGCTCACAGGATTTTAGCATACGTTAGATTTTGGCGAAAACGGCTGTTTTCGCCAAAATCTAACGTCTGCTAAAATCCTGATTTACCTATGTTTGACATAGGGGGTGGATTATGCTGATACGACCACAGGGTAGTATCAGCAAGGTTATCGCCGTTTTCCATGGAACATCGCTGGAAAACCAGCGATGTTCCCTGCAAAACGGCGATTTCCCCCCGCTATCGCTGGATTTCTTATCGCCGTTGTGAAAAGCGTTGTTGATACAGCGCTATCACGGCGATGAAATCCAGCGATAGGATAAACATCGCTAAACGCGCTTAGCGATGTTTATCTCTAATCGTTGTTGATATGCCCCTTAATCTCCTGTGTCTTCCATAACTGAATGTGTCCTTAACTGGTGCTCATGAAAAAAACCGGTGTTGGTGATTAAGTGACCACTGGCTCAAATTAAGCACTGCATCTAGCCCACTTTTATATGATCTGGCCTTGGTAGCAGGGTAAGCAAACTTTGTAAGAATATTACTAAGGGCAATATTGTAGTGAAACTTCTTTTATTTTTTCTAAAGCAATAAACCACTCTAAACGTAATCCAGTAACTGAACAAAATTATAAACAACACAAAACAGTCCGATGTTTTTAAATTCGTAGTCCTAACATCACTGCCATAACCATGAGTAACAAATAGTAGGATATTTAAGACAAATTGCTGTGAAGGACAGAGCGAAAAAGGTGGGAGCTTGAGGCAGGTCAGAAAATGGAGGTGTAGCTAGCGGCTAAATGGAGGTTGGAACGGTCTGAGTGGGCTAAAGGTGCATAATACAGGAGTCTTAGATGTGGTGCCCTGCAGATAGAGAGTTCACACTCTGAGTGCACTCCTGAGAGCATGCTATTGCAACGAGATAAAGAAACTTACAGCGTACTCACAGATCTCTGCAATAACTGCCTTAACCTACTGAAGCCCTGATTATAATTTTAACGTTACTTGGGTAATGGTAAAATTGCATGTGATGTTACGTGTGGTAATTTAACAGTCCCATTTTAATGACCTCCAGAATGCTTGCTGATTCCTTTCCCCAATGGACTTATCCCTCCTGCATCCCTACTAATCACAGTCATAGATATTTAAATATAAGCAAACTATTCTGGCGATACTGCCTCCCATATGGCCTCGGGTTTGTCTACTGTCTCTCCCCACCCCAGTCCCAACCTGCACATAGTTGTCCTTCACCATGAGGATCTATAGTTGAGCAGGATCTAATCACAATGTGTGAGAAAGTCATCCTTTTTACCCTGATCACCCCGTTATTTTGACTGATACTGGTGGTTACTGACTCTGATTGTGCCCTGGTCTCTGCTAACCAGGCCCAGGGCCAGTGCTCTGTTTCAAAGGTATATGGTAATTAGGTGTAATTACAATTGATATGACAACCTACCTGTATGGCCATAGTATATGGTAGAGCATGTAGGTTTAGAGGCCCAGCAGATTTAATGCAATCAAGTGTGTACTGCCGTGTGACCTGCTGTCATTTTAACAGTCAGCTCTGCTTTGCAGGCTGCTTTTAAATTAAAATTATATGCAAATTTACTTTGGAATTAAAGGTACTTCCAAAGTCTTATACTACCTTATCTCTATATATAAGTCACCCCTAAGGTCCCCCTAAATGACCCAAGGGTCGGGTGCCTTGTAACTATAACGAGATATTATAAAGAAGCTTTATATGACCTGATGGGGGAAAACTGTCAATTTCGTGTTTCTCCATTGTAGTACATTAGCTCAGGAGTGAGCTAAAATGATAAAAAATAGAATAAACCCAACAACTTGCCAAGGTTGGATTTATTATAACTATGACAGAAAAGAAGTTATAGAACTTGCTTTTCTGATGTGCCTAAATCCAGCTCTAGAGAATACTCAGAGAATAAATGCGGTTTGATAGACTGAGCCAAACTGCTCTGATGAGTTGTGAAGTGGCCTGAAAGGAAGCAAAAAGACATCTGGTGGGAGGAGATTTGCAAGCTGCAAAGCAAAAGGCAGGAAGAGGGCTAGGTAGCCAAACTGGTCTTCAAAGAGTGAAAGACACTTAGAACAGGATCCAGGCCCACCCTCACTTCCTGCACCCCTACCTAGATGGGAGCTCCTGTAATTGAACTAGAAGAGGGGATGGAAGGGTAGTGCTAGGGAAAGTTAGCCACACCTGTAGGTTGGGTTAGCCATACCGTAAGCTCCAGGATAGATTTTCTCCATTTTGGTTTTTAAAGAACAGAGCTTTCTGGGGCAATAATTTGCCACAGTTCTGGGGAAGTGGTCATCATTGAGGGTGGCACCCTGCATCCCATTGGTCAGGGGTGCCCCCCTGCTTGCCAGCCCGGAAGCCTGGATAAATATGGGCGAGCTACCCAGCAACTCAGATCCCTGCCTGAAGAAACAAGAAGAAGAAGAACTGTCCTGCTGGAACCCCTGACCTGCACCAAGAGGACTGCACCTGCTGCACAAAATGGAACTACAGCAAAAGAAGGACTTTGCCTTGCACTAAAGTTTAAGGAGTGGACTCCCTGAAAGCAACAGGTTAAAATACCTCCACCTGCATCATCTCCACCAAGAAGAAACCAGCTGACCACCTTCTGCTGGCCTTTAAAGGATTTGGCCAGGTGCATTCTGGGAACTGAAGTCCCAACTCGCCAAGGAACAACTCAGAGCTTCTGGAACCTTGGCTTGTGTTCTGGACCCATCAATATCCCAAAAGGACCTTCTGGAGGCATCTCCAGAGGTTTGAGATAATTTGGAGCATTTTGACTAAAAAGCTTCATAAGTTGACTGACCTGCCACCGAGAGTCAAGCCAGCACCTTCAAACCGCGACCCGGCCTGAAATTCAGGTTTGTTCAGCTGAAGCTCCGGAGTTTTTTTTCATGATGAGACTTCCAGGAATCGACCGCAGCATCCCGCTGAAGTGGCCTCCTAAGGAGACCCGCTCGATGTCAATAAAAAAAGCTAAAAAAAAGTGACTAAGTCAGAAGGTAAAAACGTAACCGGGCCCGTCAGCTCATTGTATCCGACCCGTGCTTCATCGTGGTCAGCGTGAAACTTTGAATTTGTGCCGGTCTAGCGCAACCAGATGTCCCAAGTAGGCGCTTTTGGCTCTTAAGCACTAGGAAACCTTTAATCTTTAAAAATTCATATCTCCGGTTCCCTACATTGGATGTTTGTTATTTAGGTGTCATTTTACTCATAAAAATATTTCCAATACTTTTAAATTGGTGTTGGATTTTTATTGTGTGTTGTGTATTACTTATTTAATATATTGTTATTTTTAAATGCTTTATACACCTGTCTCCTAAGTTAAGCCTGCCTGCTCGCAGAAAGAATTAGAGGTATCCACTGCAAAAGTGTTAGAAGTACTAAGCAGAACAGGTGTGTACAATTTAAAATTTCATGTTTTCTTCAGCATGCCCACTATCAGCAGAAAATTATCACTGAAGTATGTGAAGGAGCAGCCTCAATGACAAGTGAGGCAATGGAGAAAATGCTCCCACGGCATTCCCTGGTATTTGTACATGGCCAGTGTTCTCTCTGATAGCAGTTGCCCGATATTCCCCCGCAGCTGTCCCAGAGCTCCACTAAATTGTGGCTCTCGCAAACTAGCGTCAAGCCACGCCCTTGCCTAGGATCTTTCTAAAGCATAAGCGCCATGAGACTTCCGAGTGATATGTGCGCTATACAAATGTCCCTGATTTGATTTGATTTGATAAGACTGCAGCAAAAGATGGTGGCATAAGCATCCCAGCATAACACCACAACCATGAAAGCAGTGTGAATCATGTCATATGTCCTTTAACCTCTTTAATGGTGTTAGAGGAAGTGACATTTGATTATCTTTGACCGAACAGAGCGGGTCATTGTATATTTTTATTAAAACATTTTTACAGATTGCATGTTAATGAAAGTAATTAATAACAGGCACTCGCTACTCAACTCATTTTTTTATTTTAGAGTTTTATATAACACGAACTAGACCCAAGACATTGGGTATCAGAGCGCTTTACATGAGCACCAGTTTCGTTACAGAAGGACACATTCATTTTTTTTTGTTAGGCACAGGAAGATTAAGTGATTTGCCCAGAATCACAGGATGTTGAGTGTCGTAGCTGAGACTCGAACCCGGTTCCCCAGCTTCGAGGTCCACCGCTCTAGTCGTAAGGCTACATCCTCTCCCCTAATGAAATCCTCCCTCTCATGAAATCTTTATTTGCATTATCTCGATTCGTCGTCAGTTCAGTCAAATCAGAGGGGGCAAAGCAGGAACAATGGGCTTGTTACTTCTGAATGATGCTCACTCAACTCATGGCAATTTTCCAGTTTACTTCAATATAAAAGAGAACATTATTTCAATTTATTTGGCAGAATGATCATTGTTTACTTCGTTCATGGTTGCAACATCTTGTCGATTCAAAACCCTCCAATATATGCACTTGGAAATCAGGATTAATCACATCAGTGCATTTGCCAGAAATGTGTACTCTGTGCTATGTGCATAAGTAGAGGTAGTGGACTCAAGAGAGCGTGCAATACATGCAGCATTGTGAGTTTAATCACTGTTGCTCTCTAACAGACTGATGCAAGTACTGTGAAGCAGGCCTTTTTCAAGCTGGTGTTTGTAGTGGGCATGAAATGCTGTCAGAAGAGGGGGCAAAGAGAGCATTATTCCTTTTAGAGGGCATGTGCATATGTTCCCAAATGTATTTATAGAATTTTGAAGCAAACCTGCTATGTGATGAGTTGGCTTCCATGGCTAATACCACAGTGCCAGATTCTGGAGATGCTGTGTTTTCTCTGCCCCTTAAGGACACTTTTTTTCTAGCTTAGAAATAGGCTGCTGTGTTATATGGTGCCCGCATGATGTTTTTGACCCAAGCTCACCAAAACGTCTGACATGCCTGTTAGTAAATATGTGTGGGTTAGAGTGAGCAACAATAATTCCCTCCTTAAAACCTTGGGTGCTAAAGATGGAACAGTTCCGTCCTCAGCCATGGTGCTCATGTGCTGAGGATGGAACTGTCCTGTCCTAGCACCCAGCCACGGGGGAAGCGCTGGTGCCCCCCGTTGGTCGCCCATCTATGGGTCCTCACTGGGTATGGCAGCGTAAGCGCTTCCACTGCCACTCCGACCGACCCAGGTGATCTGTTGACGTTGGCACGCACAGCACATGCCGATGTCATCAAAACATGCCGGGGACGCATTGGAAGATGTTTGTTTGGAGTGCATCTGAGAAGTAAGTACATTACTTCTATGGGGAGGATCTGGGGAAGGTCCGGGGAGGGACCAGGGAGGGCAGAGAGGCACCAGGGGGAGAGAAACATTTTTTCTTTTCCCACTATGTCTCTTTGTCGTGCATTCCTGCATTGCTATCGTGGATGGGGCCACCATGGTGCAGCAGGAATGCACCCACATGGCCACCAAGGATATTCTTTGTATTTGTTTGCTTTGGGGAGCTGCCCCTTGGGCAAGGGTTGCTCCTTTTAATTTGTGGGCAATTTGTGGCCTTTTCTCCCACCCTCGGGGCCCGATTGGCCATATTCTTAGGCCCATCTGCTCCCAAGGGGGGCAGAAAGCCACTAGACACCAGGGAGTTTTATATTTATATGTCCGGTAGCGGTCCCTTGGGTAACGGTCGCTCCCATTTATTAGGGCAATATTTTGGCCATTTTCTGCCCCCCCTGGGGGAAGATTGGGTTTATTTTTATGTCCGTCTACTCCCGAGTGGGGACAGAAAGCTACTGGACACAAGGAAAGTTTCTGTGTGTGTGTGAACTGGAGTTCGACTGATGGTCTGCGTGTACTGGCATTTGGCTGGCAGTGTATGTAGAGTGATGCTTGGATGATGGTGCGCATGGACTGGTGTTTAGCTGGTGGTGCGTGTGGACTGGCGTTTGGCTGGTGGTGTATGCAGACTGGTGCTTGACTGGTGTTGTGCATGAACTGGCAGTGTGGCTGGTAGCCAGTATGTGTATTGACTTTCTTGAGGTGTGTTTCTCAGTTGTCTGATGTTTGGGTGCTTGGTGGTGTGATTGGTGTGTTAGTCCTGTTGGCGTATAAGAGTGATGGACCCTTTAATGGCACTGTTTGTAAATGTAAGTGTTGTTTTGTGTTGGGCCAGCAGCTGGCAGCTGTGTATGATGCATGAAAGGCATGTGCATGGACTGTAAAGCAGTTGTGGCCTTTACGTGTATTTACAGCTCACAAGCTGTAAGTCAGTGGCTCCTTGATCTAATGCGGAAATTATTAACATTTACTTTTGCGGATTTTATTTCCTAAAGTCATTGTTGAATTAAGTTTTTTTTATTAACCATTTGCCAAATCCAACCAGCCTGTGATTGACTAATGGATGAGTATGCAATCATGTTTTGGTGTTTGTTTGCTGTTTACCGTCAATGCATACTCTCTTTCTCTGTAGTGAACACCGTCTCCCCTCACATCTTTTTGGAAACTGGTCACTAAGGAAATAATATGTGGTGAGTTTTGAGTGGATCTCACAAGGTTTACTTACCCAGAAGCCCTTGTAAATTTGAAAATATTGACAAAAGCATATTGTTTCCTCAAATTTCTGTGTGGGATAGTTGTGGGATCACCGGGACGGCAAAAAGTTCCTACCACCCAGGGTAAGGAAACTTTGGGGGATCAACACAAGTCTTGGTGTCTAGCTTTCTGAAATTTCTGGATTTGGTAGGTTTCCCTAGATGGCCGCCGAGCCCGGGACCAAAAACGCAGGTGCCCTCCTTGCAAAACCAGGTCGTTTTGTGATAGATAATTTTGATGTCTCCACAATAAGTTTTAGGCCTTTCCCTGTCGCGGGCACTTGACCCACCCACACAAGTGAGGTAGCATTTTTACTGGGAGACCTAAGGGAACACTGGGTGGTAGGAAATTGAGCCGGTCTGGTGATCCCACAACTATCCCACAGGGAAATGTGAGGAAAATATGAATTGTTTAGCCAAATGTGCAGTTTGGAGTGGATTCTGAGTAAGACAATGTTGGGGGATCCACACAAGGCAGACCTCCCTGGACTTCCCTTGGTGTCTAGTTTTCAGAAATGTCTGGGTTTGGTAGGTTTCCCTAGATGGCCGCCGAGCCCGGGACCAAAAACTAAGGTAACCCCTTTGCAAAGCCAGGTCATTTTGTGATCGAGAATTTTGATGACTCCACAATACGTTTTGGGCCCTTCCCTGTTGCAGGCACTTGTCCCACCCACACAAGTGAGGTGTCATTTATATCGGGAGACATGGGGGAAGGCTGGGTGGTGTGAAACTTGTGCTGGCCCAGTGATCCTACAACTTTCCCACACAGAAATGTGAGGAAATGGGATTCTTTGGCTAAATTTTAGGTTTGCAGGGGATTCTGGATAAGAAAACTTTGGGGGATCCACGCAAGACACACCTCCCTGTACTCCCCTGGGTGTCTAGTTTCTAAAAATGTCTGGGTTTGGTAGGTTTCCCTAGATGGCCGCCGAGCCCAGAACAAAAAATGCATGGAAGTTTGTGGCTCCCCACAGATTCCAGAACTTTTCATCACAGAAATGTAAGAAAAATGTGTTTATTTAGACACATTTTGAGGTTTGCAAGGGATTCTTGGTAACAGAACCTGGTGAGAGCCATACAAGTCACCCTATACTGGATTCCCCTGCATATCTACTTTTCAAAAATCGACAGGTTTGCTAAGTTTCCCTAGGTGCCGGATGAGCTAGGGCCCAAAATCCACAGATAGGCACATTTAAAAAAAAGGGCCAGTTTCCAGTGGAAAAATGTGATGTGCCCACGTTGCGTTTTGGCCCGTTGCCTGTCGCAGACCCTAGGCCTACCCACACAAATGAGGTGCCATTTTCATTGCAAGACTTGGGGAAATGCCGGGTAGAAGGAAATCTGTGGCTCCCCTCAGACTCCAGAACTTTCCATCACAGAAATGTGAAGAAAATCTGTTTTTTTTTTTACACATTTTGAGGTTTGCAAGAGATTCTGGGTGACAGAACTTGGTGAAACCCACACAAGGCATCCTGGATTCCCCTGGATGTCTAATTTTTAAAAATGTACAGGTTTGCTAGGTTTCGCTAGTTGCCAGCTGAGCTAGGGCCCAAAATCCACAGCTAGGCACATTGCAAAAAAGTATCAGTTTTCAGGGAAAAATGTGATGGGTTAACTTTGCATTTTGGGCCATTTCCTAAAGCTGGCACTATTCCCACCCACACAAGTGAGGTACCATTCTTATTGGGAGACTTAGGGGAACACAGAATAGTAGACCAAGTGTTATTACCAATTGTCATTCTCTGCGTTTGTGCCTTCCAAATGTAAGACAGTGTGTAAGAAAGAAGTCATTTTGAGAAATGCCCTCTAATTCACATGCTAGCATGGGTACCCACAATTCAGAGATGTGCAAATAACCACTGCAACTAAACTCCATATCTTGTGCCCATTTCGGAAATACATAGGTTTCCTAGATACCTATTTTTCACTCTGTATATTTTACCAAATGAATTGCTGTATACCTGGTACACAATGAAAACCTATTGCAAGGTGCAGCTCAGTTATGGGCTCTGGGTACCTCAGGTTCTTGGTGAATCTACAAGTCCTATATATCCCCACAACCAGATGGGTTTAGCGACGTAATGTTATGTGGATTTAAGAAATCTGCCATAGTTAGAAGAAGTTGAAGATGCAAACGTAGACACAAATGGCTGTTTATTTTTCAACTCAAATTTCAATATTTTTTTATTTCAACTGTTACTTTTTTATAAGAAACCCTTGAGGGACACAATTGACTCCTTGCTGAATTCAAAATTTTGTCTAGTGTTTAAAATTTATAGCTTTCCAGGATCCACTATGGGTTTTGCACCTGTTTCCACCACTAACTGGAAGGAGGTTGAAAACACAAAAAATAGGAGAAATGGTCTATCTGCCAGTAAAATGCCCAAACTGTTTTGAAACATTTGGTTTTCTGATTCAAGTCTACCTGTTCCTCAAAGCTGAGAAGATGGTGATTTTAGCACTGCAAACCCTTAGTTGATGCCATTTTCAGGGGAAAAAACAAACGCTTTCTTCAGCAGCACCTTTTCCCCATTTTTCCCAAAACCCCCAAAATGTAGCTGTATTTTGGCTAATTTCTCGGTCCCCTCCAGGGGAATCCCAAACTCTGGGTACTTTTAGAATCCCCAGGATGTTGAAAAAAAACGACAGAAAAGTTGTGGGGGCCTAAGTGTGAACTACCCTGAATAGCCCAAAAAGACGGCTCTGGGTGGGGGCGAAGGGGTGTGCCGGGGGAAGGTGGCCTAGCAGCAAAGGGGTTAAAGGTAATGTGAAGATACAATCAACTGTGCCAAAAAATGTTTGTAAATTATATCCCTTTGAATAATACATGAAACTAGAAACAATTAACAATAGTCTATTACTTGCCTTGTTCAAGCAGTACAGAGGCCACACACAGTCCTGGAGCTTGATAGATTTCTTGATAAAAAGTCACAGTGAATGCAACATAAATGATGTGTGACAGGTGGGGGTTGTGGATAGCACGTCATCCTTTGATGTAACAGAAATGGGATAAAGGTCTTCATCTGATAACACACCTTTTAACATTCAAAATATTTCTATTAAAAACATTTTATGGATTTTATATGCTTAGGCCTGACTCCTCTTTTCAAAAGAGCTGATGTGGTCTTAGTTTTTTCCACTAATGTCATGTATGATGTCTCCCCTGCCTTGGAACTTTACACTAGTCAGACATCAGTATGATGCCATGTGATGGTAACTAATGAGCACTCTCTTCTCAATTTCAACCTCAGACAAATAATCATCCTCTTTTAATTATATAATTGCATCACTGTCCCAGTCCAGCAGATGGATCACGGGCTGTGACACCATTGATGAATGAGCAAGTATTGTTGATGCAGTAGGCCGTTAGGCCTGTTGAGCATTTTGGGTGAGATGGTGGGGTCAAATGAGATAGCAGGGCTAGAGTGGCAGCATACTGAGCTTCTGGACAGATGAAGAATTCATCAATCACCACAAGAATTGTCCCGCTATGAAGAGTTGAGAAAAAAGTATTTACACATTTTCTACTATTGTTCTGCCCCTCTAATGTTGAAGCACATGGGCTTAGGTTACTCTGTGTGTCCCCCAGCCTGACAGAATACATTTTTCAACACTGCTTCCTCCGCAGACATGTCTACGACTGAAAATTGTACTTTTTCCTGGAGAAGAACTGTGGTGCCTTAAGTGCTTCATTGACCGATGGTATCACATACCTTGCTGTGGTCAATAGGAGCAAAAAAACGATGGATTTAGGCCCAGATCTCTGTACTGGGGTGAATGTATGACATTGTTCTGCATTCTGTCCATTAATTGTTCTTTTTGCATTTGTCACCCCGAGTGGGACGGGTATGCCCAGACATGCGTCCCGTGCTCTCCATGCCACTGGAGTCAAGCTATCCTGGCTGATGAGGGGTGAAACCCCAAAACCGGTCCTAGGATGCTTGTTTCCAGTCCAGGGAGGACCTGGCCTGGCAGTTCGGACTGGACTGTTCCCATTGGGCGCAGGGTTAAGACTGACTTGCATATGGCTGGGTTCAAACTGGAATGGCATGGTGAGCAAAAAAAGGATGGATTTAGGCCCAGATCTCTGTACTGGGGTGAATGTATGACATTGTTCTGCATTCTGCCCATTAATTGTTCTTTTTGCATTTGTCACCCCAAGTGGGACGGGTATGCCCAGACGTGGGTCCCGTGCTCTCCATGCCACTGGAGTCAAGCTATCCTGGCTGATGAGGGATAAAGCCCAGAAACCGGTCCTAGGATGCTTGTTTCCAGTCCAGGGAGTACCTAGCCTGGCAGTTTGGGCTGGACTGTTCACATTGGGCGCAGGGTCCAGACTGATTTGCATATGGCTGGGTTCAAACTGGAATGGCATGGTGAGCAAAAAACCGATGGATTTAGGCCCAGATCTCTATAATGGGGTGAATGTATGACATTGTTCTGCATTCTGTCCATCAATTGTTCTTTTTGCATTTGCCACCCAGAGTGGGACGGGTATGCCCAGACGTGGGTCCTGTGCTCTCCATGCCAGTGGAGTCGAGCTATACTGGCTGATGAGGGGTGAAACCCTGAAACCGGCCTAGGATGCTTGTTTCCAATCCAGGGAGGACCTGGCCTGGCCGGTCAGGCTGGACTGTTCCCATTGGACACGGGGTCAAGACTGATTTGCATATGGCTGGGTTCAAACTGGAATGGCATGGTGAGCAAAAAAACGATGGATTTAGGCCCAGATATCTGTACTGGGGTGAATGTATGACATTGTTCTGCATTTTGTCCACTAATTGTTCTTTTTGCATTTGTCACCCCGAGTGGGACGGGTATGCCCAGATGTGGGTCCCATGCTTTCCATGCCACTGGAGTCAAGCTATCCTGGCTGATGAGGGGGGAAACCCCGAAACCGGTCCTAGGATGCTTGTTTCCAGTCCAGGGAGGACATGGCCTGGCAGTTCGGGGTGGACTGTTCCCATTGGGCGCAGGGTCAAGACTGATTTGCATATGGCTGGGTTCAAACTGGAATGGCATGGTGAGCAAACAAACGATGGATTTAGGCCCAGATCTCTGTACTGGGGTGAATGTATGACATTGTTCTGCATTCTGTCCATTAATTGTTCTTTTTGCATTTGTCACCCCGAGTGGGACGGGTATGCCCAGACGTGGGTCCCGTGCTCTCCATGCCACTGGAGTCAAGCTATCCTGGCTGATTAGGGGTGAAAACCGGAAACCGGTTCTAGGATGCTTGTTTCCAGTCCGGGGAGGACCTGGCCTGGCAGTTCGGCTGGACTGTTCCCATTGGGCGCAGGGTCAAGACTGATCTGCATATGGCTGGGTTCAAACTGAACGGGCATGGTGAGAAAAAAACAATGGATTTAGGCCCAGATCTCTGTACTGGGGTGAATGTATGACATTGTTCTGCATTCTGTCCATTAATTGTTCTTTTTGCTTTTGTCACCCCGAGTGGGACGGGTATGCCCATATGTGGGTTCCATGCTCTCCATGGCACTGGAGTCTAGCTATCCTGGCTGATGAGGGGTGAAACCCCGAAACCGGTCCTAGGATGCTTGTTTCCAGTCCAGGGAGGAGCTGGCCTGGCAGTTTGGGCTGGACTGTTCCCATTGGGCGCATGGTCAAGACTGACTTGCATATGGCTGGGTTCAAACTGGAATGGCATGGTGAGCAAAAAAGCGATGGATTTAGGCTCAGATCTCTGTACTGGGTGAATGTATGACATTGTTCTGCATTCTGTCCATCAATTGTTCTTTTTGCAGTGGTCAATAGGATAAGCACACAGAAGCCTCTGAGTAGAAAACCACATTTGGAATCGCTATAGAGAGAATTAACAACACTTGCTGTATAGGTTCATCAATTCTTCAGTACGTGTCTGCATGAGATGTTACTTGGGGCCTAATTATGAGTGTGGCGGTCTTGGAGTGGGCCACCACACCAGCGCCCGCTCCAATACACCAAACCCATAAGGAGACCACCTGCCGGATTCCGACTAGAATCCAGGTCGGGCGGTCCTGCAGTGGCTAACCCCTGGTGGTGCCATGCTAAGGCTCATATGTAAGCCTTAGCAATGCACAGCAATGGGAACACCATTGCACATTCCTGCATAGCATGGACTGTGAAGTCTATGCCGTTAAGGAACTGGGGGTGCATGCAGACAGGGGGGCACACCATGTGTCCCCCTGCATGCATTGCCTGGAGATGAGGCACAGGGACCCTTAGTTTCCTCACTGCCACACTTTCCATGGCGGGCTCACCGCTATGGAAACTGTGGTGGTGAGGAAACTCGCTATATGGTTGGTGGTGCCACAGCGGCACCACCAGCATATTGCGGCCCCAGGCCACTGCGTCACTGCTGAGGGATCATGGATCCCCAATGGGAGCAGTGGTCCAGTGGTTGTTCGACCGCCATAGTCAGAATATAATAATAATACGGACACTTGTAAAGCGCGACAGCTACCTCAAACAGAGGTGTCCCGGCGCTAAATATGGCAGGTGGACCGCCAGTCTGGAGGTCCACAGACCGCCACCACGACTACAGTGGTCCATTGGACTGCTGTAGTCGTAATAATGCCCTAAGTGTGTCATAAACGACTGACATGCACCCATGATCGCTTTTGGGTGAGTTTAGTGTGGACAGCTTATTTGTTCCTAGTCAGAGGTTGTTGCCTCTCAGTGATGTTCCCAAAGGTCTGATGGATGATCCACCACTGAGGGGTTGATTCCGATTCGGGCCGGAAAAAGCACCGACCGACTCGGAGCCGGTATTAACTCCGACCGACACGTACCTGTGGCGCCCGACCCGCCAATTACGAAGCAAAGCGTGCAAAATCCGACCGACACGTACAGAACCCAAGCCGAACGACCGAGCCGCACGGAAAACAGCAATCCGGCCGGAAAAACACGCGAATCGAACCAACCGACACGCACCCGGAACAAATCCGACCGAAACGTACCCGCGAACTCCAAACCGCCAAGTAAGATGCAAGGCGCGAAAACCACGACCGAGTCGTACGGAGGACAAGCCGTACGACCGACACGCATACAAAACTGCGAGCCAAAGTAACACAAAACACCGCGACCGACGCGTACGCAGCATAGAAAATAGCACAAACACAGCGTGAACGAAACGGAGAAGACCGTACGAGACAACTGCAGGGTCCGACTCGGTCACAAGAACGTTTCCAACATGCACAGAAAGTACTAAGGGAAAATACATAAAAAAGGCCAAACAAGCAATTACAAAGCCAATAAATACTGGGGGGGGTGGGGACAGAGAACAAAGACACACCCACAACTCCACCCATATAAAGGACACAAATCCCAACCATGATCCTTTGCAAATTCAATTCACCTGCCAGCACTCAACAGACAGCAACCACACACCCACAGCTCATCCCTCACACAAGCCACACACCATCAGCACACCAACAAATAGCTACCTCACATACACCCAGCAAAACACACACTCACACACCTTCACCTGCACACCAACACACACATCACTCACCATCACCACCCATCACCATGCCCCCAAAGAAGAATCACAAGTTCCTAGATAGTGAATTGGAAGTCATGGTAGACGAGATCCTCAGGGTAGAGCCACAGCTGTTTGGCGCACTGGTCCAACAGACACCCATCGCCCAGAAAACAAAGATGTGGGAGAGGATCATCAACAGGGTGAACGCACAATCACCATGTCTGCGCACAAAGACTGACATCCAGAACAGGTGGTATGACGTGCGCAGGAGGGTACGGGACCTGCTGAAGAAGGACTACCTCCTGAGCAAACACACCGGCAGTGGCCCTCCTGCCAAGCCAGTATACCTCAGGCCCTGGGAGGAGAAGGTGCGGGCCATCCTACCGCCAGTGAGCGTCTATGGACTAGAAAACATCCCAGAGCCTGGTGAGTACACAACAAATGTACACAATATTCTGCCAGAATACACACACACATCACTGTCAAGGGGAGAGTCAAACCATGCACTCTTAGCAATTACAAAGCAACCAGAACAGAATCATCCCAAAATGTGTATGTCAGTCAGATAAACACAACACATGCCATCTCAAAGTTACATTTAACCGTGTCATCACATGTACAAACACAACTACAACTACAGCTAGGCAGTGGCACAAATATAACTAACAAACACATCCAGACATGTAGCCACCACTACAACACCAACACACAGTGAAGACCACTGAAAGAAAGGAATTCTGTGTATGCTGGGCAAGTCAGTGTAGCCAATAGCATCATGGGAGTCGTAGTCACAGATATTGCTCACCCCCACAACTGTCCCATCAACACCACCATGAACCATGCGCACATCACAGGGAGTGGAAAAGGACTCACAAGATGGCTGACACTGGGTACTGCTGTGGGGAGCACAAGGCCCTGCTGGCAACTGTGCAACAACCAACAGCAGGACACCACTGACTGACATCCTGAAAGACAACTTGCACTCACTGCAATGGAAGCACGTTCCATGGTGGGATATCTGGCTGGGTGGGAAGGAGGACTCACAGCACTGACCATAGTCACAAGCACCTCCCCTCACACACCCCCTCAACACAAACTCCACATAACCCACCTGGGAGAATGCAATGCCTCACATCCTAACTGAAGATCCCACAAAGAACCACCACCCTGGGTTATGCTGTGTGAAGCACAGGGAGACTCTTGGGACTTTTAGCCAAACAACTGCCAGGACAACACTCCCAGCCATCCATTCAGCACAGGCAGCCCACCCCACAGGGAAGCAGAGTCAAAAGGAAGGAAGGATGGGCATGCTGGGAAGGGAGGTGGAGGCAATAGCATGATGGGAGTAGTAGGCACAGATATTGCTCAGCCTCACAATTGGCCCATCAACACCACTCACAACCATGCTCACATCACAGGGAGTGGAAAAGGACTCACAAGATGGCTGACACTGGCCACTGCTGTGGGGAGCACAAGACCCCGCTGGCAACTGTGCAACAACCAACAGCAGGACACCACTGACTGACATCTTGAAAGACAACTTTCACTCCCTGCAATGCAAGCACAGTCCATGGTGGGATATCTGGCTGGGTGGGAAGGAGGACTCATAGCACCGACCACAGTCACCAGCAGCTTTTCACACCTCCCCCCTTAACACAAACTCCACACAACTCACCTGGGAGAATGCATTGCCTCACACACCAATAATCTATCCCACAAAGAACCACAACACTGGGTCATGCAGAGTGAAGCACAAGGACACACATGGGACCTGTAGCAGAACTAACCCCAGGATTACACTGTCAGCCATCTTGTCAGCACAGGCACACAACCCCACAGGGAAGCAGAGTCAAAGGGAAGGAAGCATGGGCATGCTGGGAAGGGGGTGGAGGCAATAGCATGATGGGAGTCGTAGTCACAGCTCAACATCCCCCACCCACATGGCCCAGCAAGCTCACACTCATGCATGCACATCCCACAGAGAGTGGAAAGGCCCATCAAAGATGTCTGACACTGGTGCTGTGTTGTGGGGAGCACAAGGGCATGCTGGGAACTGCACACCAACCAACAGCAGGACACCACTGTCAGCCATCTTGCCATTGCTCTCACACCCACACACACTGAACTCCCCACAAAAGCAAGTAAGTATGGGAATGCTGGGAAGTGGGGTGGAGGCAATAGCATGATGGGAGTCATAGTCACAGACATAGCTCACCCCCACAACTGTCCCATCAACACCACCCTGAACCATGCTCACATCACAGGGAGTGGAAAACAACTGACAAGATGGCTGACACTGGCAACTGCTGTGGGGAGCACAAGGCCCCGCTGGCAACTGTGCAACAACCAACAGCAGGACACCACTGACTGACATCTTGAAAGACAACTTTCACTCCCTGCAATGCAAGCACAGTCCATGGTGGGATAACTGACTGGCTGGGTGGGAAGGAGGGCCGGCTGTCAACCAAATACAACCAATGCAGACCATGTTCACACCCCAACAAATACATAGAAATGCCCAAATAATGCAGGACAATGTGCTACACCAATATCAACCCCTGACTGTGACAACTTAGGACAATGCAATGTACAGGCCCGCACCCAGAGGCACAGTCACAACTGTCAGGTGTGTCAACCATTGATGCCTGCAGAAACATAACATACATTGTGTGTGTCTCCCAAAAACAGGTGATGATGGGGACACAGCAGCAGACGCTGAGGAGTCCCAGTCCCAGGCTAAAGAGGATACGGAGCTCACTGGTGTCGAACAGCCTCTGCCCTCCTCGGATGAAGAAGACCAACCTGGCACCTCCGGTGCAAGTCATCATGCAGCACCAGCAGGACCACCAGCTGCACCTCCTGCACCCACCCCTCCAACGACTGTCACCACAAATACCATCCCTGCCGACATGGACAGAACAAGGAGCACCACCAGCACAGGGACCCTGGACCAACGTGTGGCCATGGACACCACCACCACCACCAACCCCCAAGGGGGACCAGGGTCATCTGTGCGTGCCACTGCACGCACTGCACAGGTCGGCAGGGGTGGTGGGAGGGGTGGGAGACAGAGGTCGCTGCTTGCAGAGGTGTCTGGTGTGCATGATGACCCACAACTGGCACGCATAGCCGATGCGTACCAGTCCAGCACCGGAGATCTCAGCCAGGTAGTGGGGCTCCTCAGGGACATCAAAGAGCAGCAGGCTGCCCATCATGCCCGCTTGGACTCACACATGTCCCGCGTGGAGTCCAAGTGGGACACACTGCAAGAGATGACGGCGGTGCATATGGACATATTACAATGCCTCCGCCAGATGACCAGCAACCAGTCTACACCTCCCTGTGTGCCAACAACATCTGGTGCTGAAACAACTGCAACTGCCACAGGGAGGGAGGATGACTCTGGCGGAGAGTCCCCTGCACCGCAGCAGCCTGCACTTCAGGGGCCCCCCCAAAGAAGAGGGGTCGTCCGAGGAGGGGCAAGTGAGAGGCCGATGGCCATGTGCAACCCCCAGGAAGCCTGAACCTGTTCTGGATGATCACCTTTGTGCGCAAACTGTTCACCCTGTTGACGGCAACACAACTCCCACACATGACATGGGGAGTACAAGTTGGACCAATGTCTCAGACAACTGTGGCCCCGATACTGGGGATTTTGTCTACCAGGACTTTCAATTCACCTAGGAACTTCTGATTGCAATATATATGTACAGCACTAACCATCCTATGCACTATTCACACAAATGTATCACAATAAACACACTAATACACCATACTTGCCTCTGTTGTGATTCCAACGTGGGTGCTGTCATGGGGATGATGAACTGCAAAATTACACTGTGTATGCGAACTGCAACAGCAAGTACAACACAGGCATGTGAGTAAAGGCAACGTGACACATATGAGGGAGACACACCACCAGGGCTACACAACACATACACACCTAGGCCATCTGACTCATTGCCTACACTGATGTTGCCAGGGAAGACGGTGCAATGCACAGACACCACACCTATTCCCAGTTGTAGTCAAGTAGCCCACAGGTGCAGTAAGCAAATGGCAGTCAAATGTGTGACCACAGACAACGCACATCACAAAGTGAAGCACAGGTTTATTACACAGTTGCAACATGTCGTAACCACTACAGATGCAAGGTAATCCCACCTGGCAGCGGGCACACAGTCAACAACTGTAGAAGGAAGGAAGTCCATGGGTGTGGCGCACATCACCTGTAGGGACACAACAGCTACCACCCTGGAAGTACAATCACGTCGTCGGTGGACACAGTTGACCAAACGAATCTGAAAGTACCCTGTGAAGGACAGAAATGACACACAGTCAAAAGCAATGGAGAACAGGACAGAACAGCAAAACTCATGCACAATACATGTTACAAGATACCCACCCAGAACCAAGTTAGCATGTCAACACTGTTGGGGAGTACAGACTACCTGTAAGCACACATCGCTACACACATCCAGTCAAGTAGCCCATGGACACACTCTAACAGCACCAGAGCACCGCCTACACATATCATGGGAACTCCCATCATTGACATGACACCTCAGGATACTCACATTCAGCTAAAGAAGTTGGTGATGAGCTGTGTGCGGACATCACCATCATCATCATCATCACTGGCATCGTGGTCCAGGCCAGGATCCTCCACAGGTGGCGAATGTTGGTCATTGTCATCCTGGATGAGAGGCAACTCCTTCCGCACTGCCAGGTTGTGGAGCATGCAGCAGACGATGATAATCTTGCACACCTTCGCTGGGACGTATGGGAGGGACCCTCCTGTCTTGTCCAGGCAGCGGAAGCGGCTCTTCAGGAGACCAAATGTCCGCTCAATCACTCTCCTGGTCCGACCATGTGCTTCATTGTAGCGCATCTGGGCTGGTGTCACAGGGTTCCTGAGGGGTGTCAGCAACAACGGCATGTTGGGGTATCCCGAGTCACCTACGGACAGACAAGTGCACATTAGCTGACTTGGAAAAGTGGGCGGAATACTACAGATCAGATCACACACAATGGCACAAAGTCAGTACACACCGACAAGCCAGGCACGCTGGTTCTGCATCTGTGCCATCATCCTGGGGATGCGACTACTCCTCATCACAAAGGCTTCGTGTGCTGAACCAGGGAAACGGGCACACACGTGTGAGATGGTCATATCTGCAAGACACACCACCAGTGCATTGACCGAGTGGTAGTGTTTGCGGTTACGGTATGCCTGTTCATGTGCCTGTGGTGGTACCAAAGCCACATGTGTCCCATCAATGGAGCCAATGACATGCGGCATCCTCCCCAGGGCATAGAAGTCACTCTTCACGTCAGTGAGTCGTTGCAGTCTAGGGAAATAGATGTACCGGTTCAGGTATAGCAACATTGCCTCCAAAACATCGCGGAGCACACGGCTGAACATGGTCTGTGACATCCCACCAGCAGTCGCCACAGTGTGTTGAAAGGTACCGGTGGCAAAGAAGTGTAGGGCTGCCATCACCTTCACCTTGGGGGTCAGCGCTGTAGGATACGCCCGGCCAGGCTGCAAATGTGGGGCCAACTGCACTGCCAAATCCTCAATCAGCTGCCTGGTGAAGCGGTACCATCGGATGCTGTCCCGTTCCACCATCGTTGCCAGGTCTGGGAATGGTCTATGGACAGCAGGAGCCCTGCAGTGCAGAGGAGAAGAAAGCAAGATTGTCAGTCACCCCACATATGCAGCATTGAACACACTCAATATCACATCATACATCATTATGAGGCACAACTACATGAAGTGTGCAGTTCCGTAAGGACATGTATGGTACATACATGGCCAACATCTGTCATCACGGTTCAACAAGTGGCATCAATTAGTCCCAGGTTGGCCCATTGGATATCATGAGGCCGTGTCACAGTTCCCATCTCCTGCTGCCATGTTACAATCACCCCCCACAGTGACATGTGAGGACAGATGTGCCCCAGGCATCACAGCTCAACGACAGGTACATTCTCAGCGACCCTGTATTGCCACATGGACACTGGCATTACATGGAGTATCATGTATACACCACAGCAAAACAACCATGACCCCCACAGGTAGTGGTTCCACTTGCCTCTGCAGGACAGACATGGACATCTGTGACACACACACGCACAACATCAAAGTCCATGCACAAACAACGTGGATGTGGAGACTGTCTCCCATTGTGCACATGAAATCAGAGACATTGTAAACACTACATGCACACAGACTGTGGAGGACCATCACTATTGTGCCACTGGGTCACCCTGGCTCAAACATACCGTCCCACATGGGACTCACGGGGTATGTGACATGACATACACATACACCACCGTGAAATGTGAGCATGGCACATGCTCAGATATGAACAGTTGCACATCACAGTGGTCATGTACACGTAACACCCAGGATCCTGTCCCCATGAACATGTGCACAGCCTGGGGGTGGCTGCCCCCAGGTGACACCCACAGGACAACATGTACACCAACATACACACAATAGGAAATGCAGCCTTACATGCCTTATGATACAGTTTGGACAGGCTGTGGTGTTGTAGGTGTGCCCCTCACTCCCTGGGAGCTATTTGTGGCTGGCATATGTTCATCTGAGACAGGCATGGTGACAAATGCCAGTCACTTGTACAGGGATGCGTTGAACAGCAATGGACCGATCGGTGCACCCGGCCGGCCCATTGCATTCTATGTGTGCGGGTACGCGTTGTACCCCTGTACGCGTTGAACAGCAATGGACCGATCGGTGCACCCGACCGGCCCATTGCATTCAATGTGTGCGGGTACGCGTTGTACCCCTGTACGCGTTGAACAGCAATGGACCGATTGGTGCACCCGGCCGGCCCATTGCATTCAATGTGTGCGGGTACGCGTTGTACCCCTGTACGCGTTGAACAGCAATGGACCGATCGGTGCACCCGGCCGGCCCATTGCATTCAATGTGTGCGGGTACGCGTTGTTCCCCTGTACTCGTTGAACAGCAATGGACCGATCGGTGCACCCGGTCGGCCCATTGCATTCAATGTGTGCGGGTACGCGTTGTACCCCTGTACGCGTTGAACAGCAATGGACCGATCGGTGCACCCGGCCGGCCCATTGCATTCAATGTGTGCGGGTACACGTTGTACCCCTGTACGCGTTGAACAGCAATGGACCGATCGGTGCACCCGGCCGGCCCATTGCATTCAATGTGTGCGGTTACGCGTTGTACCCCTGTACGCGTTGAACAGCAATGGACCGATCGGTGCACCCGGCCGGCCCATTGCATTCAATGTGTGCGGGTACGCGTTGTACCCCTGTACGCGTTGAACAGCAATGGACCGATCGGTGCACCCGGCCGGCCCATTGCATTCAATGTGTGCGGGTACGCGTTGTACCCCTGTACTCGTTGAACAGCAATGGACCGATCGGTGCACCCGGCCAGCCCATTGCATTCAATGTGTGCGGGTACGCGTTGTACCCCTGTACGCGTTGAACAGCAATGGACCGATCGGTGCGCACCCATTGTCAATGGCCTAGCCTGGCAACGGACGCGTTTTCAAAATTCGAACGAGTCGGTTGCTGTAAATTCAGTTGGTCACCCACAACAATGTTGCAAAATCATGTATGTCATGAAGTTGAAGATTTGAAGGATGCTGTGGGCGTGTATTGGTGCTGCTATTCCATGGATTGGCCAGATTCAGAAGATGCAAACGACTTGGACCTATCACTTTGGACACATGGGACAGTATCTGCCTCTGCAGCACACATATATTGCTGGCTGTTCCCCTGAGAGCTCACTTGCCTGCACTACATGCTCCAGGACGACATCTGCCACTGCACTGCTGCTGTCTCTGCCCCCTCTGGACCCTGCAATGGCACGTACTGTGGAGAGAGCCCCAGCCTTCAGCCTTGAGGAGAACAAGGCCCTGCTGGACAGCCTACTTCCACAGTACAGCAAGCTGTATGGGACACCAGGGGAGCAGGTGAGTGTTCTGTGCACTGCCTTTCTGAATGTGCATTTTGTCTGACTAGCAAGGCTGAAAGTCTGCACGCCACTGGCTAGCAGGCTCACTGAGTAGTTGTCACCCCCATAGTGTGTAGTGACATGCACTGGACAGGTATGGTGCAGTGACAGTGCATTTGAACAAGGTTTTACTTCCCATGCAATGATACCATGTAGTGACTTCTGGCAAACTGTCCATGGGCAGCGTTGCACTGCCTGTGTACATCATGTGCCCCTGTGATTGAGACATGTATATACAACTGTGTCATGCACGGATATGTTGCATGTGTAGTAATGGCCTTTTCACTTTGTCATCCTCACAGGTTAATGCCCATCGGAAGCAGGAGATCTGGAAGGATATCGTCCGGGCTGTCCGGTCCGTGGGGGTCTACAAGCGCCGGATCCGCAACTGCCAGAAGAGGTGGCAGGACCTTCGGGGCTTGACCCGGAGGATTGCACGGGTCCAGCTGAAGCTGTCGCCTCCTCGCAGGAGGGGCGGAACACGGACCCTGACCCCCCACATGCTCCAGATCCTGGCGGTGGTGTTTCCAGACCTGGATGGGCAGCTGAAGGCCAGACAGCAGCAAGGAGGGGGTGAGTCAAAGTCTGCACTGTGAACTCTGTATTACATGCTATGTGCCCTCCTCTGGCCTGGTTAAACTGCCACAGTACAGCAGTCATGTTGTCCAGGAGCCATGTCCCTCTATTGTGCACTGCCCACTCCTCATCTGATACCCAGGTGTGGCCCTTACAGTCAGGGAATTGTGTCACTTGGGACTGTGTCCTTGCAGTTTGCTTCACTCAGGGTGGGGGACAGCATCTGTTTCCCTAACTTTGTTGTGGGCATCATGGGTGGGTCCATTGTTCACACAATGCCTGTGTTCGGACATGTAATCTGCGTGTTGCTTTGATATGCGGTCCACTTGCTGAGCTGAGCCACCACATGTGCCTGGGGTATCTGGCACACACCCATGCAGCGGGTGGGAACAATGTTTGGGCCCCAGGAGTGTGCAGATTACGTGTGTCACACATACATAGCCAGCTATCCACTGTCCAGGGCTCATCCCTCATTCATGTGGGGCAGGACAGTCATGCCTACTCCAGCCCATCCAATACACCTGTACTCCCACTCCCGTGTATCAGCTGAAACGTTGTGCGCAGTGATTTGACCCCTCAGGTGTCTGCCTCTGTGTCAGTGTGCTGTGGATTTGTTGCCAGGACTGCTGGGGTGTTTCTCGGTTGGGGCTCAGCATTCCACTGGAGATGTGACCATAGGAGACGATACTTGTGTGTCACATAGGTGTTTTATCAGCTGCCCGTGCAGACTGGGGTATGCGAATGTGAAGTTCAGGCAGCTGTTTCCCATTCACAGCAGATTGTGAGGGGCTCAGGTTCAGAGGGTAGTGTCACAGGTCTCCCATATGTCCAATCGGTATGACCTGGACAGATGAGGGTTCAGATGATGTGTTGTGTGGGGGATGTACATGTGCACTTGTGCAGCTCCAGGACTTGCATTCCCCATGACCTACTATTGTGACACAGTGCAGAGTGTTGTTGTCTGGCTGCCAAGTCATACATCACTGAGACAGTGATGTATGACTTAGCAGTCATGCCTCTGCCATGGCATGTGTCTACTTATTAGTGATCCTGGAGGGGAGTGACATGTGCTACATGCACACCATTGTGGCGATGGCTATCAGGACATGGGTGCATCATGGTGTCTGTCGCTGGTATGCATCACATGCATTTCCTATTTGACTCTGGGCATCCCTTTCATCCGGACACCTGTACTGACTCAGTGGCAAGAGTTGTGATGTGTGCATGTCCACATGCTACACCGTGTCCTCTGCACTGTCCAACTACTGTGTAGGTGGTGCATGTGTCCACACTGGGGTGTTGCTATCCAACAGACACCAGACAGATGGGTGCAAGGCCATGTGGGATGTGAGTGCCATGGTTGGCATCAGACTGACAATTGGCTTCTCCTGTTCAGTTAGGGCACTTTTAGCAATGTTCAACTAATGATGCCAGGGCTTGCTCTGTAATGTGCTGTGCTCACAGTGGTGTGTGCGTTCGGTGCAGGTGACTGATGTCTGTCTGTTTCCCCATTGATTGCAGATACATCCCTGGCCACAGAAGGGGACAGCTCCACGGACCAGGAGGAGCCGGAGAGCCAGACTGGGTCAGCAGCTGAGGAGTGGTCGGAGGGACCCAGTGGCATGGAGGGCGAGGGGAGCCACACCGAGGAGTCCTCAGCAGCATCCACCTCAGCTGAGGACCACAGCGGCTTGGAGGATGACTCCCTTATGGAGGCGGGTGTCAGCAGCCACCACACCCCAGCTAGTGTTGCTGTCCCCGCCACCACCAGCACCACCACCGCCCTCCCATCGGCTCCCATTCCCCAGGTCCGTGGAGGCTCCCATGTTCGGGAGCGTGTCTCCTTCGGGCCAGGCACCGCACCCCCTGCCCCTGTGTCCCCTGCTGCCCTGAGTGAGGAGTCTGTGTACCTCCTTCGCCAGCTCCATGTAGGGCAGACAGCCATGCTGAGTGTCCTCCATGCACACACCGCTCTGTTGACTCAGCTGGTGTCGTTCATGGAGGGCATCTCATCGGGCATGTCTGACCTACAGAGGGGCAATAGGTCCATGGACTCCTCCCTGACGGCAGCAGTGTCCCTCCTCAGACAGTCCCTCACCCCTCCTGCCTCTGCTCCATCCACACTCCCCAGCACCTTACCCGTCCCAAGCACACACACACCGGCACAGGCACACACCAGCACACACACGTCCAGCACACAGACACACACGCCACAAACAAAACGCACACGCACGCACAGTCAGGGGACTGAAACCAGACTCACAGGGGATGGGGCCCTGGAACACACACACGCATCCACAAGCACTGCGCAGTCCTCAGTTGCCTCTCCCTCCAAAGCACCCTCCCTTGCCTCACCTGCAACCCCAAAGTCACAGCGGCTCTTCCTCTGTGACCTCGGCCTCATCCCCTACGATCCAGCTGCTCCAGCATCCAGGGGGAAGAGGAAGCCCACCCACACGGAGCAGAGTGCCCCTCGCCCCCGGACACCCTCCCCCAGGCGCAGACAGACTGAGGCCCCCACCCGCAAGTCCCCCGGAGTCGTAAGAGCAAGACCCCGCCGCCGCCCTGCAGCTCAGGCACCAGGTCTCCTTCCTCCATCCCTCAGGCCCCCACTCCACAGGTGCCCCCACCACACCCTGCCCCAGGTTCCCCCACCCACAGATATAGCATCCCCAAGAGGATCAGGCCTTCTCCCCCTGCCACTTGCTCTCCCGGCACCACACCCCCCGCTGCGCTTGTCTGTGCCACTGATGTGGTGAGGGTGTCCTCCCCCTCTGTCCAGCCCACCTTGCCTGTTCCCCATTCTCCTCCCCTGGAGGTAGGCACTGCAGTGGAGTCCACTACCACCCTGTCTGACTTGGGCACTGCAGTGGCGGACCTGTCCACTCCATCTGCACGGTCCACTGCAGTCGTGCCAGCACACACACCATCTGAGCCATGCCCCCCAGTTGTGCCGGCACACACCATGTCAGACACCTCCACTGCAGTTGTCAGTGGCTCTCCAGCACCCACCACCCCTTCCCTGCCTCCTCCTGGTGAGCCCTGATCCTGTCCCTGCGGTGCCTGGCCTGCCCCCCGGTTGCCCCTCCTAGTGGATTGTCCCTGGTTTTGTGCAGTGCAGGCATGCGTAGGGTGACATCTGCCACTGTCACCCTGTATTGACTTACTTGATGGACTGGCCATTGGCCTTTGTTGGAGCATTACTGTTCTCTGAGTTTTTGGACACACATATGCTGAATAAAGCAACTTTCTGTTCTCTAATGCTATTACTTCTGATGTACATGATGTTGATGATGCTGACCATGCCCTTGCAGCAGGAATGATGATCTTTGGTCTCATGAAAATGAAGTGTCACTGGGCAGGGCCCCATGTGGTCCAGAGGGACAGTGTCCTATCCTGTGGTGTATCCATGTCATCCTTAACAGCATCTGTGGGTGTCATGTTTACAATATTTGGCAATGGAATTTGCTAGTTACATTAGCAATGTCACATCTGTGGCTTCCATCCCTGCACATCTGTAGTGCTTGCCATTGTTCAATTCGTCTACTTCCCTGACCGTGTGGCCATCTCCAGTGGACATGCAGGTTTGGGCATCAATGGGGAAGGACTCATCTGTGTTGTCAGTGCAACTTGCTGTACATGTGTGTTGGATCTGTGCTGATGAATTCGTTGACACTCCCATGACCAGGCTGATGTGATGGGAGCCTTGATTTGGTGCTAATTGTTTACTGTGTGACAAAGTGTTGTGCTGACATGATGGAGCCCTACTGATGCGACATATGGCACAGCTTTCCTCACACAGGAGTGGAGTCCCCTCATGGCAGTGTGTGCTCCTGTGACATTGCCTGCGCCCAAGGTGTGTGTTGTATGAGCATGTCTGTGTGTTCACTTCCATTTTGCTATGCGTGCTGGGATCCCTAGTGATGTTCCTGTTTGTGATGCTTGCTGAGTTGAGCTATGTTCCCCCAAAGTCTTCTCCCTGGGTTCTCTGTGATGTGGGTGCATGGCACATTACTGGTCATCAGGGTGTCACCCATAGGTGTGTTTGCTGTCAGGGCTGAGTTTGTGGGCAGGCGCTGATGGGTCACAGTTAGGATTCCCCTTAGCACTTGTTGTTTACTCCTGTAATGTGATTTCCGGTTTGTGTTATTTTTCATTGTTTGTGACACGTTGTGTGTGTGACTGCTGGCACTCCTCAGGGTCAGGGCTGCAATGTTGGTAGTTGTCCATGTGTGTTCTTTGTGGGTGACCTTGGCTTCTTCATTGGTGTGTGACTGTGGCTGGGATCCCATTGGTTGGTGTGGTGTTGCCGTCATGTCCATGTACAGCGTAGTGTGCAGTGTGTCAGACATTTAGGAGTCTTGTTGAGTGGCCATGTGTGCTGTGTTTCTGCACCTTGCTTCCCACCCACCCCCTGGGATTGTCATGGGTGCATGCGCAATGTCACCTGTGCATGTGCGCTTCACTGCAGCACATTGTTGGTGGTCGAGGTGTGTGTTGTTGAGTGTGTGCAGATGAGAGTTGTTGCCCGGCAAGACCCCTGCCTCCATGTTGGCCTTGGCTTACTGGCCATGCTGATTGATTTGTGCTTGTGTGGGTGTGCTGGTAATTCTTTGCTCAGGATACATGACTGTGGTTCACAGCGTGAACGACATCTGGCTTTGTCATCACAGTGGTATTGTAATGCAGCCCAGGGTCACCATATTGTGTGGGCCCTGGGGGTGGTGCTGTGGTGCCTCGGTGTCTTACTGTGTGGGTTGCTGTTCCTACATGCTTGTGTGACATGTGTGATTTGTGCTCCCTCTCATCTGACAATGCCTGATTGCCCACATAGGGGAATTGGATCCCTGAGTTACCTTTGTGTGGCACTGTATGCACATCTGTGTGTTTGGTCTTCAGGCCTCCTCATGTGTTGTGTGGTTGCCTGGGGACACTGGTCCCCCCCCCTCACCTGTTGTGTTTGATGTGCAGTGTGTGTCTGCCTGTTTGTGTTTGTGCATCAGTGCCACTGCATTGGCATATTTATGGTGTGCCATTATCTGTATGTTGTTTGGTGTGTTTGCCCTGCTGTCCCTGGGACTCCTAGGTCATCAGTCAGCACAATGATCATTGTTTATGTGTCCCATTGCTGCCATGGTATGGTATCTGTTCACCTGCCATCTGCAGTCTACACAGGGTATCTGCATTGGTGTGTCCATTGGTGCAAATATGTGGGTCTGCATTGTGATGGTCACTTCTGTCATTGTGTCATTGATGTATGTTGACGTGTCAGACACCATGGGTGATGTTTGTATGCAGCTGGCCAGAGGTATGTCTTATTTGCACTGCACTGTTTGCCTCCCCAAATCTATGTTGCAATGGGACACCTGCACTACTTTGCCACAGTTGTGTTTGTTGTTCTGTGACCAGGATTTGTCCATGCAGTTTGCCAGTTGCAGCTTCTACTTTGTTCACACTTACATTTTGGTCACTGTGATGATGGGGGTTTGGACCCCATTGCCACAATGGTCAAGATGTGCTTCAGCTCAGGACCCCACACTTACATTTTGGTCACTGTGATGATGGGGGTTTGGACCCCATTGCCACAATGGTCAAGATGTGCTTCAGCTCAGGACCCCACACTTACATTTTGGTCACTGTGATGATGGGGGTTTGGACCCCATTGCCACAATGGTCAAGATGTGCTTCAGCTCAGGACCCCACACTTACATTTTGGTCACTGTGATGATGGGGGTTTGGACCCCATTGCCACAATGGTCATGGCCTGCTTGCATTGTGGGGGCCACACACATTTATGTGTGGCACATGTGATAGGGTGTCACATTGTATGTTGATGATCATGTTCTGTGTCGTAGGCATTTGACACAGTCTACACACGCTTGTCATGGTGTTGGGGGGATGTCTTAATGTTGCATTCTTTATGTTGGTGTGTGCTTGTTGCGACATGTATTAGCCATCCTGTGAGTGGAGATGTTGTTAGTGGTAGGCATCCAGCCCCCCTGGCTAAGGGTGGTAGTAGTGGTAGGCATCCAGCCCCCTGGCTAAGGGTGGTAGTAGTGGTAGACATCCAGCCCCCCCCTGGGTAAGAGTGGTAGTAGTGGTGGGCATCCAGCCCCCCCTGGGTAAGGGTGGTAGTAGTGGTGGGCATCTGGCACCCCCATGGCTAAGGGTGGTAGTAGTGGTAGGCATCCAGCCCCCTGGCTAAGGGTGGTAGTAGTGGTAGGCATCCAGCCCCCCTGGGTAAGGGTGGTAGTAGTGGTAGGCATCTGGCACCCCCATGGCTAAGGGTGGTAGTAGTGGTAGGCATCCAGCCCCCCTGGGTAAGGGTGGTAGTAGTGGTAGGCATCCAGCCCCCCTGGGTAAGGGTGGTAGTAGTGGTGGGCATCTGGCACCCCCATGGCTAAGGGTGGTAGTAGTGGTAGGGATCCAGCCCCCCTGGCTAGGGGTGGTAGTAGTGGTAGGCATCCAGCCCCCCCTGGTTAAGGGTGGTAGTAGTGGTAGGCATCTGGCACCCCCATGGCTAAGGGTGGTAGTAGTGGTAGGCATCCAGACCCCCTGGGTAAGGGTGGTGGTAGTGGTGGGCATCCAGCCCCCCTGGGTAAGGGTGGTAGTAGTGGTGGGCATCTGGCACCCCCTGGCTAAGGGTGGTAGTAGTGGTAGGCATCCAGCCCCCCTGGCTAAGGGTGGTAGTAGTGGTAGGTATCCAGCCCCCCCTGGGTAAGGGTGGTAGTAGTGGTGGGCATCCAGCCCCCCCTGGGTAAGGGTGGTAGTGGTGGTGGGCATCTGGCACCCCCATGGCTAAGGGTGGTAGTAGTGGTAGGCATCCAGCCCCCCCTGGGTAAGGGTGGTAGTAGTGGTAGGCATCCAGCCCCCCCTGGGTAAGGGTGGTAGTAGTGGTGGGCATCTGGCACCCCCCTGGCTAAGGGTGGTAGTAGTGGTAGGCATCCAGCCCCCTGGATAAGGGTGGTAGTAGTGGTAGGCATCCAGCCCCCCTGGGTAAGGGTGGTAGTAGTGGTAGGCATCTGGCACCCCCATGGCTAAGGGTGGTAGTAGTGGTAGGCATCCAGCCCCCCTGGGTAAGGGTGGTAGTAGTGGTGGGCATCCAGCCCCCCCTGGGTAAGGGTGGTAGTAGTGGTGGGCATCTGGCACCCCCATGGCTAAGGGTGGTAGTAGTGGTAGGCATCCAGCCCTCCTGGCTAAGGGTGGTAGTAGTGGTAGGCATCCAGCCCCCCTGGGTAAGGGTGGTAGTAGTGGTAGCCATCCAGCCCCC
This sequence comes from Calotriton arnoldi, assembly GCA_963921515.1. NCBI lineage: Eukaryota > Metazoa > Chordata > Amphibia > Caudata > Salamandridae > Calotriton > Calotriton arnoldi. Next base: position 207,850 of record CAWUFW010003731.1, on the reverse strand, counting down.
TGGCTAAGGGTGGTAGTAGTGGTAGGCATCCAGCCCCCCTGGGTAAGGGTGGTAGTAGTGGTGGGCATCCAGCCCCCCTGGGTAAGGGTGGTAGTAGTGGTGGGCATCTGGCACCCCCATGGCTAAGGGTGGTAGTAGTGGTAGGCATCCAGCCCCCTGGCTAAGGGTGGTAGTAGTGGTAGGCATCCAGCCCCCCTGGGTAAGGGTGGTAGTAGTGGTAGGCATCTGGCACCCCCATGGCTAAGGGTGGTAGTAGTGGTAGGCATCCAGCCCCCCTGGGTAAGGGTGGTAGTAGTGGTAGGCATCCAGCCCCCCCTGGGTAAGGGTGGTAGTAGTGGTGGGCATCTGGCACCCCCATGGCTAAGGGTGGTAGTAGTGGTAGGCATCCAGCCTCCCTGGCTAAGGGTGGTAGTAGTGGTAGGCATCCAGCCCCCCCTGGGTAAGGGTGGTAGTAGTGGTAGGCATCTGGCACCCCCATGGCTAAGGGTGGTAGTAGTGGTAGGCATCCAGCCCCCCCTGGGTAAGGGTGGTAGTAGTGGTGGGCATCCAGCCCCCCCTGGGTAAGGGTGGTAGTAGTGGTGGGCATCCAGCCCCCCCTGGGTAAGGGTGGTAGTAGTGGTGGGCATCTGGCACCCCCATGGCTAAGGGTGGTAGTAGTGGTAGGCATCCAGCCCCCTGGCTAAGGGTGGTAGTAGTGGTAGGCATCCAGCCCCCCTGGGTAAGGGTGGTAGTAGTGGTGGGCATCCAGCCTCCCTGGGTAAGGGTGGTAGTAGTGGTGGGCATCTGGCACCCCCATGGCTAAGGGTGGTAGTAGTGGTAGGCATCCAGCCCTCCTGGCTAAGGGTGGTAGTAGTGGTAGGCATCCAGCCCCCCCTGGGTAAGGGTGGTAGTAGTGGTAGGCATCTGGCACCCCCATGGCTAAGGGTGGTAGTAGTGGTAGGCATCCAGCCCCCCCTGGGTAAGGGTGGTAGTAGTGGTAGGCATCCAGCCCCCACTGGGTAAGGGTGGTAGTAGTGGTAGGCATTCAGCCCCCCCTGGGTAAGGGTGGTAGTAGTGGTGGGCATCTGGCACCCCCATGGCTAAGGTTGGTAGTAGTGGTAGGCATCCAGCCCCCCTGGCTAAGGGTGGTAGTAGTGGTAGGCATCCAGCCCCCCTGGGTAGGGGTGGTAGTGGTGGTGCGCATCCAGGCCCCTGTGTGCATATGTGGCATTGGTGATGGGCATCCCGCCCCTATGGTGCTGCTGTTGCTGGTGTGAGTAAATTCTGCATCCCTCTGTGTGTGTGTGATGTGTCGTGTACGTGTTGTATGTTTTTGTGGTTGGTGTCTGACTTACCTTCTGCGCCGTACGCGTCCGTGCCTGTTCCGGTAGTAAATGTAGAATATTGGTAGGATCGGAACGAAGGGATTCATGGTTGGTTCGTCTCGTTCGTCTTTCTCGTTGCTTCGCCTCGTCCTCGTCGCTGGCGTGTTCGCCTCGTAGCCGTGGATCGTGTTGTGGCGCGAATCAGAGCTTATGTGCGCCTCTCCCGGAAGCTTTGACGTGCCGGACGTAGCGACGGGTTCGGCGCGTACGGAAAGCGCATCGTACTTGTCCGGCCGGACGGGGCTGCATTTTCCCTTCCGTGCGACTCGATTCGGCGTTTCCGGAATCGCCTCGGTCGGAGAACAGGACCTGGATTGGGTGAGTACGACTCGGCCGGATTCTATGCTGTTGTGCGCATCGTACTTGCTCGTTCGGAATAATGTGCGGATCGGTCGGGAAACAGGCATTCGCATGGCTTTTTTCCCGACCGAATGGTATTGGGTGCGCCTCCGACCGAGATCGGAATCGGCCCCTGAGTGTTATGTTACGCTGCAATTAACGTCTTAAAACCAGATCACATTCAGTTTAGTTCTTGCAGGAGGATAAGGGACAGAGAATCTTAACATGGCTATCTGAAACTTGTAATCTGTGACCACTGTAAATCGACCACCATAAAAGAGAAATACAAGTGTTGCATCCCCATACAGTATCTTTGGGCTCAAACTTAATTTGGGATCTTTTCCTGTATGTGGAAGCCACCATTCTGCTTGTCAAAGTGAGAAGTTGAGCATGTTTTCAAGTGCTGGGTCAGCTAGCTTGCATGTCAGCCATGGACACTCAGGCTGGACATCTCCTTGATTGAGTTGAAGAAAACCATGGTAATGTTGGCTAGTATATTATCCTTCAGTCAATGGAATACAACTTCTCTTTATCACCCAGAAACATTCCACACTTGCATTGAGAAGCTTCTTCAAAGGATGTTACACTATTGCCTAACAAGAGATGAATCTCTTGCAAAGCTGTGCCTTTCCAATAAAAATGGCTAAGAGCTGAAATGGTGGTGAAATAAGAGTGTTTAATACTACTTGCCCCCTATGGGTCAGCTTTCACACTTTCAGAACTAAACATGTGCCCAATTAATTTGAGTATTCTGTTTGTAAATATTCGTCATAATTAAAATTATATTTCAGTCCCTGAGCCTCTGACAAGTAGCTCCAAGCCTGGTCTAATGCTCCTGGGATGTTGTTTTCTGTGCACCAGAATTACATCAATAATGTTCAGACCTACATGTGAAAATCCAAGCAGATGCAGGTTTCCAGATGTACTCCTCGATTTGTAGACTCCATTTTCTCATGCCAGAATTACCTAGGTATAATTGTGGATGCATAAAGAATCAATCATGTACAAATGTGCTTATTAACTTGATTTTAGATTTATTTGCTGGGGAAAATTCTCACCTTTGACAGACTTTTTACTTCTACACTTTTATCATTTTGTGGGAGGTGTTCTTTTCTCTACCTACCTTTGAAAGTGAATTACTCCTGCCTTTGATAGTAGTAGCTCTCTGACCTTTTCCACTGTGGGGCAGATAGGGGCAGAGTTAGTGAATACCCACAAATATTTATGTATTCAGTGCCATATTTATGAGCCTATTTGCATCACTTTTGCACTAGGCAACATGGTGTAAGAGCGACGCAACTCATAAATAAGATTTATGAAACCACACAAGGCCACTTAGCATGGCCTTGAGTGGCTTCATAAATCTGGAGTAATGTAACACAGCGCAAATCACTGTGTTGCGTCACTCTGCCCTGTGAAGGCATTGCATGTGTGCTGCATGGGTGTTCCCACGCAACTCCCATCGTTTTTTACCAAAAGTGGTAGACCTGGGAATGCATCAAAAAGATACATCTTCTTAGGGGAGGCGTAACAAGGAGAAATATCTTTATTTCTCCTTGTTACTTGCTCTTTCTATGTGTGCTGAATTCTGAAGCACGCATAGAAAGAGGAATATGCCTCTCAGGATTGTTTTGGTGCAGAAAGGTGATCCTTCCTGCACAAAAAAAATCCTACATGTAATGCAGGCACCCTTGCACCATCGTGCAAGGGGGCCTGCATTGGCGCTAAGCAGCCCATTTTGTGCCAGCACTGGGGAAAGGGCAGGAATGCGCCTTATTGCAATTAATACAGCGCATTCCTGCCCTTTCTCTGTAACACAGCACAGCACAGCATGGTGACTAGCAGTGCTGCATTGCGTTACAATCCCATAAATATGCCCGCCAGTGTTCAGAAAGTTCCAGGGTACTCACACCAATGAAAGGCCACTTCCCGCCCATCGTCAGCCTTGCTCATACAAATATCTTTGTGTGAATAAATCCTTTCAGTGTTTTTGCATCATAACAAAAATATATTTTTGACAAGGGAGCCTTCAAATGCTAAATTCGGACTCCTGCTGAAGGCGCATCTTATCTCTATGTTGCAAGCAATGGACTCACATAAAGGTGTTATATAATTATACTTTAACAGGCCTTATAGACACACTGCTATTCATTCACTAATCAACCTTGGACATTCAATTAGTTTGCGTCATCATTTCATTTTGTGGATAGACAGTTATTTTTGAACAGAAAGTAAAGGCCTGCACACTCACATAGGCTTAATGATTCAACCATACCTCACTTTGATTAAAGAGACACATTGTGAAATAGAAAACAAACCAGTGTTTCCTGCTGTATCATGATTTTACTGTGCTTTTCATTAAAAAACTCAAAAATAATTATTCCTGGTATTACTTTTTTGTTAGGACAGACTTATAATAGATTAAATTGAAGCAATAATTTAATACCATTCCATTACCATTTACACACTCCACTTGATCCCCACTTTATAGCTACCATGGCATACCTTGCCTATCAAAGTTAAACTACGACACCTAATCACCTGATCATACTCACCATACCTAATCTAAAATGTCTACCATACCTTCTTACTATACATAATATATCATACGTAGCCTACCATATCATGTCTATTACACCTAACTTAGCATACATAATTTACCATACCTACTTTATCATACCTACCTTTCCATACATACCTAATAAAGCCAGCTTACCTTAGCTAAACTACAATGCCTGGACTATCACATCAAACCTACCATACTGACCTACATATCAACCATACCTTACCTATTATAATTTATCATTCCTCCTTACCATACATATTTACCACGGATAACATACCATAACTACATTTCATACCTAGCCTACCATACCTACATTACCTAACCTTTCTACCATACTTACCCTACCATATTTAATCAACCATACTTAACCCACAATACATAATCTACCTTACTTAACCTACCATAACTTAACTACCATACCTAGATACCTACAACTATACCTTGCCTATCATACCTTACCTATCATGACTACGTATCCTACCTACCATTCCATTAAATTGTACTTAACAACCAAACCAAATCTAACCTCCCATACCAATATTGTGTGTTATTCCCACTATAGCTACCTACTATACCTAAACTATTATATCTATCCTACTATATGTAACCTAGCAGCCTATTATACACACCTACCTAACATATGTAACCTAGGTGGGCAGTCAAAATATAGATTTTTAAATATCGACCTACACTAATATCGAGTTTTTAATATCGTAGGGACAGAATATCGAAGTCAAGAATATCGTTGACCAGAATATCGACTTTAAGGTAAGTAATATCGATTTTTTTAATATCGAAGTAAGTAATATCGAATTCGTTAATATCGTTAGCAAAAATATAGTTGTAAATAATATCGATTTTTTTAGTGTTATGTATTTTATATGTATGTTTAACATGTTTTTTAAAGTTTTTTAATTATTTTTAAATATATGTTTTAAATGTTTAGAAAATAGTAATTTTTTTTAAAAGGAAACTTTGCGTTTTAGTATCAGAGCGGGTTGTGGGTTTATAGGGGAATAGGGTGGGAAGTAATTTAATTATAATTAATTAATTAATATGTTTTTATTTATTGTTATTCATTGTTAATTTATTGTTAATTAATTATTAATTGGTAATTAATTTATATCAATTTGTTAATTTATAATTATATTAATTATAATTATTTTATTATTAATTTGTATTTATTGTTATTGTTAATTAATTTATTGTAAATTAATTATTAATTGGTAATTAATTTCAATTCATTTATTAATTGGTAATTCAATTAATTATGTTAATTTTTAATGTGTAGCGGGTTGTGTGTTTATAGGGGAATAGGGCGGGAAGTAATTTAATTATAATTAATTAGTTAATATGTGTATATTTATATTTATTGATTATTAATTTATTGTTAATTAATTATTAATTGGTAATTAATTTGTATTAATTGGTTAATTAAAAATTATATTAATGATAATTAATGTATTATTATTTTTTATTTATTTTTATTGTTAATTAATTAATTGGTAATTAATTTGTATTAATTGGTAATTAATTTTTATTAATTGATTAATTGCTAATTAAATTAATTGTGTTATTTTTTTATGTGTAGTGCGTTGTGTGTTTATAGGGGAATAGGGTGGGAAGTAATTTAATGTTATTTAAGTAAATATTAATTTAATTTAATAGGTATTTATTAATAATTATTTTGTTAAATAAGTAATGATATGTTATTTATTTAAAAAAAAAATAATTTATAAGTATGTTAATTTAACCCCTATGCGATCCTACATTTTCCCTACTGTTGCACTCACTGGAGTGGGAATAGTAATTTTTAACCCTCCGCTATCCAACACTTTCCCTACTGTTGCACTCACTGTAGTGGGAATAGTAATTTTTACCCCTATGCTATCCAACACTTTCCCTACTGTTGCACTCACTGGAGTGGGGATAGTAATTTTTACCCCTACGCTATCCAACACTTTCCCTACTGTTGCACTCACTGGAGTGGGAATAGTAATTTTACCCCCCGCTATCCAACACTTTCCCTACTGTTGCACTCACTGGAGTGGGAATAGTAATTTTTACCCCCCCCCCCCCGCTATCCAACACTTTCCCTACTGTTGCACTCACTGGAGTGGGAATACAAATTTTTACCCCTACGCTATCCAACACTTTCCCTACTGTTGCACTCACTGGAGTGGGAAGAGAAATTTTTACCCCTACGCTATCCAACACTTTCCCTACTGTTGTACTCAATGGAGTGGGAATAGTAATTTTAACCCCTACGCTATCCAACACATTTCCCTACTGTTGCACTCACTGGAGTGGGAATAGTAATTTGATTTTCTCCGTTATCTAATATTTTGGATTTTTTTAGCTAATGTACTGTATAATTATTTTTTTAAAGATTTAAAATAATGTTAATTTTTTAAAATTTGTTACATATATTTATTTAGGGGCACATTACGATACCCGGCGTAAATAAATCCGCCAGGCATGGAAGCGGCAAAAATCCGCCCGCACACACCGCCTGAACACCGACCATGCCATTATGAGTACACAAACCGAAAACCGCCATCGGCGGAAAAATCACACAAAATACCGCCCGCCATCGTCCGAGTCGGAGTCAAACCGCCCGCCACGGACGGAAACACGCACGACAACACAAAACCGCCCGCCCACACGGCCGACACACCGCACGTGAAATTACGATCGCACCGCCATGAGCGCGGAAAAACAACAAATATACCGCCCGCCAGCGCAAACAACGCCGATGAGAATCGACACGGCAGAAGCCATGGCGCCAACGTACCTGCACAGAAACCATCCGCACACAAAACCAATAGCACACAACATGGCCAATAAGTCCACACAGCAAGGCACACACAAATACACAAGCACAGTACACATCCCGAAAACACCCCCCGGACAAACAAAAAATACAAAGGCCAGAACCCCAGACACAACACACCTGAAAACAACAGACCATGAGGACACACCCACATAGGTGAGTACAAAAGCAGCACTCCCACAGACCACAACCCCTTGCTACATTGCAAACCAGAGAGGAGAGGAGAGGACACAGTGACACAGCAAGGACAGCAGCACACCACAGAAACGCACACATCACAACCACCACCACCACCACCAAACACCGGCACCACAAACCCCCTGCACATTACACAACACACACCGCACCAGCACCACAAACACCATGGCACCACAAAGGATGCCCAAGTTCACGCCCATGGAGCTGACGGTCATGGTCGACGAGATCATCAAGGTGTACCCACAAATCTATGGGAACATGGTCCAGCACACACCACTAGCCACCAGAAACAGAATGTGGAACCGGATCGTAGACCAGGTCAATGCAGTCGGGACCCTGCCCAGGAACAGAGTCGAGATAAACAAACGTTGGAATGACGTAAAGAGCCTGGTCAAGAAGAAGGAGGGCAAAAACAGAGAGCTGGCTGCCGTCACTGGCGGAGGGAATCCCGCGCTCTTTAAGACCTTCAAAGCGTGGGAGGAGAAGGTGCGAGTCGTAATCCATCCGGAGATCCTCGCCGGATTAGCAGGGGGAGTGGAGGCTGGTAAGTACAAACTAATGTATACCAGCACACCGCTATGTACTCACATGCGCAACTACCATGCCACAGCTCCCAGGGACAAACACCCCCATGTCCAGCACACAATACACAACACATCACACACACATGCAACAGACACTACCACACACAGCCCAAACCGAACAACTGTAAGATGCGTGGGGACATGTGTACACTAAGCCAGCCACGTAACCACCAACAGGTCCCCAAATATGCCAGAAGCGCCACAACGAGCACCCACCACACCCATGTGTCCGCCACAGCTGCACTAACCGACAAGTAACAGGTAAGTGGCAGGAACACAAAGTGCAGTGGGTGGGACGGTGGACAGCCCAAGTACAACACACACCAGGCCCCAGTCCCACAGCACAGCAAGGAGGAGCATCCCCCACACCCCACAGCCACGTGTCAGCCACCGCAGTGCACAACGACAGCCGAAAGGCAGACATCACGGTCCACAGCAATCGGTGTCAGTGGGTGTACAGCCACCCCCACGACCCACTACACCCCCCACCCCCACAGACCTGCAACATGGAGCACCCCCGCTTAGAGCCATGTGGCATCCAGTACAGTGCACGCACGAACAACTTGCAGGTGGGAAACTGGACAGGGCTGGATTACTGGAGGCATGAGGACCATAACACCACCAACACATGGGACATGTCACGTAGCAGACGAACACGCAGCACCGCCCACCGTCACGAACAAGTGAACAATGTGCACACGGACATGAACAACAGACTCACACCCCACATGACCCATCACAGACATAGCAACACCCAAGGAGCCACGTCTGCATGCACAAGCCACACTGAATATAGTCCCACACGGCAGCCACTGTGCAACTCATCACACACAACCGAAACACCATTGAAGTCCTGTCCATGTAGCCCCCACTGCCTGTCAACCCCACACCCCACAACTACGCCTATGTAAGACAAACAACACTAGACGCAACAGAGCGGAACAACAGAAATGCACACGAACACCACTGAACCCATCAAACTCACAGACACACCATGCACATACAACATACCATCCATCCCATCCGTCAGCCCCAGTCTCATGAAAGGCATGTCATCCGCACAGCTGCCACACATACAGCAGTCACGCTAAGACACATGCCCATGACCAACCATGTGCCAGAAGTCAATTAAGCGCACGACACACTGTGAGCAACAACACACAACATGGGCCACACCCCCCCGAGCACTGCAGTGATGCACATGGCACAGGGCAGCACGCACACCAAGGAGATGGGACAACTGCAATACGTTGGCTGGCACACAACTATCACTCACTCATAACGATGCGTCCAATGCCATGTCCAGTAACCACAACAGACAGCAAATATGCAGGGCATGTCAGGCATGCACACACCTCAGACCATGCACTGTCATGCTGCCACAACACATGTCACGTTCGGCACCCATGGCTCACAGCATGTACCCCAAAAGCATATCCCCTCCCAAATGCGAATCTGGGGCATGGCCCCCATGTTGCCATATGCGTTCCTAAGCGTTCCATATGAACTCCAAAAGCAAAGTACAAACCAGACCCAGGATGGGCCAGGAGCCCACATACACCAGAGTCACAATGAGTAGGGGCACAGCAACACACCCATCGGCATGGCCAATCCGTCCCATGCCACATGTGCACAGCACACAGTCCCATTGCCTAGCACACACAACTACAGATGCCACAGCCACACACTCGCCTCCGGGAAACCCATGTACGAGATTGCACGAACTGCCAATGTCAGACGACTAATACATACTTCGCCAGGTGCAACACAATAACAAATCTCATTCTCTCCACAGGTGACGAACTGCTGGATGCTGGGGATGGAGACAGCAGCCAGCACAGCCAGCCTACAAGCCCCCAACGAGGACACACGGATCTGGAGGATCTGTCCTCCTCTTCGGACACGGACCACCAAGCTGGCCCATCTGGCGTGGCAGGGCCCAGCCGCTCCCCAGGACCCCTCCTACCCACCAACCCATCATCCAGGGATGCTGAACAGTCCCAGTCCCCTGCTGCCACTGTCGTTGCGGCCACACCCACGGTCATTGCGGCCACTACCACTGCCGCAACCGCCACCATCGCCGCACCGACCACCACCGCCTCCACCACCACCACGTCTTCGCTGGCACCAGCCCCAGCGCAGGTGGTGGCCCGGCCGACTGGATCCACCCTGGGAGCCACAGCGAGGACCGTGGTGTGCAATGTGGCTAGTGGGCAGGCCGGTGGCAGCAGGACTGGTAGGAGGAGCAGGGTCAGGGAAACGCCAGCCTCCCCTGGGAGCCATGCCCTGCCTCAAATGGCCAGAGTCCTTGGGGCCTATGAAGAGGCCCAAGGACAATTGGCCAGGTCTGCTACTGACACGCGGGAGGTGCTGGGGGTGCTGAGGTCCATGGACGCCCATATGGGCCAATTCATGTCCCGTATGGACCAACTCGTGGACCTCATGGGCCAGCTGGTGGTGGCGGTGGGGTCACAGGCAAGGCCAGCAACACCACCTCCGCCACCACCTGCTAGGGCGCAGGCTCGGGCAGCAGTGTCCACTTCCCCTGCGTCCACAGCCAGTGAGCACACCTCACCCACCACCAGCAGGTCGCCACCACACACCCCCTCCCAAACGTGGAAGGGGCCGTCCGAAGAGGAAACAGATCTCCCGGGAGGACTTCGCACGCTCCAGTCGCAAGTGAGGCAGCCAGCCAGCCTTCCGCCAGCCTTCCTTGACCAGCCACTGCATTGACTTGCTCTACGATCCCACTCCACACAGCCATCTGGATGGCATGTGTGTGTTGGACTATGGACATAGAACCAGTGGGTACACCCTGATCATCACGCAGCCATGACCGACAGCTCATTGTCACTGCACGCACCACTTTTGTCATCACCTTACACACAATCACATGTCACAGTTTGTAATAAATGCACCTTATTCACTAACTGCTGTTTGTGCCCTGTGTTTTATTTGTACGGAATACAACGGCCACCTTGGGCGGAAAGGCACCTGATGCGTGGCATGGCAATGGAATCCGGAGGGCCTGTAGGGACCTAGGGGTGGGAGACAGAACAGGAGCACATTCAATGAGTGTGTCACACACCCATCACACAGTACATGTCAACAACTACAAGCAATGTACACACATCGCACAGAGCAATAGGGCACAATGCCACAGTCACCAACAGTGGCATACTACCCTGGCCATGGAGCGTTGACACACTGCACGCAGTGAACATACGGCCACCCTGACACAGCACACACACACCTGCACAGATACAGACACATCATCCGTCGTACATGGACACTCACCGTCAAGTGAAGTAGCGGGCGATGAGCTGCTGGCGCACATTCCCAGCTTCCTCCTCTCCGCTGTCCACCTCACTCGAGCTGTCCTGGTCTGCGGGCTGGGGCCCTGGTTGATCTCCGTCATCCACAATGAGGGGGATCTGCTTCCGAATGGCCAGATTGTGCAGCATGCAGCACGCCACCACTATCTGGCACACCTTCTGTGGGGAGTACGCCAGTGCACCCCCGGTGCGGTCCAGGCACCTGAACCTGGACTTGAGGAGGCCAAAGGTACGCTCGACCACACGTCTGGTCCTCCCATGTGCCTCATTGTATCGATCGTCTGCTGGGGTGCGAGGATTCCTCAATGGACTGAGCAGCCATGCCCCATTCGGATACGCAGAGTCACCTGGGTGTGAGGGACACAGAGAACCGTTGCAATTCCAACAGGACAGGGGACAGCATCGCACAACCAGCACGCTACACCACTCCACATACTCACCGACAATACAGGCACGATCCTGTTGCAGATTGGCCATCAGTCGTGGCAAGATGCTGTTGCGCATTATGTGTGCGTCATGGGCCGAGCCTGGAAACTTGGCACACACGTGGGTGATCACCATGTCCGCAAGGCACACCACTTGCACATTCAGGGAGTGCGTGTGCTTCCTGTTGCGGTACAGGTGCTCAGTGGCCTGTGGTGGAACAAGGCCAACATGAGTGCAGTCAATGGCTCCCACGACGTGTGGGATTCTGCCAAGGGCATAGAATGCACCCTTCACTGCCGCCAATTCACGAGCCCTGGGGAATCTGATGTACCTGTTCCGGTACAGCATCATGGCTGCCAGTACATCCCTCAGCACCTTGCTGAACATGGGCTGGGACATCCCTCCTCCACTGCCCACTGTGTGCTGGAATGACCCAGTGGCGAAGAAATGCATGGCGGCCATCACCTTAGCCGTGGGGGTGACAGCAGTCGGATACACCCTGCGGGGACGGAGATGGGGCTCTAACATGGCACACAGTCGATGCAGAGTTGGCCTGTCCAGCCGAAACTTCCTGATTACCTCTGTATCGTCCATGTCCGCCAGCAATTGGTATGGGCGGTCAATGTTCGGTCTCCGCCTGGGTTAAATGGCAGAGGACACATGTCAAAGCAACACGGCACATAGCAATTTCGCATACACATCACTGACATGACTGAGCAAGCACATGAGCCACAGCCCAGCTGTCAAGCTGGGACGGCACGGCCACAATACACTTACACAGGTCTCCCAACAATGGCAATGGCAAGTGAGACATACCACTGCCGTGTGCATGCACATGGGGATCTAGGCCCCAATGACTTGCGGGGCGTGCTGATGGGGACTGACTGCATATTCGTCAAGCGGCAACGCCACGGCAACATGAGTGTCTGCTGAGCATGGAACTGCTTCCGAGGCTGGATGAGTATGGCACACGACGACGACGATGTGGGCACGGGCTGAGCGGCCAATACAAGTGGGACCTGTGGCACGAGGGGATATGAGACAGTAGTAGGTGTCAGCACTGCACCCTATGTACAGCACTGTACGGATCACAGCTCCCGAAACATTGACTGGTGTCCACATTGACAGCCCCATGCCAAGACGGCTGTGTGCTTGCAGTCACACGTCACAGGTGAGAGGTTACATTGCACGTGCCAGGTGGCAGACGTACATAGTGGGAGCTGGCATGTGTGTGCATGTGTCTCCTGTTCAGGATCCACCAGATGGGCGCTGACTCTGTACTGACCATTGGACACAGCATGTTCCGTGGAAGGCTTGTGTGTGTGGGATGGTGGCACTGGATGTGCCTCCGTTGGGTGGGGGGCCATGCACAGGGCGGGTACGTCGATGATTGCGCATTGTTGGTCACGGTGGGTGCACCAACTAAGATGTGTTGCCCTGTGTTCAATTCCTATGTCCGCATGATGATGGACTGTGGATGTGGGCAGACTACACATTGGTCGATGTGCTGTCTATATGCATGTGCCTTCACACCAGGCACAGCTGCCCCTGCACATGTGACCCCTGCTGGACTCGCTGCTGGGTCTGTGGAGCTGATGCACCTTCTGCGCGTGGGGCGGGCCGCTCTCCTCACTTCCCTCATTGCGCATGTCATGTCTTTGCCGCAGGTGACATGGATCATGGAGGGCCCACATGTACGCGTGGGTAGGCTACACATGATTGTTCACTGGTCGCCACCCCCAGTCAGTGTTTCGAATGGGAAGGTTGTCGTGCTGGTGGTATGTTCGATGTGGCGGATGGGCGGGCCTAGGTGCGGGCTTACATTCCGGACATGGGGGGGTAGTTGGATTGGCGACTAGTTGCAGTACACACGGGACACGTCTCTTCCTTTCCACATCTGGGTCATCCCTTGTACTAACTGACAGTGATACAGTCATCATCGCCCCAGCCCTCATGTCCTCCCCTCGCCCCCCAATATGCATGCTCACCTGCGAGGCTAGCGCTTGCACAGGCAGCCCCAAGCTCGCACCAGAGAGGGCAAGGAGTGTATGTGTGGGTCCAGTTGCACGAGTGGGCTGTCTCAGGGTATGATGTGTGGCGGGACGCCGTCCACCTGCGTGGTGCCCCAAATGGAGACCCGGCCTGCATGGACTATGCATCACAGTCTTCGCCTTCCGGATCCGCCACCTGCGACACCCAGTGGCTGTGGCTGCCCTTGCGGCCAGGCCGCGTCCGTCTGTGGCTGTTGGCCCACACATTCACTCTTTGGCCTCTCTGGGGAGGGCTCGGGGGTGGTGGCGCACGCGCTTGCACTTAGTCGCAATGGCATGTGGCGTGGTTGGTATGATGGGCAATGGATGGGATGGTGCGAGCCACCTCCCGTGACGTCAGTGCTGCTCGTGCTGTGGTGCGTCCCCCTACACTTCCATTTGACTTGTGCCATGCTAGACGTTGAGGTTCTATTGCCTGCGTGATATGACCAGGAGGAGCGCGAGGAGACCTCTCACACACCATGCTCCACTGCCATCCCGTGCCCTGTATCGCCTGTGCGGATTGACTATGTTGGGGTTACACCTGGTCGACTGGGGCTGTGTGTGCCTTGTCAAGGGGCATGGCGGGCGCACAACAGGATCCAGCTTGTCCACAGAGGGTGGGCTGAGGTGCGCCTGGTACCGCTTTGTACGTGTGCCCGGCTGCTGTGCACACACGTGTTCACTCCCCCCGACAGGTGTCCTCTCACAATGCCCAGGGAAGCGGTGGTGTACTGTTCATGACCCCTCCCAACACGGCGTGCTCCAACTTGGCATGTGCGCATCTACCCGTCGCACCCACCCACCTGAGCACTGCGTCCATACGACTTCACACGACACATGTGTGTCTTCCACAGTAGTGCTACTCATTTGCGTTGACATCCAATACCAGTGGACTACATGGTCATGTCACGACTGCCGTGTACTTCACATACTCTCATCCTCTCTCATTCGTACTTGTGAAATGAGTCAGCGGAGACAGTTCTGGTTTCAAACATTATATTGAGTCTTCTGTCCTCTGTGATGCAGTATAGTGGACACTACTGGCAGCGGAATACATGTTGAGGATATACTGAGCATGATAACAAATGGGATAGGGTGTGGGGTTACATCTGCTTGGCCAAGGCTGTGCTAATGTACATTTACGTATAGCTGCGGAGCTGCGGACTTTGACACAGACGGTATACATGTAGCCTACCAGACCGCTCGGCATCATGGGCACAGTCCATCTCAGTTCCATGTGACAGGTTTGCTGCGGTTGTTCCTCATGCACGCGTGCATGTGAGATGACATCAGGGCATGTGCTTGCGTGCATGCAGCGGCGTGCCACTTGTTGTTGCACTGTGGTGGTTACTGGACATGTCACAGTCACTGGGGTCGTGTTGTTGTTGTATGCACTTGTCGTCCATGCAAAGGTCCTGGTATGGGATTCCCGGGGCGGGGGTGGGAGGGGTGCAGCACCCACAGACTCCAGGTGACCTATTCATGTCCACTGAGCGGTGTGTGTGTCCATGTGCGCTGGATCCATGTCGTGTCCTGGTTGTTCGTGCAGTTCCGTCCATGTGGGTGCGATGCACAGAGCCCATGCCACTGCCTCCCACGATGCATGCGGTGTTCCTGGATGTGATGGGGAACAGTGTGCATGTCCCGGTCATATCCGATGTCATGGCGATGTCGTTGATGGTGTGGTTACAGTTGCCGGTCGTTTGGTATGGCTGTTGTGGTGGTGACTGGCCAGTCCGTGCGGAAGCTGAGCATGGGTGCGGGGTTGGACTTCATAGGTCACTCGGGGAACCTGCGTTGTGGTCCGACGTATTTACAGGTTGTCAGGTATGCGATGCCGTCCAGCAGGGCTTCCATGTCATTGGTGGTGTACATGTTTGCCAGCCAATGAAGCGGATGGTGGCTGTCAAGGTGTTGTTCGTAGGTTGTCCCTTGGAGGACCATGATGGGGCATGCTGGGTGACATTCGATGTAGCTGTTCTCGATGATCCGTCGTGTGGAGGCACAGTGGTTCCATTTCAGTGCGCGTGCGATGTTGGCCACATACGCCATGCCCCCATAGGCAGAGCAGGCCCTGTCGTGTGCGTCCAGAGGGAGGAGTAGTGGTAGCAGGTCCGCCTTCAGACATGCCGGGTTGGAGAGGCATATCTCGACGGGATGCTGGTAGGGACACCTCCGACAGTAGAAGACGGGCATGACGCAGCTGAACAATGTGATGCGGTAAGTCAGTCGGTAACTTACGTTCAGCAGGGACAGGAGATCGCATCCCAATGTATGTATCGTGTTGGTTTGGTACAGCTTGAGCTGTTCGGCGTAGTTGGGTAGGTGTGTTGCGGTTGCCATTTCGCAGCGGTTCGTAGAGGTGGCGTGCTCCGGCTGTGTGTGCAGTCTGCAATGTGCACGCTCCGGGGTTGCTGTGAGCTCTGTGTAGTCGTGAGGAGACAGGACTTGTGTTCTGTTGGCTTGTTTGGAGGACACGGGCCCTCTTCCCACATGCTTCTCAGACAGTTCAAGGTCAGTGCTGTGTGACTCCTTCCAATTAACTTGCATGTGGCCGACATGGGGGAGTGTTTTCTTCTTTCTTCCCCGTCCGTTGTGTGCTTCTGTGATATGCGCTATCTGCCCTGTGGTCGGTCTCCTCGGCATGCCTGTGTTGGTCTATTCTTGGACAATGGCTGTATTCACCGGCTTCTGTCGTAGGGCTGTGGTTTCGGTGTTGGAATGGAAGGTCATTCAGTGCTGTCTGCTCTCCCTTGTGTGGGCGGCAGGCTGCCTTTCCGCTCTGCGTTGGGCCTTGTGTGTGGATGTTATTCTTGGGCCACCTGTTGTCGGTCCCCGGGCTCTTTGGTGTTCCGTTTCATGTGTCTTGTTCATATGTGCAGGGTGGTATGGGTTTTTCAGTGTGGTACTGGCGTTCCTCTTCCTGAAGGGGCCCTGCTTCTCCTAGTTGGTGTTGCCGCCGCTGTGTGCTACGCCATGTTTGTTACACTGGGGTGTGTCCTGCAGTTGCGTGTCTTCACTGACATGTGTGCGTCGTTTGTGTGGCGTTGGGTGTTGTCCGTGAATTGGGCGTTGGGGACATGTCTGTGGCCGGCCTGTCACGTGTCATGTGCGTTCGGGGTGGGGCTGATGTGTGTGCTGCTTGGTTGTGTCCCTGTGTCTGTGTGCGACGCATGCATGGCGCTGCGGTTGGCCTCTGCGTTGTGCGCATGTGTGGCGGCGTCATCGGCGCTTTGGGGCCGTGACGGGGTGGTTGGTTCCTAGTCCCAGGTGGTGTGTACACATGTGTTCTGCGATGTTACGATTTGGCCTGTGTGTCATATGTGGATGCGATGGTGGATGTGTAGTGTACACGCGCTGGTGGGGGTTGTCCGCTTTTTCCACCCTTGCACTGTGTGCGCTGTTTGCGTGCACTTGTTGTGTGTGTGCCTACCTGCGTCTCCGCGGTACGTTGCGTCCTTGGTGGTGCATCAGCAGAAGCATGGGAAGGGCCTGCAGTGCTGGATTCATGCCCGGGGTGCCGCTTCTTCGTTGTCCGTGCTCTGCGTCCGTGTTTCCGCCTCTCTTTCACGTGCGGTGTCTCTTTGCCGTGGGAGCCGTTTGTTTGCGGCATCGTAATTTATGCGCCGGGCGGGACGTGTTTCGTCGGACGGTGTGTGTCAGTTGTGCTGCGCCGCTACGTGTGCGGGCGCACTTTGATGGCGGACGGTGTTGCTGGCTTGCCGGCGGTGTTTGGCCTGCTTTTCGCATCGTAATTGGGTGGGCGTGTGGACTGCTGCGTGCCGGCGGTAACTGGTGGTTTCTGCATCCGCCAGCACGGCGGTTGTGCTTCCGCCCGCCATCGTAATGGGCCCCTTAATTTTTATTTATATTATTCTTTTATGTGTATAGGTGTATTTATAATTTATAAAAAATAAATTAAACAATTTATAAGTTATTAAAATAAATATTAAAACATAT
The DNA here is from genome assembly GCA_963921515.1 of Calotriton arnoldi. NCBI lineage: Eukaryota > Metazoa > Chordata > Amphibia > Caudata > Salamandridae > Calotriton > Calotriton arnoldi. The sequence continues at coordinate 190,212 of CAWUFW010003731.1, read as the reverse complement.
TAATAAGTAAGTATATATATATATTATATATTATATGTATATGTTTAATGTATTTTCAAATTATATATATTACTTATAATTTTTAAGCTTTTTAAAATATTTTTAACTATGTTTCTTTTAATTATATGTATTATTAACTTTATTTTACAATATTTTTTTAACTTAAATTAAGAACGATATTTTTAACGATATTTTTGACATCGATATTTTTTTTCTCGATATTTTTGTACTTACCTTAATGTAGATAGGATGTCGATATTCTTGTCTTCGATATTTTTGCTGTGATATTTTTGTAGGTCGATATTGCGACCTTCAATATTTAGTCAGTGATTCGTAACCTAGAACACCTATCCAGCATACCATGTGTAGGAAATTGGGTTACTGGTTGAGGGGAATGAAACTCTACTCAAGCAGCACCCACAATTCTTGTCACAGTGAAACACAAGCAAACCCCAAATTAATCTATCCTTAACCTTCTGGTAGCTTGGCACAAAAGCAGTCAGGCTTAACTGTTAAGCAATGTATGAAGTATTTATGCAGCACTTCAAAAAGGAATAAAGTGAAAACATGACAGAAGGAAAATCCCCCACCAATTTAGAAAAATAAACTAAAATTCAAGAACTTATTTGAGACAAAACAACAAAAATCCAAAAATCAAAATCGGAGATATTCAATTTTAAAGATTTAAGTAAAAACAGTGCTTAGAAGCACAAAGAGCAAACTGTGGTTATCTGCTTGTGCCGGACCAGTACAAAGTCGCAATCTCATGCTGACCGTGATGGAGCACAGGTGGGTACAGGGACCAAGTTATGGCCTCCGAACAAAGTACCTTCAATCTTGGTTGTGGAGCGTTAAGAGGTCCAGCGGCAAGGATGCATCCACAGCAGTGGTGCTGATGAAGCTGAGGGGCTGCAATGCGAGGTCCTGTGTCATAGTCAAGGATGCCTTCGAAAGGAGGGATTTGTGTTGAAAAGTTCTGCGTTGAGCAATGGTGCTTCTGAGGAGTTACAGGCTGCAAGGTAATGTCTTGCATCGTCATTGAGGATGCCGTCGAAGAGGGCCTTGCGATGCGAATTCCATCATAGATGGATGCATCACGCAGCAGTAGTTCTAAGGAGCTTTGGGCCGCGAAGTGAGGTCCCGCATTGGGGATGCCTAGAGTAGCAGCAGTTTCAATGTGGGGGTGCGGGGAGATGCATTGCGCTGTGGGGAGATGCATTGCACTGCATCAGTTCTGCCCACTGTGCTGACAGAGCACCTTAGAGCCCACTTCCAAAGGTCCAGGACTGTGGTGGCACTGCTTGGGGGTAGGACTCACAGTGGACAGAGTCCAGGTGCTGGGCTCAAGATGGTTGGAGCCTTTTCTGTCCCTTAGGCTCTGAGCCGGAGGCCAGCCAACTAGCCCTTGCAGTCACTCTGGTGGTCCTGGGTTCACGATGAAGGTCCAGTTCTTCTTACTCAGGCACCAGGGCAACTGATTAGAAGTCTTTCTTGCAGCAGAGCAGCACAACAGACCTTCTGAGTCTTCCACAAGCTTAGAGGCATACTAAAGATTTGCATCTGAGAGTCCTCTATTGATTCTACCCCCAGAGGTGCTTGGAACATCCTGCCTCCGTGCCATGACCCAAGCTTTTCTGGGGACACAAAAAACTAGTGTTAAATCATTTGTGAGTGTGCTCAGGCAAAGCCATTGTGGTTTGCTAATGCGGTAGGTGACAGCTCCACCCCTTTATCAAGTCAGAGATGACCCATCCAAAACAAAAAGACTATCTGCCAGCTACACTTAGTCATGTGACCCAGGATACAGCTTGCAGGCACCAAATGGTTGGGACAAGAAAATCCCAACTTTCTAAAAGTGGCGTTTTCAGAATTGTGACTTAAAATCCAATTTTACCCCTAAAGAGGGTTTTAAATTATAATTCTTTAGACACCAAACTTGGTCTTCCCATAAGGTAACCCAATGTTATCATATGGGAGAGGCGGGCAGTAGTAAAAACGGATTTAAGAGTTTTTCACTACCAAGAAATGTAAAATTTAAAAGCACATGTCCAACTTTTTAGATACACTGCACCCTGCCCTATGAGCTGTTTGGGGCCTACCCTTTGAGTGACATATGTATTAAAAATGAAGGTTTAGGCCTGGGAAAAGGTTTATTTTACCAGGTCAAAATGGCAATATAAAACTGTTCACACAGGCTGCAATGGCAGGCTTGAGACATGTTTAAAGGGCACTGTTGGACTTGGCCCTTTTTGCAGGGTCATTCCTGAACCTTTTGCCTTCCTCCTGTACTTTTTCTGACCTGTTTTTGTTGGTTTTATGATTCTGGGCACTTTACCACTGCTGATCAGTGCTAAAGTGCATATGATCCCTGTTATAAATTGATGTATGGATTAGTGACTCCATGTTTGGCCTATTTGATTCACTGTCAGACCCTAGTACAGTGCACTGTTTGTGCCCAGGGCCTGTGAGTCAAATGCTGATGGTGGGCGTGCAGCACTGGTTGTGCCACCCACAAGAGCAGCTTGTAAAGTGTGTCTCAGGCCTGCCATTGCAGAGCCTGTGTGCAGTCTGGTACTGCCATGTCGACTTGGTAAGTGCACCCACTTACCAGTCCCCAAACCTTCACTTTTCTGCATGTTAGTCACCCCTAAGGTAGGCCTGCGGGCAGGGTGCATTGTATGTAAGAGGTAGGACATGCCCTGGTGTGTGTGGCATGTCCTGATAGTGAATTACAGCCAATTTCGTTTTTCACTATTGCAAGGCTACCTGTCCCCATAGGCCAGAATGGGCAGTTTGATTATAACATCTTATAATCCTAACTGACCCAGGGAACATGGTAGAAAAACGAATTTAGTATGCCTGAACTCAGAATGATAAAATACATCTTTTAGTGAAGTTGGTTTTAACATTCTGTGTTTGAAAATACCACTTTTAGAAAGTAGGTATTTTCTTGCCTAACCATCCAGCCTGCCTCTGCTAGCTTGTGTATTGTATGTCTGGTTTTGTGAGTGACAGGAGCTGGGGGACTCCAGGAGACAGGGTGAGTCAGCACAGGGCTGAATAGACCTATCTGCATGTAGAGTGGTGGGAGGAGTAGCACCTGGGCCTGAATAGGGCTGTGCCTGCCTTCCACAATGCTGGCTCCACCTCCTGTGGTGCGTCTGATGTCCCTGGCCCATATTGACAAAGGAAGAGGGTGTGCACTGGCAGAATGCACTCAGAACTGGTTTGGACTAGGTACAGGACCCTCTGCCTTCAGAGGACAAAGGATTTGCTAGTATAAATATTAGGACCCAGACCACAGGATTTTAGATCACTTCTGGAACAAACAAGACGAACCTTTGCTGAGGAGAGGAACCAGAGAAGCTGAAGGAGGAGACTATCCCTATGCTGTGTGCTGTTTGAGGGATTGGCCTGCAGTGGTTGCCTGATTGCCAAAGAAAGGAGAAAGGAACATTGTGCTACTTTCATCATCTTGCAGAACATCTCCAAGGGCTTGAAGATTGAGCTTGCCTCCTGCTGAAGTCTCAGGGACACAAGACTTCACCAACCAGCTCCCCTGAATTCCCTTGCTGGGAATTTGAAGTGCCTGCTGTTGTGTTGGGCCTTCTGAGAGACTGCGTGTCGCTGGGTGCTGGAAGCACGACTAACGAAGGAGAATCGTTTCTCCACCGCAGCCGCTGTCGTCGCATCGCCGAGAAAGCGTGCCGCCGCTGCCGCGGTCGCCATCACATCACCGAAGCGCCTCGCATCACCGGAGAAGAGTGTCACCGTCGCATCAGATGCCGTCGCATCATCGGAGAAGCGTGTCGCAGGGCCTGTCGCGGCTCAGAAGATTCACTGAGTCGCCGCACGGCCGTCGGGTGTGCACGCATCGCCCCTTGAGTGTCCCATCGAGAGGAAGACGCCATTTTGTTTCATTGCACCAGGTCATCATCGCATCATGGCGCTGCGGGTCGCATCGCCACAGAGGCGCAGTAAGAAACCGACGCATCACCTCCCCACGCGGTGAAGAACCAACGCATCACCTCCTCTCCGGTAAGGATCCAATGCTTCACCGTCCCCAACGCAGCAGTAGGGAACCAACGCATCACCTCCCCCGGAGCAAGGAACCGACGCATCACCGTTCTTGCGTGTAAGGAACCGACGCATCACCTTCTCTGCAACTCTTTTGTTTGTATCGCGTTACAAAGGTACATTGGTACATTGAGTGTCGCATTTACCATCTTTATTGAACTGAACTATTTTTTACCATTGACAGTCATATTTTTCATAGTGTATTGTGGATTTTTGTCGTTTTGGGTCTTGTGTTAAGTCTATATAAAAATACTTATTTTTATAATACAACCTGTGTGGTGTCCATCTGTAGTGTTGTCACTGTGTTACTGTATGTGTTCACAAATGCTTTACACACTGCCTCTGAGATAAGCCTGCCTGCTCATGCCAAGCTACCAAGGGGGTGAGCAGGGGTTATTATAGTAGTGTATACCCCTTACCCTGACTAGAAGCAAGGATCCCTATTTGGACAAAGGTACCTACCTCTGCCAACTAGAGACCCCCAGTTCTAACATTGGTGGTCAGCGGTGAGGATTCTGGACTTGCATTTGTGACTCATATACAGTGATTGGTGTACACTACTAGTGAGTGCAGACCAAACGCAACCACTTGCATTTTGGTAGATTGTTTTTTCCTGGGATTTCTATTTTTGCCAAGAAATGCCAAGTTTAGTCACCATGAGCAAAACAGCATCCATCGCATCTGTGGATTTAGATTTTGAGGAAGAGAAACTGGAAAGTTACACTGTAAAACAGCTGAAACACTTCTGCAGGAAATTGAAAGTTGCTATGACTGGTCTCTCCAAGAAGGATGAGTTCCAAAAGGCGCTGAGGGCCTGGGTGGAAGCAAGAAGTAACCCTGAGCATGTGGGAGAGCATGAGGAGGGGGCTGAGGATGCAGGAGGGCAGCTAGATGGGCTATTGGGTCCAGGGGGGAGGAAAGCACCTTCCCCAGCAGGTAGCAGTGTTTCTTCCAAGGGCCTGTCCCCAGAAGAGCTGGAGGACAGGGAGAGAAGTAGGATGCATGAAATGGAGCTGACCAAGCTTAAGATGGGTGCGCAGTTGGAATTGGAAATTAAGAAATTGGCCCTAGAGGAAAAGAGAATGAGATTGGAACATGAGTTGAGAATGAGAGAGCTTGATTTGGAGCTCGAGAGGCTTGAGGCCATGAGGGTCTCAGCCCAGCAACAAGAAAATTGTGTAGCTCAGGAAGTGAGCTTTGCTGAGTTGGAGGCGGAATCCAGCTCAGATGGTGGCAGCAATATTGAGTTATCTAGTGCTGAGGGGGTAGTACACACACCAAGAGATGTGGCGCCTGATTTGGAGGGGGTTAACATACACCAGGAGGTTCAAAGATATGAGGTAGCTCCGGTGGTGCACAGTGTCCCTGAGATAGATTGGAGAACTGGCCCAGGGGTTCATGGTCCTAGTGGTGGGAGGGACACTCCACTGACCCTAGATGAGAGGAGCAGGGAGGGGGGTTCCCCATGGTTAAAGTCCTGGTGTGTGAATGTGGAGACCGCCCAGAAGAGTGTTGGCTGAGTGACAGAGACAGTCAGATACTGGCTTGCCAGTCTCAGGAGAGTGGTGTGGGGTACATGTGCAAGGCACTGGATGGTGAGGTGAAGGATAGTTTGGTGGGACTGTGTGATCCAATTGTGGGAGAGCATATTGTAAGTCCCTATTTTCCAGAGCTATGCCAACACCTGGTGGAGTGTGAGTTCTCTGACCCCAGGGAGCTCACAATGGAGGCAGACCTTTTGGTGGATTCCAGAGGGTCTGAAGAGGCATTGGGGAGTGTCCCTAAGAGGAGTGGCTCAGGTGTCTTCCAACCCAGAGTGGTGGGAGAGGTTCAGTGTAGCCCAGCTAGGTCCCGTGGTAGTGGGAGGGGTGTAGGGGCTCACGTCCTGTCTCTGCGGAGAAGGAGTGAGTGTGGGAATGCGTGTCCCAAGGTGCCCGAAACCCAGTCTCAGGGCCTGGAGGGTTCCTTAAGGGAGCACCAGGTTGGGGGCCTAGGCTGTACTAGTAGGCCATTGGAGGAGGATCTCCAAGTGTCAGGAGAACCTGGAGCGTCTGCAAATGGAGGTCCAGTGGTTCTGGTGTCTGGCGGTGCCGCTCCAGTTGGGAGGGTGCAGAAGTCCAGACTAAGGGGTGAGAGGGGGAAAGAGTCCCCAGTGGAAGAACCAGTGGGTCAGGGGCCAGCCAGAAGGGCTGAGTTACCAATGAAGGACCATGGTGACACCACTTCTGTCCTGGGGGATCTTCACGCACTGTCAGAGGGACAGGGGTCAGGAGATCTGCGCCAGGCAGACTGTCACACGACACATGAGTTATGTGTCACCCTCGGGGGGGCATGCGTGCTCCCAAGGAAGTACTGGTGTGCCAGGCGGGTGCTCAGCTGCAGGGTTTAGTCCCTGGGTTGGGAAGCCAGGTTCAGCTGTTGCCTGACCTGGAGGGAGGGACACCTGTACTCAGTGTCACTACCAGTTTGTCTTCTAGGGGTACCACTCCAAGTGGGAGGGTGCAGAACTCTGGAAGGGGGTGCAGAGGGAGGGAGCCCTCGCCTCTGACCCCGGTGCAACCTGAGGGTTTAGTTCCCAGGTTGGTAGATCAGTTGCAGGGTAGCACACCTGAACTGGTGGGCGAATTGTGCAGGATGCCTGCCACAGGTGCCCTGACAATTCTGGAAGGGGGTACCGCTCCAGGTGGGAGGGTGCAGAGCCCCGAGGAGGAGGACCGGGTGTGGGAAAGCTCACCCCAGTCTCTGGTCCAGCCGCCGGGTACAGGCCCAGGGCTGGTGGGTCAGTGTCAGGATATAATACCTGACCTGACAGGAGGGAGAGTGGACAAAAGGTGCCAGGCACCTGGGGCTACTGCCCCCCGCTCTCTGACGCCACAGAGGTTTGAGAGCCCTGAGAGGCATAAGGCCTGGGTCTCATCACTGACCACTGTCAGTGGCCACTGTGGCTTACTGTCTGTCTGTTGGGACACACCTGTGAGCAAGCTAAGGTTAGGTGCTGCACAGATGGTGTCCACAGGTGAGGAGAAGGGTTCCCCATGGGTTAGCTTAGTGGGCCCTGAGAGTATGGACAGAGGGATCCAGATAGGTTCAGATTGGCGTAGAACTGGAGTATGCCCCTGCAGTTGCGGGCCAGGGTCCATGTTCTATCGCCCAAAGCAGGGAAGCCCATCAAGGTAGTGATTGGTCTACCCTGCGTTTTGGCTGGAAGGGGGTTGTGTTGGACTTGGCCCTTTTTGCAGGGTCATCCCTGAACTTTTTGCCTTCCTCCTGTACTTTTTCTGACCTGTTTTTGTTGGTTTTATGACTCTGGGCACTTTACCACTGCTGATCAGTGCTAAAGTGCATATGCTCCCTGTTATAAATTGATGTATGGATTAGTGACTCTATGTTTGGCCTATTTGATTCACTGTCAGACCCTAGTACAGTGCACTGTTTGTGCCCAGGGCCTGTGAGTCAAATGCTGCTGGTGGGCTTGCAGCACTGGTTGTGCCACCCACAAGAGCAGCTTGTAAAGTGTGTCTCAGGCCTGCCATTGCAGAGCCTGTGTGCAGTCTGGTACTGCCATGTCGACTTGGTAAGTGCACCCACTTACCAGTCCCCAAACCTTCCCTTTTCTGCATGTTAGTCACCCCTAAGGTAGGCCTGCGGGCAGGGTGCATTGTATGTAAGAGGTAGGACATGCCCTGGTGTGTGTGGCATGTCCTGATAGTGAATTACAGCCAATTTCGTTTTTCACTATTGCAAGGCTACCTGTCCCCATAGGCCAGAATGGGCAGTTTGATTATGGCATCTTATAATCCTAACTGACCCAGGGAACATGGTAGAAAAACGAATTTAGTATGCCTGAACTCAGAATGATAAAATACATCTTTTAGTGAAGTTGGTTTTAACATTCTGTGTTTGAAAATACCACTTTTAGAAAGTAGGTATTTTCTTGCCTAACCATCCAGCCTGCCTCTGCTAGCTTGTGTATTGTATGTCTGGTTTTGTGAGTGACAGGGGCTGGGGGACTCCAGGAGACAGGGTGAGTCAGCACAGGGCTGAATAGACCTATCTGCATGTAGAGTGGTGGGAGGACTAGCACCTGGGCCTGAATAGGGCTGTGCCTGCCTTCCACAATGCTGGCCCCACCTCCTGTGGTGCGTCTGATGTCCCTGGCCCACATTGACAAAGGAAGAAGGTGTGCACTGGCAGAATGCACCCAGAACTGGTTTGGACTAGGTACAGGACCCTCTGCCTTCAGAGGACAAAGGATTTGCTAGTATAAATATTGGGACCCAGACCCCAAGATTTTAGATCACTTCTGGAACAAAGAAGACAAACCTTTGCTGAGGAGAGGAACCAGAGAAGCTGAAGGAGGAGACTATCCCTATGCTGTGTGCTGTTTGAGGGATTGGCCTGAAGTGGTTGCCTGATTGCCAAAGAAAGGAGAAAGGAACTTTGTGCTACTTTCATCATCTTGCAGAACATCTCCAAGGGCTTGAAGATTGAGCTTGCCTCCTGCTGAAGTCTCAGGGACACAAGACTTCACCAACCAGCTCCCCTGAATTCCCTTGCTGGGAATTTGAAGTGCTTGCTGTTGTGTTGGGCCTTCTGAGAGACTGCGTGTCGCTGGGAGCTGGAAGCGCGACTCACGAAGGAGAAGCGTGTTGCTGCTGCAGCCGCTGTCGTCGCATCGCCGAAAAAGCGTGCCGCCACTGTCGCCGTCGCCATCGCATCACCGAAGCGCCTCGTATCACCGGAGAAGAGTGTTGCCGTCGCATCAGATGCCGTCGCATCATCGGAGAAGCGTGTCGCAGGGCCTGTCGCGGCTCAGAAGATTCACTGAGTCGCCGCACGGCCGTCGGGCGAGCACGCATCGCCCCTTGAGTGTTGCATCTAGAGGAAGACGCCATTTTGTTTCATTGCACCGGGTCGTCATCGTATCATGGCGCTGCGGGTCGCATCGCCACAGAAGCGCAGTAAGAAACCGACGCATCACCTCCCCATGCGGTGAAGAACCGACGCATCACCTCCTCTCCGGTAAGGAACCGATGCTTCACCGTCCCCTACGCAGCAGTAGGGAACCGACGCATCACCTCCCCCAGAGCAAGGAACCGATGCATCACCATTCTTGCGTGTAAGGAACCGACGCATCACCTTCCCTGCAACTCTTTTGTTTGTATCGCGTTACGCATCCAAAGGTACATTGAACATTGAGTGTCGCAAGACCACTGACTCATTGTCAGTGAAATTGCTATCCCACCCTCGCAGCTCCACCATTAAGTGAGGCCTGCCCCTGCCCCTGCACTCTCGAGTGTTGGTGATCGAGGCCCTCCTCCACCCGCAGGTTTCCCTGCGCCTCATCCCTGGTGGTCCAGTGGACCTCTGTCTCCTTCCTCAAACTCTGCTCTTTCACTCGTTTTTCTAAACTTTTTTATCTTTCACCTTTCTGCACTTTTCTGCATCTCTGCTCTTTTGTGCCTTATTTCTGCTCATTTTCCCTTCCTCTCGCTCTGCCCTTACACTTGTTTTCACTCGTTTTTCTACCCTCTTTTATCTTTCACCTTTCTGCACTTTTCTGCATCTCTGCTCTTTTGTGCCTTATTTCTGCTCATTTTCCCTTCCTCTCGCTCTGCCCTTTCACTAGTTTTCACTCGTTTTTCTACCCTCTTTTTTCTTTCACCTTTCTGCATCTCTGCTCTTTTGTGCCTTATTTCTGCCTATTTTCCCTTTTTTCTTTATCCCTTATTTCCTCCCTTTACCTTTCCCCGCCGCTGCTGCCCCCGCGGCCCCTCCCCCCCAGCACGACCGGCCAATGCAGCTCCCCTCCCCGCTCCGGCCTCCCAGCTGTCCAGCCCTCCCCGACGCCTACTTAATGGCGGCCACTGCGGGGACAGGCGAGCAAGACCACTGACTCATTGTCAGTGAAATTTCTCTCCCACCCTCGCAGCTCCACCATTAAGTGAGGCCTGCCCCTGTCCCTGCACTCTCGAGTGTTGGTGATCGAGGCCCTCCTCCACCCGCAGGTTTCCCTGCGCCTCATCCCTGGTGGTCCAGTGGACCTCTGTCTCCTTCCTCTAACTCTGCTCTTTCACTCGTTTTTCTACCCTTTTTTATCTTTCACCTTTCTGCACTTTTCGGCATCTCTGCTCTTTTGTGCCTTATTTCTGCTCATTTTCCCTTCCTCTCGCTCTGCCCTTTCACTTGTTTTCACTTGTTTTTCTACCCTCTTTTATCTTTCACCTTTCTGCACTTTTCTGCATCTCTGCTCTTTTGTGCCTTATTTCTGCTCATTTTCCCTTCCTCTCGCTCTGCCCTCAGGTTTCCCTGCGCCTCATCCCTGGTGGTCCAGTGGACCTCTGTCTCCTTCCTCTAACTCTGCTCTTTCACTCGTTTTTCTACCCTTTTTTATCTTTCACCTTTCTGCACTTTTCTGCATCTCTGCTCTTTTGTGCCTTATTTCTGCTCATTTTCCCTTCCTCTCGCTCTGCCCTTTCACTTGTTTTCACTCGTTTTTCTACCCTCTTTTATCTTTCACCTTTCTGCACTTTTCTGCATCTCTGCTCTTTTGTGCCTTATTTCTGCTCATTTTCCCTTCCTCTCGCTCTGCCCTTTCACTAGTTTTCACTCGTTTTTCTACCCTCTTTTATCTTTCACCTTTCTGCATCTCTGCTCTTTTGTGCCTTATTTCTGCCTATTTTCCCTTTTTTCTTTATCCCTTATTTCCTCCCTTTACCTTTCCCCGCCGCTGCTGCCCCCGCGGCCCCACCCCCCCAGCGCGACCGGCCAATCCAGCTCCCCTCCCTGCTCCCGCCTCCCAGCTGTCCAGCCCTCCCCGACCCCTACTTAATGGCGGCCACGGCGGGGACAGGCGAGCAAGACCACTGACTCATTGTCAGTGAAATTGCTCTCCCACCCTCGCAGCTCCACCATTAAGTGAGGCCTGCCCCTGCCCCTGCACTCTCGAGTGTTGGTGATCGAGGCCCTCCTCCACCCGCAGGTTTCCCTGCGCCTCATCCCTGGTGGTCCAGTGGACCTCTGTCTCCTTCCTCTAACTCTGCTCTTTCACTCGTTTTTCTACCCTTTTTTATCTTTCACCTTTCTGCACTTTTCGGCATCTCTGCTCTTTTGTGCCTTATTTCTGCTCATTTTCCCTTCCTCTCGCTCTGCCCTTTCACTTGTTTTCACTCTTTTTTCTACCCTCTTTTATCTTTCACCTTTCTGCACTTTTCTGCATCTCTGCTCTTTTGTGCCTTATTTCTGCTCATTTTCCCTTCCTCTCGCTCTGCCCTCAGGTTTCCCTGCGCCTCATCCCTGGTGGTCCAGTGGACCTCTGTCTCCTTCCTCTAACTCTGCTCTTTCACTCGTTTTTCTACCCTTTTTTATCTTTCACCTTTCTGCACTTTTCTGCATCTCTGCTCTTTTGTGCCTTATTTCTGCTCATTTTCCCTTCCTCTCGCTTTGCCCTTTCACTTGTTTTCACTCGTTTTTCTACACTCTTTTATCTTTCACTTTTCTGCACTTTTCTGCATCTCAGCTCTTTTGTGCCTTATTTCTGCTCATATTCCCTTCCTCTCGCTCTGCCCTTTCACTAGTTTTCACTAGTTTTTCTACCCTCTTTTATCTTTCACCTTTCTGCATCTCTGCTCTTTTGTGCCTTATTTCTGCCTATTTTCCCTTTTTTCATTATCCCTTATTTCCTCCCTTTACCTTTCCCCGCCGCTGCTGCCCCCACGGCCCCTCCCCCCCAGCGCGACCGGCCAATCCAGCTCCCCTCCCCGCTCCCGCCTCCCAGCTGTCCAGCCCTCCCCGACCCCTACTTAATGGCGGCCACTGCGGGGACAGGCGAGCAAGACCACTGACTCATTGTCAGTGAAATTGCTCTCCCACCCTCGCAGCTCCACCATTAAGTGAGGCCTGACCCTGCACTCTCGAGTGTTGGTGATCGAGGCCCTCCTCCACCCGCAGGTTTCCCTGCTCCTCATCCCTGGTGGTCCAGTGGACCTCTGTCTCCTTCCTCTAACTCTGCTCTTTCACTCGCTTTTTCTACCCTTTTTTATCTTTCACCTTTCTGCACTTTTCTGCATCTCTGCTCTTTTGTGCCTTATTTCTGCTCATTTTCCCTTCCTCTCGCTCTGCCCTTTCACTTGTTTTCACTCGTTTTTCTACCCTCTTTTATCTTTCACCTTTCTGCACTTTTCTGCAACTCTGCTCTTTTGTGCCTTATTTCTGCTCATTTTCCCTTCCTCTCGCTCTGCCCTTTCACTAGTTTTCACTCGTTTTTCTACCCTCTTTTATCTTTCACCTTTCTGCATCTCTGCTCTTTTGTGCCTTATTTCTGCCTATTTTCCCTTTTTTCTTTATCCCTTATTTCCTCCCTTTACCTTACCCTGCCGCTGCTGCCCCCACGGCCCCTCCCCCCCAGCACGACCGGCCAATCCAGCTCCCCTCCCTGCTCCCGCCTCCCAGCTGTCCAGCCCTCCCCGACCCCTACTTAATGGCGGCCACTGCGGGGACAGGCGAGCAAGACCACTGACTCATTGTCAGTGAAATTGCTCTCCCACCCTCGCAGCTCCACCTTTAAGTGAGGCCTGCCCCTGCCCCTGCCCCTGCACTCTCGAGTGTTGGTGATCGAGGCCCTCCTCCACCCGCAGGTTTCCCTGCGCCTCATCCCTGGTGGTCCAGTGGACCTCTGTCTCCTTCCTCTAACTCTGCTCTTTCACTCGTTTTTCTACCCTTTTTTATCTTTCACCTTTCTGCACTTTTCGGCATCTCTGCTCTTTTGTGCCTTATTTCTGCTCATTTTCCCTTCCTCTCGCTCTGCCCTTTCACTTGTTTTCACTCGTTTTTCTACCCTCTTTTATCTTTCACCTTTCTGCACTTTTCTGCATCTCTGCTCTTTTGTGCCTTATTTCTGCTCATTTTCCCTTCCTCTCGCTCTGCCCTCAGGTTTCCCTGCGCCTCATCCCTGGTGGTCCAGTGGACCTCTGTCTCCTTCCTCTAACTCTGCTCTTTCACTCGTTTTTCTACCCTTTTTTATCTTTCACCTTTCTGCACTTTTCTGCATCTCTGCTCTTTTGTGCCTTATTTCTGCTCATTTTCCCTTCCTTTCGCTCTGCCCTTTCACTTGTTTTCACTCGTTTTTCTACCCTCTTTTATCTTTCACCTTTCTGCACTTTTCTGCATCTCTGCTCTTTTGTGCCTTATTTCTGCTCATTTTCCCTTCCTCTCGCTCTGCCCTTTCACTAGTTTTCACTAGTTTTTCTTCCCTCTTTTATCTTTCACCTTTCTGCATCTCTGCTCTTTTGTGCCTTATTTCTGCCTATTTTCCCTTTTTTCTTTATCCCTTATTTCCTCCCTTTACCTTTCCCCGCCGCTGCTGCCCCCGCGGCCCCTCCCCCCCAGCGTGACCGGCCAATCCAGCTCCCCTCCCCGCTCCCGATTCCCAGCTGTCCAGCCCTCCCCGACCCCTACTTAATGGCGGCCACTGCGGGGACAGGCGAGCAAGACCACTGACTCATTGTCAGTGAAATTGCTCTCCCACCCTCGCAGCTCCACCATTAAGTGAGGCCTGCCCCTGCACTCTCGAGTGTTGGTGATCGAGGCCCTCCTCCACCCGCAGGTTTCCCTGCTCCTCATCCCTGGTGGTCCAGTGGACCTCTGTCTCCTTCCTCTAACTCTGCTCTTTCACTCGTTTTTCTACCCTTTTTTATCTGTCACCTTTCTGCACTTTTCTGCATCTCTGCTCTTTTGTGCCTTATTTCTGCTCATTTTCCCTTCCTCTCGCTCTGCCCTTTCACTTGTTTTCACTCGTTTTTCTACCCTCTTTTATCTTTCTCCTTTCTGCACTTTTCTGCAACTCTGCTCTTTTGTGCCTTATTTCTGCTCATTTTCCCTTCCTCTCACTCTGCCCTTTCACTAGTTTTCACTTGTTTTTCTACCCTCTTTTATCTTTCACCTTTCTGCACTTTTCTGCATCTCTGCTCTTTTGTGCCTTATTTCTGCTCATTTTCCCTTCCTCTCGCTCTGCCCTTTCACTAGTTTTCACTCGTTTTTCTACCCTCTTTTATCTTTCACCTTTCTGCATCTCTGCTCTTTTGTGCCTTATTTCTGCCTATTTTCCCTTTTTCTTTATCCCTTATTTCCTCCCGTTACCTTTCCCGCCGCTGCTGCCCCTGCGGCCCCTCCCCCCCAGCACGACCGGCCAATCCAGCTCCCCTCCCTGCTCCCGCCTCCCAGCTGTCCAGCCCTCCCCGACCCCTACTTAATGGCAGCCACTGCGGGGACAGGCGAGCAAGACCACTGACTCATTGTCAGTGAAATTGCTCTCCCACCCTCGCAGCTCCACCATTAAGTGAGGCCTGCCCCTGCACTCTCGAGTGTTGGTGATCGAGGCCCTCCTCCACCCGCAGGTTTCCCTGCTCCTCATCCCTGGTGGTCCAGTGGACCTCTGTCTCCTTCCTCTAACTCTGCTCTTTCACTCGTTTTTCTACCCTTTTTTATCTTTCACCTTTCTGCACTTTTCTGCATCTCTGCTCTTTTGTGCCTTATTTCTGCTCATTTTCCCTTCCTCTCGCTCTGCCCTTTCACTTGTTTTCACTCGTTTTTCTACCCTCTTTTATCTTTCACCTTTCTGCACTTTTCTGCAACTCTGCTCTTTTGTGCCTTATTTCTGCTCATTTTCCCTTCCTCTCGCTCTGCCCTTTCACTAGTTTTCACTCGTTTTTCTACCCTCTTTTATCTTTCACCTTTCTGCATCTCTGCTCTTTTGTGCCTTATTTCTGCCTATTTTCCCTTTTTTCTTTATCCCTTATTTCCTCCCTTTACCTTACCCTGCCGCTGCTGCCCCCGCGGCCCCTCCACCCCAGCGCGACCGGCCAATCCAGCTCCCCTCCCCGCTCCCGCCTCCCCGCTGTCCAGCCCTCCCCGACCCCTACTTAATGGCGGCCACTGCGGGGACAGGCGAGCAAGACCACTGACTCATTGTCAGTGAAATTGCTCTCCCACCCTCGCAGCTCCACCATTAAGTGAGGCCTGCCCCTGCCCCTGCACTCTCGAGTGTTGGTGATCGAGGCCCTCCTCCACCCGCAGGTTTCCTGCGCCTCATCCCTGGTGGTCCAGTGGACCTCTGTCTCCTTCCTCTAACTCTGCTCTTTCACTCGTTTTTCTACCCTTTTTTATCTTTCACCTTTCTGCACTTTTTGGCATCTCTGCTCTTTTGTGCCTTATTTCTGCTCATTTTCCCTTCCTCTCGCTCTGCCCTTTCACTTGTTTTCACTCGTTTTTCTACCCTCTTTTATCTTTCACCTTTCTGCACTTTTCTGCATCTCTGCTCTTTTGTGCCTTATTTCTGCTCATTTTCCCTTCCTCTCGCTCTGCCCTCAGGTTTCCCTGCGCCTCATCCCTGGTGGTCCAGTGGACCTCTGTCTCCTTCCTCTAACTCTGCTCTTTCACTCGTTTTTCTACCCTTTTTATCTTTCACCTTTCTGCACTTTTCTGCATCTCTGCTCTTTTGTGCCTTATTTCTGCTCATTTTCCCTTCCTCTCGCTCTGCCCTTTCACTTGTTTTCACTCGTTTTTCTACCCTCTTTTATCTTTCACCTTTCTGCACTTTTCTGCATCTCTGCTCTTTTGTGCCTTATTTCTGCTCATTTTCCTTCCTCTCGCTCTGCCCTTTCACTAGTTTTCACTAGTTTTTCTTCCCTCTTTTATCTTTCACCTTTCTGCATCTCTGCTCTTTTGTGCCTTATTTCTGCCTATTTTCCCTTTTTTCTTTATCCCTTATTTCCTCCCTTTACCTTTCCCCGCCGCTGCTGCCCCCGCGGCCCCTCCCCCAGCGTGACCGGCCAATCCAGCTCCCCTCCCCGCTCCCGATTCCCAGCTGTCCAGCCCTCCCGACCCCTACTTAATGGCGGCCACTGCGGGGACAGGCGAGCAAGACCACTGACTCATTGTCAGTGAAATTGCTCTCCCACCCTCGCAGGTCCACCATTAAGTGAGGCCTGCCCCTGCACTCTCGAGTGTTGGTGATCGAGGCCCTCCTCCACCCGCAGGTTTCCCTGCTCCTCATCTCTGGTGGTCCAGTGGACCTCTGTCTCCTTCCTCTAACTCTGCTCTTTCACTCGTTTTTCTACCCTTTTTTATCTTTCACCTTTCTGCACTTTTCTGCATCTCTGCTCTTTTGTGCCTTATTTCTGCTCATTTTCCCTTCCTCTCGCTCTGCCCTTTCACTTGTTTTCACTCGTTTTTCTACCCTCTTTTATCTTTCTCCTTTCTGCACTTTTCTGCAACTCTGCTCTTTTGTGCCTTATTTCTGCTCATTTTCCCTTCCTCTCACTCTGCCCTTTCACTAGTTTTCACTTGTTTTTCTACCCTCTTTTATCTTTCACCTTTCTGCACTTTTCTGCATCTCTGCTCTTTTGTGCCTTATTTCTGCTCATTTTCCCTTCCTCTCGCTCTGCCCTTTCACTAGTTTTCACTCGTTTTTCTACCCTCTTTTATCTTTCACCTTTCTGCATCTCTGCTCTTTTGTGCCTTATTTCTGCCTATTTTCCCTTTTTTCTTTATCCCTTATTTCCTCCCGTTACCTTTCCCCGCCGCTGCTGCCCCTGCGGCCCCTCCCCCCCAGCACGACCGGCCAATCCAGCTCCCCTCCCTGCTCCCGCCTCCCAGCTGTCCAGCCCTCCCGACCCCTACTTAATGGCGGCCACTGCGGGGACAGGCGAGCAAGACCACTGACTCATTGTCAGTGAAATTGCTCTCCACCCTCGCAGCTCCACCATTAAGTGAGGCCTGCCCCTGCACTCTCGAGTGTTGGTGATCGAGGCCCTCCTCCACCCGCAGGTTTCCTGCTCCTCATCCCTGGTGGTCCAGTGGACCTCTGTCTCCTTCCTCTAACTCTGCTCTTTCACTCGTTTTTCTACCCTTTTTATCTTTCACCTTTCTGCACTTTTCTGCATCTCTGCTCTTTTGTGCCTTATTTCTGCTCATTTTCCCTTCCTCTCGCTCTGCCCTTTCACTTGTTTTCACTCGTTTTTCTACCCTCTTTTATCTTTCACCTTTCTGCACTTTTCTGCAACTCTGCTCTTTTGTGCCTTATTTCTGCTCATTTTCCCTTCCTCTCGCTCTGCCCTTTCACTAGTTTTCACTCGTTTTTCTACCCTCTTTTATCTTTCACCTTTCTGCATCTCTGCTCTTTTGTGCCTTATTTCTGCCTATTTTCCCTTTTTCTTTATCCCTTATTTCCTCCCTTTACCTTACCCTGCCGCTGCTGCCCCGCGGCCCCTCCACCCCAGCGCGACCGGCCAATCCAGCTCCCCTCCCGCTCCCGCCTCCCCGCTGTCCAGCCCTCCCCGACCCCTACTTAATGGCGGCCACTGCGGGGACAGGCGAGCAAGACCACTGACTCATTGTCAGTGAAATTGCTCTCCCACCCTCGCAGCTCCACCATTAAGTGAGGCCTGCCCCTGCCCCTGCACTCTCGAGTGTTGGTGATCGAGGCCCTCCTCCACCCGCAGGTTTCCCTGCGCCTCATCCCTGGTGGTCCAGTGGACCTCTGTCTCCTTCCTCTAACTATGCTCTTTCACTCGTTTTTCTACCCTTTTTTATCTTTCACCTTTCTGCACTTTTCGGCATCTCTTCTCTTTTGTGCCTTATTTCTGCTCATTTTCCCTTCCTCTCGCCCTGCCCTTTCACTTGTTTTCACTCGTTTTTCTACCCTCTTTTATCTTTCACCTTTCTGCACTTTTCTGCATCTCTGCTCTTTTGTTCCTTATTTCTGCTCATTTTCCCTTCCTCTCGCTCTGCCCTCAGGTTTCCCTGCGCCTCATCCCTGGTGGTCCAGTGGACCTCTGTCTCCTTCCTCTAACTCTGCTCTTTCACTCGTTTTTCTACCCTTTTTTATCTTTCACCTTTCTGCACTTTTCTGCATCTCTGCTCTTTTGTGCCTTATTTCTGCTCATTTTCCCTTCCTCTCGCTCTGCCCTTTCACTTGTTTTCACTCGTTTTTCTACCCTCTTTTATCTTTCACCTTTCTGCACTTTTCTGCAACTCTGCTCTTTTGTGCCTTATTTCTGCTCATTTTCCCTTCCTCTCGCTCTGCCCTTTCACTAGTTTTCACTCGTTTTTCTACCCTCTTTTATCTTCCACCTTTCTGCATCTCTGCTCTTTTGTGCCTTATTTCTGCCTATTTTCCCTTTTTTCTTTATCCCTTATTTCCTCCCTTTACCTTTCCCCGCTGCTGCTGCCCCCGCGGCCCCTCCCCCCCAGCGCGACCGGCCAATCCAGCTCCCCTCCCCGCTCCCGCCTCCCAGCTGTCCAGCCCTCCCCGACCCCTACTTAATGGCGG
The DNA here is from genome assembly GCA_963921515.1 of Calotriton arnoldi. NCBI lineage: Eukaryota > Metazoa > Chordata > Amphibia > Caudata > Salamandridae > Calotriton > Calotriton arnoldi. Next base: position 171,806 of record CAWUFW010003731.1, on the reverse strand, counting down.
CCACTGCGGGGACAGGCGAGCAAGACCACTGACTCATTGTCAGTGAAATTGCTCTCCCACCCTCGCAGCTCCACCATTAAGTGAGGCCTGCCCCTGCCCCTGCACTCTCGAGTGTTGGTGATCGAGGCCCTCCTCCAACCGCAGGTTTCCCTGCGCCTCATCCCTGGTGGTCCAGTGGACCTCTGTCTCCTTCCTCTAACTCTGCTCTTTCACTCGTTTTTCTACCCTTTTTATCTTTCACCTTTCTGCACTTTTCTGCATCTCTGCTCTTTTGTGCCTTATTTCTGCTCATTTTCCCTTCCTCTCGCTCTGCCCTTTCACTTGTTTTCACTGCTTTTCTACCCTCTTTTATCTTTCACCTTTCTGCACTTTTCTGCATCTCTGCTCTTTTGTGCCTTATTTCTGCTCATTTTCCCTTCCTCTCGCTCTGCCCTTTCACTAGTTTTCACTCGTTTTTCTACCCTCTTTTATCTTTCACCTTTCTGCATCTCTGCTCTTTTGTGCCTTATTTCTGCCTATTTTCCCTTTTTTCTTTATCCTTTATTTCCTCCCTTTACCTTTCCCTGCCGCTGCTGCCCCCGCGGCCCCTCCCCCCCAGCGCGACTGGCCAATCCAGCTCCCCTCCCCGCTCCCGCCTCCCAGCTGTCCAGCCCTCCCCGACCCCTACTTAATGGCGGCCGAAGGCGCGTCAAAGGCAAGCCCGTCTGCGCCCGTCCGCGACCCGAACGCGACCAGCGTCAGGAACCCTGGACCTCCGCCCCACCAACGCTACGACCCAGCAGCACTCCACGCACTCAACCCAGGCCGCAACAACAACTGCAAGCTAGCATCACCAGCCGACTCCCACGGACCCTTCAGCTGTCACCGCTGCCGGCACACCTGCAGCACCGCCAAGAACACGGATCCAGCACAACCCGCCCACAAGAACACAACCGAACCGAAGACCCTGCAATGCATCCTCCTCAACGTCTGATCCCTCCACAAACACGCCACAGAAATCTGGGACCTCCTCGACAGCACCACCCCGGACGTAGCGTTCTTCACCGAAACCTGGACCAACACTACCTCGGGACCGGACATCGCCATCGGCATCCCCAAGGATACAAGATCTCCAGGAAGGACCGCCTCACCCGCCCAGGAGGAGGAATCGCCATCGTCCACAAATCCAGCCTCCGCCTGAGCACACTCCCTGACGAGCCCACAGAACTGATGGAACACCTTCACTTCAAGATACTGGCCAGCCCCACCGCCACCCTCCGAGGAACCCTCATCTACCGACCCCCTGGACCCCGCGGACCCTTCGCCAACTCCATCACGGACATTATCTCCCCGCAGGCCATCGCATCCACCAACTACACCCTGCTGGGAGACCTCAACTTCCACCTCGACAACCAACTGGACCCCAACACCACATCCCTCCTGGACAACCTCCACAACATTGGACTGCGCCAGATCGTGACCGAGCCCACGCACTCAGCAGGACACACCCTCGACCCCCTCTTCACTACAGGAAACTCCATCACCTTCAGCCACACCACCGAACTCCCATGGACCGACCATCGTTGCGTCCACTTCACCTTCAGAACACCCACCATCCACAGACACCAGCACCTGCTTCCACGAAGAAACTGGACCAAAATCACTGATGACCAGCTCACCTCCTCACTCAACAACTCCACCCCAACCATTGCGGAAAACGACGACCCCAACACTGCAGCCCGAAACCTGCATAGATGGATCACGGACAGCACCAACACCATAGCCCCCCTCAAGAAAAACAACAATACCCGCGCCAAGAAAGCCAGATGCTTTACCACCGAACTTCGAGAGTCCAGAAGCACATGCCGCCGTCTCGAAAAGGCCTGGAGGAACACCAAATCCACAGAAGCCCATGACAACTTCAGAGCCGCCACCAACGCCCACCATCAACTCATCAGAGAAACGAGGAAAAAAGCGATTGAAGACAGAATCTCCACCCACGCGCACAACAGCAAGGAACTCTTCAGCATCATCAAGGAGTTCGCCCAACCCACTAGCGAGTCTACCAACATCCCTCCCTCACAAGACCTCTGCGACAAACTCAGCACCTTTTTCCACCACAAAATCAAGAGCATCTACGACAACTTCGACGAGGACAACCAACACACTGAACCCTCACCAACCACCCCCGACACCCGGAAACCAGCGATTGACGACTGGACAGCCCTCACCACGGAAGACACACTGAAGACAATGAAGTCAATCCACTCAGGGGCCCCCACGGACCCCTGCCCCCACCACATCTTCAACAGAGCCGCCGACACCATCGCACCCATGCTCCGCCACACCATCAACCGCTCCCTGGCGACCGCCTCGGTTCCCCGACGACTGGAAACACGCCGAGGTCAACCCCTCCTAAAGAAACCCTCAGCGGACCCCACCGACCTCAAAAACTACAGACCCATCTCCCTGCTCCCGTTCCCAGCGGAAGTCATCGAGAAAGCCATCAACAGCCAACTCGCCACATTCATTGAAGAACACAACATCCTCGACTCCTCCCAATCCGGCTTCAGAAAAAACCACAGTACGGAAACCGCCCTCCTCGCCGCAACAGACGACATCCGCACCCTACTGGACAAAGGAGAAACAGTAGCCCTCATCCTCCTCGACCTATCAGCGGCGTTCGACACAGTCTCCCACCGCACCCTAATACGCAGACTCTACAACGCAGGAATCCAGGACAAGGCCCTCGACTGGATCCGCTCCTTCCTCTCCGGCAGGACGCAGCGGGTCAGACTCCCCCTTTCCTCTCGGACCCCACACCTACCACCTGCGGAGTCCCCCAGGGCTCCTCCCTCAGCCCGACGCTCTTCAACGTCTACATGGCTCCACTCGCCCCCATCGTCAGAACCTACGGACTCAACATCGTGTCATACGCAGACGACATCCAGCTCATCCTCTCCCTATCCAACGAGCCCAACACCGCCAGACGCAACTTTCGAGAAGGCATGGAAGCCGTCGCCAAATAGATGAAAAACATCTGCCTACAACTAAACACCAACAAAACAGAAGTACTCATCATGGGCCCAAACCCCGATGCCTGGAGCGACACCTGGTGGCCCCCCGACCTCGGAAACCCGCCAACCCCCACGGACCACGCACGCAACCTGGGAATCATCCTGGACTCCGAGCTCAAAATGGACCGCCAGAACAACTCTGTCTCGTCTTCCTGCTTCCACACCCTCCACCTCCTTCGTAAGACCTTCAAATGGATCCCCCTCGAACACCGAAAGACCGTCACTCACGCCCTGGTCACCAGCAGACTCGACTACGGCAACGCACTCTACGCCGGAATAAACAAAAACCTCACCCGCAAGCTACAGAATATCCAGAACGCCGCCGCAAGACTGGTCCTCAACCTGCCAAAACACTGCCACATCTCCCAGCACCTGCGCACACTCCACTAGCTCCCTGTCGAGGCGAGAATCACCTTCAAGATGCTCACCCACGCACACAAGGCCCTCCACGGCACCGGACCAGCATACCTGAACAGCCGACTCAAATTCCACACACCCCAAAGGACCCTACGATCAGCCCAGCTCTCCTACGCCGTGGTCCCCCGCACCAGAAAGACCAGATCGGGAGGCCGCTCCTTCTCCTTCCTCGCGGCCAAAGCATGGAACGCCCTTCCGCTCCACCTCAGACAGACAACATCGCTCCCCATCTTCGCAAGAAACCTCAAAACCTGGCTTTTCGACAGACCCCTCCTTGATGGATGGAACCTGCACCCCCCTCCCAGCGCCTTGAGACCCTTACGGGTGAGTAGTCGCGCTTTAACAAACCCCTGATTTATTGATTGACCATCTTTATTGAACTATTTTCTACCATTGACAGTCATATTTTTCATAGTGCATTGTGGATTTTTGTCGTTTTGGGTCTTGTGTTAAGTCTATATAAAAATACTTATTTTTATAATACAACCTGTGTGGTGTCCATCTGTAGTGTTGTCACTGTGTTACTGTATGTGTTCACAAATGCTTTACACACTGCCTCTGAGATAAGCCTGCCTGCTCGTGCCAAGCTACCAAGGGGGTGAGCAGGGGTTATTTTAGTAGTGTATCCCCCTTACCCTGACTAGAAGCAAGGGTCCCTATTTGGACAAAGGTACCTACCTCTGCCAACTAGAGACCCCCAGTTCTAACAGGCACAATGAGCGCTGCAGGCCCACTAGCAGCATTTAATTTTTAGGCCCTGAGTACATGTAGTACCACTGTACTGAATGTGCCAATTGGGTGTAAAACAATGTTACCATGTTTAGGGAGAGAGCAAAGGCACTTTAGCACAGGTTAGCTGTGGTAAAGTGCACCTAGTCCTAAGGCCAGTATAAACTAAGGGGCATATTCACAAACCCCTATCGCCACAGGAACGTCACTTTTTTCGACATACCTGTGGCGATAGGGGCTTCACCTTATTCACAAGGCAGCGTTAAGCCACTTAACGTGGCTTAACGCTGCCTTGTGAATAAGGCACCCTTTCACGCTATACTTAGCGTGAAAGGGGAGGGCAATGGGTGTTGCTGTGGGCATTCCACCCCAACACCCATTGCTTCTGACGCTGCCTCCTATTCAAAAGAGCAGCGTAAATAGGAGGCAGCGCCAGAATTAAGACCGAGGAAAACCTGGTCTTAAACTGGCGAAGCGAGGAGAAATGTTTAATTTCTCCTCGTTTTTGCTGTTTTCATGTGTGCTGCGTTGTGCAGCACACATGAAAACAGCAAAAGGCCAATGATTGTGTATGTACAGGAAGGTCCCCCTTCCTGCACATAAACAATCATTTTTTGAAAATGCCGTTTTGCAACTTCTGTGTGTGCTGCATTAAGCAGCACACATAGAAGTCACAAAACTTCATTTCAAGATTGTTTATGTGCAGGAAGGGGTACCTTCCTGTACATACACAATCTTCCCTTGCACGCAGACACCCTTGCACCATGTACCTGCGTTGGCGCTAAGCTGCTACACTTAGCGCCAGCGCAGGGGGATACGCAAGGCTGCACCATATCCTTGTGAATATGGTGCAGCCTTGCGTTTCTGAAAGTGGCGAAGTGAGGCGTTAAGCCATGGCGGCTAATTCCTCACTTCGCCACTTCGTTGTGAATATGCCCCTAAGTCAGCAAAGCAGAAGGATGGAAGAGAGAAAGTTGGGGTAAAACCACACCAAGGATGTCAGGTTCAACACAGAGTATATAGACAGTACCTAACATACCTAAACAACTATACATGCCTGGCATACATACCATTCTTAACCTGCAATACTTAACTTATTCTACTTAACTAATAATGCACAGCCTACCAAATTTAACCTATCATACCCATCCTAATATAACTAACCTATCTCCGCGTTTTCAGTGCGCCGATCTTACTCCTCTGATGAGGTGGCAGTTTTGGCTGGGGCAAGTTATGTTTATACTGATTTTGCCAAGTTTGAAGAAGTCAGCAAACACATGTCCATATCAAATTTGAACCAAGTTATTTAAATCTATGATTAAACTAACGGAATCAACATATACTAATCGCATATTTCTCACATCCGAATCTTTTGCAATATAACACAAGTTTACCTTCATGCAACAAGGAAACAAGCATAACACTTTTACCAACGCTCACAATGTATTTTGCAATAACATAAAACTAACATATCAACACTCTTACAATATCCTCTCTCTACCCAAGAACATTAAAACTAAATAAATGACCATTCTATCAACTTCAACAATTACGAAAAACGTTACGTTACATTGACAAATAATTGAAAACTAAAAAACTACAGATTTTTCCTAAAATTCTTCCAATACCCTTTCTTATTTAACTAAGTTTATACTATAGTACAGTTACAAAATGTGCACTATTAAATACTATTAAACTAAACAAATGCATACCTAAGTGATGCATAATTTTCAATTTACAACTCAATTTGCTTTCTAGTCTCTTTAAAAGTATTACAATTCCATGTTATTATTAATTTCCAATTTTGTACGCACATGTATATATCCATTACAATAAAAATATATTGTACAAATATATACAAATTTTGCACAATCTCTTCCAACACTTGTTTTTTTTTTAACCAAAACTAACCAATATTTGATTCCACTTGTATAAAAAGCCAGACCTATTGATATAGCTATTGTTAGTTTCCTTCTTGTTGTGCAGACTATGGGGCATATTATCAAGGGCTTTATCGCCGCTTTAGCGGCACTTTTTGCCGCTAAAGCGGCGATATTTTTATCGCCCTATCAGCAAGCTGTCGCTAACAGGCGTTAGCGACAGCTTTCAGGCGATAGCGGCCGGTTTTCACATTGCCTTGCATGTCAGCGATAATTATCACTAATGACATGCAAGGAAGGCGTTCCCTACTAAAAGCGACTGAAAACAGTCGCTAACACAACTTCCCCCTATTAGTAAGGCAGGCGAAGCGATAAAATAAATCGCACTAAGCGCGTATATCGCTAGATTTTAACACCTGCTACTGAGGGTGACTTACCTGTTTGTAGCATAGGGGGTGGATTGTCAGGCTAAATCCACCATAGCGTTAATGCGAGAATATCGCTGGTTTTCCAGCGATATTCTCGCATTTTGCCGCTATTGCTGGAAATTTTATCGCAATGGAGATAAACCTTGTTAATAGGGTGTTATCTCAGCGATAATTTCCAGCGACAGGCGGCGTTAAAAAAATACGCGCTAAGCGCGGTTAGCGATAAATATCGCTAATCCTTGATAATATGCCCCTATATTTTTTCTCCATAAGTTTTTTTAGGCGATGTAGGCTCATTGCATTTGGCCAAAAGATAGGCTTTTTAATTTCCAAACCGAGCAAAAAGAGAACATTTCGAGAACAGTCGAGAATTTATCTTATTATTAATATTTTTTTATGTGGTTCACAAAAAATACATAGTGCACCATATTTTCACACCTTCTGTGAAATTAGTCGATGTTTAATAACACCAGAACAAGAAAATGAAAAGCTGTTTGTACTACTCTTGTTATTGTTGTCATTTGTGTAGCTCACAATCTGCCACTGGTATGGCATCCCAGCGCTTTGGCATAGACTCAGCCTAGGAAAACATAACTGACTCGGCGCATTGCAAAGTTTTTGTGATCGTGTCTGCTTTATTTTTCTGTCTGCTGCTTGGTATTTTAGACTGCAGACTTCGGAAATCATGTGTCACTGCAGCAAATGGGATTTGATGTTAAAATGCAAATAATTGAGGCATTTGTAAGAAAAACATTAGCAAACTGTCGTATCATAACAAGGACACTACTGTTCCTCCCTGTGCCTCTCATTTAGGAAGTGCATGCCAGATGTGCAAAGAGGCTATAAAGCCATGTTGAACAGGGGCCAAAGGGAAGCCTGCTGTACAAACCATTTCCTACTTACCAATGGTCACTTGTTTCAGATAAAAGACAGAACGGCAGGTACAAATCCGCATCCTTCTACAATCATGTAATAGGGTCATTGTTTCAAAACCTTGTGTTGGAAATATCAATGAATTATGCCATTTATGAAAAAGGAACACGTTATGCTGTATGCACATGCATGAGAGATATCATTTGGCTCACTCGCAACTGTTACAGTAGGATTTATATAAAAGCCCTTTGTATCTGCATGTTTGACATAATTACATTACTATAAGTAGGAATATATATATGTGTGTGAGTGTGTATATTACCTACTGGCGGTCGCCAGTAGGTAGTTATAGTTAGAACCTAGTTTCCATAGGAAAATCATTTTTTGATTTGCTAATAACTTTGGCGTCGTTTGACGAATCGTCCTGAAATTCTCCCCAAAAAAAGTTTATCCAGGTCAGCTCCTATCCTGAAAGTTTGGGGGTGATTCGTCAAGCGGGGGCTGAGAAAAAAGGGGGTCCCAAAACTCATTTTCTCCATGTTAATTTCCATAGGAAATTTTGCAACGAGCTACAGCCCGAACTGCTGAACGGAATTACCCCAAATTTGGCAAAAAGGTAGAGCTTGGTTCAGAAAGCGACCTTTTGTTTAAATGGTGTAAATACGTTCAGTAGTTTTTGAGAAATTCAAAAAATAAGAGTCAAAAAATCAATTTCCCATAGGAAACTTTGTGCAAGGCTACAGCCGAAACTACAGAACGGAATTACTCCAAATTTGGCAGAAAGGTATTGCTTGTATCAGAAAGCGACCTGTTTAAAAATGGTGTAAATCCATTCAGTAGTTGCTGAGAAATTAGAAAAATAAAAGTTTCGATATCTGGGCGGAGCCTAAGTCGCGTGCGCGAGCTTCACTGTGATTGGCTGCTAGTAGTCCAAACCAGGAAGTGTTGGCAGTCATCTTGTGGCTCGGTAGAAGCGAGTTACCCGAAAAGCGGAGAAACAAAGGTATAAAACAAGAGGAGGGGGCAGGGTAGAAAAACCCTGACCCCCTAGGCCTGCTCAGGGGGTCCCAGAAGGAGCCCCAGGGCCCAAAAAATCATTTAAAAAAAAAAAAAAAAATCGGCAAAAATTTGCGCTGGGGTCGCGGGTTCTCGCGTTTCATTTTAATGAGGCCCTTGGGTGGGCTAGGTTCCGGGGGTATTTCTTAAAAAATAATAGCAGGGGCTCGCAGGGGTTGCGGGGGTGCACTGGGGTCCGCGCAGCCCCGGGGCTTCACTCATGTTGGCAGGGGGGTTGCGCGGCCCCCCTTCTGGAGCCTTCTATGTGCTTGTAACTTTGGCGTCGTTTGACGAATCTTTATGAAATTATCCAAAAAGTTTCGCTTTTTTTGATTAGCTCTTATATTGAAAGTTTGGGGGTGAATGGTGTAGGAGGGGCTGAGAAAAAAGAGGGTCCTAAAATGTGTTTTCTGCATGCAATTTCCATACGAAAGTTTACAGAAGACTACAGGTGAAACTGCTGAACGGAATTACGCTGAATTTGGCAGGGAGAAAGGTGATGGTCCAGAAAGCACGCTTTTGTTTAAATGGTGTAAATCCGTTCACATAGTTTTTGAGAAATATCAAATTTTACAGATATCGATATTTGAGAATTCTGACATGTGATTGGCTGAGGGGTTACAAGCACCAGCTTGCGGCTTATTGGCTGTGAATGGTTGAAACCAGGAAGTGTTGGCAGCTAATTTGTGATTTACTCCGTCAGCTCGCATCTCTCCGTGTAGAAGCCATCGGGTTCGTAGTTTTACCTCTGTGAGGCAACACTGGCATCTGTGTCTGTGTGAGATATGCCTTTCACGCTGCCTCTCTTCATATCACCAGGTCGCGGCTATGCCTTTAGAAGCCCGTCCGTCGGCTCGGAGCTCTGTGAGTCAGTCTGTTGGTACGATCCCCTACACTACCCAAAGACTACCCAAACACCACTGCACTGTCGTAAACTCTAAAACACTACCCCCAGCATGATTCCCTACACTACCCAAACACCACTGCACTACCCTAAACCCTAAATCTACCCCCAGCACGACCCCCTACCCAAACACCACTGCACTAAAGCCTAAAATACTACCCCCAGCACAACCCCCTGCACTACCAAAACACCACTGCATTGTCGTAAACCCTAAAACACTACCCCTAGCAGGACCCCCTACACTACGCAAACACCACTGCAGTACCCTAAATCCTAAAACACTATCCCCAGCACGACCCCCTACACTACCCAAACACCACTAGACTACCCTAAACCCTAAAACACTACTCCCAACATGACTCCCTACACTACACAAACACCACTGCACTCCCCTAAACCCTAAAACACTACCCCCAGCACGACCCCCTACACTACCCAAACACCACTGTTCTACCCTAAACCCTAAAAGACTACCCCAGCATGACCCCCTACAGTACACAAACACCACTGCAGTACCATAAACACTAACACACTACTCCGAGGATGACCCCCTAGACTACACGAACACCACTGCACTACCCTAAACCCTAAAACACTACTGCCAGCATGACCCCTTACACTACCCAAACACCACTGCATTTTCGAAAACTCTAAAACACTACATCCAGCACGATTCTTACACTACCCAAACACCACTGCACTACCTTAAACTCTAAAACGCTACCCCCAGCATGAACCCCCAAACAGTACACAAACACCACTGCACTACTCTAAATCCTAAAACAGTACTCGCTGCATGACTTCCCACACTACAGAAACACCACTGTGCTACCCTAGATCCTAAAACACTACTCTCAGCATGACCCCCTACACTACACAAACACCACTGCACTGCCATAAACCCTAAAACACTACTCCCAGCATGACCCCCTGCACTACCCAAACACCACTGCACTGCCGTAAACCCTAAAACACTACTCCCAGCATGACCCCCTACACTACACAAACACCACTGCACTACCCTAAACCCCAAAACAGTAGTCCCAGCATGACCCCTTACACTACCCAAACATTACTGCATTGTCGTAAACTCTAAAACACTACCTCCAGCACCATTCTTACACTACCCAAACAGCAGTGCACTACCTTAAACCCTAAAACGCTACCTCCAGCATGAACACCCTACAGTACACAAACACCACTGTACTACCCTAAAGCATAAAACAGTACCAGTCCGTCGGTTCGCAGGTCTGCGTCTGCGAGCCGTCGTGTCCCTAGCTGTACATGTGCGAGCCAGTCCGTTAGGTGATAGGTGTGTCTCTGCTAGCAGGGCCGTTGGCCCGTTGGTGTCCCCTTGCGAGTTAGACCCGAGCTCTCCCTCTGCGAGCCAGCACGCTGGTGTGCGTTTGCGAGCCGACGGCCCGTAGCTCTCCCTGTGCGAGCCGAGCCGACGGGCCGCAGCTCTCCCTCTGCGAGCCTGCCCGACGGCCCGCAGGTCTCCCTGTGCTAGCCGGATCGCAGCTGTCACTCTGCGAACCGATATTGGGAATATAAGGCGGCTCTAAAAAGAGCCCTTGTGTTTATTAGTTGGAGCTACATATAAGTGCGGATGCACAGCTTCAGGTTATTCAGAAAAACTCGATTTCCCTGATCTGTGAAGTGTACTCCATTACTTCTGTAGATATCAGCCATATCAAAACGTATGTTGTTGTTGTAGATCGAGCCCATTCTATGGTCTCTGAGGTATGCAGACACAGCTTTGTTGACATTCTTCCTAGATTTTTGAATCTGAGGACAAAATTGGTTTGACCATTTCCACTTCTGTCTTTGGCATATATTGGAATATACAAAGACAGTTTGAGGCAAAAGCAACATCAATTGTCGAAAGGTGTCTTTCATTAGCATTTCCAAACCTACACCAGTCAATGTGCCTAGGTCGTTTCCACCACAGTGCACAATCATGAGGTCAGGGTGTTGGAGATGCAAACAGGTTTTAACCAAAGGCAACAATTGGTGCCACTTCAATCCTCTCTGTCCAAACCATTTAATGTCCACATTTTGTAAACCTAGGTCTAAGTCAATACGTCTCTGTTCTGCATACCTCTTGCACCAGAAAACATAGCTATGTCCTACGATCCACACTATCATTTTGAAGGTATGGCTGGGAAGTATGGATAGATGTCTGTAGCTCATGCAGTCCGTTCGTAGAATAAGAGATATGTTTAAAGGTGGGGAACTACTTTTTTTCTCATTCAAAACGATAACTGATTGGGAGATGAAAAGCATTGTTTTTTAAAAGTAGGGTGCACATTCGTTTTGTGGAAAAGCATCTTTGTGATTGGTTAAGAAAAAGCAGTTTAAACGTGGAGTACATATGATAGGATAAAATTTGGTCAACTCAACCACACCTGCTACTTGCATTTGGAAGGCACTGTTCGAACTTAAAACAATCGTGAACTTTTAACCTGCACGTGCCGTTAAATGTTCGAGAAAATGTTGCAAAAAAATATCGTTAGGTTTAAAAAAATTGATGAACTTTTAACCTGCACGTGTTGTAGAATGTTCTAGAAAGTGTGTTGATAGAATATGTTGCACTTCTGCCTTCTATGTGTCCTTGAATATTAAAAAAACTGTTTATATGGAAAATTCAAAAATAACCAATAGAGAGAAGTTTTGCAATCTAAAAGAATCAAGGAACTATTCTAATTTGTTCTTTACATGTATTTATGTGTGGAGTAACAAAATTACAGACACAACAGCACCAGGAAGAGGAACAAGCAGGGAGTGGGGGGACGGGGGGAGATGAGCACAAGTCACACAACCCGCCAACATCACACCACTGAACAAGCACAGAAGTGAAAACCACACTGACTGAAAGGGAGAAGGGTGAACAATACCTCACATGAAGGGACATCTCACACAGAATGCAGCACACACACATAGGAAGCAGAGCACACCAACATCCAACACAATGTTGTCCAAACACAAACATTCGCACAATCGAACACAGGACACAAATGCACTCGCCTGTGGCGGAGAAACGTCCAAAAGCGTCAGTATGAAACAGGCACATGAGAACGCATAAGTACAAACCCACAGTCCGGATAGGGTAGCAATTCACGTATGGCAGGCAGCCAGAGAGTCCGTGACACACACATTGGCATACAAATGAAGACACAACACATTTGGAGACAAGTGAAAATGTGGAAACTTTATTAAAAAAAGTGTGTGTCAGTACGGCCAAGAGTAGTGCCACAATATGCAGACAAATGCAGCAGCGTGCCTGAATAAGGAACGTAGGAAAACGTCCATGTTCACCTCGGGGTAGTCCATCACCAACACACGTCAGTGTCAAGCAGCGTTGGTTGTCCGCGCCTCGGACATGAGTCGACACCAATGCAGCCATGTCCACTGTCGTCTTGGGACATGTGACCAGATGCACAACGTGCAATGATGCGGCGGGACACGTGCAATGTGGCACATCGAGTCGTGGTTGCAGGTACCTTGTCACACGTCCATGAACGCGAGTGCAGCTGCGTAAGCCACTATCTCTAATGAGTGATGGTTGGCCACAATATTTGACATGTCGTCGACGCAATCCTTCAGCTGACTGGGACAGATGTGCTGACTCCAACCACTGTACCCAATGTGCACCAAAGCAGAATCGGGAAGTGGATCAATTTGTTCACTGCATACTACGACACGTGCAATGTCCCAGGCCCAGTTCCCAACATGCATGCCAAACATCCATGCATGCCATAAACGGGCATCACCATGACACTCCTGGTCGTGGGCCAACAGGGGGCGCACACACCCGTCGTAATCCATGTCAGCTATGCACACGTTGGAGAGGCACGCGTCCATGCACCACTCGGATAGGCACGTGCGACATTGCAATACAGGTTGAACGCAGGTGACGTCCGCAATGCGGAAGCTCAGCCGGTAAGTGATCCGCAGCACTGCCAAAGGCAGTGCACCCAGGACATGCAGCAGACGTGCAAGGTATAGGTGGACGTGAATGGAGTTGACCATGTGTTCGGGATGCCCTGCCATTGCGTCTGTGGCTCTGCTTGTAGCTGCACTGGCTTGCCGTGTGCCAGTCTTGTGGATGAAATGGCACAGCTTGGTGCAATGAGCCGGGTCTGTGTGCAATGGGTGCAGGGCAGGGGTGTTGTGGGAGTACGTGTGAAGGCCATTTCACGCACGCTAACTACGATGAAGGACTTTTGAGTGTGGGATGTGTACTCGTTGTTCTCAAATCGGGCAGTGCGTAGTGTGGGAGACGGATGCAAATATTATCGTATCTGTCAGGGGGGGCTGGCCACTTGCAAGTTCCTTCTCGGAGCAGCAGATGTGTTAGCGCAAGATAGCTCAGACAAAGAACCTTTCATCCCTACAGTAACTTCTCCAGCTGCATTCATACAGGATGTGTACAAAGGACGGTCGTCGGTGTTGTGGGATGTCTGCGACCCTGGTCAACATGGATGAGATGCCGAGCATGTGGCACATGGGCGGGTTCACTGTGTGTTACGTTGCCAAACAGCTGCTCCTCCCTCCCACGAGCCCCCACACTTTTGTGTGCTGCGCTGTTTTATCCCGTGCACTCCTACGGCACACCATTGTAATGCCTATTCGCGCATGTCCTGCGGCATTCCAATCACACCGTGACACTGCCGTTTGAGGTGGTGCATGCCACTTTACAACATCGACTGCTGCGGCCCTTGTGGCGGCCACACCAGAACACAGAGACACACTTACCGCACTTCTTGCACACGGACATGTCCGAGACACCCCGTTCCCCTTGCCGGATAGGCACACCCCTGTGCTGACCTGTGTACGCCGGACCAGCACACGCAGCTTGTGCATGCAGGAGGATGCGTGCGTAGCTACATGTCCAGGCTCACTGCCAATGCTGAGGTGACATGGTAACGTCCGCTGAAGACAGCACACTGTGATGTTGCAGGGCCTGTGCCCATCATGCTAACACAATGACCACACGGAGACACTTGCTCAGATGCGGGTTCGGGGGGCGTTGGCGGTCCTGGGGTTGTTGCGATGAGTGTTGTGGCCCTCATGGGTATCCGTGTATCATGCTCATTGACTCTATGGCACCTGTGGGTGTTCCGGTGTGGCTCTTGGCTGTGTTCCCTTTCATGCTGCAGGTAGTCGTCCTGCTTAACACCAGCAGAAAGCAGGTGTAAAATCCCTGGTGCTAACGCGGCTTATCGCCGGAATTTGTTTCGCATCGCAGTTTTTGCCTTTCGTTGTGAAAGTTGTGATGTGGTTTTTTCGTATACAGAAAAATAAACGAACTGGGCAGTGTATCCCGTCAAGATTCAGCACCTGACCCACTATTCCCAATCAATATAAATACAATGAGATTTCTTCATTGATTTTGTGTGTACACTGTAAATGCACTCACTACCACAGTGCAATTCAATACAGTATTTTAGTATTTAGAATAAATCGCAAAGGTGCACCTCGTGTGTTTTTGCACGGGAACGCCTACTCTGCATCTCATTATCAGCACTTTAATGCAACTAAAGTTGAGATAAATCTAACACACTATTCAGAAGCTGGTGCAAACTGCAGACATCACCAGTATTCCCGCGATAACTGCCCCAAAATTTAACACCATGGTGGACACCACTAAATAACAGTAATAAGAACGAGAAAGAGTCACAGCACTTAAGTAACAACCAAAAACTTTATTGAAATTTTTTTTTTTCAAAACTTTATTTTTCCGTACATATAGAGGATAAACTAAAATTAACAAATGGAACACAAAACAACAAGGCGGAAGACTCCTGTCGGGTCCATTAATGTCGACGACACAGCCTGGAAAATAAAGCACAAAATAAGGACGTGTGTAATGCGCATATCAAAGGAGTGAGACACAGAGAAAGAGAGAAGGAAAAAAAAGCCAGAGAGAAAAAGAGAGGGAAGGAAAGAAAGGGAGTGAGAAAGGGAGAAGGGAGAGAGAGTGAGAGAGATAGAAGGAAAGGAAGGAAGAGAGTGAGAGAGAGAGTGAAGAGAGGGAAGTGAGAGAGAGAGAGAGAGAGACACTGCCGCCCCTGCGCATCCATGACCAAATAATTACCTGCTGCCACCGGAGTGTCTACCAGTGGGCACTCCACGTGCCAGTGAAAGCTCCAGGGCCCGGTCCCGCCACCATGGCTTGGTGGACATTATGTGGACCCGCTCCGCGGCCCAGCAGATCCCACACATGTCGCTGAGTCCTGAGTCATCAATGGCGGAGACCACATCAGCTTTTGGTGCCACTAACTCTGTGCAACGCAAGTCAGCGCCACGTGGTGGTAGGCCGCTGACGGCCATACAACTTAGGGTGCGACTAACCCTGTGCAACTCAAGTCCACGCCACGTGGTGGTAGGCCCCTGACGGCCACATCAGCTTCGGGTGGCACTAACCCTGTGCAACTCAAGTCCGCGCCACGTGGTGGTAGGCCCCTGACGGCCACATCAGCTTCGGGTGGCACTAACCCTGTGCAACTCAAGTCCGTGCCACTTGGTGGTAGCCCCTGTATGGCCACATCATCTTCGGGTGGCACAAACCCTGTGTATCTCAAGTCCGCACCACGTGGTGGTAGGCCCCTGACGGCCACATCAGCTTCGGGTGGCAGTAACCCTGTGCAACTCAAGTCCGCGCCACGTGGTAGTAGGCCCCTGACGGCCATACAGCTCAGGGTGCGACTGACCCTCTGCGCAAGTTTTCATGGACTCTTTATGATTGAGACCCGTGGAGCGTCCGCCATCCAGTCACCACCGGCAATAAAGGATGTGATGTTGTTGATCCATTATATTTGTGTGGTCACATGGCCTGTGACGCATGTGCCGGATGGGTGTGGTGTGTGTGCAAACCTGCCCTCAGGGAGTGGCCGTGAAATGTTGACAACTAGACCACTGACCTGCACACCAGCAGCGAGTACGCCTGCGACAGGTAGCTATGTGGGGGGGGTGAAAACGTATTTTCTCAATGGATTTTCCATAGGAAACTTTAGACAAGGCTACAGGTCAAACTGCTGAACGGAATTACACCAAATTTGGTAGAGAGAAAGGTCTTGGTCCAGAAAGCGCGCTTTCTCGCATCGAGTGAAAATATAAAAGAAAGGTCCCGGGGGCAATTTAATATACCGGAGCTCTGTCTGTGCGAGATAACCCTTTCACGCTCCCTCTGCCCAACATCACCACTTTGCAGCTATGCCATTAGAAGCCAGTCCGTCGGCTCGCAACTGTCTACCTTTGCGAGCTAGTACGCTGCTGTGCCTGTACCTCTGTGAGCTACTACGCTGCTGTTCCTTTGGGAGCGGACGGCTCGTAGTACTGCATCTGTGAGTCGAGCGGATGGGCCGCAGTTGTCCCTCTGCGAGCCTGGGTGCGAACTGTTCATAAGTCACACTACATAAGCATTGAAAAGCCATTTTGTGATTCAGTCCATCAGCTGGCATCTGTCCGAGGCATTTCTGAAAACATACCGGAGTTCTTTCTGTGAGAGATACCCCTTTCACGCTGCCTCTCCCCACATCAGCAGGTAACGCACCCTCTTCCCACATTAGCAACATACCCCCAACAACCTTCTTGGGCCCAGAATTGTCCGTGTGCGGTTGGGCAAACAAGAATCTTAGTCATGTATAGATTTACATATAAAACATTTTATTTAAACAAAACAACAACAAATAAAACTGAAGGGAGTCTGGTGCTGTGGTCGCTGCCATGAAGTTGGGGTCACTGCAATTCAGGGCTCAGGACACAGTTCCACATGTGGGATCGGTTTGTATTGAACAGGGTTAGTGGCACCACGTGTCGCGCCTTGTGTTGTACAGGGTTAGTGGCACCACGTGTCGCCGGCCTTGCATATGGAAATATGCCTCACTGATCGAAGGGAGTCTGGTGCTGTGGTCGCTGCCACGGACTTGGGGGTCACTGCCATTCAGGACTCAGGACACAGTTCCACATCTGGGATCGGCTTGTATTGAACAGGGTTAGTGGCACCACGTGTCACGCCTTGTGTTGTACAGGGTTAGTGGCACCACGTGTCGCCGGCCTTGCATTTGGAAATATGCCTCACTGATCGAAGGGAGTCTGGTGCTGTGGTCGCTGCCACGGACTTGGGGTCACTGCCATTCAGGACTCAGGACACAGTTCCACATGTGGGATCAGCTTGTGTTGAACAGGATTAGTGGCACCACGTGTCGCCGGCTTGTGTTGAACAGGGTTAGTGGCACCACGTGTCGCCGGCCTTGCATATGGAAATATGCCTCACTGATCGAAGGGAGTCTGGTGCTGTGGTCGCTGCCACGGACTTGGGGTCACTGCCATTCAGGACTCAGGACACAGTTCCACATGTGGGATCGGCTTGTGTTGAACAGGGTTAGTGGCACCACATGTCGCCGGCTTGTGTTGAACAGGGTTAGTGGCACCACGTGTCGAGGCTTGTGTTGAACAGGGTTAGTGGCACCACGTGTCCAAAATTCGAATTGCGAGCTCTGCTGCCCGCAGTGTAGACTGCTAATGAGTGTTCGTTTGCACTTGAAGATGAATTTGGTAATTGTACTAAAGCTATAACTGATATAAAAAAGTTCTTGAAGCAAGGATACTAAAAGGATATTATGTAGGTTTTAGGCCTGTGATAGTTACTTGCCTACTGGACTCTGTAAGTTCCACATGTGGGATCGGCTTGTGTTGAACAGGGTTAGTGGCACCACGTGTCGCGCCTTGTGTGGTACAGGGTTAGTGGCACCACCTGTAGCCGGCCTTGCATATGGAAATATGCCTCACTGGTCGAAGGGAGTCTGGTGCTGTGGTCGCTGCCACAGACTTGGGGTCACTGCCATTCAGGACTCAGGACACAGTTCCACATGTGGGATCGGCTTGTGTTGAACAGGGTTAGTGGCACCACGTGTCGCCGGCTTGTGTTGAACAGGGTTAGTGGCACCACGTGTGGCGGCTTGTGTTGAACAGGGTTAGTGGCAGCACGTGTCCAAAAATTCGAATTGCGAGCTCTGCTGCCCGCAGTGTAGACTGCTAATGAGTGTTCGTTTGCACTTGAAGATGAATTTGGTGATTGTACTAAAGCTATAACTGATATAAAAAAAGTTCTTGAAGCAAGGATACTAAAAGGATATTATGTAGGTTTTAGGCCTGTGATAGTTACTTGCCTACTGGACTCTGTAATTAATGAATCAAGACTTAATTTTAATTGTGAGCCCTGATGACCGCAGTGTAGGCCAGAGGTAGCGGTCAGCAAGGGCCCATAGCCACGTGGCGTTGAGTTGAGGTGCACAGTTGGTGGCACCAGAAGCATTGAGAATGTATGAGCCTGTGATGCTGCTTGGTGCGGACGGGCCGCACTATGAGCAACTTCTCTTGCCTACTGGACTGCGTCATCTGCAATCGCGACTGTATCTGAATTGTGAGCCCTGCTGACCGCAGTGTAGGCCAGAGGTAGTGGTGAGCAAGGGCCCACAGCCACGTGCATAGGTTGGTGGCCCCACCGGCCTGCGTAGTTCAGGTTCAGTGGCACCACGTGTCGCCGGCCTTCCATATGCAAATACGCCTCACTAATCGAAGGGAGTCTGGTGCTGTGGTCGCTGCCACGAAGTTGGGGTCACTGCCATTCAGGAGTCAGGACACAGTTCCACATGTGGGATCGGCTTGTGTTGAACAGGGTTAGTGGCACCACGTGTCGCGCCTTGTGTTGTACAGGGTTAGTGGCACCACCTGTAGCCGGCCTTGCATATGGAAATATGCCTCACTGATCGAAGGGAGTCTGGTGCTGTGGTCGCTGCCACGGACTTGGGGTCACTGCCATTCAGGACTCAGGACACAGTTCCACATGTGGGATCGGCTTGTGTTGAACAGGGTTAGTGGCACCACGTGTCGCTGGCTTGTGTTGAACAGGGTTAGTGGCAGCACGTGTCACGGCTTGTGTTGAACAGAGTTAGTGGCACCACGTGTCCAAAATTTGAATTGCGAGCTCTGCTGCCCGCAGTGTAGACTGCTACTGAGTGTTCGTTTGCATTTGAAGATGAATTTGGTGATTGTACTAAAGCTATAACTGATGTAAAAAAAGTTCTTGAAGCAAGGATACTAAAAGGATATTATGTAGGTTTTAGGCCTGTGATAGTTAATTGCCTACTGGACTCTGTAAGTTCCACATGTGGGATCGGCTTGTGTTGAACAGGGTTAGTGGCACCATGTGTCACGCCTTGTGTTGTACAGGGTTAGTGGCACCACCTGTAGCCGGCCTTGCATATGGAAATATGCCTCACTGATCGAAGGGAGTCTGGTGCTGTGGTCGCTGCCACGGACTTGGGGTCACTGCCATTCAGGACTCAGGACACAGTTCCACATGTGGGATCGGCTTGTGTTGAACAGGGTTAGTGGCACCACGTGTCGCCGGCTTGTGTTGAACAGGGTTAGTGGCACCACGTGTGGCGGCTTGTGTTGAACAGGGTTAGTGGCACCACATGTCCAAAATTCGAATTGCGAGCTCTGCTGCCCGCAGTGTAGACTGCTAATGAGTGTTCGTTTGCACTTGAAGATGAATTTGGTGATTGTGCTAAAGCTATAACTGATATAAAAAAAGTTCTTGAAGCAAGGATACTAAAAGGATATTATGTAGATTTTAGGCCTGTGATAGTTACTTGCCTACTGGACTCTAATTAATGAATCAAGACTTAATTTTAATTGTGAGCCCTGATGACCGCAGTGTAGGCCAGAGGTAGCGGTCAGCAGGGGCCCACAGCCACGTGACGTTGACTTGAGCTGCACAGATTGGGAGCATACAGTCTTCTTAACCGATTATACTCTCTTACACAATTTGCATCGGCACTAATCTTGAATTGTTAGCCCTGCTAACCACATTGTAGGCCGGAGGCAGCAGTCATCAAGGGGCCCACAGCCATGTGGCGTTGACTTGAGCTGCACAGAGTTAGTGGTACTTGAAGCACTTAGCGTGTGCTCAGTCAGCGATGATGCGTGGTCCGGGCTGGCCGCACTGGTAGCAATGTCTGTTGCCTACTGGACTGCGTCATCTGCAATCGCGAGTCGCTCTGAATTGTGAGCCCTACTCACCACAGTGGAGGCAGGAGGCAGCGGTGAGGAAGGGCCCACAGGCACGTGTTGTTGACTTGAGCAATGTCTCTTGCCTACTGGACTGCGTCATCTGCAATCTCGACTCCATCTGAATTGAGAGCCCTACTGACCGCAGTGTAGGCCGGAGGCAGCGGTCAGGAAGGGCCTACAGCCATGTGTTGTTGACTTCAGCAATGTCTCTTGCCTATGGGACTGCGTCATCTGCAATCGCGACTCGATCTGAATTGTGATCCTTGCTGTCCGCAGTGTATATCGAAGGCAGTAGTTTGTACAGACATAAGTCCGCGGTGCTGTGCCGCTGGGGGCCTGTGTGGCGGAAGCCAGTGATCGGCTGAGGAGGCTGGCGGTCATGTTGGCGGCCTCGTGGCAGGGTGAGGGGCGCCGCCCTGGCAGACGCTTTGGCCTTCCCACAAGTGAACCACGCCCAGAGCTCCGGCCTATTTATTCACACTCCTACGCTGAAGTGGCGTACGTCGGACCAGCCCACTCCGGTTACGCTTATGCTTACGGGGGGGATGACACAGCTACATGACTGAGATCTTCCCTAGTGTTTGACGTAACATGGTTAGGTCCACTGTCCACAACACTACAAGCACCAGTAGTATTTGTGCACATGGAGAGGTGTGTGTTCTGCATACTGAGATGTGTCCAGCACATCACTGCTACACTTTGCATTGTGTGCATTGTTAAACATGGGTGAATTGCTTCCTTCACATATAGTTTGTTCACACCTGTCCCAATATTCAGCTATTGTGTGGCTGAGGGGCCATGCCGTTTTTGGAAAGTTCGCTGTCTTGTTCTGCGCTGCCTCGGTGATAGAGGGGGGGGCCTGGGGGTGGTGGTGGGTGTTGTGGCGTTCTTGGGTGTCGGAGCTGCTTGATCAGTAGGTCTATGACATGTGTTGGTCTTCAGATGTGGCTCTGGGCTGGGCTCCCTTTCGTACTGTATGTAGTTGTTTAATATTTAAAAAACAAGAAGACATTATATAGTTTAAATAACAAATAAAAAAATAAAAAAAATTACAGTAGGGAGAGGGGTGGTACGGGGGGGAGGTCCTGAGGGTTGTGGCAGTGGGTGTTGTGTCCTTCTTGGGTGTCGGAAAAAACTATAGGTTAAATAAACATTATAATTAACCCTGGGCGAAGTGCTACGCTACGCTCGCGTAGTTTGCGAAGTTTGCGCTACTTCGCTACAACGCGATTGCACGTGGCACAGCGCAACACGCGTAGCGTAGCGTAGCGTAGTGCCGCGGTCATTTTTTGCTTGCTCGCGGTCCTCAACGTCAAGTTGGCGACCGCGAGCAAGCAAAATGACATCCCGGCGAGACTTTTTCTCGTTCGCGATCAGCAACATCAAGTTGCCGATCGCGAGCGTGGAAAATAAACCTCCCGGCGAGATTCTCAACGCGGGAGGTCAGGTTTCTCATTGCGAGTGGTCGCGTATGCTTGCGACCGCTCGCGATGAGAAACTACCAGTCCGCGTTGAGAAAGCTGCCGCTCGAGTAAAAATCTACTCGAGCGGCAGTAAAAGACAGCTCGCACTGTGCAAGTTGCCGTTTTCAATGATTGCACAGTGCGGACAAGCATCCGGCACTGTGCAATCATTGCGAACAGTGCGCTACGCAGTTCGCGTAGTGCTACGCGAAGCTTGCGTAGCGCGAACTGCACTTTGCGTAGCTTCGCGAAGCATTACTTCGCGAACTACGCCCACCCTTAATTATAATTAAAAGTTAGCATTAAAAAAAACATTGAAATTCACAGAAAAAAACCATACGTTTCAAGGACGTTATAGATAGAAATTAGTATTTAAAAAACCTTTGAAATTCACTGAAAAAACCATAGGTTTCAGGCACGTTATAGTTAGAAATTGGCATTTATAAAAACCTTTGAAATTCACTGAAAAAACCATAGGTTTCAGGCACGTTATAGTTAGAAATTAGCATTTCAAAAGCCTTAGAAATTCACTGAAAAAACCATAGGTTTCAGGGACGTTATAGTTAGTTGGACATTTCACTCATACAAAACCATAGAAATTCCACTGTTATAGTTAGTTCAGCTAACTATAACTCGCGCCCCGCAATGCACTGCTGATGACGTCACATATTACATCATTCATGACATGGTCAGTGACATCACTGATGACATCACTGATGACATCTCAAATGACATCACTGATGACATCATCCATGTGACAATCTGATGTACCTCGTCACACACTAATATAACCTTTGATACACTCACTTTAAAATACAGACTACCCTTTTCGATACCATTGACACACTAATACCAGTTACTACATACCCACTCAGTGATTCCTAGGTCTAGACACACATCTACCCATTCACCCATACAATCAGTCATACATGCAGTCACTGATCAATAGTACACTATCAAATGCACTGATACACCTATATAGACATTGACACACCAGCACTCATCCTAGTCAGTTATGTACTCATCCTAGTCACTCATGCAAAGAATCAATCACAGTTCCATTTACTCACCTACACAGTTATACACACACCACCTCATTTATTCATACAGATAGTAACGCATACTTAGTCTCTTATATAATCACTAATACAAGTATACCCTCATACATACAGCCACTCTCACAATCACTGACTCTCACGTATAGTCATTTCTATACACCAACTCTCACATACACTGCCTTTTATATATGTACTTAGTTGGACATGTGCACTGAGACATCGATTCACTCACCAAGACGCCCATACACACACTTACCCACCCATACAACTGTTTCCACATGCACTCTTAAACTCATACACCCTGTCAATCAACCACTCACACATCTATGCACAGAGTCACACACCCCCCACCCAACCACACACACACTCAGTCTCCTATACAAATACGCAGGCAACTAATCAATAACCCATATAGACATTGATGTAGCTACTGACCAACAGATGCAGCAGCTTACACAACAACAGACAGAGTGATACAGACATTCACACACTTTAGACACTAACCCATGTATTCAGTAAGATACATTTAATCATTCACTTAAACAGTCAGTCACACACCTACTAAATCCTCCATCCAGACACTTATACATCCATTCATTCTTCAATACAGCTTGGTATATATATAATACATATTTAAATTTTAAAGAAAGCTACATTCACTGGATGATGTCATCAGTGATGTCATTTGAGATGTCATCAGTGATGTCACTGACCATGTCATGAATGATGTAATATGTGACGTCATCAGCAGTGCATTGCGGGGGCGCGAGTTATAGTTAGCTGAACTAACTATAACGGTGGAATTTCTATGGTTTTGTATGAGTGAAATGTCCAACTAACTATAACGTCCCTGAAACCTATGGTTTTTTCAGTGAATTTCTAAGGTTTTTGAAATGTTAATTTCTAACTATAACGTGCCTGAAACCTATGGTTTTTTCAGTGAATATATATATATATATATATTAATATATATATATATAACCTACTGGCGGTCGCCAGTAGGTAGTTATAGTTAGGACCTATTATCCATAGGAAAAGCATTTTTTGATTTACCAATATCTTTGGCGCCGTTTGATGAATCTTTGCGAAACTTTCCAAACTAATGACCAGCTCAGGACAGCTCTGGTCTTGAAAGTTTGGGGGTGATTCGTCAAGCGGGGGCAGAGAAAAAACGGGGGTCCCAAAACGCGTTTTCTCCATGTTAATTTCCATAGGAAATTTTGGAACGCGCTACAGCCCGAACTGCTAAACGGAATTACACCACATTTGGCAAAAAGGTAGCTCTTGGTTCAGAAAGTGACCTATTTTTTAAATGGTGTAAATCCGTTCAGTAGTTCCTGAGAAATTCAAAAAATAAAAATATCGATATCTGAGCACCGAGGAGGATTCCCGTGCTTCGTTGTACTTAAGCCCCCGGGTGGGCCAGGTCCCGGGGGCAATATTTATAATGTATGCGGGGGGCCACATGGGCCCCTGCAGCCCCGGGGACAGCCACCTCCCCGGGGCATTCTTAATTATGTTCAGGGGGGCCTCGCCGCCCCCCCAAGCCCCGGGGACCGCCACCTCCCCGGGGCTTTTGAAATAATATGCGGGAGCACATGGCCCCCTGCAGCCCTGGGGACGCCACCTCCTCGGGGATTGTTTGTAAATGCATGGGGGGCTCCTGCCCCTCCACGCTGCCCCAGGGACCGCCACCTCCCTGGGGCATTCTTAATTATGTTTGGGGGGCCTCACAGCACCCCCAAGCCCCGGGGACCGCCACCTCCCCGGGGCTTAAATAAATTTAAAAAATGTGGGGGGCCTCCTGCCCGGGGCACACTTCATTCAAGTGCGGGGGGACCACCACCTCCCTGGGGCTATTTTGAGGAAGGGAGGGGGGCTGTGGGGCCCCCCTCCTGGAGCCCTCGATGGCCCTGGGGACCACCACCCCCCAGGGCCAGTTCCTGCAATGTCCCGGGGTGCCCACCCCTGGGACATTGCTGTTTGCTATGGCAGGGCGGGAGCCTGAACAGCTCCCACCCTGCCATAGCAAACACTGCTTTGCTTTTTGGAAGCGAGAGCAGGAAACCTGATCTCACTTCCAAAAAGCAAAGCAGAATTGCTTTTGGGCAAGGGGAGCTGCATCTTAGCAGCTCCCCTTGCCCAAAAGCAATGTCGGCTCCCGCAGGAGGCGGGGAGCCGGCTGGGACCGTGGTGGCATTGGGGCTCCCCCCACGGTCCCCAATGCTGAGGGCCGGCCCCGTGGGATGGGGTTCCCGGGGCCAGAAGTGGCCCGGGAGGGGGGCCACTTGGCTCCCCTCCCCTTTAATTAAAATATATTTTTTTTTAAACGGAAGGCCGGCCTGGGGGATGGGGTCCCCGGGGGCCATAATTGGCCTGAGGAGGGGGTCCACGAGGCCCCCCCTCCAAAATAATAATAATAAAAAAAAGAAGACTGGGCCCCCTCCCCAAAAGCTTTTAAAAAAACAACAAGGCCACCAGGCCCTGGGGAATAGGGTCCCCGGGGCCAAAAGTGGCCCAGGGAAGGGGGGCCACGCGGCCCCCCTCCCATAAAATAACAATAAATTGAAAAAAGAAAAAAGAAACCGGCAACTCGCCGGAGGCCCCGCCCCCTCCCTGCATGACTCTGCAAACTCGCCTCCTGGCATGCTCTGCGTTGGGGGACTAAGTCCCCGTTGCTAGTGAGGGTCCCTGGGGGCCAACTAGGCCACCAGGAACCTCCAGTAAGCCCCCACTGTGGGATTGCTGAGAGGTGGTCCAAGGCCATGCCCCTTTTTACACCACTCTGCAAACACGCCTTTTGGTGCACTGTTGGTGGGGCAATGAGGTCATCTTGTGTCCTGAGGACCTCAGGACACAAGTGGACTTCATCCCCCGAGCAGCAGTGAAAAGGGGGCGTGGCCTCGGACCACTCTCAGCAATCCAGCTGCGTGGGGCTTACTGGAGGTACCTGATGGGCTAGTTGGCCCCTATGGACCCTCAGGAGGCAAGGGGACTTCATCCCCCAACCAAGAGCATGCCAGGAGGCGCGTTTGCAGAGTGGTGGACAAAGGGGGCATGGCCTGTGTCCACCTATCAGCAATGCCACTATCTGGGGCATACTGGAGGTATCAGGTAGGCTAGTTGGCCCCTAAGGACTCCCAGCAGCGAAGTGAACTTTAATCCCCATGCAAGAGCGCGCCAGAAAGCGTGTTTGCAGAGTGGTGGGGAAAGGGAGCGTGGCCTGCTATGAGAACTTAGCAATGCTGCCGTGTGGGACTTACTGGAGGTAATAGGAGGGGTAGTTGGCCCCCAAGGTTGTCCTTGGGGGCCAACTACCCCTCCTGTTACCTCCACTAAGTCCCATACAGTGGGTTTGCTAAGAGGTCTTCAGAGGCCATGCCCCCCTTTCTACACCACTCTGCAAACGCACCTGCTGGCACAGTACTGGTTGGGGATGAATCCACTTTACTCCTGAGGGACTTTGGGGGCCAAGAAGCCCTCCTGTAAGTCCTACGCAGCAGAATTCCTGAGCGCTGGTTGGAGGCCCAGCCCCCTTTCTCCAGCACTCTGCAAATGCGACTACCACTTAAAGAAGCATTTGTAATGTAATAGGTCTCGCATTTGCAAGAGTTAGCGCTATTGGCGTTGTAAATCTAAAAGTTCTTTACTAATGTTTTTTGGAGTGGAGTGGATGTACTTTGTATGTAGTGGAATTATGTGGTATGTTGTGCAGTGAAATTATGTGGATAGATAGTATGTGGTATTTAGTGTATAGGAATTATGTAGAGTGGGATTATGTGTTATGTGAGAGTAATTATGTGGTATGGTAGTCTGTGTTGTGGAGTGGTACCCTCAGGTTTAGTCTTCCTTGTTTCCATAGAAGCTAAATTATGAACTCAATGAGACAAAAAAAAGAAGGAATCACTGAGGAGCACTTCTGGACCTAGTCAGACGTATGAGCAGGGCCACTGCAATTATGCAACTGCTTGGCTGCACCGACTTTCGCACAATTATACATTTTCCGCATTAGCCACATAATCCATCACCTGCTGCCTAATCTGCAGATTTGAACAAAAAAAGCCTTGTTTTTAGCTCAACGGCTCAAACGTGGTAAACAACCATCACCCCGCATCCGTAACCCCGCATGCTGTTACAACGCGGTCGTAACAACAACCGCGTTGTGACAACGCATACCATTACCCCACAACTCGTTACAGCGACTTGCGGAGGGGGAAGAAGGTGTTGGATTTAAAATCCAACACCTTCCCTACAGTCCGCACAGACTGGAGTTGGAATAGTAAATTGTACTATTCCAACATCCACGGCCCTCCCTCCGCAAGTCGTTGTTACGACTTGCGGGGTAATGGTATGCGTTGTTACAACGCGGTCGTTGTAACGACCGCGTTGTAACAACATGCGGGGTAATGGTATGCAGGAAAAAGATGCATATTCCTCAAACGTTACCAAAAATACAGCGACAAGTGTTACAGCGTGGTGGAAGGTCCTTTGCAAACCTAGAATGGTCCCCTGTTACTTATTGCTAAATGTGCGAGTTAAATTGGTACTAATGGTGTGCAAGCCACTCTTGCTTCTTTCTACACCTCTCTTGCCTCTTTCTGCATTTCTGTTGCTTCTTTCTGCACCTTTCTTTCTTTTTCTGCACTTCTCTTGCCTCTTTCTGCAAATTATATCTACTTTCAGCACCTCTTTTGCCTCTTTATGCACCTCTGTTGCCTCTTTCTGCACCTCACTTGCTTCTTTGTGCAACCATCTTGCCTGTTTCTGCACCTCTCTTGCCTCTTTGTACACCACTCTTCCCTCTTTCTGCTCCTCTGTTCCTTCTTTCTGCACTTCTTTTGTTTCTTTCTGCACCCCTCTTCCCTCTTTTTGCACCCCTCTTGCCTCTTTCTGCACCTCTGTTGCTTCTTTCTGCACTACTCTTGCTTCTTTCTGCGCCTCTCTTGCCTCTTTCTGCATTTCTGTTGCTTCTTTCTGCTCCTTTCTTTCTTTTTCTGCAAATCATATCTACTTTCTGCACCTCTGCTGCCTCTTTCTGCACCTCACTTGCTTCTTTGTGCACCCCTCTTGCATCTTTCTGCACCTCTGCAGCTTCTTTCTGCACCCCTCTTCCCTCCTTTTGCACCCCTCTTGACTCTTTCTGCACCTCTGTTGCTTCTTTCTGCACTACTCTTGCTTCTTTCTGCACCCCTCTTGCTTCTTTCTGCACCCCTATTCCTTCTTTCTGCACCCTTCTTCCCTCTTTCTCCACCTCTCTTGCCTCTTTCTGCACCTCTGTTCCTTCTTTCTGCACTTCTTTTGTTTCTTGCTGCACATCTCTTGCTTCTTTCTGCACCCCTCGTGGCTCTTTCTGCACCCCTTTTCCCTCTTTTTGCACCCCTGTTGCCTCTTTCTGTACCTCTGTTGCTACTTTCAGCACTACTCTTGCTTCTTTCTGCACCTGTCTTGCTCCTTCCTGCACCACTCGTGCTTCTTTCTGCATCCCTCTTTCTGCACCACTCTTCCCTCTTTCTGCACCCCTGTTCCTTCTTCCTGCACCCTTCTTCCCTCTTTCTGCACCTCTCTTGCCTCTTTCTGCACCCCTGTTCCTTCTTTCTGCACCCTTCTTCCCTCTTTCTGCACCTCTTTTGCCTCTTTCTGCACCTCAGTTCCTTCTTTCTGCACTTCTTTTGTTTCTTGCTGCCCATCTCTTGCTTCTTTCTACATCCCTGTTCCTTCTTTCTGCACCCTTCTTCCCTCTTTCTGCACCTCTTTTGCCTGTTTCTGCACCTCTGTTCCCTCATTTCCCACTTCTTTTGTTTCTTGCTGAACATCTCTTGCTTCTTTCTGCACCCATTGTGCCTCTTTCT
Source organism: Calotriton arnoldi (assembly GCA_963921515.1). NCBI lineage: Eukaryota > Metazoa > Chordata > Amphibia > Caudata > Salamandridae > Calotriton > Calotriton arnoldi. Next base: position 143,008 of record CAWUFW010003731.1, on the reverse strand, counting down.
GCACTCCGCTTCCTTCTTTTTGCACCCCTCTTGCCTCTTTCTGCACCTCTGTTTCTTCTTTCTGCACTACTCTTGCTTTTTTCTGCACTTCTCTTGCTTCTTTCTGCACCACTCGTGCTTCTTTCTGCACCCCTCTTTCCTCTTTCTACACCCCTCTTCCCTCTTTTTGCACCCCTCTTGCCTCTTTCTGCACCTCTGTTGCTTCTTTCTGCAGGTCTCTTGCTTCTTTTTGCACCTCTCTTGCTTCTTTCTGCACCACTCACGCTTCTTTCTGCACCCCTCTTGCTTCTTTCTGCACCCCTGTTCCTTCTTTCTGTACCCTTCTTCCCTCTTTCTGCACCTCTCTTGCTTCTTTCTGCACCCCTGTTCCTTCTTTCTGCACCCTTCTTCCCACTTTCTGCACCTTTTTTGCCTCTTTCTGCACCTCTGTTCCTTCTTTCTGCACTTCTTTTGTTTCTTGCTGCACATCTCTTGCTTCTTTCTACCCCCCTGTTCCTTCTTTTTGCACCCTTTTTCCCTCTTTCTGCACCTCTTTTGCCTGTTTCTGCACCTCTGTTCCTTCTTTTTGCACTTTGTTTGTTTCTTGCTGCACATCTATTGCTTTTTTCTGCACTCCTCGTGCCTCTTTCTGTACTCCTCTTCCTTGTTTTTGTACCCCCTCTTGCCTCTTTCTGCACCTCTGTTGCTTCTTTCTGCACTACTCTTGCTTCTTTCTGCAACTCTCTTGCTTCTTTCTGCGCTACTCGTGCTTCTTTCTGCACCTCTGTTCCCTCTTTCTTCACCCCTGTTGCCTCTTTCTGCACCTCTGTTCCTTCTTTCTGCACTTCTTTTGCTTCTTGCTGCACATCTCTTGCTTCTTTCTTCACCCTTTGTGCCTCTTTCTGCACCTCTCTTCCCTCTTTTTGCACCCCTCTTGCCTTTCTGCACCTCTGTTGCTTCTTTCTGTACTACTCTTGCTTCTTTCTGCACCTCTCTTGCTTCTTTTTGCACCACTCGTGCTTCTTTCTGCACCCCTCTTCCCTCTTTCTTCACCCCTGTTGCCTCCTTCTGTACCTTTGTACCTTCTTTCTGCACTTCTTTTGTTTCTTTCTGCAACTCTCTTGCTTCTTTCTGCATGTCTCTTGCTTCTTTCTGCACCCCTCGTGCCTCTTTCACACCCCTCTTCCCTCTTTCTGCACCTCTGTTTCTTCTTTCTGCACTTCTTTTGTTTCTTTCTGCACCTCTCTTGTTTCTTTATGTATCCCTCTTGTCTCTTTCTCCACCCCACTTCCCCCTTTCTGCATGTCTGTTGCTTCTTTATGCATTTTTCTTGCTTCTTTCTGTACCTCTCGTGCCTCTTTCTGCACCCCTGTTCCTTCTTTCTGCACCCTTCTTCCCTCTTTCTGCACCTCTTTTACCTCTTTCTGCACCTCTGTTCCTTCTTTCTGCACTTCTTTTGATTCTTGCTGCACATCTCTTACTTCTTTCTGCACCCTTCGTGCCTCTTTCTGCACCCGTCTTCCTTCTTTTTGCACCCCCCTTGCCTCTTTCTGCACCTATGTTGCTTCTTTCTGCACTACTCTTGCTTCTTTCTGCACCTCCCTTTCTTCTTTCAGCACCACTCGTGCTTCTTTCTGCACCCCTCTTCCCTCTTTCTTCACCCCTGTTGCCTCTTTCTGCACCTCTGTTCCTTCTTTCTGCACTTCTTTTGTTTCTTGCTGCACATCTCTTGCTTCTTTCTGCACCCTTTGTGCCTCTTTCTGCACCCCTCTTCCCTCTTTTTGCACCCCTCTTGCCTCTTTTTGCACCTCTGTTCCTTCTTTCTGCACTCCTTTTGTTTCTTTCTGCAACTCTCTTTCTTCTTTCTGCACCCCTCTTGCCTCTTTCTGCACCCCTGTTCCTTCTTTGTGCATCCTTCTTCCCTCTTTTGCACCTCTTTTGCCTCTTTCTGCACCTCTGTTCCTTCTTTCTGCACTTCTTTTGTTTCATGCTGCACATCTCTTGCTTCTTTCTGCACCCCTTGTGCCTCTTTCTGCACCTCTGTTGCTTCTTTCTGCACTACTCTTGCTTCTTTCTGCACTGCTCTTGCTTCTTTCTGCACCACTCGTGCTTCTTTCTGCACCCCTCTTCCCTCTTTCTTCACCCCTGTTGCCTCTTTCTGCACCTCTGTTCCTTCTTTCTGCACTTCTTTTGTTTCTTGCTGTACATCTCTTGCTTCTTTCTGCACCCTTTGTGTCTCTTTCTGCACCCCTCTTCCCTCTTTTTGCACCCCTTCTTCCCTCTTTCTGTACCTCTGTTGCTTCTTTCTGCACTACTCTTACTTCTTTCTGCACCTCTCTTGCTTCTTTTTGCACCACTCATGCTTCTTTCTGCACCTCTCTTGCCTCTTTCTGCACCCTTCTTCCCTCTTTCTGCACCTCTCTTGCCTCTTTCTGCTCCTCTCTTGCCTCTTTCTGCACACACAGGGCTACTCTTAAACTGACCTCAGGTTCAGCAGTGCACACATGCAAGTGCAGAAAAGGGCTGCTGGCCCCTAAACTGCCATGCCCTATTATATGCTAAGGACTTAAAGGTAGTTTTAATCCCCCTGCCCTATTATGTACTAGGGCCTTACAGGGGAGGTCATGCCAATCACAGGGGTATCCCAACCCATAGTGTACCCTAGTGTATGTAGGTGTTTTCACTGTATTCTAAGTGTCCTTCAGCATAGCACTGGCTCCGGGTTAGGCAGAGCCCAGGGTCAGTCAGAGTCAGTTACCACCAGTACCAGTCAGCAAAAAGTTGGGGGGTACCCAGGGCACAGGATGACTTTGCAACCAGGCCTCTTTCTGCACCTCTGTTGGTTCTTTCTGCATATCTCTTGCTTCTTTCTGCACCTTTCTTCCTCTTTCTGGACTTCTGTTGCCTCTATCTGCATTTCTCTTGCTTCTTTCTGCGCCTTTCTTCCTCTTTCTGCACATGTCCTACCTCTGTAGGCATAGTTAGAAATTTTCATTTAAAAAACCTTAGAAATTCACTGAAAAAACCATAGGTTTCAGGGACATTACAGTTAGAATTTAGCATTTAAAAAACCTTTGAAATACACTTAAAAAACCATAGGTTTCAGGGACGTTATAGTTAGAAATTAGCATTTAAAAAACCTTAGGAATTCACTGAAAAAACCACAGGTTTTAGGAACTTTATAGATAGTTGGACATTTCACTTGTACAAAACCAGAGAAATTTGGCCGTTATAGTTAGTTGAGCTAACTATAACTTGCGCCCGCAATGCACAGCTGATGACGTCACATATTACATCATTCATGACATGGTCAGTGACATCACTGATGACATCACTGATGACATCTCAAATTACATCACTGATGACATCATACACATGATAATCTGATGCACCTCCTCACACCCTAATATAACCTTTGATACACCGACTCTAAAATACAGACTACCATTTTCGAAACCATAGACACACCAATACCAGTTACAACATACCCACTCACTAATTCCTAGGTCTACACACACATCTACTCATTCACCCATACAGTCACTCATACATGCAGTCAACCATCAATACGGCACTATCATATGCACTCACATATCTATACAGACACTCACACACCGCCACTCATCCATAGAGTTACTCACACACCTAGTCAGTCATGCAAAGAATCAATCACACTCCCATTTACTCACCTATACAGTTATACACACACCACCTCACTTATTCAAGCATATACTAACACATACTTACACTCTTATACAATAACTAATACAAGCACACACTCATCCATACAGCCACTCTCACAATCACTCACTCTCACATATAGTCATTTATATACTCCAACACTCACATATACTGCCTTTCACATATATAGTTACTCACAAATGTACCACTGAGACATCCATTCACTCACCAACACATCCATACACAAACTCATCCACCCATACAGCCCTTCACAGATGCACTCTTGAACCCATACACCCAGTGAATCACCCACTCACACATCTATGCACAGAGTCACACACCCCCCACCCACCCACACAGACACTCAGGCACCCATACAGATGCTCAGACAACCAATCAATAACCCATATAGACACTCACGTAGCTACTCACCAACCCATGCAGCCGCTTACACACCAACTGACAGACTGATACAGACATTCACACAGTTTAGTCACTAACCCATGCATTCAGTAAAACACGTTTAATCACTCACTTATACAGTCAGTCACGCACATACTAATTCATCCAATCAGACACTTATACACCCACTTGTTCTTCAATACACCTTGGCATATATATATATAAAACATATTTAAACTTTACAGAAACACACAGTCACTGGATGATGTCATCAGTGATGTCATCAGTGATGTCATTTGAGATGTCATCAGTGATGTCATCAGTGATGTTACTGACCATGTCATGAGTGATGTAATATGTGGCGTCATCAGCAGTGCATTGCGGGGGCGCGAGTTATAGTTAGCTCAACTAACTATAACGGCCGAATTTCTCTGGTTTTGTACGAGTGAAATGTCCAACTAACTAGAACGTCCCTGAAACCTGTGGTTTTTTTCAGTGAATTTCAAAGGTTTTTTAAAAACTTTTTTTTTTTTAAATGGGAAGCGGGCCGCGCGGCCCTCCTCCCGTGGCCGATTTCGGCACCGGGGACCCCACGCCCTGGGGCATGGCCACTTTTTTTTTTTTAAATGTAAAATTAAAAGAGGGGGTCCATTTTTAGCCCCGGGGACCCCATCCCCTGGGGCTTTGCCTCTTTTTTTATTATTATTTTTTTTATATTAAGGAGGGGGGCCACGTGGCCCCTCTGCTGGGCCATTTTCGGTCCCGGTGACCCCATCCCCCGGGGCATGGCCTTTGTGTTGGGGACCGCAGGGGGAGCCCCAATGCCCCCGCGGTCCCTGCCGGCTCCCCGCCTCCTGCGGGAGCCGGCATTGCTTTTGGACAAGGGGAGCTGCTGACATGCACCTTCCTTTGCCCAAAAGCAATTCTGCTTTGCTTTGTTTTCCCGCCCTGTCATAGCAAACTGCAATGTCCTGGGGGTGGGCACCCTGGGACATTACTGGAGCCGGCCCTGGGGGGTGGCGGTCCCCAGGGCCATGAAGGCCCCCCTCCCAACTGATTAAAAGCCCCAGGGAGGTAATGGTCCCCGGGGCCGAGGGTCCGCTACGGACCCCCGTATTTTATTTGCTCAAAGCCCCGGGGAGGTGATGGTCTCCGGGGCAGTGTGGGGGAGAAGCAGAAGCCCTCCCCCACACTACTTTTAATAATGTGCAGCCCCGGGGAGGTAGCAGTCCCTGTGGCTTGGGGGGGCCCTAGAGGCCCCCCACCCATATTATACTAATGCCCCAGAGAGATTTTTTGGGCCCTAGGGGTCCCTGTGGGATTCCCTGAGCAGGCATAGGGGGTCAGGGTGTTTCTACCCTGCCCCCTTATCTTGTTTTCTAACCTTTTTTCTTGTGTCTACCGAGTCACAAGATAGCTGCCAACACTTCTTGGTTTGAAGTGTTGGCAGCCAATCAGAATAAAGCTCGTGCTCGGGAGGGTTCGCAGATCCACCGCGGTCACCAGATATCAATATTTTTTTATTTTTGAATTTCTCAGAAACTACTGAATGGATTTACACCATTTAACAAAAAGAGTGCTTTCTGATCCAAGAGCTACCTTTTTGCCAAATTTGGTGTAATTCCGTTCAGTAGTTCAGACTGTAGCCTCTTCCAAAATTTCCTATAGAAATTAACATGGAGTAAATGCCTTTTGGGCCCCCTTTTTTCTTGGCCCCCGCTTGACGAATCACCCCAAAACTTTCAAAACAGTAGCTGACCGGAGCGCCCCATTAGTTTTCAAAATTTCAAGAAGATTCGTCAAACGGTGCCAAAGATATTGGCAAATCAAAAAAAGCTTTTCCTATGGAAACGAAGTCCTAACTATAACTACCTACTGGTGACTGCCAGTAGGTAATATATATATATACATATATATATATATCCAAGGAACTCCCAGCAGTATTTGACAAGCGAGGAGTACTTATTGGAATGGATTTATTCAAATATACTCACTATGTCCGCCGACACGCTAAAAAACCGCGAGGTTGCCGCAGAGGAGATGTTCTCTGACTCTCCCCCGGAACCGCCAGGTACCAGTAATAGTGCTAATGAGGAAACAAGTGGGAAAGTGAAAGGATTAAAAGACAATTTTCGTATGCTTGAGAAGCTTATGCGTCAAGAGCAGTCAAAATGGTGGGAGTCGAGGTCACTTCAAAGGTACCTGGATGTCGGGGGAATCCCTAGGGGCCTCAGGATAATGATCGCTCCCAGCTATGAGACACCCAATCCCCAGATGATGGCTGAGTGGGCGGAGTGCAATCTCGAGTCATCACGCAGGCTGGTACAGATACTGGTGAAATATGCAGAGATTGACAGAACTGACCTGCAAGTGAAAATCGACACTCTAGACAATGAAATCAAGCAACAAGGAGATTCCCAAATGAGACAGAAGTTATATGATGAAATGATCATGAGATTACACAAAGAAGAGGAAAAAATCAGAACGAGGAAAACGTATAAATTCAGAAGGGATAGAGATGATTATGTCAATGGGCAAATCTTTACTTTTGCCCGAAAGTATGACTCAATGAGAACAGCAACTGCCAATAAACAAATGCAGGTCTCCAACCAAACAGATAGGAATCAGCTGCAGGTTGAATCAACATCAGCATCTGACTTAAGTTCAGCGCTCGAGAGTGAATCCGAAACAGAGGCCACAAGGAAAAGACCTGACCGGAGCGCTGTGAGGTTAACATTGGGGGAAGAATTGGGTTTTATAATAAGGAGCAGAAGAGAAACACTGCATCCAAGGAACACAGGGCAGGCAAAAACAGGAAAAGGGGGACACAGCCTCCCTCCCTGAGTCTGAAAAGGCCCCGGGGACCCCATTCCCGGGGCCAGCTCACTAACTGTGTCCCAGGGGGCCCACTCCCGGGACACAGTAGTTTTCCTGCCCGCAGGAGTGTGGGCAGGGAAGGCATGTCTGCACCCACCCGGTGGGAGCTTAAAAAATGCTCCCGCCGGGTGGGAGCGGACATTTGTTTCCCTGCCTGTGCTCCTACAGGCAGGGAAACTCAAATTGGTCCTGCCTGGTGGAAGAAGTGAAAAAGAGCTGCTTCTGCCTGGCCAAAACAATGCTGGCTCCCTATGCACCCAGGATGTTTGCATGCAGGAAGCTTGTGGGACCGTAATGGTACTTTGGCTCCCCCTGTGGCCCCCAACATAGTGTTTCGTGGGTGCCCCGGGTGGGCAATGGGGCACCCAGCAGGGACTTGGAGAGGGGGACTGCACTCCTCCTCCCCTTAATAAAATGAAGACCCCGGGATAGGGTCCCCAGGTCAAGATGTGGCTTGGTGAAGGGGGCCGTGCACCACCTACCTTTATTGAAAAATAAAGGCCTCGGGGGATGGGGTTCCCGGGGACCACAGTGGCTAGAGCACCAAGACACCAAACTGAATAATAAATCAGCTGCAGGCTTATTAATTATTCACTTCTCTTTTAGGAGCACCACATAATGCCGTGCAAGGGCTTTTTTGTTTATTAATTTTTTAAGCTTGGTGGTGGCCATAGAAAAGGGAGGGGCACCACCAAGATTTTATTTTAATGTTGTGGGGGGGCTGCAGGAAGTGAAACAGCTCCCAAGGAACAGCAAAAAGAAAAGCAATAAGTCTCCTGGCTCATTAAAACCATGACCCCAAGAGAGCTTACCATATTTTTTTAAAGCACTCCCAGCTTGTATGCAGGTTTGACATAGAAAACTGAACTAGCCAAGTGTAAGGAGAAAGCGCAACAATGAATGCCACCTTTGGGACACAGCTGAATTAGTTGGAAAATAGTCAAATCTTGATTGTCTTATGAAAAGTCAAAGTTGTTTGGAGCTGCCAGAGTTATGTTATTTTAATGTTGTGGGGGGGCTGCAGGAAGTGAAACAGCTCCCAAGGAACAGCAAAAAGAAAAGCAATAAGTCTCCTGGCTCATTAAAACCATGACCGCAGGAGAGCTTACCATATTTTTTTACGTACTCCTAGCTGGAGCTCTATGCTCTTCAGCTGGACTGCAAAACACTCTTATTATGATTGCATTTTGTGGGCTAAAAACATGTTAACCCCTTCGCTGCTAGGCCTTTTCCCCCCCTGTGCTAAGCCTTTTTTTGGCTATTTGGGGTAGTTTGCGCTTAGGCCCCTGTAACTTTTTGACCACATAAGGTATCCACGCCAAATTTGCGTCCTTTTCTTCCAACATCATTGGGATTCTAAAGGTACCCAGGGTTTGTGGATTCCCCTGGAGGGGATCCAGAAATTAGCCAAAATACAGCTAAATTTTGTTTTTGGGGAAAAATGGGAAAAAGTGCTGCAAATGAAAGCGTCTGGGTTTTTCCCTGAAAATGGTATCAAAAAGGGTTTGTGGGGCTGAAATCACCATTTTCCCAGCTTTTAGGGAATGACAGACTTTTGTCAGAAAACCAAAAAATTTTACACAGTTTTGGCATTTTTCTGGGACATAGCCTATTTTTGCTATTTTTGTGCTCTCAACCTCCTTCCAGTTAATGGTAGAAATTGGTATGAAAGCAATAATGGATCCTGGAAAGCTATACATTTTAGAAAAGTAGACAAAATTCTGAATTCAGCAAGGAGTCATTTGTGTAGATCCATCAAGTTTCTTTATAGAAACTAACAGTTAAATATAGGAAAAATAGAAAATTTGTTTAAAAAACAGCCTTTTGTTGCAACGTTTTCACCTGTAACTTCTTCTAATTATGACAGCTCTTTAAAAGCAATATACCGTTACATCCACTGGACCTTACTGGTTGTGGGGATATATAGGACTTGTAGGTTCACCAAGAACCCGACGAACCCAGAGCCAAAAACTGAGCAGCAACTTGCAATGGTTTTTTATTATGTACCGGGTATATAGCAATTATTCTGGGAAAATGTATACATGGAAAAATCGGTATGAAAGACACCTATGTATTTCTGAAATGGGAACAAAATATAGAGTTTAGAAACAGTAGATATTTGCACATTTCCGAAATTGGGAATACTCATACTAGCATGAGAATTATCGGTCATTTTTCAAAATGACTTCTTTTTTACACATAGTCTTTCATTTGGAACAGAAATGCATCGAAAGTCAATAGGTAATAACAGTTGCTTTACAAAACTGAATTACCCTAAATCTTCCGATAAAAATGGTACCTCACTTGTGTGGGTAGGCATAGTGCCCACAACACGAAACGGCTCAAAACGCAACGTGAACACACTACATTTTCACAATGAAAAATTACCCTTTTTTTGCAAAGTGCCTAGCTGTAGTTTTTGAACCCTAGCTCTGCCGGCACCTAGGGAAACCTAGCAAACCTATACGTTTTTGAAAACTAGACACCCAGGGGAATCCAGAATGGAGTGACTTGACTGGCTCGCACCAGGTTCTGTTACCCAGAATCCCTTGCAAACCTAAAAAATTGTTAAAAAAAAACAAATTTTCCTCACATTTCTGTGGTGGAAAGTTCTGGAATCTGCGTGGATCCACAAATTTCCACCCACCCCGCGTCCCCCAAAGTCTTCCGAGTAAAATGGTACCTCACTTGCGTGGGTGGGTCAAGGACCCGCGACAGGCAAGGGCCCAAAACCTATTGAGGCGACATCAAAATTACCTATCACAAACCAACCTGGTTTTGCAAGGGGGTTCCCATGAGTTTTTGGCCCGGGGCTCGGCGGCCATCTAGGTAAACCTCCCAAACCCACACATTTCTGGAAACTAGACACTCAGGGGAGTCCAGCGAGGTATGGCTTGCGTGGGTCCCCCAACATTCTCCTACCCAGAATCCCCTGCAAATCTCAAATTTTGCTGAATTAATCACTTTTTTCTCAAATTTCTGTGTGGGAAAGTTCTGGAATCTGCGTGGATCCACAAATTTCCTCCCACCCAGCGTTCCCCCAGGTCTCCCGATAAAAATGGTACCTCACTCGCTTGGGTGGGTCAAGGACCCACGACAGACAAGGGCCCAAAACCTATTGAGGCGACATCAAAATTACCTATCACAAACCAACCTGGTTTTGCAAGGGGGGTCACCTGGGTTTTTGGCCCTGGGCTCGGCGGCCATCTTGGGAAACTACCAAACCCACACATGTCTGAAAACTAGACACCCTGGGGAGTACAATGACGTATGTCTTGCGTGGATCCCCCAACGTTTTCCTACCCAGAATCCCCTGCAAACCTCAAATTTAGCTGAAAAAATCATTTTTTTCTCAAATTTCTGTGTGGGAAAGTTCTGGAATCTGTGTGGATCCACAAATTTCCTACCACCCAGCGTTCCCCCAGGTCTCCCGATAAAAATGGTACCTCACTTGTGTGGGTAGGCATAGTGGCTGCAACAGGAAATGGCCCAAATCGTACTGTGGAGACTTCAAAATTACCTATAACAAAACTACCTGGTTTTGGGGGGGCACCTGGGGTTTTGGCCCCAGGCTCGCCGCCATCTAGGGAAACCTACCAAACCCACACATTTCTGAAAACTAGACACCCTGGGGAGTCCAATGAGGTATGGCTTGCGTGGATCCCCCAATGTTTCCCTATCCAGAATCCCCTGCAAACCTCACATTTAGCTGAAAAAGCCACATTTTCCACATATTTTTGTGTGGAATCACCGTGTCGGCACAAATGTCCTACCCCACAGCATTCTCCTTAGTGTCCCGAGTAAAATGATACCTCACTTGCATGGGTGACTAATGCAGAATTGGCTAAAAACGTATTTTAAAAAAATGTAGCGCTTAGAATTCTCGGTGCGATACCCTTAATCCCTATGTCTTGGGCTCTTCCCAGTGACAGGCCCTTGCCCCACTCACACAAGTGAGGTATCATTTTACTCGGGAGACTGAGGGGAACGCTGTGGGGTAGTACATTTGTGCCGGTACGGTGATTCCACCCAACAGTATGTGGAAAATGTGTTTTCTTCAGCTAAATTTGAGGTTTGCAGGGGATTCTGGGTAGGAAAACGTTGGGGGATCCACGCAAGCCATACCTCATTGACTCCCCAGAGTGTCTACTTTTCAGAGATGTGTGGGTTTGGTAGTTTCCCAAGATGGCCGCCGAGCCCGGGGCCAAAAACCCAGGTGACCCCTCTTGCAAAACCAGGTTGGTTTGTGATAGGTCATTTTGATGTCTACTCAATACATTTTGGGCCCTTGCCTGTAGCGGGTACTTGACCCACCCACGTGAGTGAGGTATCATTTTTATCGGGAGACCTGGGGGAACGCTGGGTGGTAGGAAATTTGTGGATCCACATAGATTCCAGAACTTTCCCACACAGAAATTTGAGAAAAAAGTATTTTTTTCAGCTAAATTTGAGGTTTGCAGGGGATTCTGGGTAGGAAAATGTTGGGGGATCCATGCAAGCCATACCTCATTGGACTCCCCAGGGTGTCTAGTTTTCAGAAATGTGTGGGTTTGGTAGTTTCCCAAGATGGCCGAGCAGCCCGGGCCAAAACCCAGGTGACCCCCCTTGCAAAACCAGGTTGTTTTGCGATAGGTCATTTTGATGTCTCCTCAATACTGGAATTTCTCTGGGGGGGGGTATTGTCATGCCCATTTTGGGCAGCCCCCACAACTACACAAATAAAGAAAAATCCCTGGTTTCTAGTGGGCTTTCTGCCCCCCGGGGGCAGGCAGATTGGGGGCTACTGCCCCCATATGCCCCCCAGGGGGGCAGAAAGACTGGAAATTTTGCAGGCGGGGGGGTGGGGGCATTGGCATGCCCGTTTTGGGCAGCCCCCACTCTAACTAAATTGCCTCAAAAAAAATCCCTGGCGTCTAGTGGGCTTTCTGCCCCCCCCGGGGGCGCAGATTGGGGACTACTGCCCCCATCTTCCCCCCAGGGGGGGGCAGAAAGGCTGTAATTGTGGCGGGGTGGGGGCATTTGCATGCCTGTTTTGGGCAGCCCCCACCCGACAAACAATTGCACCAAAAAAAATCCCTGCCGTTTAGTGGGCTTTCTGCCCCCTTGGGGGGCAGATGGGGCTACTGCCCCCCCAGAGGTGGCAGAAAGGCTGTAATTGTGGTGGGGGCATTTGCATGCCCGTTTTGGGCAGCCCCCACCCTAATTAAATTGCCCCAAAAAAAATCCCTTGCATCTAGTGGGCTTTCTGCCCCCCCGGGGGGGCAGATTGGGGGCTACTGACTCCATCTTCCCCCCAGGGGGGCAGAAAGGCTGTAATTGTGGTGGGGGGTGGGGGCATTGGTGTGCCCATTTTGGGCAGCCCCCAGCCTAAATAAATATGCCAACAAAAAGATCCCTGGCATCAAGTGGGCTTTCTGCCCCCCCGGGGGGGGCAGAAAGGCTGTTATTTTGGCAAGGGGGTGGGGGCATTGGCGTGCCCATTTTGGGCAGCCCCCACCCTAAATAATTATGGCGACAAAAAAATCCCTGGTGTCAAGTGGGCTTTCTGCCCCCCTGGGGGGGCAGAAAGACTGAATATTGCCAATTTGATAGGGAGAGCAAAAACCCTTGCCCAAGGGGCCGCTCCCCCCTCCCTGGTGTCTTAGTGGGTGGATCCCTGCTTTGGGATCGCCCTCCTGGGGCGATCCCCAAGCAGGGATCCACTGGGGAGGGGTACCATTGGAAAGGGGAGATTCTCCCCTTTCCAATGATACCTATCCCGTCTTTCTACGCGCTCAGGGGGCTGAGATAGCCCCCTGAGCATGTAGAAAGTGAAACTGAAATGAGCCTAAAGGCTCATTTCAGTTTCGGTTTCTGTGAAATGACGACAGCGCGACGTGCGCACTGATCGTCATTTCACAGAAACCAGGGAGGGGGCCTCGGGAGCTGGGGAAGCTCTTTCCCAGCTCCCGAGGCATAGGGGGAGAAAAAGAAATCCCTCTGCTGTCTGCAGCAGAGGGATTTCGTGCCCCTGTCCTCATGACGGAATGGTTCCGTCATGAGCACAGGAGCACCGATGCTCATGACGGAACCATTCCGTCATGAGCATCGAAGGGGTTAAAAGAATGACTCAGTGACAAGTTGTTTAAAAAATAAACAATATGTCTCTGAGTCTTCTTTTAACATTTATCAGCCCACAAAATGCAATAATAAAAACTATGTTAAAAGAAAGACTCAGAGACATATATTTTTTAAATTAATAGTTTATTAAACATTTTTATAATAATCACTATGGTTAAACATCGAATTATGTGAATGATTGAAATATACTCTAGATTAAATATTTTGGTGATTTTTGGAGAAAGATGATAATAGGGTCACTTTTTACATTTTGGTGTTGTGACGCTTTGGCAAAGTCAGTAAGTCTATCTGAGTGCATCCAGAATTTGCAGGATACAGGGCCTGGCCATAGGCCAGGCAAGCAGCCGTTGGCCAAGCATGGAGCAGGGAATGGGATCCTTGCCTGCGAGAGGTTGGCTGTAGGACCTGCTCAGTGGAGGGTTGGCTTTACGTAGGGTAATGGAATATTACAGTACTTTAAAAAAAGGCTGAAATTCACCAATTATAGCTATCTCAAGTAACTATAAACTGTGCCCTAAAGTAACTATAACTCACGCCATCGCCATGCACAGGTAGATTACGCCACATATTACTTCACTGATGACATGTTCTGTAATATCATGGATAACATCACTGCAACATTTGAAATTACATTATTGATGACAAGACTGTGAATGGCGGGGGCACGACTTATAGTCACTTTATGGCATGAGTTACAGTTATTTAAGATAACTATAACTGGTGAATTTTAGTGTTTTTTAGTTTAAAACAGTACATTGTCACTCAAATATTCACCTAACTATAACGTCATTTTAACCTTCGTTTTTTTAGTGAATATATATATAACCTTTGTATTTTTCAGTGAATGTATATGCATATATATATTCATTGAAAATGCAAAGGCTAAAGTGACATTATAGTTAGGTAAATATGTCAGTGCCAACATAATTTTATGAACTAAAAAAAACACAGAAATTCATCAGTTATAGTTAGCAGAGTCCAAATTCAACCGGAAAACACCACATGACACCATCGATACATTCCATGAGGTGGTTCTACGTGACCTCATGAAATTGGGTTTGAGGGATAATAAACAGTTTGCGACTAATTTGACTAAGGGCCAACGAGCAGCTTTGGAATCACTACAGAAAGCCAAGTCCTCTGTCATCAAACCATCGGACAAAGGGGGTAATGTTGTGCTGTGGGATGTGAAAAAGTACACAGCAGAGGCAAAGAGACAGTTGGACTTTTCTGGTAGTTACAATAAGTCCAATGCTGCTCAGTATAGCCAAACGATTGATCTGTTTCATAGTTTGGTGGCCAGTTGGCATGACAGGGGCATCTTGAGTTTGGATGAATTGTTATTTTTAACTCTAAAGAAACCCATAGCACCGTATTTTTACATGTTACCGAAGATACACAAAAACAGTACAGAGCCACCGGGGAGACCTATTATCTCTGCCAAAAATAATCTTCTTGAGAATGCTTCTATCTTTCTTGACCATTTTCTGTTCCCATATGTGTAGTCTTCCTTCATACATAGATTTTATTTCTAAAGTTAAGGACATCCCTTGGAAATCTAGTTATATCTTGGCGACAGTAGATGTGGTTTCACTTTACACATGCATAAGGCATGACTTGGGGCTGAAGGCTTACAGATATTTCTTTAGGGACAGACCGCTAACAACATATGACCACACCATGGCCCTCATTGAGATGCTACTTTTCTGTTTGTAACATAACTATTTCTTGTTTGGCAATCAGTGGTACAAACAGCTTACCGGGACAGCCATGGGGAGTTGCTTTGCCCCACGTTATGCCTGTATGTTCATGGGATGGTGGGAGTCAGAGTACATCTGGTCAGAGAAGTTTGAGGATTTTTCGGAACATCTGATTTTGTGGACACAGTATATCAATGATATTTTTCTGATATGGGATGGCCCACAAAAGAAGTTGGACAGTTTTATGTTTTTTTGGCCTCAATCTGAAGTTTACGAGCAAAACAGACACCAGCAGAATAGACTTCCTAGACATTTTAGTAGAACTGAAGGAGGACAGGATACATTCCAAACTGCACAAGAAGGCCACTGCAGGAAACAGCATTTTGCATGCCTGCAGCCATCCTCCCGTGAATTTAAAATGGAGCATCCCATATGGGGAGCTCCTGAGAGCTAAGAGGAATTGCAGTACCGTACAATACTATCACACAGAAGAGAAGAGGATGGTGGAAAGATTTTTGAGCAGAGGGTGCACACACAAGGTGATTGAGGCAGTGGTTAGAAAAGCGAGGGGAGTGGACAGGAGCAGTCTCCTTAAGCCCAAACCCAAGGGGCAAGGAGAGCAAGTAGTGAGGCTGATTACTACCTACCACTCCAAATCTGCTGAGTTCGGGGCTATGTTTAAGAAACATTGGCACTTAGTGAAATCGGATTTTACTATTGGGAAGCTTGTTAGCCCCAGCCCGCAGATAACTTATCGGAGATGTAGCTCACTTAAGGACATGTTGGTGCACTCCTATGAGGAGACAGGGCACTCCCTTGGAAGCACCTGGTTGAGGGAACACTGGGTTTTTACAAGTTTGGTAAGTGCAAAGCTTGCACACATTGTACCATTGTAAAAATGGTGGTGTTACCTAATTGCAGAAAACTGAAAATCAGGCCTTTTATCAACTGCAATACTGATTTTGTTGTGTATGTTCTGGTCTGTGTTTGTGGCTTGCGCTATGTGGGTAGCACAATTTTTCCTGTGAAGAAGAGAATCATGGAACCCTTGAGAGCTATCAGGAATAGTGATGCATCTTTCCCCATGGCAAGGCACTCCAATATGCTACATGGTCCTAACACTGAGGATCTCAAAATCTCCTTCTTTGGTATTGACAGGGTACTGGCACGAATGAGAGGGGGAGACAGAGAACGAGAGCTGAGGAGATTAGAGTCTGAGTACATCATGCGTCTACACAGTAAACAGCCGGTTGGCCTCAACCAGGATGAGGAGCTTCATGTGCACCTAGGTTGAAAGGTGGAGCTACTACTCACCTCCTCCAGTGTTCTCCGGGACAGCCCACTGAGTTTGTTCCCCCTCTTTTATTCTTTTCAAGGGGGCTTCTCCTCCTTGACTGGTTTTCATCCACATTGCTTCAGGCAAAGGTTTTTCCCTTTTTCTCTGCCTTTTCATGTGGTTACTTTTTTGATGTGTGGTGTCCCTTTTTCCTAGCAGTTTATGACTAACTGTGTGCTATTTGTTGGTTTATTAATGTGGTCACTTGACCTGGTATGGAGTTGGCTACTATGACTGCAGATCGCTAGTTCTTTCTTGAGCAACACATGGGATGTTGTTGGCTTATTCCCAACTATTTGTGATACAGAGCTGCTTTGAGTTGATATGAGACTCCTGTTTCAACAGGCACTGGCCAGTTATCATCATTATATATTTTTTGCAATTTGATTTTACGATAGTTTTCATATTGACTGAATCATTATTTGAATCCTAAGTAACCCTGGACTTTTATTGTGCATTGATGATGAAATGTAATTTTTCTTTTATAATTCTTATTTTTTCCTCTTTTGGCATTTAATTTATATTTTGAAATTTTTTGGGGGGGACAGCGAGTCTGTCTTTCCATGTCTATACATGTATTTAATGTAGTGTGATAGTCTTTCTATCATGTTCACACCTTGGTGTGTGTGTTGTTTTCTTAAGGGAAATGTTGATTTGCTTTGACAAAGAAATATGTAATCACACAAAAGAACAAAGGAATAAAGGTTACAGAGACATTATAGTTAGGTAATAACAATAAAAAAAACATAGAAATTTACTTAAAAAGCCAAAGGTTACATGAACATTACATTTAGGAAATAGAATTAAAAAAACCTCAGAACTTACGCCCCGCAATGCACTGCTTATGACCTCACATATTACATCACTCATGATATGGTCAGTGACAATACTGATGACATCACATTATATATATATAATGTATGTATATATATATATTAACCCTCACGAAATATCAGTACTCAATCCAAATTCTTAGATTCCTTATAGCTAACAGACTTTCACTGATGTTTCAGACACTGGCTGCAAAAATAGGACTAGACTGGATAAAATCTCCCCTTCTGTATATTTGCGTCTGTGTTACTATTTTAGCACCCAACTAACAGGTCTACATGATCCTTCTGTTTCCATGTTTCTAACTGAACAATCCACTTTTTAGATGGTAATTACCATTTGGAGTCAATTTTCTTTTTCCCAAAACTGGCCTTTAGTGAAAGTCAACTGGCAGTTAATATTTCAGCTTCCTAAAGCCATGTTCCCCTAAATCAGCCCTGCTTGTGGTTCCATCTGCAAATCTGAAATGATTATATTTGAACTGATCATGAGCCTATTGCAGCCTACCAAGGAAGCTTAGCAAAAGCAAGCCTTCTGCATTTCAATAATTTCTAGAAACATGGCTTTTATTAATTTCTCATTACTTGATTCATTTCCATCATGGGCTTATTTATCACTTGGACCTACCACCAAATCAACCTTCATGATGTGATCTCATTCTCACACCAATCAATTAAAATGATTTATGTCTTTGTGATTGTGATTTTATCTCCAGTAGGAATTGTAGCCAAATGCATCCTTTTGCTATGTTCTCTATTTTTTAACAGAACCTGCCAGGCTTTCCCCTCAGGCAAAGAGAATAATTGGATTTCCCTAATGTAGAGCTCATCTGTATTAGGTGCAAATGACCTCATCAGGTCCTTCCTAGAGACAAAGGGGCCCTTTTGTTTCCCTGTCCATTTTCAAGAGGGCTGACTGTTGACTGACTGTTGAAGATTTATTTTGTTTTATGCGGACACTTTTTTCCTTCTTTTTAAAAATTCATAACTCCTGAAGCGCTTTATCTCTTTTTGTTATTTTGATGTACTTTTTTATCATACGTTGTATTCATTTTTACTCAATTAGTTTGGGTATTTTCTTTGCTTAATTTATTGACTTTATATTTGATTTGGGTCTGCAAATATATTTTACACAATTTTTCAATGAGTGAAGCCTGTGGCTTCGAGACAAAAATACATGGGGTAATTCTGTGTTTATCAATTGAAACTGCTCTTTATTTCTTCGGTACTGGCTACTTTACTATGTATTAGTTCATACATTGCTCTCCTACTGAGTTACTTATCCAATTTAAAGCCCCAAGTGATTGTATTCCAACGTAATCCCAGAGCAAATCAACCAGTGGGGTCTACAAATGTTGTTCTCAGTACATGCCCTATGCATTGCAAAAAAGACTTTCTTGACTACATGAAATTCAACTTTGTTTTTGTTTGTGGCCATTTTTTTGGTTATATGCTCTGGCCAAAGACGCTCAAGCAGACCATTTCCTGTAGCAGCACCACCACCACTCCTCCACCTAATTGCTTTATTGTATGATTTTCTGATGCCAACAAACTCCACCATCATGCGCTATCCAACTAGGCAATTTGCAAATACCAGAACATTCTACTTCCTCAGCAAGTACCAGTAAGTATAAGTGACATCATGATTAGAACTGAAGAAGTCATTGATATCACCATTTCTAAACACAACTATAACATCCTTATTGTGTTCATGATCACTACTATTGGAAACATTATAAATGCTCCATGGAAGCGCTGACATCAAATATTTGAACTCTAAATAGATGTCATCATTAGGATGCCCTGATAAGCCAGGACTCCATTAGCAAACATTGTCACGATTCACTCCCTGTGCTCTCGTTCCCACCACCAGGGGGCCGAATTGTGGGGCTTTCCAGTATTCTAATATGCTTCCAGACACTCTCCTGTATGCATATCCTGACTTCCAGGCATTTGGACATCATTTAGGAATTGACATCCTTTCCCAATCCATGCCGGGTTTTGTGGAAGCCAGTCTGCTCATGCTGGAAACTCCATTACCTATAATCCCCTGCTCACTGCTTTGTCTCCACCCCTGCAGGCCAAGGATGGGTGGAGGAATTCAGTTTACCTGTGGCTGGCTGCTGCTAGCCTGCTCACACCTGATGCATGTGATTACTGTGAGCTCTTTTAAGCCCCAGCTCCCTTCAGCCCAGTGTTGGTCATTGTAGCTGTTATCCGGTGAGACCGATCCTTGTTTCCTGAGCTTTTGATAGTCCTTGATTCCTGAGCTATAGTTAATCCTTGTTCCTTGATTCCTGAGCTATAGCTATTCCTTGTGCCTGAATTAGCACTGCCTTCAGTGCTACCTTGTTTCCTGTGTTCCTGAGCTATGACTATTCCTGGTACCTGAATTAGCACTGCCTGCAGTGCTACCTTGTTTCCTGAGTTCCTGAGCTATAGCTATTCCTTGTGCCTGAATCAGCACTGCCTGCAGTGCTACCTTGTTTCCTGAGTTCCTGAGCTATAGTTATTCCTTGTTCCTGGGCTTCAGCTATTTCTTGTTCCTGATTTGCACTGCTTGCAGTGCTCTCTTGACTCCTTGTTTCCTGAGCTGTAGCTATTTCCTGTTTCCTTGAACCAGCACTGCCTGCAGTGCTACCTTGACTCCTAGGCTTTAGTAAGTTCCTGTTCCTGAACTGCAGCAGTTTCCCTTGTTCCTGAACTAGCACTGCCTGCAGTGCTACCCTGACTCCTGAGCATTAGCATTCCTTGTTCCTGAACTGCAGCAGTTTCCCTTGTTCCTGAACTAGCACTGCCTGCAGTGCTACCTTGACTTCTGAGCCTTAGCATTCCTTGATCCTGACCTGCAGCAGTCCCCTTCTCCTGAACTAGCACTGCCTGCAGTGCTACTTTGATTCCTGAGCTTTTGCTCAATTCTTGTTCCTGCACCAGCACTGCCTTCTATGCTACTTTGTTTTCTTGATTTCTGAACCTGCACTATTCAAGTATACCCTTGTAGCCTCCCCTTCTGTATATCCTTTTCCAGTCCCTGCCTTTCTTCCCATTTCCTTGGTTCCAGTTTTAATTTGCTGTCTTTCTATTTCTGCTGTCTTGCTTCTGTTACCTTGTATGTTTGTTACCTGCTTTCTGCCAAGTGTGCCCTGTGATTTCCTTCCTTTCCTGTTAAGCACTCCTCCTTGCTAGCTCCTTGTCTATTGTGCTTGTATTTAGTTCTACCCCTTTGCTGTTACTGCCTTGCGTGTTCCTGTTTGATCGCCAGGATCCGTGGGCACAGCTGACTACCTAGGTGGTGTTTCTTGTTCACTGTCAGTATTGTCTTTGAGTTACTGTTATAACATCACCATAGGTATAAACTCCACAGACCCTGCCTTTGCATACATATCCTATATGTGGGTATTTTCAGTCAGTATCTGTAACAGCAATTGTGGGTGAGGAACTTACTGAGCTTCAGTCTTACCGTGTGGAGCTCCTGAGTGCTTTACCCCACATTCCCTTTATTGTTAATTTGTTAATGTTGTATTATATATATATGTCTTGCACGTCCTTCCTGGGTGTAGTTAGTCTGAATGCTAAATTGCCTTGTGAGTGTCCTTCCTTTCTGATTCTTAGCCATCTTGTACAGGCTTCCCCTTTGGATCCCTTTTTCTCCTCTGACTCCTTGTGTGATTCTGGGCAGCGCTGTACTACTCTTTCTGTGCACAGTACATTTTCTACCCAGTCCCCAGCCCTTGCTCAAGTCCCTGACTGTGTTCCCGACATAGTCCCGGACAGTCCCTGACAAACATCAATTATTCTCTGATCCAGGAAGTCTTACATTGCTAAATACCCTTCTCAACCTTAGCTGTGCACATTTTGTTCAGGAGGCAATATGGACAGCAGAGGTTGGCTCTTATACACAAGAGTTGGAGCTGCACAGAAAGGGGAATACATAGGCATTTGAATGGCTTCATGGAACAGCATTAACAAAGCAACCAACTCTGCAAAAGAAGCAGAATTAGAACATTGAAATGTTAAGCGCTCCATTGAAAACAATGCAGTGCTCTGGGCTTCTAATGGCCGGTAGAAGCCCAGATCATCAACATTCCAATGTTTAACAAAGACCTCATGGAGCCCAAGGGGATTTCAACCCCCTCAGGCTCCGTGAGGCCTTTGTTTTACAAATTCGAACATTCTACACTCTAGGAGCGAAATGTTCTAATAGCCTTAGAGCCTTCCGTAGTGGGCTCTACCGGCCATTAAAGGCCTGCTCCCTTTAAAAAGGCCCTCGCCTTCGCCTCGGCCCTTTAACCCCTTCGCTGCGTTCGTCGGCCAACGGCCGTTGCGAGCACTACCTCGGTAGTGCTGCGCACATCCGTTGGCCGACGCGGCCCCGCCCGTTTAATAGAACGTTCCGCACTGGCGCGGAACGTTCGAAGCAGCAAAGGAGTTAACACTGGAGCAAGTTTTTAATGGCTGCTAGAGGCTACGGTGGGCTCTATGGCTATATTAAACCTTCTCTGATAATGATCAAGTATTCTCACAGAAAGAGTAACGAGCTTGAGTAACAGGCTGATGATAATTATGGGGGCAAGGGTGATGAGTGACGACTGGATGACAGGCCTCAAAGTTTTGTTCACAGTAGGTAATGAAACAGAGCAAGACCTCTTGCACCAACGATTGCAGTGGGCCTACCAATGGAGGCGGTATAGATAGCATCACATTTGGATGCCTCAAGCATGGTTGCACTGGCATCAGCACATCCAGCTACAGTGATATTTTCTAGACTTTAGAATATGACTCTGGTATGCTCATGACTCAGCAAACTCAAAGGTTGGCAGAACTTGATTTTGCTCAAAGATGCACTAGCATCTCTGTTGCAGATGGTGGATTGGAAGTAGTGCATATTCCCAGTACTAAAGAGTAACCAAAAACCCATTTGCTTAACACAACAAATCTTTATAAGCAACTGCAGAAGCAACACCATCTACAACATTCATTATTTAGCCAGACATGAAGGAGATGACAATAATGTATTTTTTAACACCAAAACCACCAGGCAACCCTGGGTAGGTTAAAAGTTTTAGGTGGAGAGCAGCTCCTTTGAAGTGATCACTCTACAACACCACCAACAACACTCCAAAGCTGCTCACCTCAAATATATATTTTTCTAGCAGAGTTTTTAAGCATGGGATTAGCATAGTGCCATCCACGCTGAGTAAGAAAGTGACAAAGCCTCTTGCAATTTTACAGCTAAATATTGAGGCATAGGATTAGCAAGTGCCGTCCATGCCGAGCTGATAAATGAAAAAAGCCTTCCTGTGGAAATTCTGACCTAATTATAACTATAACTACAGACTCACACATTTCTATCTATTAAAATATCTATCTATCTATCTATCTATATGTTATATATATATATTATCTACTGGCGGTCGCCAGTAGATAGTTATAGTTAGGACCTATTTTCCATAGGAAATCCGCGACATTCTATTTGAAATAACTCTTGCGTCGATTGACGAATATTCGCGAAATTTTCAAACTTTATGGCCCGATCCGGTCCGCTCCTACCCTGAAAGTCTCAGGGTGATTCGTCAAGAGGGGGCCGAGAAAAAGGGGGTCCCAAAATGTGTTTTCCCCATTCATTTTCCCATAGGAAACTTTAGACACGGCTACAGCCCGAACTGCTGAACGGAATTACACCAAATTTGGCAAAGAGGTAGTTCTTGGTTCAGAAAGAACCCTTTTGTTAAATGGTGTAAATCCGTTCAGTAGTTGCGGAGAAATTAAAAAATAAGAGTCAAAAAATCAATTTCCCATAGGAAACCTTATGCAAGGCTACAGCCCGAACTGCTGAACGGAATTACACCAAATTTGGCAAAGAGGTAGTTCTTGGTTCAAAAAGAACCCTTTTTGTTAAATGGTGTAAATCCGTTCAGTAGTTGCTGAGAAAATCAAAAGTAAAAACACATATATATCTGGGCGGAGCCTAACCACACATGTCATCGTGAGATCTGATTGGCTGTCAGCACTTCATCCTGGAATTGCTGGCAGCCATCTTGGGACCAATATAAATGATAGTACCCCTTTGAAATGCATTGTAGTGAATCGAAGATTTTGAGGGTTACCAAAAGGAGAACTATAAAGGGTGATAACAGACTTTAGTTACATTAGAATTCATTTGTTGATGGTACTATACTAATTTCAGGAATTGTGGTGTGTTCTAAGGTGATTTTACCCTGTGAAAAACCTTCTGCTGGGATATCATGAATCATGTTTGAGAGAAAACTATTTTCACATGCTTGTCCCATACAGTTTTGGAAGGTGCCCCAGAAGCTAAAATGAGAGCATATTTTCTGTAAATTCACATTATCTTTCTCAGTCATGTGAGAATGAAGTCTGACATTCTCAGTAAAACATGTACATCCAACAAGGGCAGAGACTGTCAGTTGATTCCTTTGTGTTCTACTGCAGCTTCCCAGAGTGTTCTAAAGAACAACTAGAGTGCTAACAGCCTTACTTATGACAAAAGTATGGCACACCTGAAGCCATCTTGATTGGAATAAACTGGTAACACTTAAAACATTTAATTTAAAAAGGAACAAAATGATGGGGTTCATCTTGTCATAGAAATTATGGTTAGTGCTCTGGAAAGAAAAATTAGGACATGTTTCAAGTGTGATCTCAAATATCTTCCTGTTATATTTCAACAGGAGCAGCCTGTCAGTTGAAGCCTTTGTGTTCTACTGCAGCTTCCCAGAGTGTTCTAAAGAACAACTAGAGCGCTAACAGTCTTACTTATGACAAAAGTATGGCACACCTGAAGCCATCTTGATTGGAATAAACTGGTAACACTTAAAACATTTAATTTAAAAAGGAACAAAATGATGGGGTTCATTTTGTCATAGAAATTATGGTTAGTGCTGTAGAAAGAAAAATTAGGACATGTTTCAAGTGTGATCTCAAATATCTTCCTGTTATATTTCAACAGGAGCAGCCTGTCAGTTGATGCCTTTGTGTTCTACTGCAGCTTCCCAGAGTGTTCTAAAGAACAACTAGAGCGCTAACAGTCTTACTTATGACAAAAGTATGGCACACCTGAAGCCATCTTGATTGGAATAAACTGGTAACACTTAAAACATTTAATTTAAAAGGAACACAATGAGGGGGTTCATTTTGCCATAAAAATTATGGTTAGTGCTGTAGAAAGAAAAATTAGGACATGTTTTAAGTGAGGTCTCAAATATCTTCCTGTTATATTTCAACAGGAGCAGCCTGTCAGTTGATGCCTTTGTGTTCTACTGCAGCTTCCCAGAGTGTTCTAAAGAACAACTAGAGTGCTAACAGCCTTACTTATGACAAAAGTATGGCACACCTGAAGCCATCTTGATTGGAATAAACTGGTAACACTTAAAACATTTAATTTAAAAAGGAACAAAATGAGGGGGTTCATTTTGCCATAGAAATTATGGTTAGTGCTGCAAAAAGAAAATGTAGTGCATGTTTTAAGTGAGATCTCAAATCCTCTTCTATTTCATTAGAAAATTCTGACATGCAGACTGAAACAATCACTTTCAATACCAGCAGTAGACTTCCAGTTAACTCCTTGGTGAGCAGTAGCTTTACTACAGTGATCTAATGAACAACTAGAGTAATAACATTCTGAATTTATGGCAAATGTGTGACACATCTGAATGCCTTCTTGATGGAATCAAAGTAAAAACTGAAAGCATTTCCTACTGAGGAGACTGCAGTAAATGAGGAAATTAAGAAACTTCATAACAAAGAAGTCTTCCAAGATGGCCACCAGTGAAAAAAGAGCCCAAATGTAGCACACATATTACCCAGATGTAGCCCACATATAGCCCAATGACAAAAGTGTGCAAAACACTTTTTATTTTTAGTTTTTTGCAGTTTTATGTAGTGCAGACTGGTCAGGTATTGGAGCGTTGCATCTTAAAACATGACCCCCTACACTACAAAAACACCACTGCACTACCCTAAACCCTAAAACACTACCCCAGCACGACCCCCTACACTACACAAGCACCACTGCACTATCCTAAACCCTAAAACACTACCCCCAGCATGACCCCCTACACTACACAAACACCACTGCACTACCCTAAACCCTAAAACACTACCCCAACACCACTGCACTAACCTAAATCCTAAAACACTACCCCCAGCACGACCCCCTACACTACCCAAACACCACTGCACTACCCTAAAACATGACCCCTACACTACACAAACACCACTGCACTACCCTAAACCCTAAAACACTACCCCCAGCATGACCCCCTACACTACACAAGCACCACTGCACTACCCTAAACCCTAAAACACTACCCCCAGCACGACCCCCTACACTACACAAACACCACTGCACTACCTTAAACCCTAAAACACTACCCCCAGCACGACCCCCTACACTACCCAAACACGACTGCACTAACCTAAATCCTAAAACACTACCCCCAGCACGACCCCCTACACTACCCAAACACCACTGCACTGCCCTAAACCCTAAAACACTACCCCCAGCACGACCCCCTACACTGCCCGAACACCACTGCACTGCCCTAAACCCTGAAACGCCACCCCCTGCACGACCTCCTACACTGCCGGAACACCACTGCACTGCCCTAAACCCTGAAACACCACCCCCAGCACGACCCCCTACACTGCCCGAACACCACTGCACTGCCCTAAACCCTGAAACATCAACCCCAGCAAGACCCCCTACACTGCCTGAACACCACTGCCCTAAACCCTGAAACACCACCCCCTACACTGCACGAACACCACTGCACTGCCCTAAACCCTGAAACACCACCTCCAGCAAAACCCCCTACACTGCCTGAACACCATTGCTCTGCCCTAAATCCTGAAACACTAGCCCCAGCATGACCCCCTACACTGCCCAAACACCACTGCACTGCCCTAAACCCTGAAACACCACCCCCAGCACGACCCCCTACACTGCCTGAACACCACTGCACTGCCCTAAACCCTGAAACACCAGCCCCAGCAAGACCCCCTACACTGCCCGAACACCACTGCACTGCCCTAGACTCTGAAACACCAGCCCCAGCAAGACCCCCTACACTGCCCAAACACCACTGCACTGCCCTAAACCCTGAAACACCAGCCCCAGCATGACCCCCTACACTGCCTGAACACCACTGCACTGCCCTAAACCCTGAAACACCAGTCCCAGCACGACCACCTACACTGCCTGAACACCACTGCACTGCCCTAAACCCTGAAACACCAGCCCCAGCACAACCCCCTACACTGCCCGAACACCACTGCACTGACCTAAACCCTGAAACACCAGCCCCAGCACGACCCCCTACACTACCCAAACACGACTGCACTAACCTAAATCCTAAAACACTTCCCCCAGCACGACCCCCTACACTACCCAAACACCACTGCACTACCCTAAACCCTAAAACACTACCCCCAGCACGACCCCCTACACTACACAAGCACCACTGCACTACCCTAAACCCTAAAACACTACCCCCAGCACGACCCCCTACACTGCCCGAACACCACTGCACTGCCCTAAACCCTGAAACACCAGCCCCTGCACGACCCCCTACACTGCCCGAACACCACTGCACTGCCCTAAACCCTGAAACACATACCCTAGCACGACCCCCTACACTGCCCGAACACCACTGCACTGCCCTAAACCCTGAAACACTACCCCCAGCAAGACCTCCTACACTGCCCGAACACCACTGCACTGCCCTAAACCCTGAAACATCACCCCCAGCAAGACCCCCTACACTGCCCGAACACCACTGCCCTAAACCCTGAAACACCACCCCCAGCACGACCCCCTACACTGCCCGAACACCACTGCACTGCCCTAAACCCTGAAACACCACCCCCAGCACGACCCCTACACTGCCCGAACACCACTGCACTGCCCTAAACCCTGAAACACCACCGCCTGCACGACCCCCTACACTGCCCGAACACTACTGCACTGCCCTAAACCCTGAAACACCATCCCCAGCACGACCCCCTACACTGCACGAACACCACTGCACTGCCCTAAACCCTGAAACACTACCCCCAGCAAGACCCCCTACACTGCCCGAACACCACTGCACTGCCCTAAACCCTGAAACACCACCCCCAGCAAGACCCCCTACACTGCCCGAACACCACTGCCCTAAACCCTGAAACACCACCCCCATCAAGACCCCTACACTGCCCGAACACCACTGCACTGCCCTAAACCCTGAAACACTAGCCCCAGCACGACCCCTACACTGCCCGAACACCACTGCACTGCCCTAAACCCTGAAACACCACCCCTGCACGACCCCCTACACTGCCCGAACACCACTGCACTGCCCTAAACCCTGAAACACCACCCCCAGCACGACCCCTACACTGCCCGAACACCACTGCACTGCCCTAAACCCTGAAACACCACCCCTCAGCGCGACACCCTACACTGCCCAAACACCACTGCACTGCCCTAAACCCTGAAACACCACCCCCAGCATGACCCCCTACACTGCCCGAACACCACTGCACTGCCCTAAACCCTGAAACGCCACCCCCTGCACGACCTCCTACACTGCCGGAACACCACTGCACTGCCCTAAACCCTGAAACACCACCCCCAGCACGACCCCCTACACTGCCCGAACACCACTGCACTGCCCTAAACCCTGAAACATCAACCCCAGCAAGACCCCCTACACTGCCTGAACACCACTGCCCTAAACCCTGAAACACCACCCCCTACACTGCACGAACACCACTGCACTGCCCTAAACCCTGAAACACCACCTCCAGCAAAACCCCCTACACTGCCTGAACACCATTGCTCTGCCCTAAATCCTGAAACACTAGCCCCAGCATGACCCCCTACACTGCCCAAACACCACTGCACTGCCCTAAACCCTGAAACACCACCCCCAGCACGACCCCCTACACTGCCTGAACACCACTGCACTGCCCTAAACCCTGAAACACCAGCCCCAGCAAGACCCCTACACTGCCCGAACACCACTGCACTGCCCTAGACTCTGAAACACCAGCCCCAGCAAGACCCCCTACACTGCCCAAACACCACTGCACTGCCCTAAACCCTGAAACACCAGCCCCAGCATGACCCCCTACACTGCCTGAACACCACTGCACTGCCCTAAACCCTGAAACACCAGTCCCAGCACGACCACCTACACTGCCTGAACACCACTGCACTGCCCTAAACCCTGAAACACCAGCCCCAGCACAACCCCCTACACTGCCCGAACACCACTGCACTGACCTAAACCCTGAAACACCAGCCCCAGCACGACCCCTACACTGCCCGAACACCACTGTACTGCCCTAAACCCTGAAACACCAGCCCCAGCATGACCCCCTACACTGCCCGAACACAACTGCACTGCCCTAAACCCTGAAACACCACCCCCAGCACGACCCCCTACACTGCCCGAACACCACTGCCCTAAACCCTGAAACACCACCCCCTGCACGACCCCCTACACTGCCCGAACACCACTGCACTGCCCTAAACCCTGAAACACCACCCCCAGCACGACCCCTTTACTGCTCGAACACCACTGCACTGCCCCAAACCCTGAAACACCACCCCCAGCACGACCCCCTACACTGCCCGAACACCACTGCCCTAAACCCTGAAACACCACCCCTGCACGACCCCCTACACTGCCCGAACACCACTGCACTGCCCTAAACCCTGAAACACCACCCCCTACACTGCCCGAACACCACTGCACTACCCTAAACCCTCAAACACCAGCCCCAGCACGACCCCCTACACTGCCCGAACACCACTGCACTGCCCTAAACCCTGAAACACCAGCCCCAGCAAGACCCCTACACTGCCCGAACACCACTGCACTGCCCTAAACCCTGAAACACCACCCCCAGCAAGACCCCCTACACTGCCCAAACACCACTGCACTAAAGCCTGAAACACCACCCCCAGCAAGACCACCTACACTGGCCGAACACCACTGCACTGCCCTAAACCCTGAAACACCACCCCCTGCCCGACCACCTACACTGCCCAAACACCACTGCACTGCCCTAAACCCTGAAACATCACCCCCTGCACGACCCCCTACACTTCCCGAACACCACTGCACTGCCCTAAACCCTGAAACACCACCCCTCAGCGCAACACCCTACACTGCCCAAACACCACTGCACTGCCCTAAACCCTGAAACACCACCCCCAGCACGACCCCCTACACTGCCCGAACACCACTGCACTGCCCTAAACCCTGAAACACCACCCCCTGCACGACCTCCTACACTGCCGGAACACCACTGCACTGCCCTAAACCCTGAAACACCACCCCCAGCACGACCCCTACACAGCCCGAACACCACTGCACTGCCCTAAACCCTGAAACATCAACCCCAGCAAGACCCCCTACACTGCCTGAACACCACTGCCCTAAACCCTGAAACACCACCCCCTACACTGCACGAACACCACTGCACTGCCCTAAACCCTGAAACACCACCTCCAGCAAAGCCCCCTACACTGCCTGAACACCATTGCTCTGCCCTAAATCCTGAAACACTAGCCCCAGCATGACCCCCTACACTGCCCAAACACCACTGCACTGCCCTAAACCCTGAAACACCACCCCCAGCACGACCCCCTACACTGCCTGAACACCACTGCACTGCCCTAAACCCTGAAACACCAGCCCCAGCAAGACCCCCTACACTGCACGAACACCACTGCACTGCCCTAGACTCTGAAACACCAGCCCCAGCAGGACCCCCTACACTGCCCGAACACCACTGCACTGCCCTAAACCCTGAAACACCAGCCCCAGCATGACCCCCTACACTACCTGAACACCACTGCACTGCCCTAAACCCTGAAACACCAGCCCCAGCACGACCACCTACACTGCCCGAACACCACTGCACTGCCCTAAACCCTGAAACACCAGCCCCAGCACAACCCCCTACACTGCCCGAACACCACTGCACTGCCCTAAACCCTGAAACACCAGCCCCAGCACGACCCCCTACACTGCCCGAACACCACTGTACTGCCCTAAACCCTGAAACACCAGCCCCAGCACGACCCCTACACTGCCCGAACACCACTGCACTGCCCTAAACCCTGAAACACCACCCCCTGCATGACCCCCTACACTGCCCGAACACCACTGCACTGCCCTAAACCCTGAAACACCACCCCCTGCACCGCCCCCTACACTGCCCGAACAACACTGCACTGCCCTAAACCCTGAAACACCACCCCCAGCACGACCCCCTTTACTGCTCGAACACCACTGCACTGCCCCAAACCCTGAAACACCACCCCCAGCACGACCCCCTACACTGCCCGAACACCACTGCCCTAAACCCTGAAACACCACCCCCTGCACGACCCCTACACTGCCCGAACACCACTGCACTGCCCTAAACCCTGAAACACCACCCCTACACTGCCCGAACACCACTGCACTGCCCTAAACCCTGAAACACCACCCCAGCACGACCCCCTACACTGCCCGAACACCACTGCACTGCCCTAAACCCTAAAACACCACCCCCAGCACGACCCCTACACTACCCGAACACCACTGCACTACCCTAAACCCTAAAATACTACCCCCAGCACAACCCCCTACACTACCCGAACACGACTGCACTGCCCTAAACCCTCAAACACTCCCCCAGCACGACCCCCTACACTACCCGAACACCACTGCACTGCCCTAAACCCTAAAACACTCCCCCAGCACGACCCCCTACACTACCCGAACACCACTGCACTGCCCTAAACCCTAAAACACTCCCCCAGCACGACCCCCTACACTACCCAAACACCACTGCACTGCCCTAAACCCTAAAACACTACCCCGCATGACCCCTACACTACCCAAACACCAATGCACTACCCTATCCCTAAAACACTACCCCCGCATGACCCCTACACTACCCTAAACCCTAAAACACTACCGCCGCACGACTCCCTACACTACCCAAAGACCACTGCACTACCCTAAACCCTAAAACACGACCTCCTACACTACACAAACACCACTGCACTACCCTAAACCCTAAAACACTACCCCTACACTACACAAACACCACTGCACTACCCTAAACCCTAAAACACTACCCCCAGCAGTACCCCTACACTACCCAAACACCACTGCACTAACCTAAACCCTAAAACACTACCCCCAGCAGTACCCCCTACACTACCCAAACACCACTGCACTACCCTAAATCACTACCCCCAGCACGACCCCCTACACTACCCAAACACCACTGCACTACCCTAAACCCTAAAACACTACCCCCAGCACGACCCCCTACACTACCCAAACACCACTGCACAACCCTAAACCCTAAAACACTCCCCCAGCACGACTCCCTACACTACCCAAACACCACTGCACTACCCTAAACCCTAAATCTACCCCCAGCATGACCCCCTACACTACACAAACACCACTGCACTACCCTAAACCCTAAAACACTACCCCCAGCACGACCCTCTTCACTACCTAAACACAACTGCACAATTTGTTACAGGCGTTGCAACGCAGGCCTGTGGTGCTTACTGGAAGTACCTAGTGGGCTAGTTGGGCCCCAGGGACCCTCAGGATTCAAGGGGACTTAATCCCGCAACTTAAAACGCGCCCTGTAGCGCGTTTTAAGAGGTAGTTTTAATCCCCTGCCCTATTATGTACTAGGGACTTGCAGAGGAGGTCATGCTAATCACAGGGGTACCCCAACGCATAGTGTTCCCTAGTGTATGTAGGTGTTTTCACTGTATTCTAAGTGTCTTTTAGCATAGCACTGGCTCTGGTTAGTCAGAGTCAGTTACCACCAGTACCCGTCTGAAAAAGTTGTGGGCACAGGATGATTTTGCAACAAGGCCTCTTTCTGCTCCTCTGTTGGTTCTTTCTGCACATCTTTTGCTTCTTTCTGTGCGTTTTTTCTTCTTTCTTCACATGTCCTACCTCTGTAGGCATAGTTAGAAACTAGCATTTAAAAAACCTTTGAAATTCACTTAAAAATCATAGGTTTCAGCCACGTTATAGTTAGAAATTAGCATTTAAAAAACCTTTGAAATTCACTGAAAAAACCATAGGTTTCAGACACGTTATAGTTAGAAATTAGCATTTAAAAAACCTTTGAAATTCACTCAAAAAACCATAGGTTTTAGGGACAGTTATAGTTAGTTGGACATTTCACTCGTACAAAACCATAGAAATTCCCCCGTTATAGTTAGTTCAGCTAACTATAACTCGCGCCCCCGCAATGCACTGCTGATGACGTCACATATTACATCACTGATGACATGGTCAGTGACATCACTGATGACATCACTGATGACATCTCAAATGACATCACTGATGACATCATCCATGTGATAATTTCATGCATCTTCTCACACCCTAATATAACTTTTGATACACCCACTCTAAATTACAGACTGCCATTCTCAAAACCATAGACACTCCAACACCAAAAACTACATACCCACTCACTGATTCTTAGGTCTACACACACATCCACTCACTCACCCGTACAGTCACTCATACTTAGTCACTCAGTACAGGACTATCATATGCACTCATACACCTATATAAACACTCACACACCGCCACTCATCCATAGAGGTAGTCACACACCTAGTCAGTCATGCAAAAAACTTAATCACACACCCATTTACTCACCTATACAGTTATACACACACCAGCTCACTTACTCATACAAATACTAGCACATTCTTACGCTCTTATACAATCACTGATACAAGTACACACTCATCCATACAGCCACTCTCACAATCACACACTCTCACTTATAGCCATTTATATACTCCAACACACATATATACTGCCTTTCACATTTGTAGTTACTCACACATGTACCACTGAGATATACATTCAATCACTAACACACCCATACACACACTCACCCACCCATACAGTCCATCACAGATGCACTCTTGAAACCATGCACCCAGTGAATCACCAACTCACACATCTATGCACAGAGTCACACACACCCCACCCACACAAACACTCAGGCACCCATACAGATACTCAGACAATCAATCAATAACCCATGTAGACACTCATGTAGCTATTCAGAAAGCCATGCAGCCGCTTACAAACCAACAGACAGACGGATACAGACATTCACACAGTTTAGTCACTAACCCATGCATTCAGTAAGATACATTTAATCACTCACTTGTAGAGTCAGTCACTCACGTACTAAATCATCCATTCAGACACTTATACACCCACTCATTCTTCAATACGCCTTTCCCTATATATATTAAACATATTTAAACTTTACAGAAACACACAGTCACTGGATGATGTCATCAGTGATGTCATCAGTGATGTCATTTGAGATGTCATCAGTGATGTCATCAGTGATGTCACTGACCATGTCATGAGTGATGTAATATGTGACGTCATCAGCAGTGCATTGCGGGGCGCGAGTTATAGTTAGCTGAACTAACTATAACGGGGGAATTTCTATGGTTTTGTACGAGTGAAATGTCCAACTAACTATAACTGTCCCTAAAACCTATGGTTTTTTCAGTGAATATATATATATATATATATATATATATATATATCCACCAAACGTACGCCTCCTTGAAGAAACAACATATATATATATTCACCCAAAAAACAAAGGTTACAGGGACGTAATAGTTAGGAAATAGAATTTTTTAAAAGCTTTAGAAATTTACTGAAAAAAACAAAGGTTACAGAGTCATTATAGTTAGGCTAACATTTCACTCATACAAAACCAGTGAAATTCAGCAATTATAGTTACCTGAGCTAACTATAACTTATGCCCCGCACTGCACTGCTTATGACCTCACATATTGCATCACTCATGACATGGTCAGTGACATCACTGATAACATCTCAAATTACATCACTGATGACATCATCCATTGAGCGTGTGTGTTTTCTAAACGTGTATGAGTGTTAAACATATATACCAAGGTATTACATAGGTTAAAATAGTAATTTTTCTATACTACTGAGTGATACTATTTCTAACATAAATTATGTTAGTGACTGTGTATCCATGTTTGAGTGGGAGTCTGTGTGCCGGTATGGGTGTGTGAGTGGATGTGTGAGTGGCTGTATGGGTGTATAAGTAGGTATGTGATTAGCTGTGTGGGTGAGTGAGTAGCTGTGTGAGTGACTATGTTGGTGGGTGAGTGAGTGTGTTAGTGAATATATGGGTGAGTGAGTGTGTGTCTGAATTATTGCATGAGTGAGTGACTGGCTGTGTAAGTAGCTGTATGGGTAAGTGATTGGTTGTTTGGTCAAGTGAGTTGGTGCGTCAGTGGCTGCATTGTAAAGTAAAGATCTGTGTGAATGGATGCATGGGTGAGTGAACGGATGTGTGATTGCTTGTATGGGTGTGTGGATGGGTATGTAAGTATGTGGATATGTGAGGGAGTGTGTGAGTGCTTGTATGGGTGAGTGAGTGGATGTGTTGAGAGGCTGTATGGGTGAGTAAGTGGGTATATGAGTGAATGTTAATGTGAATAAGTGGGTGTGTGAGTAGCTGTTTGGGTGAGTGTGGGACTCTGTGAGTGGATGTATGGATAAGTGACTGGTTGTATGAGTAGCTTCATAAGTAAGTGAGTGGCTGTGTGAGTGCCTGTATAAGTGAGTGAGTGGGTGTCTGAGTGGCTCTATGGATGAGTGAGTCGTTGTGTGAGTACTTGTATTGGTCCGTGAATGGGTATGTGAGTGGTTGTGTGGGTATGTGAGTGGGTGTATGAGAGGTTGTATAGTGGTATTTGTGGGTGTATGAGTGCTTCTGTGGATGATGTCATCAGTGATGTCATTTGAGATGCCATCAGTGATATCATGAGTAATGCCATCAATGATGTCACTGACCATGTCATGAGTGATGTAATATGTGAGGTCATCAGCACTGCATTGTGGGGTATAAATTATTGTTGGCTGAATTAACTAAAACTGCTGAATTTCACTGGTTCTGTCCGAGTTAAATGTGAGCCTAACTATAATGTCCCTGTAACCTTTGTTTTTTTCAGTGAATTTCTAAGATTTTTTACATTCAATTTCCTAACTATAAGGTCCCTGTAACCTTTGTTTTTTCAGTGAATTTCTAAGGTTTTTTAAATTCTATTTCCTAATTGTAAACTGTAACCTTAGAAAAATTAGAGTGTGAGTGAGTGCAAGAGTGTCTCAGTGAGTGTGTGACTGAGTGCATGAGTGTCTCAATGGGTGTGTGACTGGGTGTGTGTGTGTCTGAGTGGGTCTGAGTGTACCTGCATAAGTGTCTGACTGGGTGTGTGAGCAGGTGTGTGAGTGTCTTACTGGGTCTGTGATTGAGTGCATTTGTATCTGAGTGGGTGCATGCATGTCTGAGAGGGTCTGTGAGTGGGTGCATGAGTCTCTGAGTGGGTCTGTGATTGGATACATGTGTCTGTGAGTGAGTGAGTGTCTGAGTGGGTCTGTGAGTAGGTGCGTGAGTCTCTCAGTGGGTCTGTGAGTGGGTGCATGAGTGTCTGAGTAGGTCTGTTAGTGTCTGTGTGGGTCTGTGAGTGGGTAAGTGGGTCTGTGAGTATAGGTGTGAGTGGCCAGGCCACATTTGAATGGGGAGGGGAGCGATGCGGCCTCCCTCCCCAAGCTTATTTCAGCCCTGGGGACCCCATCCCCCGGGTCCCGGCCATAAGTGAATGGGGAAGAGGGCAGTGCAGCCCCCTCCTGTCGCTGAATTCGGCCTGAGGCCCCCATCCACTGATGCCTGGCCACAATAGAATGGGGGAGAGGGCCCCCCCTCTCTGGGCAGATTTCAGCACCAGGGAACCCATCCCCTGGGGCCCGGCCATTATCCCATGGGGAGTGGGAGCATGCAGCCCCCTCCCCAGGCCGATTTTGCCCCCAGGGACCCCATCCCCACGGCCCAGCCATTATACTATGGGGAGGGGGGCTGTGCGGACCCCTCCCTGGGCCTATTTCGGCCCCTGGGAACCCATCCCCTGGGTCCTTGCTATACTTAAATGGGGGAGGGGTGCTGCACGGCTCCTATCTTCTGGCTGCGTTCAGCCCCGGAGATCCCATCTCCCGGGGCCTGACCATGTCACCTGGGGGCACCCAATGTGCAATGGGACCACGGGGGAGACTCAAGGCCCCAGCGGTGCCAGCTGGCTCCCTGCCTCCTGCATATTTGCATGCAGGAAAATAGATGAAAACTCCGCTTTCTGCAAGCCGGAGCTGTTTGACAGCTCCGGCTTGCAGAAAGCAGAGTTATGTTTGCATTTGCTTGACAGGAGCTGTCAGCTTCCACCATGCAAAAGCAAACAGCTACCTCCCAAGGGTGGGCACCTCTGGAGGAAGCAGGAGCCGGCCCTGGGGGGTGGTTGCCCCCAGGGCCATATATGTCTCTATGAGGGGGTCGGTACAGCCCCCCTCCATCGCAGAACTTAGCACTGGGAAGGTGGTGGATCCCAGGGCTGGGGGTCTGCAATGGACCCCCTACATTCATTTATTTCAGCCCCAGGGAGGGGGTGACTGCGGGTGTGCATGGGCCTCCCAAATTATTGTTATATGTTTAGCTCCGGGGAGGTGGTGGTCCCTGGGGCACAGGTGGGCTCAGCGGGCCCACCCGCACACATATTTTTAAGTGCCCCCGGGAGCTGGCAGTCCCCATGGCTGTGAGGGGGCCGTGTGCATTGATTTCTAAACATTTGTACAGGGTAGGTGGCGGTCCCCGGGGCATAGGGAGTGAATTATTTTTATAAATCCTCATGCCCCCCAGATCTGGCCTACTCGGGGCTAAACATTACAGAAGAGCAGGAGCCCTCATTTTTTGGGGGGGCAGGAGTCACTTATCCAACGCCACTCCTGCTGAAAAATTTATAAAATAAAATGCTTTTTTGACCCCCTTTTAAAAAAAAGTTTTTTCAAGATGGCTGCCAACACTTCCTGGTTGAAGTGCTGGTAGCCAATCACATTTCAGCACGGGGACTGTTGGATCCTTGGAGGATCCGCGTCCCTATATATACAAATTTGTATTTCTTTTAATATTTCCAGAACTACTGAATGGATTTACACCAATTTACAAAAAGGTCACTTTCTTGACCAACAGCTACCTTTCTGCCAAATTTGGTGTAATTCCATTAAGCGGTTCTGGCTGTAGTCGTGTCTAAAATTCCAATGGGAATTAATTATCCCTGGAAATGCACATTTTTGGCCCCTCCGTTTTCTCAGCCCCCACTTAACGGATCACTCCGAAATTGTCCGAGCACAGCAAGAATTATTGGGGCACTTGTTTTGGAAAATTCCGTGAAGATTCGTCAAATAGTGCCAAAGATATAGGCAAGTCAAAAAATGCCTTTCCTATAGAAGGTAGCTCTGGTATATATATATGGAACTACAAGTATCATGGCATTGAACTGCAAGTACCATGAGGCTTTTTGGCTTACGCCCATTGGGGCGGGACTTGTACTATTCAACTACACCCACTGGGGCGGGACTTGGATTAATTAAATAAATTAGATGTTCCAAATAAGCCTGCTGTTTTCCATGTGTAAGCCAGTGATCAAGGGCATAAAGGCCCGAAACGCGTTTGGCATTTGAACTGGAAGCAAGGGGGAATGCTGGTAATGCTGCTGCCGGTGGCGGTTGTGTGTTTACCTCCTCGTGTGTGGCATCTTCAGTGGGGCAACCTTTGTGAGAGTAATTAAACGGCCAGTCCAGCCACGGAGATGTCCCGCCCCCGGGAAAGCGGATCTGCAGTGCTCGGAACTGCGGGCATTGAAAGACCGAGGGGGGCCTTACTGCCGGTAAATATTGGCAGCAGAACAGTGATTCCAGCTGTGTTTCCACCCATTGGGGGAAGACATTCATCAAAGTCCCACTGTGGTAAAAATTGTGAAACGGATCTTAGCGGCACCCACTTGGGGTTGGATAATGGACCCCAACCTGAGATTTACCAGTTCCTACGATAAAGAAGAGATCATCTTCCTTGATGTAGTGATAATAAAGTCAGAAGGAAGACTAATGACAAAGACCCACTATAAGCCTATGGCTAAGAACAACCTCCTGGCTTTTTCTAGCTTCCATCCTAGACCTTTGCGAGAAAACCTACCCTTTGGGCAATATCTTCGCATAAGGCGCAACTGTAGTAAAATTGAGGACTATCGCGCTCAGTCAGTTGGGTTAACTGACAAACTACGGAAGCGTGGCTACCCTGAGAGGATCCTGAGTAGGAGCTGTAAGAGGGCGAGGAATCAACACAGGGAAGCCCTTCTTGAAGATACATTGAGGCATGCGGAGGAAATACCACTGACGTGTGTTACCACGTACAGTGTGGCATCAAATGCAGTATCCAAATCAATCCGCAAACATTGGAGGATCCTTGAGAGCAATAACATCAAATGGGAAAAGCCCTTGTTCTCTTTTAAAAAAGCTAGGAGTATCAAGGATGCTCTAGTACAAACCAGACCCAGGCAAATCATCAATGACAACGATCCCACTGTTCTCAATGCCTGGGGTCTACCGAAAATCACAGGGCATTTTCCCTGTGGGTCCTGTAGTGTGTGTCACCTGACCACAGCAACAAAATCACTCGATTTGGAGACTGGAAAAACCTGGACACAACGTTCACATACAAATTGTAATTCGGTGAACGTAGTTTATTTGATAACTTGCCCTTGCGGCACCAGGTATGTGGGCATGACCACCAGGAAAATAAAACAACGGATCTGCGAGCACCGGAGCAATATCCGGTGTAAAAAGAACATCACGAAACTGACCGAACATTTCATGCAGGCCAATCACACAGTAAATGACCTCCACTGGACAGTGATTGAACAAATCAAACCAGGAAATAAATCATCGAATATCCTGTTTGAAAAAGAACAGCGGTGCATTTACCGTCTTTCCACCAATGTACATGGATTTAATGACAATATACCCTGGGGCTCGGTGCTAAGGCGTTAACAGACTTAACTATGGGCATGTTTTCACAACTGTGATTGAACTTGTTTTATCCTCCACTTTTGTAACCCTTTTTCCATACACTATAGTACTGACAACATAAGTGGGTCATAATTATGTTCAGATTCCCAGCCCACCTCTATTGTTAAACTTCATGTGATGATTTTTTGCTTATAGAGTAAGGAATTGATATACTGCCTTAATATAATTTCGTTTTTCTGCCATTGTCACAAGGCAGTTTCTTTACTGACAGTAGACACGTAGTATCACATGACCTACTTCTCGTGGCTGAGCGAGGATACTATATTAACATATGAAGTTTTTTGTCTATTTTATATCACCATAATTCTTGTGGTGCTATATATTTTGTAATGTTGGTATAATAGCGGTTCAAGCATAACCGCGAATTGAGCGCTATTGGATCTCAGCGCTCTAGTTGTTTCTAGTCCTCCCGCATACACGTGATTGTAACGTATGACGTCATCACGTCAGCGTAAACAAACCGGTCCCCTGGCTGGACATTTCCTTTAAAAACCTCCGTTAGGAAGGACGCGTTATCGTCGGAGTCCTTGGAGGAATCAGGCAGGTGTCCAGCGGGCGGCAGACTTAGAAGTAGTAAGTACTCTATGCCCACGAGGATGCACCTATGTAGCATAGGTGTCGTCTAAGACCAAACGCTTAACTACTATTAACACTGGGCAACTTTTTAACCTATACAGATTTTGAATACGAGTCCCGCCCCCCACCAGGACTCATGTAGTGAGGTCATTTGAAACTTCACGTAAGCTTGAACAAGTTTTGATTTTTATCCTGTGTATTTATCCCCGAGTTTTCCTATCAATAACGCACCAAGCTAGTCTCCGCCATAAAAACTCAGTGATTTAACCATTTCTGAGCTGTGTCGGTGGTTTTGTTTGACAACAAGGTTCTAAAAAATGAGATGGTCGGCATAATACCGATATAATTTGGCAGAACTGTATGCCATTTGTTTCCCCAAAAATTGAGGGGTCTGATGTTATTCTGACAAATGAATATATTATAGAATGAATCAAGAAATAAGTACTACCTGTTATTTCTTTTCATTGTTCCATGTTAACTTTAGTTTTGCTAGCAAGTTCTGCCACGAATTTTTAAAAAAAAGCATATATTGATGGTATGTACGTAAATTAGTTAATGTATGTTTCCAACTGGGCATATTTCTACTTTGTATGTGCCTTTTGAACCATGGTGTTCGTCTGTCTCTTTTGTCCCCACAGACTTAAAGGCTTTCAGAAACCCTGAAGGTTACATAAGAACCGTGAGTTCACGCGGTCTTTGACTCCACAGGTTAGGGTGCGCCTTAGCGAGCGCATACCGCCGTGGCAGTCCCCTTTCTGGTCCTGACGAATGCTTCACTGAATATACCTGGAAGCAGAAACATGTTGACCATTTGTTTTTTACACACTGGGATGTAACTGGTCTATTAAAACCAGTTTTTATACATCCAATACACTTGTTTTTAAATAGTGCCCGGTTTTCCACCATTAAAAGATTTTGGGATAAAACTGTGGTACTTTTTAAATTAATCACCTCTTTGCACTACTCACGATTTGCACTCATATCACAATAACCTGCTCCGCTGTAATCAGGCGTTGAAGCACACCGGAGAGGCATTCGGCCTCTCTGGTGGGAACCCAATGATGAAGCATGTCACCAACTAGGTTGGTGAGTGAGGGTTCTTTTAAAATACAGTGAGCTTTTTTGCTAGCCCTTTTGTATGTTGGATACACTCTTTTGTTGTTTATTTAATATTGTCTAGGGGGTTTAAGAGTGACTCCAGTGGCTTTCCCTCTCTCTCTTGTTGTTTATTTATATAGCAGAACAATGATTCCAGCTGTGTTTCCACCCATTGGGGGAAGACATTCATCAATTCCCACTGTGGTAAAAATTGTGAAACGGATCTTAGCGGCACCCACTTGGGGTTGGATAATGGAACTACAAGTATCATGGCATTGAACTGCAAGTACCATGAGGCTTTTTGGCTTACGCCCATTGGGGCGGGACTTGTACTAGTCAACTACCCCTACTGGGGCGGACTTGGATTAATGAAATAAATTAGATGTTCCAAATAAGTCTGCTGTTTTCCGTGTGTAAGCCAGTGATCAATGGCATAAAGGCCCAAAACGCGTTTGGCATTTGTACTGGAAGCAAGGGGGAATGCTGGTAATGCTGCTGCCAGTGGCGTTTGTGTGTTTACCTCCTCGTGTGTGGCATCTTCAGTGGGGCAACCTTTGTGAGAGTAATTAAGCGGCCAGTCCAGCCACGAAGATGACCCGCCGCTGGGAAAGCGGATCTGCAGTGCTCAGAATCGCGGGCATTGAAAGACCGAGGGGGGCCTTACTGCCGGTAAATATTGGCAGCAGAACAGTGATTCCAGCTGTGTTTCCACCCATTGGGGGAAGACATTCATCAAAGTCCCACTGTGGTATAAATTGTGAAACGGATCTTAGTGGCACCCACTTGGGGTTGGATAATGAACAACAAGTATCATGGCATTGAACTGCAAGTACCATGAGGCTTTTTGGCTTGCGCCCATTGGGGGGGGACTTGTACTAGTCAACTACGCCCACTGGGGCGGGACTTGGATTAATTAAATAAATTAGATGTTCCAAATAAGCCTGCTGTTTTCCGTGAGTAAGCCAGTGATCAAGGGCATAAAGGCCCGAAACGCGTTTGGCATTTGAACTGGAAGCAAGGGGGAATGCTGGTAATGCTGCTGCCGGTGGCGTTTGTGTGTTTACCTCCTCGTGAGTGGCATCTTCAGTGGGGCAACCTTTGTGAGAGTAATTTAGCGGCCAGTCCAGCCGCGAAGATGCCCCGCCGCCGGGAAAGCGGATCTGCAGTGCTCAGAACCGCG
This sequence comes from Calotriton arnoldi, assembly GCA_963921515.1. Lineage (NCBI taxonomy): Eukaryota > Metazoa > Chordata > Amphibia > Caudata > Salamandridae > Calotriton > Calotriton arnoldi. The sequence goes on along the minus strand of CAWUFW010003731.1, from coordinate 101,192 downwards.
GGCATTGAAAGAACGAGGGGGGTCTTACTGCCGGTATATATTGGCAACAGAACAGTGATTCCAGCTGTGTTTCCACCCATTGGGGGAAGACATTCATCAAAGTCCCACTGTGGTAAAAATTGTGAAACGGATCTTAGCGGCACCCACTTGGGGTTTGATAATGGAACTACAAGTATCATGGCATTGAACTGCAAGTACCATGAGGCTGTTTGGCTTACGCCCATTGGGGCGGGACTTGTACTAGTCAACTACGCCCACTGGGGCGGGACTTGGATTAATTAAATAAATTAGATGTTCCAAATAAGCCTGCTGTTTTCCGTATGTAAGCCTGTGATCAAGGGCATAAAGGCATTTGAACTGGAAGCAAGGGGGAATGCTGGAAATGCTGCTGCCGGTGGCGTTTGTGTGTTTACCTCCTCGTGTGTGGCATCTTCAGTGGGGCAACCTTTGTGAGTAATTGTATATATATTGTTAGAAATGGGATTTCTGGTTGGCTAAGGCTTGCGCCAAAGCCAGGCAGAAACCACCACTCTAGTCAGGGCAAGGGAGTTACACGCTGAAGATAACCCCTGCTCACCCCCTTGGTAGCTTGGCACGAGCAGTCAGGCTTATCCCAGAGGCAATGTGTAAAGCGTTTGCGCAACACACACACACAGCAGCAACACACTAGGCACACTACAAAAGAAACTCCACACAAGGTTATATCAAAAATAGCCTTTGTATTGTCATAAACACATTAGAAACATAATCACACAATATACACTGTGCCAACTGGCACTGGCAATATTCACAGGGGATTATATACAGGACCAGGCCAATCGGGCCACGGTCAGAACCATCAGAACAGGTTAGTAAATGTAAAACACAACCAGTAACTACTGGTACCATAATGACCTAAGCATTATCATATTAGCATTAAACACCATCCTAAAATATCATAGCATGACATTAGGCAATAAATCACATTAGGCCCAAACCTCATTAGCATAACACATTACGCACTAGGCCTCACCAGCATAAACACGGTATGCACTAACCTCCTAAGCATAAATACATTACACATTAGGTATCACCAGCATAAACACATTACGCACTAGGCCTCACCAGCATAAACACGCTATACACTAACCTCCTAAGCATAAATACATTACACATTAGGTATCACCAGCATAAATACATTATGTGTGAATCACAATTAGGCCAGAACATTGCGCATAAATCACATTACGCATAAATATCCTAAGCATAAACACAGTATGCAATCACTGTAGGCATGAACATATTATGCAACCATCACAGTAGGTATAAACCCCATTAGGCATCACATTAGGCCTAAAACACATCATGCATTGGTCATCACATTAGGGCCTTGCGCCCTACCAACACTGTGGCACCCGCTATACAGGAGCATAACACAGCGGGGTAAGCTCCTGCTTCGAATAAAAGCCATTGCAGGGTGGGCACCCGCTCTCCTCTTGAAACGCGGGGTGGGCACCCGCTTCAGTCAGCAAAAACGTGGGGTGGGCACCCGCAATTTAAATCCACCGCAATGCGGGGTGGGCACCCGCTCCACGGCACATAAATGCGCGGTGGGCTCCCGCTCCAAAAATAGCGCAAATGTGGGGTAGGCTCCCGCTTGGCTCTGGTGCAGTGTGGGGGAATCCCCACGCCTCGAGGTACGCTCGCAGCCCAGCGCTGCAGGTTAAAGCCCCAAACGCTCCTCTTCTTTGGGAAACCAAAACACAGCGCTCACGAGGCGCTAGATGTCCCAAGATTCAAAAGCAAAGTTCAGGGGCACAGCTGGGCCCAGGGAGGCCAGCACACAGGGCCCTCCAGCAGGGAGGCAAACCCTTGTGGCGGTTCTTCCTGGGACCCCAGTCACAGCAAGCCCCCAACAAGTCCAGGAACAGCACCTCTTCATGGGGTCACAGCCCCAGTATTTATACACAGAATCTCTTTGTCTGCAGGACAGGGCTTTTGGGGGAACCAGATGCAACTGGTTCAGGGGGGATTTGGAGCACTCTGTTGACAGGGCTCCTCTTCTCTATTGTTAGGTGGGGGCTCGTCATCAGACACACCACAGGGGGCGGAGCCAGCATTGTACAGGCTAGGCACAGACCTATTCAGGGTCCAGGGACTACTCCTCCCACTACTCCCAATGCAGATGTCCCATTCAGCCTTGTGCTGACTCACCCTGCCCCTCCTGGAGCCACACACACCTCACCAGCCCCTGTCACTCAAAAGCCAGACATGCAATTCACATCAGGCAGGCAGACACATAGCACACAGAAATGCCAACTTCTATAAGTGGCATTTCTAAAATAGTTATAATAAATCTGCGCACACCATTGTGTAGCATTTATTATCACTATTCCAAACATACCAAACTTGACCACGCTGCGCCTCTCATATCAGGAATTACCACTGAAACACTTATCAGGGAATCCCCAATGCATTCCTATGGGAGGGCAGCCCCACAGTAGTGAGAAACCAAAATGGCTGTTTGTCACTACCAGGACATGTCACACACTTAAGGTACATGTTCTATCTTTTACCTACAATGCACCCTGCCCATAGGGCTAGCTAGGGCCTACCTTAGGGGTGACTGACATGTAGTAAAAGGGGGGTCACGGACATGGCACACACTTTAGGTGCCACGTCACAGCGGCAGTAACACTGCGCGCACAGGCCCTGCAATGGCATAGGCCTGAGATAGGTTTGAAAGGCTACTTTGGTGGGTGGCGCAATCAGCGCTGCAAGCCCACCAGTAGCATTGAATTTACCAGCCCTGGGTATATGAGATACCACTTTACAAGGGACTGACAGGTAAATTAAATAGGCCAAACAGGTGTAGACCAATCTTACCATATTTAACACAGAGAGTACACGCACTTTACACTGGACAGCAGTGCTAAAGTGCCCAGAGTCCTAAAACCACCAACACCATGTCAGAAAAAAGGCTAGGAGAAAGGCAAACAGTTTAGGGATGACCCTGCAAAAAGGGCCAAGTCCAACACACACATATATATATATATATATATATATATATATATATATATATATATATATATATATATTCACTGAAAAAACCATAGGTTTCAGGGGCGTTATAGTTAGTTGGACATTTCACTCGTACAAAACCATAGAAATTCCCCCGTTATAGTTAGTTCAGCTAACTATAACTCGCATGCACTCGCAATGCACTGCTGATGACGTCACATATTACATCACTCATGACATGGTCAGTGACATCACTCATGACATCACTGATGACATCTCAAATGACATCACTGATGACATCATCCTTGTGATAGAGTGGCAGACCTCCTCTCACCCTAATATAACCTTTGATACACACACTCAAAAATACAAACTAACATTTTCAAAACAATGGACACACCAATACCAGTTACAACACACCTATTCATTAATTCCAAGATCTACACACACATCCACTCATTCACCAACAGTCCCTATACAGTCACTCATACATATACTCACTCATCATATGTACTCATACACCTATACATCCTGTTACACACTGCCACTCATCCATAGAGTTACTCACACACATAGTCACACATGCAAACAAAGTATCAAACATCCATTTACTTGCATATACAGTTATACACACACTACCACACTTACTTCTACAGAAACTTACACATACTTACTCTCTTAAACAATCACTTATAGAAACACCTACTTATTTGTACAGGAACTCTTCCAATCTCTCACTCTCACATATACTCACTTATATACACCAATACTCACATATACTAGTTTAAAACATATGTAGTTACTCATAAAGACACTATTGAGACAGTCATTCACTCACTAACAGACCCATACACATACTCATCCACCTATACAGTCCTGCACACATGCTGTCTTCAACACATACAAACATTGAGTCACTCATTCATGCATCTATGCACTAAGTAATACCCCCACCGAACCATACAGACACTCAGACACTCATACTGATACTCAAAAACCAACTAATAACCCATATAGACACTCATGTAGCTACTCACCAACCCATGCAGCCACTTATACACAAAGTGAGAGACTGATACAGATATTTTCATATTTAAACATTACTCACTAACCCATGTATTCACTGAGATACACTTAGTCAGTTATACAATCAATTTTACAAAACAAAATCATCCATTTAGACACTTATATACCCATTTATTCTTCCATCGACCTTGAGATATACATATATAAAACATATTTAATTTTCAGAAAAACACACATTCACTGGATGATGTCATCATTGATGTCATCAGTGATGTCATGAGTGATGTCACTGACCATGTCATGAGTGATGTAATATGTGACGTCATCAGCAGTGCATTGCGGGCGCGCGAGTTATAGTTAGCTGAACTAACTATAACGGGGGAATTTCTATGGTTTTGTACGAGTGAAATGTCCAACTAACTATAACGCCCCTGAAACCTATGGTTTTTTCAGTGAATTTCTAAGGTTTTTTAAATGCTAATTTCTAACTATAACGTGCCTGAAACCTATGGTTTTTTCAGTGAATTTCTAAGGTTTTTTAAATGCTAATTTCTAACTATAACGTGCCTGAAACCTATGGTTTTTTCAGTGAATATATATATATTTATTATACTATGTATACATGTGAAAATGTCTCGGTCCCCTGTTTGCCTCGGTGGCACGGAAAAAATGGGTGGAACTGACGTCAGCACGCCGACGAGGTCCTCTTATGGCTCCGATGACGTCATATGGTGTCGCGAGCGGAGCCGTGCTCGTTGACGTGGGAGAGCTAGGAAAGAATTTCCGTGGAATGCTGGTGCAGGGGATATTCACCTAAGTGTTCAGGCTAGTCCTTTGGGATCAACTGTTTATGTTGCCACTCCAGAAACCGAAACCAGTGATCCGAGGGCAGAGAGCCCTGCAGATGGCACACGAGGTGGGGTGCCCAGTCGTGTGCACCGGCGGGGCAGCGAAGTGACAAGCACCACAACCCACAAAAAGGTAACAAGGGCACTGAATAACACAGGATCTTCTCTTTGTATCTGGCAGGAACAACGAAGTTAAAATGCCCTAGTACCAAAATGTAGAATTAGTGCTATAACGGTCTTCAAGAGGACCTGCGATGCCGCTTCTGCCTCCCGTACCCTGGAGGCGGCACATGGGTCACGCGGTACGGTCATACTGCGGTGGGACGCACACTCGTTGACCTCTCATGGCACTGCTCCACACTTCAGGGAGGATGCTTTCCATTAGCTATGTTTTCTGATGACATGTCGCGCCGGCCCCGTCCAACAACAGAACTCCTTTAGATTCAAACAGACTCTTCCACTCTCTCACCGGAAGTGAAACCAGACCACGCGGACACTTTCACAATACAACAGCCGGGAATGCACTTTTCGGTAAAAACCACATTCCTTCCTCCTAATTAATCAAATAAACGTCTCACTGAAGAACAGGGGCCAGCTTCGATCGGTAAACAGCCGTTACAACGACTTTTTACTTTGCGATACCATTACAGCGCATGCATTACCACTCATGCGTTGTACATCACAAAGTCATTACTACGCATTTTTAGAACGCATGGTCATTTACCACGCATGCCTTTACAACGAATTTTGTTGTAAAGGTATGTATGGTAAATGACCATGCATTCTAAAAACATGTAGACGATCCATGTCGTTGTAAGGAAACAGAGGCTGTTCTGTTTCCTCACAACGACGTGCACCGCCCTCAGAGATGACGTGAAGCAGGAACCACGAGGAGAGAGGAACCATGAGGAGTGAGAGGTAAGGGGGATTGGGCATGGGGTGGGGGTTTCTTTTCTAGGGTTTAGGGTAGTGCAGTGGTGTTTGGGTAGTGTAGGGGTCATGCTGGGGGTAGTGTTTTAGGGTTTAGGGTAGTGCAGTGGTGTTTGGGTAGTGTAGGGGTCGTGCTGGGGGTAGTGTTTTAGGGTTTAGGGTAGTGCAGTAGTGTAGGGGGTCGTGCTGGTGGTAGTGTTTTAGGGTTTAGGGTAGTGCAGTGGTGTATGGGTAGTGTAGGGGGTCGTGCTGGGGTAGTGTTTTAGGGTTTAGGGTAGTGCAGTGGTGTTTGAGTAGTGTAGGGGTCATGCTGGTGGTAGTGTTTTAGGGTTTAGGGTAGTGCAGTGGTGTTTGTGTAGTGTAGGGGGTCATGCTGGGGGTAGTGTTTTATGGTTTAGGGTAGTGCAGTGGTGTTTGGGTACTGTAGGGGTCGTGCTGGGGTAGATTTAGGGTTTAGGGTAGTGCAGTGGTGTTTGGGTAGTGTAGGGAGTCGTGCTGGGGGTAGTGTTTTAGGGTTTAGGGTAGTGCAGTGGTGTTTGTGTAGTGAAGGGGGTCATGCTGTGGGTAGTGTTTTAGGGTTTAGGTTAGTGCAGTCGTGTTTGTGTAGTGTAGGGGTCGTGTTTTAGGGTTTAGGGTAGTGCAGTGGTGTTTGTGTAGTGTGGGTGGTCGTGTTTTAGGGTATAGGGTAGTGCAGTGGTGTTTGTGTAGTGTGGGTGGTCATGCTGGGGGTATATTTAGGGTTTAGTGTAGTGCAGTGGTGTTTGGGTAGTGTAGGGAGTCGTGCTGGTGGTAGTGTTTTAGGGTTTAGGGTAGTGCAGTTATGTTTGGGTAGTGTAGGGTGTCGTGCTGGGGGTAGTGTTTTAGCACTCATTTTTCTTTCTACAGCACTAACCATAATTTCTATGGCAAAATGAACACCCTCATTTTGTTCCTTTTTAAATTAAATGTTTTAAGTGTTACCAGTTTATTCCAATCAAGATGGCTTCAGGTGTGCCATACTTTTGTCATAAGTAAGACTGTTAGCGCTCTAGTTGTTCTCTAGAACACTCTGGGAAGCTGCAGTAGAACACAAAGGCATCAACTGACAGGCTGCTCCTGTTGAAAAATAACAGGAAGATATTTGAGATCTCACTTAAAACATGTCCTAATTTTTCTTTCTACAGCACTAACCATAATTTCTATGACAAAATGAACCCCCTCATTTTGTTCCTTTTAAATTAAATGTTTTAAGAGTTTCCAGTTTATTCCAATCAAGATGGCTTCAGGTGTGCCATAATTTTGTCATGAGTAAGACTGTTAGCGCTCTAGTTGTTCTTTAGAACACTCTGGGAAGCTGCAGTAGAACACAAAGGCATCAACTGACAGGCTGCTCCTGTTGAAATATAAGAGGAAGATATTTGAGATCACACTTGAAACATGTCCTAATTTTTCTTTCTACAGCACTAACCATAATTTCTATGACAAAATAAACCCCATCATTTTCTTCCTTTTTAAATTAAATGTTTTAAGTGTTACCAGTTTATTCCAATCAAGATGGCTTCAGGTGTGCCATACTTTTGTCATAAGTAAGGCTGTTAGCACTCTAGTTGTTCTTTAGAACACTCTGGGAAGCTGCAGTAGAACACAAAGGAATCAACTGACAGTCTCTGCCCTTGTTGGATGTACATGTTTTACTGAGAATGTCAGACTTCATTCTCACATGACTGAGAAAGATAATGTGAATTTACAGAAAATATGCTCTCATTTTAGCTTCTGGAGCACCTTCCAAAACTGTATGGGACAAGCATGTGAAAATAGTTTTCTCTCAAACATGATTCATGATATCCCAGCAGAAGGTTTTTCACAGGGTAAAATCACCTTAGAACACACCACAATTCCTGAAATTAGTATGGTACCATCAACAAATGAATTCTAATGTAACTAAAGTCTGTTATCACCCTTTATAGTTCTCCTTTTGGTAACCCTCAAAATCTTCGATTCACTACAATGCATTTCAATGGGGTACTATCATTTATATTGGTCCCAAGATGGCTGCCAGCAATTCCAGGATGAAGTGCTGACAGCCAATCAGATCTCACGATGACATGTGTGGTTAGGCTCCGCCCAGATATATATGTGTTTTCTTTTCAAATTTCTCAGGAACTACTGAACGGATTTACACCATTTAAGCAAAAGGCACGACCCTGAACCAAGGGCTACCTTTTTGGCAAATTTGGTGTAATTCCGTTCAGCAGTTCGGGCTGTAGCTGCGACTAAAGGTTCCTATGGAAAATTGCATGGGGAAAACATGTTTTGGGACCCCCCTTTTTTCTCGGCCCCCGCTTGCCGAATCACCCAGAGACTTTCAGGCAAAGAGGTAGTTCTTGGTTCAGAAAGAACCCTTTTTGTTAAATGGTGTAAATCCGTTCAGTAGTTCCTGTGAAAATCAAAATGAAAATCACATATATATCTATGGCCGTGTCGGATTCGCGCACCCTCCCGATCACGAGCTGCATGCTAATTGGCTGTCAACACTCCAAATCAGGAAGTGTTGGCAGCCATTTTGTCCTCGGTAGAACCGAGGGACAGAAACAAGTGCGTAAAGCGCAAAAAGGGGCAGGGTAGAAACACCCTGACCCCTAGGTCTGCTCAGGGGTCCCACAAGGACCCCTGGGCAGAAAAAGCATTTTTTTTAAAATCGGCGGGATGCGCTTAGCGTGCGCGAATCCCGCCGAGAAAAAAAAGAAACAAGTGCGCAAAACGCACAAAGGGGGCAGGGTAGAAACACCCTGACCCCTAGGTCTGCTCAGGGGTCCCACAAGGACCCCTGGGCAGAAAAAGCATTTTTTTTTTTTTTTCTTTTAACAGGATGCGCTCAGGGTGCGCGGGTCCTGCCGGAAAAAAAAACAAAATCGAAGCGCGGTCTCCGCGCTCGATGCAAATTTGCCCCCGGGTGGCCCAAGTCCCGGGGGCATGCGAGAGGTGGGTTTATTGTTTATATGGGGGCCTCTAAGGCCCCCAAGCCCCGAGGACCGCCACCCCCGGGGCTTAATAAAAAATGGTGCGGGAGGGCTCTTTGCCCTCCCGCAGCCCCGGAGACCGCCACCCCCGGGGCTTCTTATTTAAATTTTAAATAATGTGTGGGGGGCTCCAGCCCCCACACGCCCGGGGACCACCACCTCCCGGGGCACATAGAAAAGAAATGTGGGGTTCCGTTATGGACCCCAGAGCCCCGGGGACCACCACCTCCCGGGGCTGTGAAATGGTTGGGAGGGGGCCGCGCGGCCCCTCCTGGAGCCCTTGATGGCCCTGGGGACCGCCACCCCCAGGGCCGGCTCCTGCAGTGTCCCGGGGTGCCTACCCCGGGACACTGTAGTTTGCAATGACAGGACGGGAGCCTCGCGGCTCCCGTCCTGTCATTGCAAACTGCTTGGATATTGGAAGAGAGAGCAGGAAACCTGCTCTCTCTTCCAATATCCAAAGCACATTGCTTTTCCACATGCGGAGCAGCATGTTAGCTGCTCCCCATGTGGAAAAGCAATGCCGGCTCCCAAGGGACGCGGGGAGCCGGCGGGACTGTGGGGAGATTGGTGACCCCCCACAGTCCCCAACGGAGAAGGCCAGCCCTGGGGGATGGGGTCACCGGGGCAAGTAGTGGCCTGGGAGGGGGGCCACGCGGCCCCCCTCCCCAAATTAAAAAAAAAATTAAAAAAAATGAAAGGCTGGCCCCGGGGGATGGGGTCCTTGGGGCCTTAAATGGCCTGAGGAGGGGGGCCACGCAGCCCCCCTCCAAATATTTAAAAATTTTAAAAAAGAGGGCATGCCCCGGGGGATGGGGTCCCCGGGGCCAATATAGGCCCAGGGAAGGGGGGCCACGCGTCCCCCTTCCCGTTTTATTTTAATTTTAAAAAAAAATGAAAATCCTCATGCCCCGGGGGATGGGGTCCCCGGGGCCAAAAGAGGCCAAGGGAAGGGGGGCCACGCAGCCCCCCTCCCATACAAAAAAAAAATACAAAAAAAAAAGACTGGCATCGTGCCGGAGGCCCCGCCCCCACCCTGCAGCAGTCTGCAAACGTGTCCCCTGGCGCGTTTGCAGATGGGGAACGATTTCCCCTTGAATACTGGGGGCCAACTAGCCCACCAGGAACCTCCAGTATGCGCCAGGGGCTGCGTTGCAGAGAGGTGTACAGAGGCCATGCCCCTTTTACACCTCTCTGCAACGCAGCTCTGTGGCGCTTTGGAGGTACATGGTGGGCTAGTTGGACTCCAGGGACCCTCAGGATTCAAGGGGACTTAATCCCCCAACTTAAAATGCGCCACGGGGCGCGTTTGCACAGTGGTGAAGGGAGGGGCGGGGCTTCAGGTGACATGTGTGCAAACAGGCCCCGTGGCGCATTTTAAGATGGGGAATTAAATCCTCTTCAATCCTGAGGGTCCCTGGGGGCCAACTAGCCCACCAGGTACCTCCAGTAAGCGCCACGGAGCTGCGTTGCAGAGTGTTGTAAAAAGGGGCGTGGCCTCTGTACACCTCTCTGCAACGCAGCCCCCTGGCACATACTGGATAATAACAATTAATACAATTAAAAAATTGTCATTTACAAAACCTTTGAAATTCACTGAAAAAAACCATAGGTTTCAGGCACGTTATAGTTAGAAATTAGCATTTAAAAAACCTTACAAATTCACTGAAAAAACCATAGGTTTCAGGCACGTTATAGTTAGAAATTAGCATTTAAAAAACCTTTGAAATTCACTGAAAAAACCATAGGTTTTAGGGACAGTTATAGTTAGTTGGACATTGCACTCGTACAAAACCCGTGAAATTCTCCCATTATAGTTAGTTCAGCTAACTATAACTCGCGCCTCGCAATTCACTGCTGATGACGTCACATATTACATCACTCATGACATGGTCAGTGACATCACTGATGACATCACTGATGACATCTCAAATGACATCACTGATGACATCATCCATGTGATAATTTCATGCATCTTCTCACACCCTAATATAACTTTTGATACACCCACTCTTATTTACAGACTGCCATTCGCAAAACCATACACACTCCAATACCAATAACTATATACCCACTCACTGATTCTTAGGTCTACACACACACATCTACTCACTCACCCGTCCAGTCACTCATACTTACAGTCACTCAGTACAGGACTATCATATGCACTCATACACCTATATAAACACTCACACACCGCCACTCATCCATAGAGGTACTCACACACCTAGTCAGTCATGCAAAAAATTTATCACACACCCATTTACTCACCTATAGAGTTATACACACACCAGCTCACTTAGTCATACAAATACTAGCACATTCTTATGCTCTTATACAATAACTGATACAAGCACACACGTATCCATACAGCCACTCTCACAATCACACACTCTCACTTATAGCCTTTTAAATACTCTAACACACATATATACTGCCTTTTACATATGTAGTTACTCGCTCATGTACCACTGAGATATACATTCACTCACTAACACACCCATACACACACTCACCCACCCAAGCAGTCCATCACAGACGCACTCTTCAAATCATGCATCCAGTGAATCACCCACTCACACATCTATGTACAGAGTCGCACACACCCCACCCACACAAACACTCAGGCACCCATACAGATACTCAGACAACGAATCAATAACTCATATACACACACATGTAGCTATTCACAAACCCATGCAGCCACTTACACAGCAACAGACAGACGGATACAGACATTCACCCAGTTTAGTCACTAACCCATGCATTCAGTAAGATACGTTTAATCACTCACTTATACAGTTAGTCACGCACTACTAAATCATCCATACAGACACTTATACACCCACTCATTCTTCAATACGCTTTTCCCTATATACATTAAAAATATTTAAACTTTACAGAAACACAGTCACTAGATGATGTCATCAGTGATGTCATTTGAGATGTCATCAGTGATGTCATCAGTGATGTCACTGACCATGTCATGAGTGATGTAATATGTGACGTCATCAGCAGTGAATTGCGGGGGCGCGAGTTATAGTTAGCTGAACTAACTATAACGGGGGAATTTCACGGGTTTTGTACGAGTGCAATGTCCAACTAACTATAACTGTCCCTAAAACCTATGGTTTTTTCAGTGAATATATATATATATATATCTCACGCTCCACTGTCTTTCAACAATAAGGACCAGCACTCTCGTTGGTGAAAAACTGCTTCAAGATTTAATCGTGCACTACAATTGAATACAAACGCGTTTCAGCCTCAGCCTTCGAATTTCGTTGCACGCGCTGCATCACATTTGGCGATGCAGCGCGCGCAACAAAATTTGTTTTATTTATTTATATGTTTACTTACCTCTGATCAGCCATAATCCGTAGTTTACTACCCCCCACCCTGCCCCTCCCCCGCCCAACGTCAGCGCCTGGCAGCACTCCCACCACGGGCCGCTACTGAGCCACTCTCACAATCACTCACTCACACATACAGTCACTTATATACTCCAAAACTAACCTATACTGCCTTTCACATTTGCAGTTACTTACTTATATACCACTGACATATCCATTCACTCACCGACACAGACATACGCACACTCACTCACCCATACAGCCCTTCTCAGATGCACTCATGAACCCATAAAGCCACTGTTCACCCACTCACTCATCCATTCAGGGAGTCACACACCCCTTCCCCCACCCACACAGACTCTCATACACCCATACAGGTACTCAGACAACCAATCAATAACCCATACAGCCACTTACGCTCACCAATACACGCAGCCACTTACACACCAACTGACAGACTGATTAATTTACTATGTCACAATCGACACACATAATTTTAATTCTAAATTAATGTAGCTATGGATTATATAGTACATTCTTAAGGGAGTCACTTCTTAACAAATATCTCATACATTTCTTGAAGGTGATGCCGAAAATGCCCTCACTATCCATCTCTTTAACCCCTTTCTGATGCCCAAACACTCAGCCTCAACTAAGGTACACTAGAGCTCACAGACATACACGAAGTATGATTAAGCTCTGTTAGACCTGGCATCATTGGCGTGGGTCTCCCTTCCATTTTTTGATGCCTCCAATGTTATTGATCTGTTTTTGCTGGTTTAGATGCTTTGGGCACTGTGCCACTGCTATTCAGTGCCACAGTGCAAGTGCTCCCTATTGTAAATTGATTTATGTATTAGTGACTCCATGATTGGATGATTGGTTTACTTGTCAGTCCCTAGTACAGTGCACTGAGTGTGCCCAGGGCTTGAAAATCCAATACTGCTGGTGGGCTTGCAGCACTGGTTGTGCCACACAGAGAAGCGGCTTGTAAAATGTGTCTCAGGCCTGCCATCGCAGAGCCTGTGTGCAGCCTAGGGCTGCCATGTCGACTTGGTGAGTGCACCCACTTACCAGTCCCTAAACCTTCCCTTTACTGCATGTTGGTCACCCCTACAGTAGGCCCTAGGGCAGGGTGCATTGTAAGTACAAGGTAGGACATGCCCTGGTGTGTGTGGCATATCCTAATAGTGAATTACAGCCATTTTCGTTTTTCACTATTGCAAGGCTACCTGCTCCCCATAGGCCAGAATGGGCAGACTGACTATTACACCTTATAGTCAGAACTGACCCAGGGAACATGGTAGAAAAACGAATTTAGTATGCCTGAACTCAGAATGATAAAATACATCTTTTAGTGAAGTTGGTTTTAACATTCTGTGTTTGAAAATACCACTTTTAGAAAGTGGGTATTTTCTTGCCTAAACTTCCAAGCCTGCCTCTGCTAGGTTGTGTATTCCTTGTCTGGAGATTGAGTGACAGGGGCTGGTGGTGGCTACAGGAGACAGGGTGAGTCAGCACAGGGCTGAATAGAAAGATCTGCATCCAGAGTGGAGGGAGGAGTTGCACCTGGGTCTGAATAGGGCTGTGCCTGCCTTCCACAATGCTGGCTCCACCTCCTGCCGGGCGGCTGAGCACTCTGCCCCACATTCTGAAAGGAAAGAAGGAGTCAGAAAAACAAAGTGCTCCAGGACTGACCAGAACTGGTTTTGGGCTAGGCAGAGGCCTCTCTGCCCCCAGAGAACAAAGAGAAAAGGTGTATAAAAGGGGACCCAGACCCCTAGGAAATTAGATCACTTTTGGGAAACAAGAAGAAACCTCTGCTGAGGAGCGGAACCAAGAAGAAACTGAGGAGAGACTATCCCTAAGCCTGAAGTGCTGCTTGGGGATTGGCCTGCAGTGGTTTTCCTGACTGCCAAAGAAAGGAGAAAGGAACTTTTGCTTTGCTGTGACTTTCATCAACTTATGAAGGATCTCCAAGGGCTTGATTTTAGAGCTTGCCTCCTGCTGAAGTCTCAGGGACAACAAACTTCACCCACCAGCTCCCCCTGTGTTCCCTTGCTGGGAAATTGGACCTTCTGACACACTTGCGTGTCTCTGGGAGCTGGAAGCGCGACTCAACACGAAGAAGCGTGTCGCCGCAGCCGCTGAGTATCGCATCGCCGGAGAAGAGTGTCGACGTCGCAGCAGACGCCGGCGCATCCCCGAAGAAGCGCACCGCATCCTTCGAAGCGCCTCGCAGCACCGGAGAAAAGTGTTGCCGTCGCATCAGACGCCGTCGCATCCCCGGGGCAGAGCATCGACCTCGCATCAGACGCCGACGCATCGCAACACGAGGTGCGCCCCGCATCCCAGGAGAAGATCGTCGACCTCGCATCAGACGCCGTCGCATCGCCAGGGAAGCGTGTCGCAGGGCCTGTCGCGGCTCCAAAGACTCATCGAAATCGCCGCACGGCCGTCGGGCGTGCGCGCATCACCTCTTCGTTGTCGCAACCTCAAGAAGACGCCACTTTGTTTCTTTTGCACCAGATCTTCAACGCATCACCGTCCTTGCGTGTAAGGGACTACCGCATCACCTTCCCTGCAACACTTTTCATTGCCCTGCGTTACGCATCTTAAGGTACATTGAACTCAAAGTGTCGCATTTTCATTTTAAGAGACTCAAGCTAATTCTACCATCCTTAAAGTACAGTATTGTGGATTATTGATGTCATTTATGGTCTTGTGGTAAATCTATATAAGAGATACTTATTTTTATAATACAACCTGTGTGGTGTCCATTTGTAGTGTTGTCACTTGATTACTGTATGTGTTCACAAATGCTTTACACACTGCCTCTGAACTAAGCCTGTCTGCTCGTGCCAAGCTACCAAGAGGGTGAGCAGGGGTTATTTCAGGAGTGTACCCCCTTACCCTGACTAGAAGCAAGGGTCCCTATTTGGACAAAGGTACCTACCTCTGCCAACTAGAGACCCCCAGTTCTAACATTGGTGGTCAGCGGTGAGGATTCTGGACTTGCATTTGTGACTCATGTACAGTGATTAGTGAACACTACCTAGTGAGTGCAGACCATAACGCAACCACATACTTTTGGTAGATATTCTTTTCTGGGACTTTCTATTTTTGCTAAAAACTGCCAAGTTTAATCACCATGGATACAGCAGCATCCATAGCATCTGTTGATAATGATTGGGAAGAGGAGAAACTAGAATGCTACAACTTGAAACAGCTCAAGCATTTCTGCAGAAGATTCAAAGTTTCAATGACCGGTCTCTCCAAGAAGGATGAGATCCAAAAGGCGCTGAGGGCCTGGGTCGAAGCAAGGAATACCCCTGAAAATGAGGAGGGGGCTGAGAATGCAAATGAGCAGCTGGATGGGCCAGTGGGTCCAGGGGAGAGGAGAGAATCTTCCCCCGTGGGTAGCAGTGTTTCCTCCAGAGGTCTGTCCCCAGAAGAGCTGGAGGACAGAGAAAAGAGTAGGATGCATGAAATGGAGCTGACCAAGCCCAGGGGCAGTTGGAATTTGAATTGCAATCTAGAAAGTTGGCCTTAGAAGAGAAAATAATGGATCAGGAGCATTATAAAAAGTTTGAGGGAGATGGAGTTTAGAGCCAAGAAATTAGAGATTACTCCCTCTGGTGGCAGCACACCGTCAGTGCCTGGTGAGGCCAGGGTGTATATTCCTAAAGATGTGGTTAAGGAGTTTTGTAAAAATGATGATATTGGGCAATGGTTCAAGGCCTATGAGGTAGCCATGACTTCCCACCGGGTCCCTGAGAAGGATTGGGGAGCGGGGTTGTGGGGTCGGTTCCTTAGTGAGGGACGGGATACCTTGTTGGACTTGCCCTCTGAAGTCTATAATTCCTACAGCCACATGAAAAATGCATTGATGACCAGGTATGGGTTGACTCCTGAACTCTATAGGCAGAGGTTCAGGAACTGTAAGAAGATTGAAAACAGTACCTGGGTTGAATATGTGACCTTTTTTGCAGAGCCTTGGATGGTTGGGTAAAGGGTAGCAAAGCAAATGATTTTCAGGTGCTCTTTGATTTGATTGCAAGGGAGCACTTGTCCAGTAATTGTTTTCCTGAGCTACGCCAGCACCTGATTGACAGTAGGCTGACTAACCCTAGGCAGCTTGCTGAGGAGGCGGACCGCTGGGTGAGCACCCAGGTCCACAAGGGTCACGTGGGAGACTCCGCCAAGGGTGGGCAGGGTCCCCAGCAGAGGAGTGGGGGGACAAGGGTAAACAGAGGGAGTTCCAGAGAGGGCCCCAAAGTAAACCCCAAGAGAACCAAGGGAAAGGTTCCCAGCCTCCCCCTGAGAAAAGCACGGGGCCCCGACAGGTCCACCTGTCCATAGGGGACCCCTGGTGTGCTACAGATGTGGCGCCCTAGGCCACAGGGCCAATGAACCCCAGTGCCCCTTGTTTGGAAAGCCAGCACCCCTGGTGCAGTCCCCCAGCAGTTGGCTAGTGTAGCCCTGGGGGAGGAGGTGGGTGCCCAAGATGGGTGGGATCCTGTAATATTGTCCCTTGTCTCTTTAGGAGACTCTGAGATGGTCCCTAGGACCCAACTGCCTGAGAACACTAAGAAATACAGGCAGTGGGTGACCATCAATGGCCAAAGGGTGGAGGCTCTGAGAGACACAGGAGCCAGTGTGACAGCTGTCAAGTGTCACCTGGTGTCTAAAGAGCAGGTGGTCCCTGATGCATTCTATCCAGTTGTTGCCGCTGACAACACAGAGAGCCACTGCAAGGTGGCTCAGGTTCCCTTTGAGTGGGGGGTCTCTGGTACTCTTCAAGTAGCTGTGAGGCCAGCCATGCCTGTTGACTGTTTGTTAGGGAACGATTTGGAGAGCTCCCCTTGGGCTAAGGTGGAGCGGAGTGCTCATTTGGAGATGTTGGGCTTGCCTGATTGGGCGTGTGTGACCACCCGGTCCATGGCAGCCAGAGGTGTTCAAGAGGACCTGGAGCCTGAGAGGGAGGCCCAGGTGCCTGCTGGAGAGAGAAGAGGCAGGGGCGCGGGAAACCGGCCCCCGAAGTTCCCACGGTCCAGGAGGAGGCAGACCCTGAGGGGATGCCCTGGAGCCTACAGGGGAACAGGTAGCTGAACTGGGGGACCTGCCTGAGCTGACCCATTGGCAGCAAGATGGAGGACCCTCCAGGGAGGAGTTCTGCGAGGAGCAGAACAAGTGCCCTTCTCTCGTGGGTCTGAGGCAACAGGCCACAGACCAGGCAGCAGGTGATCAGTCTGGATCACATTGGATCTACTGGGAGAATGGTCTCCTGTATAGCAAGCCTAAGGTTGCTGAGCCTGGGTCAGCCCGTGTGCTGGTGGTACCCCAGCGCTTCAGAGCCTTCCTACTGGGTTTGGCTCATGACGTGCCTTTAGCAGGACATCTGGGGCAGGACAAGACCTTTGAAAGGCTTGTCACCCATTTCTTTTGGCCCCAGATGCGCAGGAGTGCCGCCACTCACTGCAGGACTTGTCAGACTTGCCAGGCAAGTGGAAAGAGTGGGAGGAAGCACAAGGCTCCTCTCCAGCCATTCCCTGTGGTCAGCACCCCCTTTGAACAGGTGGGTATTGACATTGTGGGGCCACTGGACCCCAAGACAGCCATGGGCAACAGGTTCATCCTGGTCTTGGTGGACCATGCCACCCGGTACCCTGAAGCCATCCCTCTGAGGACAGTGATGGCCCCCGTGGTGGGACGGGCACTGATGGGAATTTTCTCACGTGTGGGGTTCCCTCAAGAGGTGGTGTCTGACAGAGGTACTAACTTCATATCCAAGTATATGAAGTCCCTGTGGCAAGAGTGCGGTGTAACGTACAAGTTCACCACTCCTTACCACCCCCAAGGAAATGGGTTGGTTGAGAGATTCAACCGGACCCTGAAGAGCATGATTATGGGTCTGGAAGAACCCATGAGGCGTAAGTGGGACGTCCTCTTGCCATGCCTTCTTTTTGCATACCGGGATGTGCCACAGAAGTCTCTAGGGTTCAGCCCCTTTGAGCTTCTGTATGGTCACCCAGTGAGAGGACCTCTGAGTTTGGTCAAGGAAGGCTGGGAGCAATCTCCCAGGAAACCTCCCCAGGATGTATATAGCTACATGCTGGCCTTCAGGAACCAAACTAGGCATTTCAGGCAACTTGCTGAGGCAAATCTGGAAGCCAGCCAGGAGGAAATGAAGCGGTGGTACGACCAGAATGCCACTCTGGTTGAGCTTCAACCTGGTCAGAAAGTTTGGGTCATGGCCCCAGTGGAGCCCTGTGCGCTCCAGGATAAGTGGACCGGACCCTTTGAGGTGGTGGAGCGCAAGAGTCCTGTTACCTACTTGGTGGACATGCGGTCTCCCAGGAACCCCTTGCGGATCCTGCACGTCAACCGCCTGAAGCCCCACTTGGAGAGGTCCCAAGTGGGCATGCTCTTAGCTACAGATGCTGGGATGGAGGAGGAGACTGAGCCTCTTCCTGACCTCCTGTCAGCCCAAGAGCAAGATGGATCAGTGGAGGGTGTGAACCTCTCTACCTCCCTGACACCTGAGCAGCAAGGTGACTGTCGCCAACTGTTGGGGCAGTTTCCTGACCTGTTCTCCATGGTTCCTAGTGTCACTGACTGGTGCGTCCATGATGTGGACACTGGGGACAGTCTTCCTGTCAAGCACAAGGCTTACAGGGTGACTGACAGGGTGAGAGCTTGCATCAAGGAGGAGGTCTCCAAGATGTTTGCATTGGGGATAATTGAGTCCTCTCACAGCCCTTGGGCCAGCCCAGTGGTCTTGGTCCCAAAGGCTGCCACGCCTGGTGCCACACCCGAACTCCGGTTCTGTGTGGACTACCGAGGACTCAATTCCATCACCAGGACTGACGCACACCCCATCCCCAGAGCTGATGAGCTCATAGATCGGTTAGGGGCTGCCGGGTACCTCAGTACGTTTGACTTAACGTCTGGGTACTGGCAGATCGCCTTGACTGATGGGGCAAAGGAGAGGTCAGCATTCTCCACACCAGATGGGCACTACCAATTCCGGGTGATGCCCTTTGGGATGAAGAATGCCCCTGCCACCTTTCAGAGGTTGGTCAACCAGGTGTTGGTTGGACTGGAGGACTTCAGTGCCGCCTACCTGGATGACATCGCAGTGTTCAGCGCCAGTTGGGAAGAACATCTGCGCCACCTCTGGGAAGTGTTGATGGCTCTGCGGAGGGCAGGCCTCACGATCAAGGCGAGTAAGTGCCAGATCGGGCACTGTTCTGTGGTGTACTTGGGACACCAGGTTGGGAGCGGCCAGGTGGCGCCCCTACAGCCCAAGATAGATACCATTCTGGCTTGGGAGCCCCCCAAGACCCAGACAGCGGTGAGAGCCTTCCTAGGACTCACCGGGTATTATAGGAGATTTGTCAAGGGGTATGGCAGCATGGTTGCACCCTTGACAGAGCTGACTTCCAGGAAGCAGCCCAAGAGAGTGATTTGGACTGACACCTGTCAAAAAGCTTTTGACACCTTGAAGACAGCCATGTGCACGGCGCCCGTGCTCCTGCCCCCAACTTCTCCAACGTTTATCGTTCAGACAGACGCTTCAGAGCATGGTGTGGGGGCTGTTTTGTCACAGATGAATGAGGAGGACCTATACCAACCTGTAGCCTTCCTTAGCAGGAGGTTACTTCCACGGGAACAGAGGTGGAGTGCTATTGAGCGTGAGGCATTTGCTGTGGTCTGGGCACTGAAGAAGCTGAGACCATACCTGTTTGGGGCTCACTTCCGGGTTCAGACAGACCACAGGCCCCTCAGATGGTTGATGCAGATGAGGGGTGAGAATCCAAAGCTGTTGAGGTGGTCCATTTCCCTACAGGGGATGGACCTCACGGTGGAACACCGCCCTGGTACAGAACATGCCAATGCTGATGGTCTGTCCAGTTTTTCCGCCTTAGTGAAGAGAACTCCCATGAGGTAGGGTATTTCTCCCCACATTTCAGCTGGAGGGGACACGTGTTAGACCTGGCATCCTTGGCGTGGGTCTCCCTTCCATTTTTTGATGATGCCTCCAATGTTATTGATCTGTTTTTGCTGGTTTAGATGCTTTGGGCACTGTGCCACTGCTATTCAGTGCCACAGTGCAAGTGCTCCCTATTGTAAATTGATGTATGTATTAGTGACTCCATGATTGGATGATTGGTTTACTTGTCAGTCCCTAGTACAGTGCACTGAGTGTGCCCAGGGCTTGTAAATCCAATACCGCTGGTGGGCTTGCAGCACTGGTTGTGCCACCCACAGAAGCGGCTTGTAAAATGTGTCTCAGGCCTGCCATCACAGAGCCTATGTGCAGCCTAGGGCTGCCATGTCGACTTGGTGAGTGCACCCACTTACCAGTCCCTAAACCTTCCCTTTACTGCATGTTGGTCACCCCTAAAGTAGGCCCTAGGGCAGGGTGCATTGTAAGTACAAGGAAGACATGCCCTGGTGTGTGTGGCATGTCCTAATAGTGAATTACAGCCATTTTCGTTTTTCACTATTGGAAGGCTACCTGCTCCCCATAGGCCAGAATGGGCAGACTGACTATTACACCTTATAGTCAGAACTGACCCAGGGAACATGGTAGAAAAACGAATTTAGTATGCCTGAACTCAGAATGATAAAATACATCTTTTAGTGAAGTTGGTTTTAACATTCTGTGTTTGAAAATACCACTTTTAGAAAGTGGGTATTTTCTTGCCTAAACTTCCAAGCCTGCCTCTGCTAGGTTGTGTATTCCTTGTCTGGAGATTGAGTGACAGGGCCTGGGGTGGCTACAGGAGACAGGGTGAGTCAGCACAGGGCTGAATAGAAAGATCTGCATCCAGAGTGGAGGGAGGAGTTGCACCTGGATCTGAATAGGGCTGTGCCTGCCTTCCACAATGCTGGCTCCACCTCCTGCCGGGCGGCTGAGCACTCTGCCCCACATTCTGAAAGGAAAGAAGGAGTCAGAAAAACAAAGTGCTCCAGGACTGACCAGAACTGGTTTTGGGCTAGGCAGAGGCCTCTCTGCCTCCAGAGAACAAAGAGAAAATGTGTATAAAAAGGGGACCCAGACCCCTAGGAAATTAGATCACTTTTGGGAAACAAGAAGAAACCTTTGCTGAGGAGCGGAACCAAGAAGAAACTGAGGAGAGACTATCCCTAAGCCTGAAGTGCTGCTTGGGGGATTGGCCTGCAGTGGTTTGCCTGACTGCCAAAGAAAGGAGAAAGGAACTTTTGCTTTGCTGTGACTTTCATCAACTTGTGAAGGATCTCCAAGGGCTTGATTTTAGAGCTTGCCTCCTGCTGAAGTCTCAGGGACAACAGACTTCACCCACCAGCTCCCCTGTGTTCCCTTGCTGGGAAATTGGACCTTCTGACACACTTGCGTGTCTCTGGGAGCTGGAAGCGCGACTCAACACGAAGAAGCGTGTCGCTGCAGCCGCTGAGTATCGCATCGCCGGAGAAGAGTGTGAACGTCGCAGCAGACGCCGGCGCATCCCCGAAGAAGCGCACCTCATCCTTCGAAGCACCTCGCAGCACCGGAGAAAAGTGTCGCCGTCGCATCAGACGCCGTCGCATCCACGGGGCAGAGCATCGACCTCGCATCAGACGCCGACGCATCGCAACACGAGGCGCGCCCCGCATCCCAGGAGAAGATCATCGACCTCGAATCAGACGCCGTCGCATCGCCAGGGAAGCGTGTCGCAGGGCCTGTCGCGGCTCCAAAGACTCATCGAAATCGCCGCACGGCCGTCGGGCGTGCACGCATCACCTCTTCGTTGTCGCAACCTCAAGAAGACGCCACTTTGTTTCTTTTGCACCAGATCTTCAACGCATCACCGTCCTTGCGTGTAAAGGACTACCGCATCACCTTCCCTGCAACACTTTTCGTTGCACTGCGTTACGCATCTTAAGGTACATTGAACTCAAAGTGTCGCATTTTCATTTTAAGAGACTCAAGCTAATTCTACCATCCTTAAAGTACAGTATTGTGGATTATTGATGTCATTTATGGTCTTGTGGTAAATCTATATAAAAGATACTTATTTTTATAATACAACCTGTGTGGTGTCCATTTGTAGTGTTGTCACTGGATGTGTTCACAAATGCTTTACACACTGCCTCTGAACTAAGCCTGTCTGCTCGTGCCAAGCTACCAAGAGGGTGAGCAGGGGTTATTTCAGGAGTGTACCCCCTTACCCTGACTAGAAGCAAGGGTCCCTATTTGGACAAAGGTACCTACCTCTGCCAACTAGAGACCCCCAGTTCTAACAAGCTCAAATTTGGAAATCTTAAGTTGTGCTTTAGATTTCTTTACTATACTGTACTTTCTCCGGTACTCCCCAGATGTTGTGTTCCAGGTTATTGTAGCCTGTTGTGTCCAGCACAACATCACCATGGGACAAGGCTTACATGTATAATTTACTTATGACCTACAAGTACATCCAGGGTCATAGGGTGGGAGACAGACAATAGGTCGTGGTCTTCGGTGTAAGACCAACTAGTGGCCTAATGTTTCACCTGAACAGCTAGTTAGGCTGCAGCATCACTGTTGTTAGACAGTGGGTAGCCAATGATAAATAGTGGACTTTGTAACCATCCTGAAACAACACTCTTGCTCTAATATGATGTAACAACTATTAGACCTGATATCTTTGGCGTAGTATTCCCCCAGACTTTTGCCTTTACTCCCTTATTTTTGCTGAACTCATTTTTGTTGGCTTTAGGACTCTGTGGAGTTTACCCCTGCTAACTAGTGGTAAAGTGCTTGAGTTCTTTCCCTTAAACATGGTAACATTGATATACACCTAACTGGCATATTTATTATACTTCAAAGTCCCTAGTAAATATTACTATATGTATGCAGGACCTGTAAATTAAATGCTGCTAGTGGGCTGCAGCACTCATTATGCCACACACTAAAGTAGCACTGCAAAACATGTCTCAGGCCTGCCTCTGCAGTCTGTTGTGCAGTTTTAAACTGCCATTTTGACCTGACAAAATAAACTTTTTGCCAGGTCTAAACCATCACCCCTAAGTTAGGCCCTAAAGACTCATAGTGCCGTGGTGACAGTGATTTAAAATGTATAATGTGTATTTACGTTTTACATGTCCTGACACTGATAAATCCTAAAGATTTTTTTTTCACTGAGGCAAAGCTTTGTCTCCCATAGACTAACACTGGGTTACCTGATTACACTCAATAAGAGATAACTTCAGTTTGGAAACGGACAGAGAAATACTTCTTCCACTCATTCGAATTGTAATTTTAAATCCTTTTAAATGGTAAGATTGGATTTTAATTTACTGCACAGTGACTGTAAAAATACACAATATTATCCCTCTACAATCTCCAAACTTAAACACAACAAATATAGTACCCAAGGTCAATAGAACTTACCCATATGCAAGATATGGAATGGTCCGAAACTCATACAACTAATAATTTATCAATTAGATATATAATTGACAAACTGCAACTCTGGAAATCTATAAAATAAAAATTACGGACTCCCCTTTAGATTCCTTTAAAGTGCACTGCTCCTAAAATCCAGGGAAGCAATACTTCAATCAACCCAGCATACATTCCCAGCAGTCTGAGCAAATACCTTTTAGAAGTCTCAGTAGGAAGATCTCAGTGGTGCTACTTTGTGTAGCCCTCTGTTTAAATATACCCTATCTCTACTAAATAAGTGGATTTATGGAGCTGACATATAGAAGAAAGCACATCTCATCAGGAGCACACGTCACATAGAGGTGCAGTTCCTGTCGTAAAAAGTCCTGTACCTGTTTAATTCTTGCTTTTGGTTCATAGGCCATGTAGTTGTGTATCACATGTTTCATCTTTCTCATTTCATTACATCCACTCTTTTGGCTCAGTAGCCTATGTCAGAGCAGTATGGTTGGTGAAGTGCAACAAATATATTGCGTGTAATTCCTTATATGTATTTCACTTTTTTTTTAAGCCCCTCAAGGAATGCATCATATCTGGTCTGAAAGCAATAGAAATATACATTTTCACAAAATAATGAGAGTACTTTTTCAATAGCATCCTCTCTGCAAGCGATCATTTACCCAATGAGTACAGACACCTTTTACTCATTAGAAACCACAAAGGAAAATCCCAAAACAACAAAACAATGCAATAGCACGAGAGGTAGTGGTACGCATCCCTAGCTGGGTATCGTGCTAATCTCTTTAATAATAAGATCTCTGTGAAATATGGTGTTTGTCTGTTATGACTTGCTGACTACATGGTAATTATCAACCTGGACAAAATCAGTTAAAGACATCATGGATCTCATGATAACCAGCATGGGTATCATCCAAATCCACACCAAAAAACTGCACTTGCATTTCTCACACATTTGAGAATGATGTCCTGTCTTTCCCTTATGTTCCTGTCACCTCTACCCGATAGAAAGGCCTCTTGCATAGCAACTATTTTAGGGTAAAATGACTAGATTAGTGTAAGTCAGTGCAAGGGTACATTCCACTTGTGTCCTCACATAGGGCCACAAGATAATTGGAAAAAGATTAGATTCTTGGATGGGAAATGATAGTAAAATAACCAGGTTTGGGTCATGGTCGTAGGAACCACCCTATGAACATTCGGTGAGAGCTGAACCTATGCCCTGTCTCACTCGCTGGGGCTGGTTGCCGCAATAGGGATGACAAGCCCTCCAGCACTCTATGGTTATTCCACATGGGTACCACACTTCTGACACCACAGGTCTGTACACATATGCATTCCTGTAGGAAAGGAGTAGCTACACAAATGTTACGTATACAGAGTACGTAGTGAAAAAACAGACCTTCGATTCACCAAAATGCCGTGGGTAGTGGAAGTGACATCACAAACATTGACTCTTTCAAAGGCATCCTAGGACTGACCCTTGGACCTACCCATAGCCTCTCAAC
This sequence comes from Calotriton arnoldi, assembly GCA_963921515.1. Lineage (NCBI taxonomy): Eukaryota > Metazoa > Chordata > Amphibia > Caudata > Salamandridae > Calotriton > Calotriton arnoldi. The sequence continues at coordinate 76,118 of CAWUFW010003731.1, read as the reverse complement.
AGCCTCCTATTTGTTGCTGAGAAGCTGGAGAAGGGCAAGTATTGGAAACTACAGAAAGGAAATGAGGATCACTTCCGTATTTACTTTCTGTTCCTGCCCCCGCCCACTTTATGAACTTGGACGATAGGGAGAGCAAGGGAAGAATCAGGGCTACCGAAGAGTCAGGCAGGGACAGCTGTTTCTATCTACTTCTAGTTGACATGCTAATAAGGGCACCAAAACTCTACAAGTGATCCTGCTCTGTTAATTGACATTATATATATATAATATCCCCTATCAGCATGTCAATTAGAAGTAGATAGAAGCAGCTGTCCCTGCCTGACTCTTCGGTAGCCCTGATTCTTCCCGTGCTCTCCCTACCGTCCAAGTTCATAAAGGGGGCGGGGACAGGAACAGAAAGTAAATACGGAAGTGATCCTCATTTCCTTTCTGTAGTTTCCAATTATTGCCCTTCCCCAGCTTCTCAGCAGCAAATAGGAGGCTGTTGAGAGGCTATGGGTAGGTCCAAGGGTCAGTCCTAGGATGCCTTTGAAAGAGTCAATGTTTGTGATGTCACTTCCACTACCCACGGCATTTTGGTGAATCGAAGGTCTATATACACACACACACACTCTTTCACTCAGTACAGAGGGAGATGGACTGCCAAAAATGCATAACATCTTTGATAAGTAAACAAGAAAAACTGATATGTGACCTTAAAAGACTCAGAATCATTAAAAACCTACATCTACATCTAGTAGGGAAAGATTAACCTCGAATCTATTTAATTAACTCGGAAGGAAGTATTATGTCGAGGAATGTGCTACAATTTTAAAAAGACTTTTTTTTTCAGAACGTTCCCTTGTTGAATATGGGTCAAGGCCAGACTTTGGTTTAAATTGGGCCCTGCTTTGAGTCGCACATCCAATCTATCTTTATAATGCAAGGAGAGGCGACGCGTTGAAAAGTAAGGGTAGAAGCGCAATCAAAGAACTTTATTAAAAAAAATATTTGGAGATTAGGGACCCATGCACACATATATAATAGATAATGCAGAATATGTCGGTGGATTCATAGGCATTAAAACTTTATGAATTTTTTTTTTACAAAGTGTAATGTAGCAAATACAAAGATAGCTTTTTATGCGCTCTTTTAATAATAAAAAAATCGATGCAAAATAGTACGTAAAGTAGGACTTAGTGGAATACTGGGATTTAACTGATTTATTAAGAAAACCTGTAAATAACATTTAGAAGAGACACATATATGTAATGTGAGGCTTAAAAAGGTTAAACCATCTGTTTTTGGCAGTAGGCGTATAGACCATTGCTGAAAACGCACTGCCTGTGTGCACCTGTTTAAGTCAACTTCTTGTTTTCCCAGGTATTTAGGCATTGAATTTTCCCCATTAGCTGGGTGATTGACATTGTGGCCCGTAAAACAACACATGATTATAACTCCGAGAAAGCCAAACACATCAAAATGGAAACCAGATGTCGCGTGGAATTTGAGTCTCCCGGTTTCTTGGTGCAGTAGATGAATTTGTAAAGTTGAAAACCACAGTCATTATTCAGATGGCTTGTACACGAATTAATGACACAATATCTAAATCAAGCAGGGCTCCGAAAATGATTACCTTGAATTATCTAGATAAGCTAATGAGAACCAGATCCCCTAAAATCCAGGACACGTTCTGTTCGATATGTTTTATCTTTAAAACAGCAACAAAACGGATCTGTTTCAACATTGCTTGAGGCCTAACTTTTTATGAACAAGTATTGAAAAAATACACCCCTGCCAGCTTTCAGCACTGAGGATAGCAAGAACAACACACAGGGATTTTTCCGACATGGCATAATGTGTTCTAAGAGAACTTTTTAAAAATAGAGCTCACCTAAGCAGGAAGAAATGTTATGTGCTTCATGGCATTTTTAATCATGCAGAGTATTTTTAAATGTTAGCTTTGAGGTGGTCGGCATCAGACTTTATGAAACGCGGGCCTTTTCCTGAGTCTGTCAGTGCCACAGCCTGCAACTTCTCCGCCTCTAAGAGAGGAATTGAAACAAACTATGTCATGCTCAGCTGCCACTGTTTTGCATTTTGTAGATGCTCAATATCCATACTAGGCGTCAACAATTTATTTCTGACCAACAAACTTCGGCGTAGTTCCTATTCCCACTCTTGCCTTTCCCAGTGGATGAAAAGCTTCTCACTTTACCTTAGCATTTGCAAATATTTAGGGGCAGATTTACTGAGAACGTGCGTTGTTCTTGTGTGACACAAGTCGTCGCAAGTCCTTATCAGGGATTTACTAAGCCACGCAAAGCCACTTTGCGTGATTTAGTAAATACAAAGTAACGCAGCGAAGCAGATAGTGTTGCCTTGCTTACTTTGCATTGGGTGGGCATTACAGAAAGGGATATGGGCGTTCCTGTGCATCCAACCATGTCTTTTGGGTGCAAAAACGAAGACTTGGGACCGGGGTTTGCTTCAAAATGGTGCACCTACCCAACAGAAGTGTAACGAGGAGAAATATCTTTATTTCTTCTTATTAATTCCTCTTTCCACGTGTGCTGCACTCTGCAGAACATATAGAAAGAGAAAGATGCCTCTAAGGATTGTTTTTGTGTAGGAATCTGCCCCTTCCTGCACAAAAACAGTCCTGCCCGTCACGCAGGCACCCTTGCTCTATGGAGCAAGGGTTCCTGCGCTGGAGCTAGAAAGCACAAAGTTTGCCAATGCAAGGAGAGATCAGAAATGCTCCACATGGGGGGCGTGGCTTGCAGCAGAGGAAGATGGCCGCAAGCTAGAAGAGCTGCGCTAGCAGTCAGCTATACAACACCCAAAATCTGGCAAAATCCGACACAGAAGTAACACCCCACGGCGTGTGATGGTGTCGGGAGGTGGCGCAATGCAGCGGTGCCCGAGACGACCCCCCCAGGTCTGTTAAAACCGTGACTCGGGGACCCGGGCCGTTAGAGCCGGAGCGGCAAAATGTCGCCCGTCGCCGGGGAGAGTGTCGCCTGACGGAGACCCCGCAAGAGGGTGGCCGATCGAGCCGGCTGGGGTGCGCTCCACTAACCTCCTGAGGCGGCAGCGGCGGACAGCACGAGCGCAGTAGCAGGAGGTGCTGAGACCTGCTCTGGATGAGGCTCTGACTCGACTGAGCCTGCAGCGCGGGAGTGGAGATAGACGCGGTGCATCCCCGGGCATAGACTCACGGGGAGGCCCTGACAGTGACAGTGACAGTGAAGGCCGGCGGCGAACTGGAGGTACGCACAGAGCCCCGGGGTTGGACGCCGGGCGGGAGCCCACCCCGCCTTGAAGAGCCTGCTGATGAGCGGTCGGGCAGGGAGTAAGCCCGGAACAGACAAGCAGCATACGGGAGTGGCTTCGTGCAGCGTGTGAAGGGAGAGGCTGCGACAACAGGGTGAAAGTGAGGGCGGGCGGCGTCTGGCTGGTGGCCGGCTACGGCAGCAACAGCGACAGGGCCCGGAGCTCCGGAGAAGACACCGGCCCCAAACAGGACACTCACTGGGCTGAACTTCCAGTAGGACTCGGATGGCTGGATGCGTCCCGAGAGACCGCCTGAGGCACAGGGGTAGCGAGCAGCAGTGACGACCCCCGGCGAGGTAAGAACCCAGCGCTGCAGGCGACAGTTGGACCTGACATACTCTGGGGGCGGTGGCCAAACACAGCGGCGGACCAAGTAGAAGCGGGTGGCCCGGGACAGCGTATGCGACTGTGTTGAGTCCCGGGTCCTTGGCCATAGCCCAGGCACCACAGCATCTGCGGCCCCCGCGAGCGCGCCCAGCCCACCGACAATCCACCATCCGAGAAGGGAGACCGGGGCACGGTGCGGAGGGGACCTAGCCAGAACTTTGAGCCGCCTACACAGGCTTGAACGGCAGAGCGGGCAACTCCAGCGGGTGACTAGCAGGTCAGCGGCGGGTGCCGGAGGGCCCCACAAATTCCCTGCGATCCGACCAGCAGTGCCGCTGCACCACGTGCGCCAGGAATACGCCTCCTGCAATGGGCCGCACTAGACCGATAGGACACGGCCAGTCTAACCACATCGACAAATACACGGTGGCCATGGGAAAGGAGGATGGTCTCCAAGGGGCGCGCCAGCAGGGGGAAACCGAGGACAACGGGCCCGACCCATCGCTCAGAGACATCATGGCAGCCATTAGGGACCTACGCGGCACATTGGAGCCTAAGCTGGACTCAGTGACGGAGGAGGTTAATTTACTGCGCGCAGATTTCCGGAAAATGTCGGATAAAGTGGCCGTGGCAGAGACTGGGATCGGCAGCCTCCAATCCAAGACAAAGAGACTTGAAGAACAGGTAGCTGCCCTGATGAAAAACCAAACGGACATATATGCGCGGCTGGAGGATCAGGAGGGACGTGCGAGGCGCAACAACATCCGCATAGTGGGGGTCCCGGAGGGGCTGCAAGGGCCATCCACGGACTGGTTCGTAGAGGACCTCATACTCAATCACTTGAAGCTGAAGCGCCTCTCCAACTTCTTTTCGGTGGAAAGGGCTCATCGCGCACTGAGGGGCAGGCCAAAGCCTGGGGCCCCTCCGCGTACCATCATCGCCCGAATCCTGAACTATCGAGACCGGGATGCTATCCTGCAAGCATCACGGGTATCTGGGGACCTTCAGCTCGAGAATGCCACGATCCGTTTCTTTCCGGACTTCACTCTCCATGTCCAAAGACAGAGACGGTCCTTTGAAGGGGTTAAAAGGGCCCTTAGGGAACAAGGAGTGAAGTATATGATGCTATACCCAGCTCGCCTCAAGATCCTAGACGGCAATAAGTCATATTTTTTCGATTCACCGGCAGAGGCCAGCGACTGGTTGGAAGGGTGGCGAACAGTGGGCAGAAATGGAGGCCCGCGCAGGCCGGAGAACCGCCAGGCTGGCCGCGACCCAGTGGACACTGACAGAGCAGCACCGGATATCGAAGGTCATGTGCAGAGTGGGCTTGGATGACGGGGGTGAGCGTAACCCATTGGGGCGAAACTGACCCTTGGTAACGGGGGGGCGCAAGGCATTTGAGACCGTGGGGATGCACGGGAACGACTCCTGACTGCTGAACTACAGTGTTGTGGGCATGTTCCGGGTGGAAAGGCAGACTCAATGCCCCAAATGTTGATTCAGTGCAGGCAGGGAGTGCTCTAGGGGGGGGGGGCTCGGGGAGTTGGCCGTATTAGCTAGGGGTATAGGCATAATAGTGGGTGTAATATCCGCCACTTAGGTATACTTCTTTCTGCTGACTGCAAGCTTACGTTCCCTTTCAAGTTGATTTGGGGCTGATGGGGCGACAGGCACTCTGCCAGTTTGAAAGGTGGGAGGTTGGGGACCCACCGAGCAGGGAGGCAGGGAGGGGGGAGTTGGGGGGGAAGGGGACGGGTTTGTGGGGAAATTTATGTTTTGCTCATTATCAAACAGGTGCTTTTGCATGTGAGATTTGCCATCATAGGACACAGAGGGTCATGGTCTATCCGAGGAAAGTGGGGTCCCTAGCCACACATGGGTGAACAGACACAGGTTAAAATATGGGCGTGGAACGTAAACGGGCTGGGCAACAAAATCAAACGTACTCTGGTGTTGCAGCACCTAAAGCGGCACACCCCTGATGTGGTCCTCCTGCAGGAGATACCAAAGGGGATGATGGACGGAGCGTTAGAGCAAATCAAACACTCACCCCCAGTCAACTGATCTGGGTTTAATCCATCATCATTCTTTAGCTCACTCCACCACCCCAGTTCAGACATGGCCATATGCAAATCAGTCTGACCCTGTGCCTCATGGGAACAGTCTAGCCCGAACTGCCAAGCCATGTCTTCCCTGGAACGGAAACAAGCATCCTGGGACCGGTTTCGGGTTCATAACCCTCATCAGCCAGGCTATCTTGAATCCAGTGGCAAAGTGAGCATGGGACCCACGTCTGGGCATACCCTGCCAACTTAGGGCGAACAAAGCGATACCAAAGGGGATGATGGACGGAGCGTTAGAGCAAATCAAACACTCACCCCCAGTCAACTGATCTGGGTTTAATCCATCATCATTCTTTAGCTCACTCCACCACCCCAGTTCAGACATGGCCATATGCAAATCAGTCTGACCTTGTGCCTCATGGGAACAGTCCAGCCCGAACTGCCAAGCCATGTCTTCCCTGGACCGGAAACAAGCATCCTGGGACCGGTTTCGGGTTCATAACCCTCATCAGCCAGGCTATCTTGAATCCAGTGGCAAAGTGAGCAAGGGACCCACGTCTGGGCATACCCTGCCAACTTAGGGCGAACAAAGCGATACCAAAGGGGATGATGGACGGAGCGTTAGAGCAAATCAAACACTCACCCCCAGTCAATTGATCTGGGTTTAATCCATCATCATTCTTTAGCTCACTCCACCACCCCAGTTCAGACATGGCCATATGCAAATCAGTCTGACCCTGTGCCTCATGGGAACAGTCCAGCCCGAACTGCCAAGCCATGTCTTCCCTGGACCGGAAACAAGCATCCTGGGACCGGTTTGGGTTCATAACCCTCTTCAGCCAGACTATCTTGAATCCAGTGGCAAAGTGAGCAAGGGACCCACGTCTGGGCATACCCTGCCAACTTAGGGCGAACAAAGCGATACCAAAGGGGATGATGGACGGAGCGTTAGAGCAAATCAAACACTCACCCCCAGTCAACTGATCTGGGTTTAATCCATCATCATTCTTTAGCTCACTCCACCACCCCAGTTCAGACATGGCCATATGCAAATCAGTCTGACCCTGTGCCTCATGGGAACAGTCCAGCCCGAACTGCCAAGCCATGTCTTCCCTGGACCGGAAACAAGCATCCTGGGACCGGTTTCGTGTTCATAACCCTCATCAGCCAGGCTATCTTGAATCCAGTGGCAAAGTGAGCAAGGGACCCACGTCTGGGCATACCCTGCCAACTTAGGGCGAACAAAGCGATACCAAAGGGGATGATGGACGGAGCGTTAGAGCAAATCAAACACTCACCCCCAGTCAACTGATCTGGGTTTAATCCATCATCATTCTTTAGCTCACTCCTGCAGGAGACGCATCTGAGAGGCAATAGATGCAAGGCACTCGACCGCTTCGGGTACAAAATGGTGGTCCACTCGGGGTTTACATCTGGCTCTAGGGGGGTGGGTATTTTGATTCGCAACGCCCTTCCCATGGTAATTTCTGATGCGTGGACTGACGACCCGGGCTGCATGGCGGCAGTGGCGGGTAGATGGGGAGGACCGTACGGTTGTGCTGGGCTCATGCTATATCCCGCCCGGCCTACACACCACGACTTTTGCACGGCTGGGCTCCTTCCTGGCGGATCTTCCCTGGGGAACCCTTCTGGTTGGGGGAGACATGAACGCGGTAATGAATGCTGACCTGGACCATTCGGGCGGGGGGCAGGGGTTCAGGGGAGAAAATGGGTTGCAGGGCTTCATTAAGGCACTGGGACTAGGGGACCTGTGGTGCACGCACCATCCCACACGCAGACATTACACGTTCTATTCGGCCAGACACGGGTCCTTTTCAAGACTAGACCACTTGCTAGCGCGCATCGACCAGATGGGCGAATATGCGGAACCCCATATCATGGCCCGGGGAATCTCTGACCACTCCCCAGTGAGTGTTATCCTTAAGGGTCCGGCGATTAACAAGGCGGCATTCCCGAGGATAGACCCGTGGTACCTTCGAGATGCAACCCTGGGAGACAGACTTCGGGAGGGCTCTAAGCTGTATTTTGAAGAAAACAGGGGGTCAGTTGAGTCCCACCTCACACTATGGGAGGCGTACAAGACCGTCTTGAGAGGGCAGGCCCAGGCCCTGATTGGGGCCAAAAAGAAAGAGGAGTCCCTGCAGATCAGGCAGCTAGAACAGGAGATAGCAGATCTGGAGCGGGATGCCGGCGACACCCCCACAGTGGATCGCAGCCATACATTGGCCTTTAAACAGAAGGAACTCCGGGCGTTGGCAGAGAGAGAGGCGCGAGCCTACTCCCTCGCCACGCAACACCGGATCTATGATTTAGGGGATAAAGCCCTGAAGCTTTTGGCGTGGCTGGAGCGTAGGGACAGGGAGCGGTCCTGGGTGGCTGAGATACGGTGTGCGATAGGTTCATTAGCATCCACTAGCACGGCTATAGCGGAGGAGTTCGCATCTTACTTTGAGGGGGTCTACACCCCGGTTTGCACCAGGTCAGAGCAAGACTGTGCGGAGTTCCTGCAGGACTTCCATCTGCCCACACTGTCTCAGGAACAAAGAGATCGACTAGAGGCAGAATTAACGGGGGAGGAAGTGGGGGAGGCCCTCAATTCCCTCCAATCTGGGAAAGCACAGTGACCAAATGGGCTCCCAGTAGAGATATTCAAGCGACAGCAGGCGAACGTCATCACGGGGCCCCTTCTTCAGATGTATCAAGAAGCGCGAAAGGTAGGAAGGCTCCCACCTGATTAGAGGGAAGCCACAATCGTAGTGATCCACAAGGTAGGCAAGCCGGCAGACCAATGCTCTTCCTACCGGCCAATCTCGCTTATTAACGTCGAGGCAAAAATCCTAGCTAAGGCCCTGGCGGATAGGCTGCTTCCGGTTATGTCGGATCTCGTGCACGTTGACCAGTCGGGTTTCATGCCGCGCAGGAGCATCCGCCATAATCTACGCCGCCTATATGGCGTATTACATATGACAGAAGATGTGGGGAACACTCAGACGGCACTGATGGCGCTAGACGCCTCAATGGCGTTTGATAGTATTGAATGGCCGTACTTATTTATGGTTCTCCAACGATTAGGTTTTGGCCCGACATTTTGCAGCTGGGTGCGCCTCCTGTATGAGCAACCGACAGCGAGAGTGAGAGTTAATGGTGTCCAGAGCCTTCCAACTCCGAAGGGGTACGAGGCAGGGCTTCCCCCTGTCCCCCCCTCCTGTTTGCGCTGGCCTTGGAGCCGCTGGCCCACTGGATCAGGCGGGATGGGGCTTTCTGGGGTCTGGCACTGAACAGTGACTGGGAAGAGCGTATTTCTTTATACGCGGACGATATTGTGTTATATATGGCCAGGCCATACCAGTCGATGGCGCGGGCGCTGCATCTCTTCGAACTATTCGGTAGCTATTCGGGATACACTATTAACTGGGCGAAATCAGTGATTTACCCGCTTTCGGGTCCTCCACCGCGGATCCCGACCAGGTGCCCAGCATCACTTGCTGTTGACGGGTTTAAGTACCTGGGGGTTTACATCACCAGGGATAGGGCGGAGTTCCACGCCAAGAATCTGGAATTCCAACTGACACGCCTGGCAAATGACGTGTGTCATTGGCGATCGCTACCTCTCTCCCTCATGGGACGTGCGGCAATGTTCAAGATGCTTGCACTGGCTAGACTCCTCTATATCCTACAAAACACGCCGTATCCGATTCCGACTGGGGTATTCACACGAATATCCCGGGCAGTACGGACTCTGCTCTGGGATGGAGGCAACCCCAGGATTGCGCTGCACAAACTGACGAGAGGAGTGTATGATGGGGGGCTGGCCCTCCCAGACATACAACTGTACTACTGGGCTTCCCAGCTACAGGTGGTCAATGATTGGGTGTATGCGCCCAGGACGGAACCGGCCTACAGGGTCGACCGAATGGTAATGCCAGATGGCAATTGCGAGCCATTGCTCTATGCCCGTAAGCCAAGGAAGGACTGGCCCCCACACACGGCGGTGGTGGTCCAGTGTTGGAGGGAAGCCAACAAATTCCTGGGGTGGCAGGGCTCCCTGATGGGCAGAACCCCCTTATGGCAAGGCGAGGTCTTAGAAGACGTGACCCGACTCAATGGTTTCCGGGGTTGGAAATTAATAGGCATCGAATACTTGGGAGATGTGTGGCAGGGTAAGGCCCCCCGCTCCTTCGAATGTTTGAAGAAAGAGTACGATCTCCATGACTCACAGCGATACCACTACCTTCGCCTCACCCACGCCCTACGCTCCCACATACAGAGTGGCACGACCATCCCGGAATATTCCCCCATGGAGGATAGGTTGCTCCTGGATCCCATCTTGGAGAAACCCACTTCTACCATATACCGCAAACTCATAATTAACAAACCTGACCCATTGGTTTCGCTGCGAGAGCGATGGGCGAGTGATGTGGGTGCCCTGGAGGATGACGATTGGCAGGACGCCCAGCAAAGTCCGCGGGAGATAGCAATTCGCGCCAGGTTCCGCTTATATCGCGTATATTATCCTTGCACACATTTGTATACCTGGGGCAGAAGTCAGTCGGCCCTATGTGTACGGGGATGTAGAGGGGATGGCTCCTTCTATCATATACTATGGGAGTGCCCGGAGATAGTGCCTTTCTGGACTAGGGTTACGGACACAATGGCAGCGGTTGTGGGCTCACCGGTCCCGCGGGAGCCCAGATGGTTATTGTTAATGATTAAGGGGGCAACTGACTGGTCCAGACACAATGAGATCTGGCTGGCACTGGCAGCCGGGGTTGCAAAAAGGAATATCGCCAGCAGCTGGGGGGCGCAGGCCCCTCTGCAATGGGATCAATGGCTGCGGGACCTTGATTGGTGTCAGAGAGCTGAGGAGACCATCTATAAGAGTATAGGTTGCCCTAAGAAATGGGAAAAGGTCTGGGGGCCTTGGCGGAAATACAGGGCGATGGGGGGTGGGTCAGGATTGGGTTGTACCGCTTGAATGCCCTACATGTGTCTATGCTCACTGTACATATCACTGTGAAATGTGTCTACATAATACTAAGGAATGTCTCTATCACATGCTTTATGAACAATGTTCTGTAATGTCTGATAATATGAGCACAGTTAATAAAAAGATTTACAAAAAAAAAAAAAGAAATGCTCTACATCTTTGTAAATCTAAAGCATTTCGGCCCTTTCACACAATACAGAGCAACAAATAACCTTGCTGCATTGCGTTGCATGAAGGATTGGTAAATCTGTTCCATAATCTGCGTTGCAAGATATTCTTCACTATAAATAGAACCCAGTCAAGATGGAAAAATGGATACAGAAACTTTTTCTACAAGATTACCTTTTGCAGAGTCTTTCTGTGAACAATGGTAAATATTTGCAGACCTTTTTATCCAGGTTTACCTATTGCAGGGATTTTTGGTGGACAGATGCATTATTTAGCATATCTTACTTAGAATCACTTAATTACAGTTCAAGAAAGATATACACATCATAAATTGTCACAAAAAGTATGATTTCCATGCATGAGAGGAAAACTGAAGCCGTTGAAATCTTCGTGAAGCTGCAAAGTTTTCCATGGAACATTGAAAATTTAAAAAAATGTTATAAACAAAATCAGTTCATTTACTTCTAATCTATATTTTCTAGGATTTAGGGAGACCTCCTGTTGGACTTGGCCCTTTTTGCAGAATCATCCCAGGACTTCTTGCCTTCCTCCTGTATTTGTTCTGACCTGTTGTTGGTGGTTTTATGACTCTGCGCACTTTACCACTGCTGATCAGTGCTAAAGTGCATATGGTCTCCCTGTAAATTGTTGTTATGGATTGGTGTTTCCATGATTGGCTATTAGATTTACTAGTCAGACCCTAGTACAGTGCACTGTGTGTGCCCAGGGCCTGTAAATCAAATGCTGCTAGTGGGCTTGCAGCACTGATTGTGCCACCCACAGAAGCAACCTGTAAAATGTAAATCTGGCCTGCCAATGCAGAACTTGTGTGCAGTCTAGTACTGCCATGTCGACTTGGCAAGTGCACCCACTTGCGAGTCCCTAAACCTTCCCTTTTTTACATATTGGTCACCACTAAGGTAGGCCCAAGGTACCCCGGTGGGCAGGGTGCATTGTATGTGAAAGGCAGGACATGCCCTGATGTGTGTGGTATGTCCTGATAGTGAAATACTGACAATTTTGTTTTTCACTATTGCAAGGCTACCTGCTCCCATAGGAAAGAATGGGGAGTTTGTTTATAACATCTTATAAACATAACTACCCCTGGGAACAAGGTCGGAAATTTAGTATGCCTGAACTCAGAATGTTAAAATGCATCTTTTAGTGAAGGTGATTTTTACATTCTGTGTTTGAAAATACCACTTTTAGAAAGTCGGTATTTTCTTGCTTAACCATCCAGTGTGCCTTTGCTAGGTTTGTGTATTGCATGTCTGGCTTTGGAGTGTCAGGGGCTGGGGAGGAGCAGTGGCTCCAGAGAGTCTGATGAGTCAGGGCTGGGCTGAATAGGCCTGGTCTGCATTTGGAGTGGTGGGAGGAGTAGCACCTGCACCCGAATAGGGCTGTGCCTGCCTTCCACAATGATGGCTCCGCCCCCCTGTGGTGTGTCTGGGGCCAGGGCTCACACTGACAATGGAGGTTGTTGTGCACTTGCAAAGTGCCCCACAGAACTGGTTTTGGCTGGGTACAGACACTCTCTGCCTTCAGAGAACAAAGGATTTTTGGGTATAAAAAGAGGGGCCCAGACCCCAGACTTTTAGATCACTTCTGGGAAATCAAGAGGAACCTTTGCCAAGGAGAAGAGCCGGAGAAGCTGAGGAGGAATACTGCCCCTGTGCTGCTTGCTGTCTGGGGTTGGCCTGCAGTGGCTACTTGCTGCCAAGGAAAGGAGAAAAGGATTTTGCTGTTTGCTGTCTCCCCTGCTTGAGGAAGATCTCCAAGGGCTTGAAACTGAGCTTGCCTCCTGTTCTGAAGTCTCAGGGACACAAAGACTTCACCACCAGCTCCCCTGAACTTCCTTGCTGGGAGTTCTGACCTGCAAAGAGGTGCCTGCTGTTGTTTTGGACCTCTAGAGACTGTTTCCCGCTGGGAGCTGGAAGAATCCATGCATCGTCCCGGATCGTCGCATCGCATCGAGGTGCCAAGTTTGTCACATCGTTGGGGGACGCAGTAAGAAACCGACGCATCACCTCCCCACGCAGTAAGAAACCGACGCATCACCTCCTCTCCGGTAAGGAACAGACGCATCACCTCTCCTGCGCAGCAGTAAGGAACCGATGCATCACCTCCCCCGGAGCAAGGAACCGATGCATCACCTTCCCTGAGTGTAAGGAACTGACGCATCACCTTCCCTGCGGCCCGTTTTGTTTGTTTGCGTGACGCATCCCAGATACTTTGTGTGAAAAGTGTCGCATCTGCAATTTGCTTTGAACTGAACTATTTCTACCATCTGAAAGTCATATTTTTATTACTGTATTGTGGATTTTTGTCGTTTGGTCTTGTTTTGGTTTAGATAAAGATCACTAATTTTTCTAAACTGGTGTGGTGTCCACTTGTAGCGTTTTCACTGTATTACTATATGTGTTCACAAATGCTTTACACACTGCCTGTGAGATAAGCCTGTCTGCTCATGCCAAGCTACCAAGGGGGTGAGCAGGGGTTATTTTAGAAGTGTATTCCCCTACCCTGACTAGAAGCAAGGGTCCCTATTTGAACAAAGGTACCTACCTCTGCCAACTAGAGACTAGGCCTGGGCGGAATTTGCGTAGTCGCGTTACGCAAAGTTCCCCAAAGATGTAAAAAATCTCCGCGAGCTACGCAGAATTCCGCGAGCACGCGGAATTGCTTGTTCCGCCTGTTTGCGATGTGTTTTTCCTGTTCGGAGACGCTGTTTGCGTGCTCAGGGGGAAATATCTCACGAACTTGCCCATGGGGTCGCCAATTGGCACGGCCATCTTGTTTCACTTGTCCCGCCCGTTCGCGATGCCTGTTTCCTGTTCGCGAACGCGGATGTCCGATGGCGCGTCCGAATGACGTGTTCGCGATCGCACACTCTCGCGGGATCGCATGGCCGGCTACCAAAATCTCGTGGCGCACGCGAACAGATAGGAAAACTCGTCGGCGAACGCAGGAATCCCGGTAAGTCGCTACCGCGTGCGCAAACACGCTTTTTGAACGCGCGAACAAGGAAAAAATTCTGCTATGCCGCGGATCGCAGAATTTTCGGCAATTCCGCGTTCTCCGCGGAACGCGGAATTGCCAAAATTCAGCACATTCCGCGAGCGGAGCGGATTTTACCGCCCAGGCCTACTAGAGACCCCCATTTCTAACATTGGTGGTCAGCGGTGAGGATCTGGACTTGCATTTGTGATTTACATACAGTGAATGGTGTACACTACTAGTATAGTGCAGACCATTACGCAACCACATACTGTTTTTTCTGTTTTCTGGTGTCCTCTTGGAAGTATTTTTTGATACTAGGACTCTGGTTAGTTGTTGCAAAATGGAACTTGACTCCTGGCACGTTCATCTACACAATGAAGGCGCTATGTGTGTTCTGCAAGGAGAGGGGGTTGCCTGTGAAGAGAAGGTCCAGGGAGGATCTAGAGGCATCCCTATTTCATTATGAGTTACCCCGCTGGGGGCAAACACTACCAGTGGAGTCTGAGGAGGAGGACCTCCCTGAAAGTGATGGAGAAACAGAAAATATGGCTGGCTTCTAGCTTGTGAGCAGAGGTTGAGAGAGCTTGATAGGAGCTCCAGAGGGCTGAGGCCAAGAGGGCCTTAACCCAAGAAGAAGAAATGTGTATAGCTCAGGAAGTGAGCTTGGCTGGGTTTGAGGTGGAGTCCAGCTCAGCTGGTTGCAGCAAAATGGTGTTATCTAGTGCTGAGAGAGCAGTACGCACACCCAGAGATGTGGCGCCTGACTTGAAGGAGGGGGTTAACATACACCAGGGGGTTCAAGGATATGAGGTAGCTCCAGTGGTGCGCAGTGTCCCTGAGGTGGATTGGGGAACTGGCCCAGAGGTTCATAGTCCTAGTGGTGGGAGGGACACTCTACTGACTCTAGATGAGAGGTGCAGGGAGAGGGGTTCCTCCATGGTAGAAGTCCTGGTGTGTGAGTGTGGCGCCCGCCCAGAAGACTGTGGGTTGAGTGACAGAGACAGTCAGACACTGTCTTGCCAATCTCAGGAGAGTGGTGTGGGGTACGTGTGTGAGGTACTGGATGCTAAGGCAAAGGGTAGCTTGGTTAACACCTGTGTGGGGCTGTATGATTCAATTGATGGAGAGCATATTTTAAGTCCCTGTTTTCCAGAGCTATGCCAACACCTGGTGGAGTGTGAGTTCTCTGACCCCAGGGAGCTCACACTGGAGGCAGACCTTTTGGTGGATTCCAGAGGGTCTGAAGAAGCATCTGGGGGTGATCCTGAAGGTTGTGGTGGCCCAGATAGGTCCCAGAGTAATGGGAGCGGTGTAGGGTCCCATGTCCTGTCACAGAGGAGAAGGAGGGGGCTGTGTTCCAAGGTGTCCGAAACCCAGTCTCAAGCCCTGGTTGGTTCCATGAGGGAACACCAGGAAGGGGGCTTGGCCTGTACCGGGAGGCCATCCCCTGAGGGGGATCCCAAGGTGTCAGTTGAGCTGGGGGAGACTGCTGTAACCAGCATTCCACCAGCTCTGGTGTCTGTCAGCACCTCTCCAGTAGGGAGAGGGCATGAGTCCAGAGAGAGGGGCGAGAGGGGGATGCATTCCCCAGTGGAAGCACCAGTGGGTGAGGGGTTTCTAGCTCTGGAGTCAGAGCACCCCAGAACTGACCCTGGTGAGGCCACTTCTGGCCTGGGGGGTCTTCTTGCTCTGTCAGATGGACAGGAGGCTGGAGACCTGCACCAGGCAGACTCATAACACAACTCCAGAGGGGGGTGTTTCCCTTGGGGGTTTGGTATACTCCCCCACAAGTCCTGGGTTGCCAGGCCCAGGTCCAGCCTAAGGGTACAGACCCTGGGTTGGAGGGCCAGGGTCAGGGTGTCCCCCCTCACCTGGAGAAAGGGGCAACTGCTAACAGTGCCCCTACCGGTTTGTCTTCTGGAGGCACCGCTCCAGGTGGGAGGGTGCAGGGCCCAAGTAAGGGGGATGGGGAGAGGGCAGCCTCACCCCTGACCTCTGCCCAGTCTAAGGGTACAGACCCTAGGCTGGGATCCCAGTTGCAGGATAGAACCCCTGAACTGGTGGGTGAATTGTGCGGGACACCTGCCACAGGTGCCCTGACAATTCTGGAAGGGGGTACCGCTCTAGGTGGGAGGGTGCAGAGCCCCGCGGAGGAGGATCGGGTATGGAAAAGCCCACCCCAGTCTCCTGTTCAGCCGCCAGGTACAGGCCCGGGGCTGGTGGGTCGGTGTCAGGATGTCATACCTGACCTGACAGGAGGGAAAGTGGACAAAGGGTGCCAGGCACCTGGGGATACTGCCCCCTGTTCTCTGATGCCACAGAGGTTTGAGAGCCCTGAGAGGCATAAGGCCTGGGTCTCATCCCTGACAACTGTCAGTAGCCACTGTGGCTTGCTGTCCTGGTGGACAGAGTGGCCCCTGGAGGTGGGACAGGAGTCACACCCTGGGGGTGTACTGGGCCACACCACTGTGTTGGCCATGTGGGTACTGTATGTCTGTTGGGACACACCTGTGAGCAAGCTACGGTTAGGTGCTGCACGGATGGTGTCCACAGGTGAGGAGAAGAGTTCGCCATGGGTTAGCTTAGTGGGCCCTGAGAGTATGGACAGAGGGATCCAAATGGGTTCAGATTGGCGTAGAACTGGAGTATGCCCCTGCAGTTGCGGGCCAGGGTCCATGTTCTATCGCCCCAAGCAGGGAAGCCCATCAAGGTATTGATTAGTCTACCCTGGCTTTAGGCTGGAAGGGGGTCGTGTTGGACTTGGCCCTTTTTGCAGGGTCATCCCAGGACTTTTTGCCTTCCTCCTGTATTTCTTCTGACCTGTTGTTGGTGGTTTTATGACTCTGCGCACTTTACCACTGCGGATCAGTGCTAAAGTGCATATGATCTCCCTGTAAATTGTTGTTATGGATTGGTGTTTCCATGATTGGCTATTTGATTTACTATGTAGAAAACAAAAGAGAGAGCAAGGACAGAATACAGGGAACGTTCTTATCCCTAAGTACTTATATCATGAACAACGTGGACGAAGCCAATAGAGGCGACTCTGTTACAACTACTGTGCCAGGCACCACTCAGGTTTGTAAAAAGAACCCTCACCCACCAACCTGGTTGGTGGCATGCTTCATCATTGGGTTCCCAACTGGGTAGCCGAATGCTACCCAGCTGTGCTTCAACGCCTGATTACAGCGGAACGTTTTTTTTTGGTGATGTGTGGTGAAGTGATGAAGTTAAAAATATCTCTGGGATTTCTTACTGACCAATTTTTTCTATTCCCAGCGACCCAGGATATATTAAAAAATAGATGGATAAAAAGAAGATTACTGATTGCTCTTCATTATCCTACTGGTCGACATGTTTCAGCCTCTTAAAAAATCGTGGAGGCTTTCTTCAGGACCAACTGATGTGATATAGTGTTAAATAGTGAAGGTGGCAAAAATAAGCCACATGTATGTTTTTTGCAGCACACGCGCTAAGGTGTGTTGTGCATGCAGTGGTTAGACCATACTTACGGGTCCACTGGTAAAGATAATACACTAGCTAGTGATTCTTGTAGCTTTACTGATCCAGGGAGGAGCGTACACCTTTAGTCACACATTCTTCATGGTTAGACAATCCAGAGGAGACCGGAGTAGGTGTAGCAGCGGGCATCTAACCTTGAAGAATGTGTGACTAAAGGTATACGCTCCTCCCTGGATCAGTAAACCTACAAGAATCATGTAGCTAGTGTTTTATCTTTACCAGTGGGCCCGTAAGTACAGTCTAACCACTGCATGCACAACACACCTTAGCGCGTGTGCTGCAAAAAACATACACGTGGCTTATTTTTGCCACCTTCACTATTTAACACTATATCACATAAGTTGGTCCTGAAGAAAGCCTCCACAATTTTTTAAGAGGCTGAAACATGTCGACCTGTAGGATAATGAAGACCAATCAGTAATCTTCTTTTTATCCATCTATTTTTTAATATATCCTGGGTCACTGGGAATATAAAAATTGGTCAGTAAGGAATCCCAGAGATATTTTTAACTTCACCACTTCACCACACATCACCCAAAAAAAAACGCTCCGCTGTAATCAGGCGTTGTAGCACAGCTGGGTAGCATTCGGCTACCCAGTTGGGAACCCAATGATGAAGCATGCCACCAACTAGGTTGGTGGGTGAGGGTTCTTTTTACAAACCTGAGTGGTGCCTGGCACAGTAGTTGTAACAGAGTCGTCTCTATTGGGTTCGTCCACGTTGTTCATGATATTTGATTTACTAGTCAGACCCTAGTACAGTGCACTGTGTGTGCCCAGGGCCTGTAAATCAAATGCTGCTAGTGGGCTTGCAGCACTGATTGTGCCACCCACAGAAGCAGCCTGTAAAATGTAACTCTGGCCTGCCATTTTAGAGCCTGTGTGCAGTCTAGTACTGCCATGTCGACTTGGCAAGTGCACCCACTTGCCAGTACCTAAACCTTCCCTTTTCTACATATTAGTCACCCCTAAGGTAGACCCAAGGTACCCCTGTGGGCAGAGTGCATTGTATGTGAAAGGTAGGACATGCCCTAATGTGTGTGGCATGTCCTGATAGTGAAATACTGCCAATTTCGTTTTTCACTATTGCAAGGCTACCTGCTCCCATAGGAAAGAATAGGGAGTTTGTTTATAACATCTTATAAACATAACTACCCCTGGGAACAAGGTAGGAAAATAAAGTTTAGTATGCCTGAACTCAGAATGTTAAAATGCATCTTTTAGTGAGGGTGATTTTTACATTCTGTGTTTGAAAATACCACTTTTAGAAAGTAGGTATTTTCTTGCTTAACCATCTAGTGTGCCTCTGCTAGGTTTGTGTATTGCATGTCTGGCTTTGGAGTGTCAGGGGCTGTGGAGGAGCAGTGGCTCCAGAGAGCCTGATGAGTCAGGGCTGGGCTGAATAGGCCTGGTCTGCATTTGAAGTGGTGGGAGGAGTAGCACCTGCACCTGAATTGGGCTGTGCCTGCCTTCCACAATGATGGCTCCGCCCCCCTGTGGTGTGTCTGGAGCCAGGGCTCACACTGACAATGAAGATTGTTGTGCACTTGCAAAGTGCCCCACGGAACTGGTTTTGGCTGGGTACAGACACTCTCTGCCTTCAGAGAACAAAGGATTTTTGGGTATAAAAAGAGGGGCCCAGACCCCAGACTTTTAGATCACTTCCGGGAAATCAAGAGGAACCTTTGCCAAGGAGAAGAGCCATAGAAGCTGAGGAGGAATACTGCCCCTGTGCTGTTTGCTGTCTGGGGTTGGCCTGCAGTGGCTACTTGCTGCCAAGGAAAGGAGAAAAAGAATTTGCTGTTTGCTGTGTCCCCTGCTTGAGGAAGATCTCCAAGGGCTTGAAACTGAGCTTGTCTCCTGTTCTGAAGTCTCAGGGACACAACGACTTCACCACCAGCTCCCCTGAACTTCCTTGCTGGGAGTTCTGACCTGCAAAGAGGTGCCTGCTGTTGTTTTGGACCTCTAGAGACTGTTTCCCGCTGGGAGCTGGAAGAATCCACGCATCGTCCCAGATCGTCGCATCGCATCGAGGTGCCAAGTTTGTCGCATTGTTGGGGGACGCAGTAGGAAACCGACGCATTACTTCCCCACGCAGTAAAAAATCGATGCATCACCACCTCTCCGGTAAGGAACCGACGCATCACCTCCCCTGCGCAGCAGTAAGGAACCGATGCATCACCTCCCCCGGAGCAAGGAACCGACGCATCACCTTCCTGAGTGTAAGGAACTGACGCATCACCTTCCCTGCGGCCCGTTTTGTTTGTTTGCGTGACGCATCCCAGGTACTTTGTGTGAAAAGTGTTGCATCTGCAATTTGCTTTGAACTGAACTATTTCTTCCATCTGAAAGTCATATTTTTATTACTGTATTGTGGATTTTTGTCGTTTGGTCTTATTTTGGTTTAGATAAAGATTACTTATTTTTCTAAACTGGTGTGGTGTCCATTTGTAGTGTTTTCACTGTATTACTATATGTGTTCACAAATGCTTTACACACTGCCTCTGAGATAAGCCTGTCTGCTCGTGCCAAGCTACCAAGGGGGTGAGCAGGGATTATTTTAGAAGTGTATCCCCCTACCCTGACTAGAAGCAATGGTCCCTATTTGGACAAAGGTACCTACCTCTGCCAACTAGAGACCCCATTTCTAACATTAATGAATTTAGAACACAGATTTCACTGAGTTTATTTATAAAGACATTTTGATTTTCTCAAAGCACACATTCAGTTGTTTAGACAAGACTAATCAATGCTTGAGAAAGTATGCTTTCGCTTCTTTCAATTACTTTTCAAAGTCTGTCTCAAGATGGAGGGATGGGATTCTATAAGATTGTTCCTTAAGCATGGAATATTCCAGATTTGTCAACCTTTGAGTAACTTCCATGAGCCAGGATTTAGACATGGGTGTTCTTAGGAACATCACCATTGTTTGAGAAGTTGAGCAGTCTGTTATGCCTGACAGTCTTAGGGTGGTCTTCCCTCCAAAATGTTTGTTGTACTCCTCCATTTTTGATGATCTCGTATTTGTTAGCCTTAGGAACCTGTGTACTTTACCATTACTTTCCAGTGCCAAAGTGTGTGTGCTCTCTCCTCTAAACATGATAGAAATTGGCTTACACCCAATTGGCACATTTACTTTACTTGTAAGGCCCTAGTAAAATGGTACTACATGGAAGCAGTACCTGTAAATTCAATGCTGCTAATGGGCCTGCAGCACTTATTGTGCCACTAACCTAAGTAGCCCACTAAACCTGTCTCAGGCTTGCCATTGCAGCCTGTGTATGTAGTATAATCTGCCATTTCGGCCTGGCAAAATTAACATTTTATTAGGCCTAAACCCTCCTTTTTAATACATATAAGTCACCCAGAGGGTAAGCTCTAAACAGCCCATAAGGCAGGGTTTAGTGTATTTAAAAAGTTGGACATGCACTTTTGACTTTTACTTGTCCTGGTAGTGAAAAAACCCTTAAGTTTGTTTTTCCCCACTGCAAGGCCTACTTCTTCCATAGGAATACACTGGGTTACCTTATTACATTTAATAAGTGATAACTTTCAATTGGGAGCAGATAGGAATGTCGAGTTTAGTGTCAAAGAATTATTATATTTTGAAGTAGTTTTAAGTCACAATTCTGAAAATGCCACTTTTAGAATGTTGACGTTTTCTTGTCCTAACAATTTGGTGCCTAGAGCCTGGAGCCTGTATCCTGGGTCACATGACTAGATGTATCTTGCAGTTGGTCTTTCTTTATTGCTCCTAGACAGAGAGACAAAGGAGAAATAGGTGTTGGAAGTATGGGCCATCTCTGGCTTGATGATGGAGTTGAGCTGTCACCTAGCACATGCGAACATCACAAAGTATCTACCTGAGCACAGTCACAAAAGGGATTGACAATAGTCTTTTGTGAGCCAAGACAAGCTAGGGCCAGGGCAGGGAGGGAGGAAATTCCAAACACCGTTGGGGGTGGAAACCTCCAGAACCTTCTCCTACTTCAAAGTGAGCACCAGATATAAATAATGGACCCACTGCCCCATCTCTTCAATACACCTCTGGACCTGTGGACAATTCAGAAGGACTGCTGTGCTGCTCTGCAAGAAGGACGACTACTCTGCTGATCTGCCAACCTGCTGCCCTGACCGTCTGAGTGAAAAGACAGGACCTGCATCTTGAATTCAGGACCATCAGAGTAACTCCAAGGGCTAGTTGACAGGCCTCCTGATCAGATCAGGGACAGAAAAGGCATTAACCACCTTGAATTCAGCATCTGGTCTCTGTCTGCTGGGATCCATAACCCCCAAGTGGTGTCACCCCTCGGAAGTGGGCCGGAAGGTGCTCATCCAGCCCAGTATTGGTCCTGTAAGTAGAATCAATGCAGCAAGATGCATCTGCATGTGGAACAACCACAGCGTGATGCATCCTCTATGCCAGACCTCGCATCGCAGCCCGCAGCTGTACGAAGAAGGGCTTTGCATCGCAAGCCCCTCATCAAAGGCATCCTGGAGGATGATGCAGGTCTTGACATTCAGCCCGCAGCTTCTTCAGAACTGCTGATGTGTGACACATCTTCGACGCAGGACTTTGCATCGCACGCCCTGTCAATGGTATCCTCGATTTTTTTATTTTTTATTTTAAAGAGTTTTATATAGCACAAACAAGACCCTTAAGGGTGACAGAACGCTTTACAATAATAATGAAAAGAATCTGTGACACAAAAGGATAGGCTATGTGCATATGAGTAGAGTAGAGTAGGTCATGCCCCAAAAAGTTACATATGGAAATGATAAAGTCAAAATAACACAAGAACAGAGCAAGCACACATAGTCCTTCGAAGTGCTGGCACGGGCAGAGTCCGACAGGTGTCGGGCAGTGTGTAGATGGTTGAGCAATGGGCAAACAGCGCGGATCTCGGAGATGAGGACGGGTGTGATAGATGGAGCCACACAAAGGCAGGTACACAACGTACTTGAGAGGAAGGGGTTATGGCCTTATTGTGAGAGAAATCTGTTGGCTAGGAGAAGGAGGGGTTGCACCTGGTCTCAGGAGGAAGAGAGTTCCACATTTTGGGGGCCATTCCGGAAAAAGGATCGATTCTACGTTTACTTTTTGTTGAGATTTTGTGGTTTAAATGGTAGGGTACTTGTGCTTCTGGAAGTTCTGTTTCCACCAGAAAGGGTCAGCTTCTGAGACAGGTAAGATGGGGTGTTGTGATGCAGCACTTTATGGGTCATACAGGCTGTTTTGAGATGGATCCTAGCCTCATAGGGTAGACATTTCAGAGATTGGAGGTCAGGGCAGATATGATCTCTTATTTTTGAGTCAGTGATTAACCTAGCTGCTGAATTCAAGCTAGCCTTCAGCGGAGTGGTTTTGCTTTTCGGGAGGCCCACAAGGATAGTGCTGCCATATTATAATTTAGATATCACAAGTGCCTGAACCACTGTTTTGAACTTTGCCATGGGAAAGAACTGTTTTAGTTTCCTTAATGTATGTAGTTGATGGTTAGCTCCTCTGGTAGTGGCACTGATGCGCTTTTGCATGGAAAGGGTATTGTCGAAGATTATTCCTAGGAATTTAGCTGAGTCAAAGATGTGGGGGGTACAATTCAAGGCAGTGAGATGTGGAAGCCAGTCTTTGATGTTGGGGGCGATACTGGGTGGTAAGATCAATAGGAATTCTGTTTTGAGGGCATTGGGTTTGAGGTGGTTACGAGTCAGCCAATGTTGCGTTTTTGTCAAGGTGTTATTGAGGGTGCTGATGTCATCGGGTGAGGCAATTTTCATCTAGAGTTGAGTATCACTGCATACATGTGATAGGAGATGTGAGAGAGTTTAAGGATTTCAGTCAGGGGCTCCATGTATAGGTTGAACAGTGTCGAGGAGAGAGAGGAACCTTGGGGGATGCCTAGTGTAACTAGCGACTGATCGGAAAGAGTGTGGTTGATTGGGACGTGCTGAGATCTGCTGTGGAGGAAGGAGGAGAACCATTTTAATACAATACTGGAGAGACCCATCCTGTGTTCTAATAGGTTCAAAAGGGTTTCATGATTCACAGTGTCAAAAGCCACTAATAGGTCAAGAAGGATTAGTAAGCAGGATACATTCTGACTGAGTGAACGTAGGACGTCGTCAACAATGTGGACAAGGGCAGTTTCGGTGCTATGGCCCGGTCTGAAACTGGATTGACATTGGCAAAGGAGGTGGAATTGCTCAGTGTGGTTGCAAAGCTGTATGTGCTCACATTTTTCTAGGAGTATGGCCAAAGTTGGGATGTAGGAGATAGGGCGGTAGTTGTTGGGAATAAGTAACAAGCAGTATCCCACCCAAAGGAAAATAATATATCAACTGAAATATTAAGGGGTGGCACAGTTCTCACATGCAGAGGTCAGATCATATATCTCTACCAAGATTGGGAGCAAAACCTCTTTGTATAGTAACCCTCACACACTCTAATAGTGCCATGCTTCATCATCGGGTTCATCCTGGTTCCTAAAGGCCAGGGTGGGCTCGACCGTGTTTCAGGGAGCACTTAGGAGAAAAAGCCAGGGGGGTTAAAGATTAAAAATCCTCCACACACTCCAGGTATCCCTTTAATATGGAGTTATGAAGGATATTAAAAACAGATAGTAGGGGGTCCCAAGGATTCAATGGTCCTATGACCCTATCCTTATTGCGAACATGTTTCAGCCTGTGAACTACCCTATGGGTCCACGGCTTTCTTCAGGGCAAAACCACAATGTCAAATCCCTCCCTGGAAATAACAGCAAAAAAAAGTAGAACTATTAGTTCAATCAAAACGCTGTATGGATATACTTATCCTCAGTATTGGCGTTTGGTTCGAAAGGTTCGTCCAACCTGTAGGGAGACAGAACAAAACATACAAAAATATTTTTTGGTATGAGCACATAATGGGAGAATTGGAGTGCCATGCGCCACTCACTACACCTCTTATCATATTTATAAAAGAGGAAAAAGGCGCAAAATTGAAATTGTGTGGTGTGTAAGGATAAAAACATATCAAATCACATACTCATAGGGATCAGATACCAGCAGCTAACCGATCTCCTAGAGCACACATTATTCTTAAAAGCAACCCAACATGCAATTTGACCAGACCAGCCATAACGTGGAGTTACTACATCAAAAAGATGATACCCGTCATCTATCCACTCAGGCTCACACTAAAACATATCACCTTTGTAAGTAGTCAGGTGCTCTCATAGTGAAACGTCATATGCCCCTTTGTTTAGAACCAGACATATATATAACACATATATAACACCCGTAGTGAATAATGAGGTGCACAAGAAGGACTCAGGATCTTACCCAATTGAAATGGACAAAGCGCTTCTCATGAGTGCAGAGAAGGGGCAGTCCTATAGTCAGACTCTATTGAGGGAGTCAATGTGAGTAAAGTTATAACATCGATCCAGCAGGCCTATTGCTGAATATCCAATTGCACTCCCACAGCCCCATCTCCGTTAGATCCCCCACTTACTGCATCAAGGATCCTGGCCCTGCGGCGACACCTACTAGGGTCTGCTACTCCCGGTGTGAGTGCCGGTGGGCTGGGCTCAAGTCACTTATAAAGGAAGGGGAAGTCGGTGAAAAAGTCCCGCGTCTGCAGGTGAATGCAATTTCGTTCGAACTGCGCGCATAAATTGCGTCACATTTTAAATGGGGACCACCAAACCCCGCGGAATCATGGGGGATGTGGTTCCCGATTAGTGCGAACTAAGACCGAAGACAACAAGACGAAGTATTTAAATTATTGTCTCGTATGGTTACTCGGTCAGCCCAATGCCCGTACTTAGTGGTGACTGATGATTAGAGTAATTAGGATTTCGATCATTGAGAGCACACGGAGTCTTTTGTGTTCATTGTGGAGATTAAGAACTACCATAACCCTCAAGGATCATGGTTAGTGTAGTTATAATCGTGGCCATGTATTATGTAGAGGTTCTCAAGGCCAGTGATCTTTTGAACGGCCCAACTTTATTGGTGTAAAATACCGTAAGCCTACTTTTCACCCTCAAGGAACATGGTTAGTGTAGTTATAATCGTGGCCATGTATTATGTAGAGGTTCTAGAGGTCCGCGATCTTTTGAACGGCCCAACTTTATTAGTGTAAAATACCGTCAGCCTACTTTTCACCGTGTCTTAACAGAGGGAACCAGTGTGAGGGATATAAACACTGTATGATCAGATGTCAAGTCCAGCAACCCATATTAAAGGATATACAGTTACATCATTATTAGTGATTTTCCAGAGATTAAAAAGAGGAGGTTGATTATTAGGGGATAGTGCTCATATCCGACCCAACTGGCCCCATGGGATAGAATCATTCAAGCCTCTCTCATGGGTTTTGAGTGTATACACCCATCTCTGTTCTTTCTGTAGAAGTCTTCTGGACAGATTAGGACCCCTTTCACCTTTTCGATGACGGTCCAGGCCAGATCCTTATCCGTGTGCTGATGTTCTACGTAATGTGTTGTGAGTCTTGTGGCAGAGACTCTCCTACCGATAGTACTCCTATGTTCGCTAATGCGGACTTTCACCTTTCTTGAGGTCATGCCAATGTAACGGTCTCCACATTGGCATGTAATCATGTAAATACAGTTATCGGAGTTGCAATTGGTATGGCAACGTTGCTCCCACAGCCTTGGGAGTCCCAGATCAATGTGGGAGGTGTGTGTAGTAAATTGGCAAACCACGCAACCCCCACAAGGAAAATGGCCCTTTACTTGTGGTGCGTTCCATAATGTCATTTGTTTGTCGGACTTAGGCTGGTACGTATCCGTATGGATCAGGTAATTTCTCAGATTCCAGTTTTTTCTGAATGAAAACATTGGTTTTGCCAAATTCAGATGATTGGACGTTAAGATGTTCCATTTGAGGTTAATTATCTTCTTAATAGCGTTTGAAGAAGAATTATATGTTGTTACGCAAATTAATGATTCCGTTTCTTTTTAGAGAATGTCTCCAAAAGGGCTGAGCGGGGTGTATTTTGGGATCTTTTCTGCGCTTTTCTAGTTGCTGGGGTCAGACTGGTCAGCTCTGGGTTTATTTAAGATTGGAGTAACCTGCCCACTTATCACGCATTCAGGTATGGAACCTTGTATAATGAAGCCTTGATAATCCTAGTCCATAATGGGGGCAGGAGGTGACTGGACATGTTGAGGAGTTTGGAGGGAAGGGGATTGTTCAAGTGGTTGGAGCATTTCAGAGAAGTTAGAAGTTTTGAGATGTCACTTTCATTGAAGGTTTTATAGCTGGACCAGGTGGTGTTGTTTTTAAGCTTGTGGGAAGAGGTTGACAGGCCTGCTTCCTGAACAAGAGTGGGGTGAGGGAGGGGGTGCATACGGTAAGAGTTTCAAAGTGTTCTGGGTCTCGCTGTTGATTAGCCTGGTTTTCTCAGCTAAGAAGGAGGCAAACGTTTTGCAGTTAGGTATGATTTTGATGTCTGAGGATGAGGCCTTGCTTTCCCTATTCATTCGTTTTTTGACAATTTCGAAGTTTTTTCGGTCTATTAATTGCTGAATCAAGTTTATTTTGAAAGAATGCTACTTTTGAATTTCAAATGTGCCAGTTGTAAGCGCTCTGTCTTTTTCATAGAAGTTTGAGGTTAGACAGAGATGGGGGGTCCATGTTCTTTCAGCGAGTATGAGGGCTCAGCGTTCCTTGTTGAGGTTATGACTGAACCAGGAGTTTGATATTTTGGACGGGACTCTCTTTAGTTGTTTGGGGGCAATGGTGGTCCATGATTTTTGTCGTGGAGTTTAAGTAGGGTTCAGTGAGGTCATGAGCGTCATACATGTTGGAGGAGGGAAGCAGGTTGCAGTTACTAATAGCCAACAGAGTGAGTGTTTTGATGTTATAAGTGTCTCTGACCCATTGTTTGGCTTTCATAGGTTGGCCCCTAGAGCTAACTGCTCTTTCAGATATGTAGAAGGAAATGCAATGGTGGTTGGTCCAGTCCCAAGGTTGAATAGATTCAGTTTGAATGGTGCTTTCTTTTGCAATGATTAGATCTAAGGTGGCCCCTTTGTCATGAGTGGGGCTGTTTCACACTTGGATAAGGTTGAGGTCATGAAGGAAGGATTTAAAATTGTTCACAAGAGAGTCCCTAGTGTTGTTCCAGTGTATGTTGAAGTTGCCAAGAAAGATCTATTTATTGAGCTTTTCATTGTTGGGGGAGATGATCTCCATGATCTGTGGAAGAGGTGTGGCGCAGCGGCCAGGGTGCCTGACTCCGGACCACGGGGTTCACGGTTTGATCCCCGGTGCCGGCGGCTGGTTAGCCCAGCACCATGTGACTCTGGGCAATAGCTCGCTTAATCTTCCCGAGGGCCCCCAGCGCCGGGACACCTCCCAAGAGGTAGCTGTGCGCTTTACAAATGCTGGTATTTCAATGTATGTGTGGTTGTCGCCTGGAGGGTGGTTAATCGAGTGGAGAGAGTACGTAGAGTTGTCATTGATGGTAATATTGATCCTATGGTATTCACAGGAGGGAAGAGATCGAGGGGTATATTCACAAGAACGTGTGATAACTACCGCAAGAGTAGCGTAACGCAACTTACAGCATTGCAGCCTATCTCGGGAAAATAACCCCGTGACAACGTGGAATTCACAACACGGCGGTAGCATGCGATAGTTGGCCGACACCGCGGCCAATGCTCACGACACAACCACCTTGACGGAGATAAAAACACAAACCACAACGCGAAAAAAGCTGCGATGGGCCAAAGCGCGATAAGAAAACAGTGACAACCAGCGCGAGGGCAGCAATACGCACGCGCAATGCGGGGAAAAAGCACAACAACAGTATACGGAAAAGGCCACAGAACAAAATACATCAACAGCGGAGTACCACGGATTCACCCTGGCCAACTGCAGAGGACAACATGCACATCACAACATCCACGCACCGTGGAAGAACAGAACCTACAGGCACACCACATGAAAGAGACCAGTGGCAGACAAATCTGAGCCGCAGGAGCGACACACCCACCGTGCAGCATACGCACATAAGCAGAAGTGCACCCGGACAGTGACAACATCCCGGTACAAACAGCAACACCTCCACAACTGAACACAGGACACAACTGGTTCGGAAAATGTGCACAACATGGCAAATCACATCTGAAACCCCAGGGACATGTAACATGACAATGTACAATTCCAACCTGTGACCTGCAAATATGTATTATTCACACATGCAGTGCGATTGGACATCTACTACTGTCCCATGAATGCCACGGACGGTCACAATGTGACGTGCTCATGAGAAGTAAGTGTCAATGATGGAGTCCCTACGGGCCATTCCTGCCGCAGCTGCAGCGGGATGTGGGCCACCTGCCCCATCACCACCATCATCATCCAGTACCTCTGGAACTGGGATCCATGGGGCCCTGGTGCGAACACAGATGTTGTGCAACACACAACATGCAACGATCATCTTGCACACGACGTCCGGGCTGTATAAGAGCTTCCCACCAATGCCATCCAGGCACCTGAAACGTGACTTCAACACGCCAAATGTGCGTTCAACGATGCCCCTGGTGCGTACGTGGGCCGCATTGTACTGCCTCTGGGCGGCTGTGTTCAGGTCTCGGAGGGGTGTCATCATCCAAGTGCAGAGTGCATATCCTTGATCACCTGTGACAGAGAAGGGAGAAGAAAGTCAATACTTGGTTCAGCAGGATGTGATGGCAGGCCCACCAATTCAGTGACGCCTGTGCTGGCTGTGTGTGGGGTGAGTGTAAGCCAGCCCTCAGGGAGTAGCATGTGCTGGCAACTACACCAACAGTCATCAGGCACACAGACATGCAATGTCAGAACTACAAGGGGGGATGACTCGAGTCACACAGGGCTAGTCACCCCGGATGCACAGCGGCCGGCACAGGCCCACCACCACGGGACGCTGACCTGCGGGAGACTGGGGTAGGGTCATGAGGGCAGAGCAGTGCCTCACATGTGTCATAGCTGCATTCTGCATCTCCACACGTTCAGCTGTTGTGTGGCTGTGGTGCCATGTGAAGTCTGTTTTGGGTGCAGGGGTAGCCCAGGATGACCATGGAGTGGTGTAGTAGTGTCTGGTAGGTGGTCGTGTAGTTTAACATGTCGGATGTGGTTAGGTCACGTGTGCATCCCCACAGTTGTGCTTTGTGCGTTGGTGGCTGTGGGATGTGTGGTGTGTTGATTTGGTACTTACCAACGAGCGGTCCCGTTCTATATGTGCCATCCTGGAAGCGCTGGTTGATGATGGACTGTCAGAAGATGAAGGAATCATGCACACTGCCTGGGTAGTTGGCGACGACATTGGTGAACATTCCCCGGTGGTCCACTATTGCCTGCACATTGATGGAATATGTGTGCTTCCTGTTGCGGTAGTGGTGTGCAGTATCCGCAGGGGGCACAAGTGGGACATGTGTGCAGTCGATTGCCCCCAACACGGCCGGGAATCCGGCTATGGCGTAGAAGCCTTGCTTAGTCTCCAGCTGTTCCTGCGCAGTGTTGGGGAAGTGAAGGTACTGGGGTATGAAGCTGATGATGGCATCCAGGACGGGTGTGATGAACTTTGATAGGGCTGGCTGTGAGACCCCTCCGACTCTGGCAGTTGTTGGTTCGAAGGTCCCAGAGGCCAACAGGTGCAGCACTGCCAGCAGCTTTGTCTGCGGAGGGATGTTTGTTCTCCGCTGTGTTGGGACCGTCAGCCTGTGGGCGATGTGGGTCAGGATGCGGAGGATGGTTGTCCTTTTGAGCCTGTAGTGGGCAATGACTTCCGCGGGCGTTAGGTCTGTGAGAGTGGTGCGTTTTCGGTAGGTCTGCTGTCTTATTCTATGCTGCCTCTGTGGTGGAACGGGGGGAGCGGGTCCGGGTCCTGGGGGTGGTGGCGGTCCAGGGGGTGGTGGCAGTGGGTGTTGTGGCCCTGTTGGGGCTCCGAGCTGCATGTAGAGTAGCTCCATGGCGTTGTTTGTTCTTCGGGTATGGCTGTGTGCAGGACTCCGTTGCCTACTGCAGGTAGACGTCCGTCTTTATACCTGCTTGAGGCAGGTGTTAAATACCTGCGGCTACTGCACCTTATCGCCTGTTTTGTGTTCTTATCGCCGATGTGGCTGGTCGTTGTGAATGTTGAGGTGTGATGTTGTCTCGACTTTTCTCACGGGAACGCCCACTCTGCATCTTATTAGCGATATTTGCGGGGGTCCTCTGTGGCGTTGTTTTTTGCGACTGCTATCGCAGGTAAACTGGTGCTGTGGGCTGTTAACACTGGCTTGTGAATGGGGAGGTAAATTTATCACGACTTTGGCTGCGATAAAGTGCCGTTAATTCGGCGATAGCTCCTTGTGACTATGCCCCTGAGAGTATGTTGGTTTCTTAGTTAACGTAGACCTGTGTATAGAGGCTAGGCCACTCCCCCGGAACGACCTGAACGGTTAAGTCTGATGATGTCGTGTCTGGGAGGGACAAGTATGTCCAAAAGTGGGGATCGTTCAAACAGGTTTCATTGCGTATAAGGATGTCAAGGTCAAGGTTAAGTATAATATCAGCTATGTCAGCCACATGTTTCACCACTGAGTGACAGCTGAGTAACACGCATTTAAGGGAAGTTTTAGTAGTAATAGTAGAAGTATGTGAGATGGGTACTTGTTTGAGGTTCTTGTTATTGATATACCTGGAGTTAGGGTGGGATTACCTAGGAGGATCGGTAATAATCGTCTGAATTTTTCCAGCAGCAGGTCTCACTTGGTCAGTAGGAGCACGATTGTAAGTGGCGAGGATGGAGTGGATATTGATATTTGTTAACTGTCTAACTAGCATATAGGGTCGGGAGGAGTGGTCAAGATTCGGTTTGCAACTCTAGCTAGATTGTGGGGCCCAGATATTGGCAGGTATAGGAGCAGTGTGGCATGACCATGCAGGGCTCAGCATCACACCCCTGCTGCTTCCTCGGAACTGCTGCCGTGTGACACATAATCGACACAGGATCCCTCTCACTCCGCAAAACAAGATGGAAGGTACTTTGTTCAGCGGCCCTAACCTAGTCCTTGTATTCGTCCTGTGCTCCATCGTGGACAGCCTGAACTTGTGACTTTGTTCTGGTCTGGAGCAACCAGATAACCACAGTTGGCGCTTTGTGCTTTTAGGCACTATTTTCACTTAAATCTTTAAAATTGCATATCTCCAGTTCTACTGAGACCCAGGGTAGGACAAGATGTCGCCCTAAGTGGGAAGGGTATGCCCAGACGTGGGTCCCGTGCTCACTACACCACTGGATTCAAGCTAGCCTGGCTGATGAAGGGTGATGCCCTGAAACCGGTCCCAGGATGCTTGTTTCCGGTCCAGGGAGGACCTGGCTTGGCAGTTCGGGCTGGACTGTTTCCACAAGGAACAGGGTCAAGACTGATTTGCATATGGCTGGGTCCAAACTGGGGTGGTGTGGTGAGCAAAAGAATGATGGATTAAACCCAGATCCTTGTGACTGGGGGTGAATGTTTGCATTGTCCAGCATTCCGTCCATCAACTGTTTCTTTTGCATATGTCGCCCTAAGTGGGAAGGGTATGCCCAGACTTGGGTCCCGTGCTCACTACACCACTGGATTCAAGCTAGCCTGGCTGATGAAGGGTGATGCCCTGAAACCGGTCCCAGGATGCTTGTTTCCGGTCCAGGGAGGACCTGGCTTGGCAGTTCGGGCTGGACTGTTCCCACAAGGAACAGGGTCCAGACTGATTTGCATATGGCTGGGTCCAAACTGGGGTGGTGTGGTGAGCAAAAGAATGATGGATTAAACCCAGATCCTTGTGACTGGGGGTGAATGTTTACATTGTCCAGCATTCCGTCCATCAACTGTTTCTTTTGCATATGTCACCCTAAGTGGGAAGGGTATGCCCAGATGTGGGTCCCGTGCTCACTACACCACTGGATTCAAGCTAGCCTGGCTGATGAAGTGTGATGCCCTGAAACCGGTCCCAGGATGCTTGTTTCCGGTCCAGGGAGGACCTGGCTTGGCAGTTCGGACTGGACTGTTCCCACAAGGAACAGGGTCAAGACTGATTTGCATATGGCTGGGTCCAAACTGGGGTGGTGTGGTGAGCAAAAGAATGATGGATTAAACCCAGATCCTTGTGACTGGGGGTGAATGTTTGCATTGTCCAGCATTCCGTCCATCAACTGTTTCTTTTTCAACTGTTTCTTGTGCAACTTTCTAAAAGTGGCATTTTCAGGATTGTGATTTAGAATCCGAATTTACGATTAAAGAAGATTTTAAATTACAATTCTTTAGATACCAAACATGAAATTTCTACCTGTTCACAAACAAATGTTATCACTTATTAACTGTAATATGGTAACCCAGTGCTATCCTATGGGAAAGGTAGGCCTCACAGTTGTGAAAAATGAACTTAGCAGTTTTTCACTACTAGGACATGTAAAATTTAAAAGTATATGTCCAAGTTTTTAAATGCAATACACCCTGCTCAATAGGCTGTTTAGGGCCTACCATAGGGGTGACGTATATGTATTAAAAGGGAGTTTTAGGACTGGCAAAAGGTTTATTTTGCCTAGTTTCATTAGCAGTTTAAAACTGCACACAGGCTGCAATGACAGACCTGAGACATGGTTTACAGGGCTATTTAGGTGGGTGGCACAATAAGTGCGGCAGGCCCACTAGTAGCATTCAATTTACAGGCCCTGAGCACAAGTGATGCCACTTTACTAGTGACTTACAAGTAAATTAAATGTGCCAACTGGGTGTAAGCAAATTTTACCAAGTTATAAGGTGTGAGCACAAACCCTTTAACACTGGTAAGCAGAGGTTAAGTGCACAGAGTCCTAAATCTAACAAAAACAAATTTCAGTAAACAGGAAGGGAGGAGGCAAAAGGTTTGGGGAAAGACCACACCAAATGCTGACAGATCTAACAAGGACAAACCTATATATCTATTTATATCTTATCCTCTGCCCAAATTTTGGAATTTGGCTGGCAACATCATGGACCAATGGATGGATGCATGCAAACTGAATATTACTGTGAAAGTATAGTTTAAAGATTACTACTACAGTATTGAATATGTGGACACAATAAAGCAGCACTTGCATATCTAATAGTTAACGGACAATGAGAATAAAAATAATAAAAGGTGAATTAATTGATGAGGCAATTAGAAATATGGCAGAAAGAAATACTGGAACAGAAAAAGCAGCAGTGGAAGTGTTGACACCTCAGATAATGTGGGAATTTGAAAAGGGATGCATAAAGTAAGCTAACAAATTGTTGGAAGCTAAAAACGTGTTTTTAAATTTTACATGCCCTGTTAGTGAAAAACTCCTAAATTCAGTTTTCACTACTTCAAGGCCTACCTCACCCATGGATAACATTGGGTTTATCTTATTACATTTAATTAGTGCTAACTTTTGATTGGAAATAGGAAAGAACTTCATGTTTGATCCCAAAATAATTGTAATTTAAAATTTTCTTAAATGGTAAAGTCAGTTGGCCTCTGAGTATTCCTTGTAGACAGTGAGACAAAGGAGAACTAGATGTTGGCACAATGGGCCGTCCTGCCAGGATGGGAGGGGCAGAGCTATTGCTTGCCCCACTTACATTTCAAAGGGTTGCCTCCATCATGCTCACGAAGGAACTTGACACCAGTCTATTGTCACCCTAGACCACTTGCAGCTTTGGCAGGGGAAGGAAGGAAATTTCCAGAACAAGAAGCAGGTGTAGTCTAAATGATTCCCTCAGTTCAAAGGCTGGCACTGGGTATAAATACTGGACCCCCAGACCAACTCTGTACACTCCTGGCCTCTGGAGAACCCCAAGAAGGACTGCTTTATACTTTAGAGAACTGCCTGGCTGTTTGAGGCCTGCTTCATACCACAGAAGATTGCCCTGCTGCTAGTAGAGGACTGCCCTGCTGTTTGAAGCCTGCTTTGTACCCTCAGAGGACTACCTGGCTTGATCACA
Source organism: Calotriton arnoldi (assembly GCA_963921515.1). Lineage (NCBI taxonomy): Eukaryota > Metazoa > Chordata > Amphibia > Caudata > Salamandridae > Calotriton > Calotriton arnoldi. The sequence goes on along the minus strand of CAWUFW010003731.1, from coordinate 41,748 downwards.
GGACTACCAGAGTGACTCCAAGTGCTAATTGGCTGGCCTCCTGTGTGAGCTACAGGGACATAATGACCTCCAGAAACCTTACACTCTGCATCAGGTTTCTGCCTGGAGTGAGTCCTGACCCTCTCAAGTGATGCCCAACCAGTCCTGGCCCCTTGGAAGCTCTGCTAAAGGTGCTTTTCCACCCAAAACGTGAAACAATGGACTTGGAAAAATGTTCACCAAAAAGTGGCCTGAGAATCGACAGGAGACCGGTACCTCGCTGATTGCCAATCTGCCCGAGGTGTATCGCCGGTTGGCTGACTTTGCAAACTGGGTTACTGGTTGAGTGGGGTGAAACCCTACTCAAGCAGCAACCACAATTTCTGACAGGGGAAGTCATAAGCAAACTCCAAATTAACCTATGCTTAATCATCTGGTAGCTTAGCACAAAGCAATCAGGCTTAATTTAGAAACAACTGCAAAGTAATTATTAAGTACTTCAAACAGTAATAAAGTGAAAACACTGCACAAGAAAAATCCCACATAATTTAGAAAAATAGAGTAAAAGGTATTAAATTGTATAAGTCTAAAATAATAAAAATCCAATCAGTAGAACCGGAGCTATGCAAGTTTAAAGATGTAAGTGAAAATAGTGCATAGAAGCACAAAGCGCTAACTGTGGTTATCTGCTTGCCCCAGACCAGAACAAAGTCACAAGTTAATGCTGACCGCAATAGAGTGCGGGCCAGGTACAGAGACTAGGTTAGGCCCACTGAACAGAATACCTTACATTCTGGTTAGGGGAGTGTTGCAAAATCCCGCATTGAGGATGCGTTGTGCAGCTGCAGTTATGAGGAAGCTGCAGGGCTGCAATGCGACATCCTGTGTTATCTATAAGAATGCCGTAGACGAGAGGATACTGATGCTAAGTCCTTCATCGAAGACGCATCGCGCACCTGCGGTCCTGAAGAAGCTGCAGGGCTGCGATACCAAGCCCTGCATAGTCATCGAGGATGCTGTTGACGAGGGGCTTGTGATGCAAAGGCCTGTGTCGAGGATGCATCGAATAGCGGCGGTTCTGAAGAGACTGGGGGCTACGATGCAAGTGCGCTTTGGGGATGCATCATACTGCAGCGGCTCCAAAGCGGAGCTGCAAGGAGATGTGTAGCATCGTATTGGTTCTGCCCATAGGACCACAGCTGGGATGGCATATCACTTTCAGGCCCACTTCCAATGGGTCGAGGACTAAGTTGGCAGCACTTGGGGGGTAGGACTCACAGCAGAAAGAGTCCAGGTGCTGGGTTCAAGGTGGTTGGAGCCTTTTCTCTCCCTGAAGCTGTGATCATGAGGCCAGCCATCTAGCTCTGGGAGTCACTCTGGTGGTACTGGGTTCAAGATGCTGGTCCAGTCCTTGGCTCTCAGGTTGCAGGGCAACAGAATAGCAGTCCTTCCTGCAGAGCAGCACAACAGTCCTTCTGAGTCTTACACAGATCCAGAGATCTACTGAAGAGTTGGATCTGAGGGTCAACAAATTATACCTGGTGCCCACTTTGAAGTAGGACAAGGTTCTGGAGATTTCCACCCCAAAGGTGTTTGGAATTTTCCGCCTCCCTGCCATCGCGCCAGCTTGTCTGGCGTCACAAAAGCCTAGTGTTGAAACCCTTTGTGAGTCGGCTAGGCAAAGACGTTTCTGATATGCAAGTGTGGTACATGACAGCTCCTCCCCCTCATCAAGTCAGAGGTGGCCCATCCTGCCAACACCTATTCCCCTTTGTCTCACTGTCTGGGAGCAAAACACAAAGACCAACTGCCAGCTACACCTAGTCATGTGACCCAAAATACAGGCTGTTGGCACCAAATGTTTGGGACAAGAAAATGCCAACTTTCAGAAAGTGACATTTTAAGAATTGTGACTTAAAATCTGACTTTATCATTAAAGAATATTTTAACTTACAATTATTTAGACACCAAACTCGACATTCCAACCTAGTGCCAATTGAAAGTTATCACTAAGTAAATATAAAAAGGTAACCCAATGTTATCCCATAGCAATAGTTGGCCTTGCAGTAGTAAAAAACGATTTTATGAGATTTTCACCACCAAGACTTGTAAAAGTTAAAAGTACATGTCCAACTTATGAAATACAATGTACCATGCCCTATGGGCTGTTCAGGGCTTACCCTTCGGGCGACTTACATGTATTAAAAAGGAGTATTTAGGCCTGGCAAATGGCTTATTGTGCCAGGTCAAAATGGCAGCGTAAACTGCACACACAGGCTTCAATTGCAGGCTTGAGGTGCATTTAAAGGGCTACTTAAGTGGGTGTCTCAAAGAGTGCTACAGGGCCACTAGCAGCATTTAAATTACAGGCCCTTGGTACAAGTAGTACCACTTCACTAGGGACTTACAAGTAAATTAAATATGCCAATTCGGTGCAAGCCAATTTCACCATGTTTAAAGGTGAGAGAACATGCAGTTTGCACTGGTTAGCAGTGGTAAAGTGCACAGAGTCCTAACGCCAACAAAAACAAGATCAGAATAACTGGATGAGTAAAGCAAAATGTTTGGGGGAAGGCCATCCTAGGGCTGACACGTCTAACACTCCTGCTACTTTCTTCTCAGCAGCTGCAGAAAGAGTATCTGGGTCTTTCACAACCACATATCCATAGTTGGCACGTTGTTCTTTTTGGTACTATTTCTCACTTAAAACTTTAAGAATTCATAACTTTGGTTCTACTGATTGAATTTAATTCATTTCTCAACTTATGTATTAAAATCCACTCTACATGCTAAACAAATACTTAACACAGTGCCTCTAAGTTAAGCCTGACTGCTTTTGTGTCCAGCTACCAGAGGGCTAAGCACAGGTTAATTAAGTGACCTATGTGTTTCACCCTGGCAGGTATTGTGGTTGTTGCTTGAGAAGGATTAACACCCCCCAACTAATAGCCCAATTTCTTACATTGGTGTTCAGTGGCGGGATGCAGTATTTGTGTTTGTGCAGTACCTCTCAGTGATTTGGTGTATCACTAAAATCCCCCGAAATAATCACACATCAAATTAGATTTTTTTCTAAATTCTCCTTAGTTCTTGATTTTGGCTATTTTTTCCTTTTTCAAAATCTAAGTTTACCGCGCCTCCTTTTTGCTTCAATGGAGATGGAGTAGATCAATGCGGATGACCTCAGCAAGGCAGCGCTGCAGAGGCTTTGCAAGGAGATGGGGCTGAATTTGGGAAGGAAGGCCACAAAGTGGACCTCGAAGTAGCCCTGAGAGCCTTTGAGGAAGTCAAAAGGATGCAGTATACTACAGAAGAGCAGGAAGAGGATGGTCCTGAGGAGAAGGAGGATGTGGGCTTGGAGGAGGAGGAGGAGGGCCTGAACACAGGCCCTGGGCTAGTTTTCACTTTAAAAAATCATTACTACTGATTGGATTTATTTTGTTTTGGTGTCAAATTAATTATTGTAATTTAATTTATTTTTCTAAGGTGATTTGGGATTTTTATTGTGTTGTATGTTCACTTTATAAATGTTGTGTGCTGCATAAATACTTAACACAGTGCCTCTAAACTAATCCCCACTACGTTTATTCCCAGCTACCAGACGGTTAAGCACAGGTTAATTGAGTGGCTTTTGTGGTTCAGCCTGACAGAGATTGTGGGTATAGCTTGAAAAGGGCTAATATCCCCTCAATTAATAAACCAATATCTCATAGTCCTTATTTGTACCTGTGACACTCTGAGGTTATCTAAGATGCGAATTACTATTTTATAAAACACTTAAATAAATACATCCTTCCACACAATGCTTTCCATAATGTAAACCAGTTTGGTTTTAAGTTCTAAGACCTTTAACATTATAATACATGTAAAAGGTGCAAATACCAATGCATGACCTAATGGCCAGAGCTGCCGACTTTGAAACTGATGAACCGTGTTGGAGTCCAAGCGTCAGTTCAACATCATGTGTGATTCTGGGCAGACCTAAAAACAAAAACAAAGTGAATCTGACTTTGTTTAATATAATCTGGTGCTCATGTAAAGCGCCAAAATACCTTTGGGACAAATGTGTCCTATATAAAAATTGCAACCAAAAAAAAGAAAGTTGCAATCTTTACGATTTGAGTTGAATTCGGAACTACATGAAACTTGCATACTAATATTGGCTTTAAATATCCTAAATGGTTACATTTGTGAAAACATTGGCACATCATTCCCAGTGTCATGTATGCTCAATGACATCATCATTGTGAAATTAGTAGCTTTTTTTCCCTTCCCTGCAGATGTGGAAACCCGAAATTGCATTCCAGGGTTCCTGCCACATTTCATCAGCGTTTTCCCTCTGCCTTCTCCAAAGATTGGCCGCATGTGGCGTGTAGATTGCCGCGCTGTTGGGATCTGGTATCAAATGCTGCTACCTAATCCCAAGCGGGCCGTGGCAGGCCCACACCTGCGGCTGATTGAATCCTCGTGGAGTACAAAGGCCTGATTTACGGCATCAAGGATGCAAGGCCCACGTGCAGCTGTGCTCCTCCAGGAAACGGAAGTTGTCCGTCATTGTGCGTGCGTTTCATTAGCAACAGTGTACCTGATAGGCAGCTTTTACGACAAATTCAGAGGCAGACGCCACGATTACGGAGAACATGGCAAAATTAAATGTATTTATTCATTGATCCATCAATCTTGGATGTCATTACCAACTATTTTTATTATTTTTTGTTTTCACTATTCCTTTTTTTTTATCTGACAAACGTGTTTTGTTTTTCATTTCCACAGAATTGAGATAAGCTTTGTTTAGATGTTGCTACGTGACATTACGTAGCAGTATGATTGTATGCAGTAGTGCGCTTAAATCTTGTAGGTGTGCAAATTAGTCTTGACATTTTTCTTTGAAAACGTCGGTTCACCCCACTTAACTTGGAATTAAACCTTGCATGTCTCTTTCAACAGTTGGCCCAAGCTCACTTGAATCTATGCCGAGCTCTTGTATTTTTAATTCGTACCCCTCCTCGGGGTATTTATTGGGATATGAGAGGGGGAGGTTCTCTAAGTACAAGCCAGGACCGCTGAGGCAGTGAGTGCAGCAAACAAGACCTTTCAAGGGGTAACCAAAGCCTGGCATATCAAGGAGGCGATTCACAAAGACATGTGAGTGTTTATGAAAAAGAGTAGTCTTGCAGTACCTTTACATGCCCTTTCATTGATCCAAAACATCTAAAATGGGAACAAAATGGGACTATTCAGGGAACATTCATACAATAGCTACCACTAGAAAGGACTGTGTTATTTTACAGTCTTACTAATATGGAGTTGTGTGTTTCAAGCTGATTCACAAAGGTGTAAAAAGAACACTTCTGTAGTTCTATATCCCGTATTCATAAATGCTTTAGTGAATTGCCCCTAAGTGTTGACTAACGTGATTTAAAGATAGGCTAGTATCTACAGCTTAAGAGAGCCAGGGCTCATGGCTCTCCTTTGCTATGGACACACTCGGAGGCGGCTCCTCCGCTGTGGCGGAGGAGCGTCGCCCCACTGCTTTCTCGCAGTGCGAGAAGCAGAAACATAAAATGGTAATAACTTTTAGTTATTACCATTTTATGCTTGCGTTGCGGGCAGGCTGGCCGGTGGGCGGGCTGCTCTGCTTTCCAAACAGGGCAGGGGAGGAGTGGTGTGCCCACTCCTGAGTGCGCATACCCTGTTTGGTCAGCCCTCTCTGGCTGCCCAAACCAGTCATGCTCACTTTGCCCTTCCCCATGCAGGCGGCAATGCAGCCTGCATGAAGAAATGCCCACGCCGTAAGCTCCTAGCTGGGCTCTGTCCCGACAAATCACAACGCTGCATGCAGCGCTGTGATTGGCTTAGGGGAGGGAGCCTGGCTGCCTGTTTCCTGTTCCTGTCGGAGGCAGGAGAGCAGGAGAGCAGGAGCTGAGAAGACGCGGTACCCAGCCTCAAGGTAAGTTTACATTTGTTTTAATTAACCCCCCACACCGTGCGGCCTCCCCTGTGACCCTCCCTCCCCACGCGACCCCCCCGCGCCCTCCCCCCACCCGCGAGCCATGCCGGCCGCGACTGGACACACTACAAACAGGCCTACTGGCTGTGGTGAAGCGCCACCATCTTGTCCCTCACTTTTCAGAGATGTTATGTTTTCATGTTAGTAGGGGATATTTAATGGCAAATTCCATGGCAAAATTTACTTTTGTTTCTCATTTTAATCTCTGGGGTATTCCTTTGTGTCCCCACCTAAGCTGGGGGTCAGAAGATGTTTCACCAGCCCACTTTTGGCTTCTTCATTTTTCAAGACATGGGAACCTAGCCTTGTGTCCTATAATGGCGTCCACAACAGAGTTTTCTCTGTTATTGCCAACCTATAGGAGATTTGGGTTTGAAGTCAAGAAATTGCAAATGGTGAAAAAACTCCTCATCAAATCAAACTCAATTATTTTTTAAACCTTGGTTAGGGGACCATTCGTTGACTAACTGTTCAGGTATCTCAAACTCCTTTGAAGCTCGCCCAACACATTTTGTAATGCTATTTTCTCAAATGGATTTACAACAAGCATTAGCACTTTCTTGAGTACAATTCAACTTTCATGCCATGTTTGTTGCAATTCCATTTAACCAATTTGTCTGTAAATGAGACTAAAGAATCCTTTGGGAGATAAAATGGTAAGTCACTCTTTTGGTCCATGCCTCCCACTCTCGTTTGATGTATTAGCCCAAATTATGCATGCCAAACCGAAATTGGATTCACTTTTTTGTTTTAGACATATTATTTAAATGGAATCAAAATTGTTAGGAAAAAATGTATTGGATACTCTGACTGTCACATGTTCCGTGCAGGCCCATTGTTTTTTTCCCTATGTTAGCATTAACACATTGCAGACTGCCCTCCGCTTTGTGCACGTTACTCTGCAAACATATTTTGCGTTGTGCCACACTGTACTTTCACACAGAAGACACTGTTGTTTTTGCATTCTGTTCTTTCCTGGGATTTAGTCTGCACATGTAGACAAGGTCGAACAACAATGCCCCTTGTTATTCTGTTCTGGTCAGGCCCTAGCACCTAGACAAAACACACAAATGCAGCTGTCGTTTGGGAACACATATTTTGTCATATAGGTATGCACAGATAGGTAACACACACTTGGAGAGGGACCATTCCAGGGAAAAGATTGTGACAGCACCTGAGATGTAGAACCTTCATCTGTGTACACTAAGGTACGGGGTACTAAGGTGCTAACACCTAGAGATCATCTGCTATATAATCAGTTTGCTTCTGTAGAAGGGGAGGGAGGTTAGGCTACACTGTTGTATATAATCACAGCTCCATTTATGATTTACGGACTACTTGCTATGCTAACTGTATTTGTGTTAGGCATTTTCCTATTTGTTGTGGGACGTATACTGCATACTAAAGCACGATAGTTAAAATAAACATTTTAAACTTTCCTCGTGTCTCTGTCTGAACTTATTGTGGACTAGTACGAGTGTGAGAGTGAAAGGGTGTGTCCTGTAACCGCGATTCCTGAGAGGGTTGTGAGTGTTGTGTTCTGGGGTGTCTAATTGCTTGCTCCTCTGTGAGTGAGTAGGAGGGCAAGTGAAACACTGTAGCTAGTCGGTCCCGGGCTCATGGGTACTCAGGTGGTAGGATGACTCAGTCCCTGCCTACTAAGGTTCCATAATCCCAAGCATAGTTCTATGACTCCGCAGAATCCCTGCAACATGACCTAACCATAACAATATACTGAAAGATGTGCTCCATCTTCACCTAAAATTAAAAATTACCTAAACTACCCAGAGTTCCTATAATTCTTTCAAATGACAACCACCATACTTGGTGTATCATATTGCTGATGGTTAATGAAAAAAAACATTGTGAAAAAAATGTTTGTGGCATGAGTTATGGCATGTTTTGTGCTCATCTATAACATAACTACAGTGTTTCAGGGGTTTTACAGATTTGTACTCAACAACAGAAGTGAATGCACTAGCTCGGTGATTTCCAAAAGCCCAATGAAGTAAATTAAAGTAATTTCATTGTGATAGTTGTTACATCAAAATAATAATAATTTCAAAACATGAACACAGCCACACAATTACCCATTCACGTTATCACTTTATAACGCTACTTACACCAAAAGTTTGTCATAATAATTCATCATATATTGATGGATTGTCTGTTATACTTGGCTGTTCAAAAGGTGCAAAATACGAATACATCATGCTCTGCTCTGATAATTAAAATAAGATGCTCATTTTGTATTATCGATCCAATAGAGGTAGCAAATAATCAGACCAGAGTATCAAGCCCAAGTGGTGCCTGTAACGACAATTCCTAATAACGGAACATCCAAAATTTGGTCAGACAAAAGTTTTAATGACCAAATAGATATGTGTGTGTGTATTCACTGAAAAAACGAAAGGTTACAGGGACGTTATTGTTAGGTTCACGTTTTATCCACACAAAACCATCGGAATTCAGCAGTTATAGTTATACTTATAGTTATACTTATGTTAAGAAACTATAATTTGTGGCCTAAAGTTACTTAGCAGCACGGGTTAGAGTTTCTTCAGATAAGTATAACTAAAAGTATACATTTCGAGTGTTTTCTGTGGGTAAAACATGAACCTACCTACAACGTTCCTGTAACCTTTGCTTTTTTCAGTGAATTTCGAAGTTTTATTTTCATGTACAGTAATCAATAATTACCGAATGTTAATAAAACCACCACCATGCATGGCCTTAGGCCGTGCATGGTCGGGGTTTGGTGTGTGAGTGGGTGTATTTTTTTTCAATTTGGTCTCAGATCTGTGGATCCATTGCGAAGTTACACTAGGGGTCATGCAGAGTGTCGCAGAGGATCCGCAAATCCGCAGTTCACCCCCAAAAAAACAATTCTGGGCAAATTCTTGCCCATGAGGGGCCCCAACGGGGTCAGCATACTTGTATCCTGACCACTGACATGTTTTTACACTTTATTTTTCCCTCTCCCGGCACATGCGACAAACAAAATGGCTGCTGCAACTTTCATTTCAGGTTGCGGCCAGCCACTCATGGCCTTGCTTTTCGCCTGGATCAGTGGATCCCCCGTGAATGGATCCGCAAAGGATCCACATCCCTAAATATCTATATTTTTCTTCCTTTAATAACTTCAAAACTACTGAATAGATTTACACTAAATTACAAAAAGCACTCTTTCTGCACCAAGATCTAGCTTTCTGCCAAATTTGGTGTAAATCCGTTGTTGTGTTCGAAAACTGCAAACTTCCTTACATGGGAAAAAGCATTTTGGGACACCCCTTTTTCTACCCCGATTGATGAATCACTCCAAAACGTTCCACACAGCACCTAAAGTGAGTGGCAAGCTAGTTTTGAAAATTTCATGATGATTCGTCAAATGTAGCCAAACTTATTAGCAGACAAAAAATGCTTTGTCTACAGGAAAAGTTGGTCGTAACTATAACTACCTACAATAATATATGTTCAACTTGTCATCCTTAGAGTGGACTATGGTCTTTCCCCAAACTGTTTGCCTGCTTACCTCCTTTTTGTTGCTGTATCTTTTTGTTGGCCTTAGGACTCTGAGCCCTTTGCCACTGCTTACCAGTGCTAAAGTGCATGTGCTTCTCCCCTAAACATGTGACATTGGTGTATACATGATTACTATATTTAGTTTACTTGTAGGTTTCTTGTACAGTGGTATACCCTATACCCAGGGCCTGTAAATTAAATGCTGCTAGTGGGCCTGCAGCACTGATTGTGACCTCAACCCAGTAGCCTTTCAAACCTGTCTCATTGCAATGCCTGTGTATGCAGTTACCTGGAACTTTGACTTGGCATTGAAAACTACTCAGTTTTTCTTATGCATAAGTCACCCCTAAGGTAGGCCCTAAGTAGCCCTAGCGACAGCCTGTTGTCTAAGTAAAAGGTAGGACATGTACTTTTAAGTTTTACATGTCCTGGTAGTTACAAACAGCTAAACTAGCTTTTCACTACTCTGTGGCCTGCTCCTCTCATAGTCTAGCACTGGGAATTCCTTACAGCACATATACGCTGTAATTCCTAATTATAAAGGAGTAACTGCATAATTTTTCATATATTTGAAATGGTAATGCTAAATCCTCTTTACTAGTAAAGTTGGATTTAACATTATTATTTTAGAACTGCCTCTTCTAGAAATTGGACATTTCTCGGCTCTGTGTGCCGTGCAGCCTGTCTCCGATACACGTCTTAGGTGGGTGACAGGTAAACTTTGTGCATTCCCTCAAGGTAGCCACAAACACAGGAAGGGTGGGTGTGACAGAGAACTCATCTGCAGTCTGATAGCTCTGGGCAGGAAGAGGGGGGGGCTGACACTTACACCTGAGGAGTGTCCTATTTCCCAATCAAAGCACTGACTACCCCCTACTGATAGTCTGGACCTGGGGCTGGGAAGAAAGGGGGGCCTGTGCCCTTCAAGGGCCTGCTTTGAAGTCACTCCCACTTCAAAGGCACAACTGGGTAAACATACTGGGGCTCTGACCCTACCAGGACAGTACACTACTGGGCCTGTGAAGAACTCTTCCAGGAGTAAAGACTGCAGTGCTACAAGTATTGCCACTCTGCTTAACTGCTGCTCTGGAAGAACTGCTATTCTGGTTTGCTGTGCTGCTCTGCTGCCTGATGATCTCTGCCCTGCTGAGGACAAGGTCTGTACCCATCTCACTTGAACCAAAGTAACTCCAAGGGTTTGATGGCTTGCCCCCTGTTCTGAAGTCTCAGGGCCATCAAAGACTTTCTTCAACTCTGCAACAGCACCTAGACTCTGACGTCTGTGAGTCCTTTCCTGCCAAGGGGTGCCAATACAGTCCTGGAACTTTGAAAGGTGACTTTTGCTGTCCAGAGGCATCAAAATAGACACAGTGACGACTTTGCCCCAATTCGAACCAACGCATTGCCCTTCAACGTCGACACAGGAGCTGATCAATGAAATTACTTCAATGGACTGCGCGGCTCGACGCAGTGCCTGCATTGTAAAGGGGTTTGTCAACGAAGTCTTTATCGCCTGCGCAGATCTGAACCGACGCATTGAGTTGATAATGTCAAAGCTTGCTCCATTCAAGGTACTTTTTCAGTGGGACCTACGTGAGTCCTGTAGCCGGCCTGCCCTACATCGCAGTCAGCCTGAATTTTGGATTTACCCCGGTCCATTGTGACCTCAAGTAACCCCTAAGCGCTATTTGTTTCTAAGCACTACTTTTTGATTTATTCCTTAAAAATACATAACTCCAGTTCTACTTAAAGCATTTTTGTTGTTTTGGTCTTGTTCTACTCATAAAATTATTATCTATTTTTCTAAACCTGTGTGGAGTATTTTTGTGGTGTTTTCAATGTGTTACTTCGTGTGTGTGTCTGTTTTGCACAAATACTTCACACATTGCCTCTTTAGACAAGCCTGACTACTCTGTGGTGAGCACAGGTTATCTTTTAGTGTGCATCTAGATTACCCTGACTAGAGTGGTGGTTTCTGCTTGTACAGTGTGCATACTCTGACAACCAGAAACCCCAGTTCTAACTATATATATATATATATATATACAGTTATATATACATATGTATATATAAGTATATACATACATATACATATATATACCACAGAAGATTCTTGTAGTAGAAAGAACCGGAGGGACACAGCGGGGATTCCAGGTAAGTCGTTTATTTCAATACAGCATAGGCATGACGCGTTTCGGCCTGTGCCTTTATCAAATGCCTGCTACAGCAACGATTTCCCGCCAGTTCACTAAAATACTCCCAGTCGTTCTGCCAATTTGCAACCATCCAAGTGGGTCGGGTCAGAGTCTCTAACACAGCTGCAGCCGCATTGGCGGACTGCAGGTTCCAACATGCACCTCTCACTGCATCTCAGGTGAGTCTCTCCCCTATATACATATACACGGTACGAGTCGGGTACCGATAGAATTTGCACTGTTTGCACGATCTTTTTAAATTGATGTAAATTGAATGATTTTAATTTACCAACTGCTTTTAAACTGAATTTGAATCTGTGGCTTTTATACAATTTTAAAATACCTAATGTAAAGTCGAAATTGGGGCTTTGTAACTCACGGCAATTGCGAAGTTCGTCCTGCACTCGCGCCCAGCTGCTGATTGGCCGGCCAGGCGGGGCAGGAAAGGGAAACATTACGTAGGACCCGCCCTTGTGTGGAGAGAGGGCCAGGTCAGCGCTCTAGTCATCGCCAGCAAACACCTACTTATGGCGCCCGCAGCGCGGATACGCAGCGGACGCGCCCAGCGGGCGCGCCGCTGGCGCGCCGAAAGCAAGCCCGTCTGCGCCCATCCGCGTCCGAACAAGGCCAGGGACCCTGCTAATTGTGCGTCAGAAAAACATATTAACATTACGTATTCTATGGAAGAATTACTATCATTGAGGTTCTCTGGGACCACCAGATGCGAGCTCGTCTTCCCGATAGCCAGCCTGATAGGTAAGGAAACGACCTGTCCAAACTGCCTCACCAAGGTTAGCATAAGGAATATTGACAACACCCCACAAACACATAGGACTGCTAGGAAAGCCCAATGGAAAATTGGACTTATTAACAGCAGATCGCTACCAGCACACACCACAGAAATTAGGATGCTCATTGAGAATGAGGAACTTGACATCCTATTTTTGACAGAGACATGGCTGAAAGAATGCTCCACTCCGGACATAGTCCAAGTTCTCCCTCAAGGCTTTGCAATTAGGAGGCAAGATAGAAGGGAGAAAACCGGAGGGGGGTGGCTATTATATACAAAAAGGAATATGGATGCACGACTGCACCCATGGCCATCACTAACTGTAATAGATCACTCTTTAGCATCAAACTCTCGCCCAATACCACCTTCTCAGGGACACTAATCTACAGACCGCCGGGTTCCACTAACTCCTTTTTAGAGGAATTTCCTGGTACAGTAGCTACTACGGTGGCCAGTAAGGGGTTCACTACCCTACTAGGGGATTTTAATTTTCATCTAGAGTTACCTGACAGTAACACTTCAATCAGACTAATCCAAGACATGGAAGCTTTACAACTCAAGCAATTGGTCAGAGGGAGCACACATGAAAAAGGACACTTATTAGACGCCATCTTCTCCAATGAACCCAAGTTAGTGGTAGGGACCCCCATGCCAGTTCCATGGACTGATCACCATTTCATTCCTTTCACATTAGATAACCCCCAGGCACAGCCCATAGGTGATAAACTGACCAAGATTAGGAATAAATGGCCTAGATTGTTAAAGGATAGCATGGTAAATGAACTAGAAGCCCAGGCCCCATGCATAACAGACAACATTGAAGAGTCAGATAAGAGGTGGACAGAATGGATTAACAATGTAGCAGCCCAATACCCGCAAAGAACTAGATCAAGTAAGCAACCAGCTAGGAAAAATGCGGCTTGGTTTAACTCGAACCTAATCCTGATAAAAAGGCCTGGAAAAAACTGGAAAGACAATGGAGAAAAAATTATGACCCCGCTATCAAAAGCCAATATAAGATAGCTATCAGACAGTATCACAATGAGATGCTCCAAGCCCAAGCCAAATTTTTCGAAGGAAAAATTAACTCAGCAGGTAACTCGGCTAGAGAGCTTTTTAAGATAGTGCGTTCACTCACTTCCCCTGAGCAGGAAACAAACAATCCCACCTCATCCAAAGAGAGATGTAATAAGATGGCAAACTTTTTTAAGAACAAAGTAGAAATCTTATACAATTCACTGCTAGGAAACAACTGCTCAAACCAGGAAGAGACTCACCCAAGAAATACGGATGGCGTGGAAATTAATACAGGGGTGAGATTAGACCACTTCACAGACCTAAGTGAGGAAGATATGACCTCTATCCTGACAAAGATTAAATCCGGCTCCCCTCTAGACCCGATGCCACCAGACATCTTGAGGCAAGGAGGTAAAAAAACCAGGTCAACAACTGCCACACTCATATCACTTTCCCTTACACAAGGGACCGTCCCCCAATCCTGGAAACACGCTATAATCCGGCCACTGTTAAAAAAACCCCAGCTAGATCCATCAGAACTAGGGAACTACCGACCTATCTAACTCTTACCACTACTAGGCAAAATAACCGAAAAATATGTCAATCAGGTCTTATCCCAATACTTTGAGGAGAATCGGATACTGCATGCAACTCAATTGGGCTTTCGACCCCAACACAGCACAGAGTCAGCTCTGTTGGTGGCAACAGAGGAATTGAAGGGAATCCTAGACCAGGGAGGCACAGCAGCTATTCTGCTCCTGGACCTCAGCGCCGCCTTTGATACGGTGAATCATAAGACAATGATCCGCAGGCTAAAGGAAGCCGGCATCACAGGCTCTGCACTAAAGTGGATAACCTCATTCCTAGAAAACAGATCTTTCCAGCTAATGGAAGGTCAGCATCTCTCCGATACCCTGCAAATGTCATGTGGGGTCCCACAGGGCTCTGCACTTAGCCCAACACTATTCAATCTGTATATGCAACCACTAGCAGAAATAGTGCAGCAATTTGGATTGTCAATAGTGTCATACGCGGACGATACCCAGCTGATACTATCTGTGACAGAGGGCCCCCAATCTAGGCACCACAATCTGGCACCATGCATGGTGCAAGTAGCAGAATGGATGAATAATGGCTCCCAATAAAGGCCAGAATAGAGTTCAAATCACTCTGCATCGCTCACAGAGCCATGAATGATAAAGGCCCGATGTTAATCAAAAAACTCGTCACACACTACATTCCAGGTAGACACCTAAGATCCTCCACAGATCTACTTATGAAACAGACCAGGATAAAGAGAGCAAGATGGGGAGGTAGATCATTCTCGTATTTGGCCCCGGGCCTATGGAACTCCCTGCCTAGGGAAATGCACATACTAACTGATGAACTGGCATTCAGGAAAAAGCTCAAAACCTTGCTCTTCCCCTAATCTTCTATACATCCTCAGTCTAGTCTCTCTCAGCGCTGGGAAGCCCTTGGGCAGCTATGTGCTCTATAAAACCATAAACATATGTATATATATTTAACTACATAAATTGCACGTACTGAAACATCAATCGTTATCCACTGATGTGCCAAAAAAATAAACCAAGCAAACTAATTATCAGTGATATTGATGTACTGCATACTCTTAGTGAACTGGATGGGAGTGAGGGGTTGGTGGGGGACACAATTGGAGTCTTTGAAGCAGTACCATTGAGAATCTGAAAAAAACAAAAAAAGCTAACTAAAAGAAACTCGATTTTTAGATGTAAAAGGAGGAGGAATAATTTGAGGATATGTCAAAGAAAAGCCATAAAAAGCCTACAGTATGACAAAAACATTGTTATCAGGCCTTCTGATGAAGGGGGTTATGTGATTATTCTATCTAAGACTATCTATTTGAATGAAGGTTACACGCGATTGAATGATGTTGAGTGTTATGAGATTGTACAAAGAAATACCATTCTTTCAACTAATCAAATGCATTGGGAAAAACTCTTACAATGGAAGGAGAAAGGTTTTTTGGAATGGGATGAGTGCAAGTTCTTATTATGTAAACATCCAAAAATCCCGATCTTGAACCAACTACCCAAAATTCACCAAAGCACCACCAATCCCCGGGTAGGCCCAACATATCTTCCATAGGATCATTATTGAAGAACTCTTCCAAATATGTGGATTTCTTTTTACAACCCTTTGTAGGTGCTCTACCCTTGCACATTCAAGATATTAATGATTTCCTGAATAGTTTTGATGGTATCCCTTAGGAGCTAGACTTCCTGCTCATTACCCTAAATGTAGGAAGTCTTTACACCTGCATCAGCCATGAGGCAGGTGTTTCAAGCGTGCAGACACTTTCTCAAAGCCAGATCCCTGTCACACATATTCCACACAGAAATGATCATCGAAATGATTGAGATTTGTCTCCAACATAATTTCTTCATGTTTGATGGGAAGTACTTTAGACAGAAACAGGGTGTGAGACGGTGGCTTGGTATATGCTATCCACTAATTAAAGTGGGCACCTTGTACCAGTCCACACGACCCTTATGATGTATGAGGTCAAAGATAACCTTTAGAAAGCTATCCTAGTGGTAGCTGTGGAGAGCAGCCTTCAGGCTTAATCTTGAAGGAATGTAAAGCAGCTTGTTTTACCAGAGTATTACCTCCTGAATGACTAAATGAAAGGAGAACCACACAGTAGTGATATAAAAATATGTATTTATTAATATAACACTCTCTACTAATCTCTACACGAGATTAGAACATAAAGCACACAATATTGAATCAATAGAACAGACGTAAGTAGCACAATACACAGCGGGCTCCAGGGGGAGACCGAACCATATACTAAAAAAATGGTATAACAATCACGACTTGACTAGACACAGTGCCTAGAGCACGTAGAATTGCTGGGACCCCAAGGAACCACCCAAGGCAGTGACACAGGGCGCCCACGGAGGACGGGTGCAGTGAGGAAACACGACTGCGTGCTCCATGCAACTCTATGGGAAAGTCGCGGTTGGAAAGTTACAGTTTAAGGACACTTCTACGAGGACTTCAAGCAAACCCTTTGGAACATAAGAAGTTCTAGAGCCAACACACCAGTGAGTACCGAGGTACCCGTGTTACCTATCCCAGAGGAGCCAGGTGCATAGGGGTCAAGTGGTGTCGGAAACCTCCGTCGTTTTCAATGGAGAGCTGCGAAGAAGTACTGCTGCCAGGAAGGCGAAGAGTGTCCGGTGGAATCCAAGCCTGGATTCTAGGTGAGAAGAACCTGAAAGCAGAGGGGACAGAGTCTGGGTCACTTCAGGTGACCAGGGGCTTGGTAGTCGAATGCCCACTGATGTCGGGTGCTTCAGGTGAGGAGTAAGGATGCTTGACTCTGCAGCCACAGGGACCAGGAGACTCGACGATGACCAGAGTCTGGAGGTGAGCTGTCCCACAAAGGATGAAGCGTGCTGAGGGGTCAGTGTCTGGCTGGAGCACCAACAAGCCTTGGCAATTGCAACCCACGCAGGCAGAGGAAACAGGTTACGGTGTAGATCAGCAAGGTCCAGGAGACTCACCAAGCAATGGGGAGTCAGGGCACGTCTGGAGCAACCAGAGAAGCCCAAGAACAAACAAAGTGACCCTCGCCAGGACCCACAGGCCAACGGACCAGGGTTCGCGAGGAGACCTCGAGCAAATTCACAAAGCACCAGCCCACAGAGCACTCGGTGAGTGGAGGCCGGATATCTTGGGTGCAAATGCTGCTCGGGGTCAGGACTACACGGAGTCGAAAGCACAAGCTCAGGAATCACCAACAAGCATATGCTTCTGCAAATGTACACGGTGCACAGGGGTTCAGGTTGCACGGTCCCCACAAGGGATACTGGTCTCAGAATCGCTGAGAGGTCAGATCAACCTCGAGGACCTTTGGAAACCCACCTC
Source organism: Calotriton arnoldi (assembly GCA_963921515.1). Taxonomy (NCBI): domain Eukaryota; kingdom Metazoa; phylum Chordata; class Amphibia; order Caudata; family Salamandridae; genus Calotriton; species Calotriton arnoldi. The sequence goes on along the minus strand of CAWUFW010003731.1, from coordinate 24,320 downwards.
CTGTGTTGCTGAAATCTTCAGAGTCCGCAGGAGCTCTGGAGATGCAAGCCGGTCAGATGCGTTTAGGTGCCTGCTGCTGCAGGGGAGTAACTCCTTTACTCCAAGGGAGAGTCTTCAGTCGTCCAGCGTCGTGCAGACAGTCGAAGTACTTGGTTTCTTCTTAGCAGAATCTTGTCGAGGTAAAATCTAAAGTCCTGTAGCCAGGTATCCCACTTTATACCCACGGGAGAGGGTTGGAAAGATTCTGTGGACCCTCCTAGGGGAGGGGCAGGACAGAGGGGTGGCTACACCCATGTCCTTTGTCCAGTTTCGCGCCAGAGCAGGAGCCACTGGCTCTCAGAACTGGTTTGAACTGGACTATGCACAGGGACACCAAATGTGCCCCCAGTGCAGACTTTCTGGCACTCTCAGAGTGCCCCACCCAGCCCCAATACACTAAACCCTGTCTGGGAGGTGGTCACACCTCCCTGTGACAGGATGCCTATTGTCATGCCTTCCTCTGCTCGAGCTTGGCTCAGCAGCAGGAGGGCAGAAGCGTGTCTGTGGCTGGCAGCATCCATTTTGTGCTGCCCAGGTCGAGAAAGCTGGTACCGGGTAGACCGGTGACCCACAGTAGTGGTTCTAGAAGGGTGGAATCATACCTCCCACACCAGTTACTGGTGTGGAGGTATGATTCCAAGGTGTTTGATACCAAACACGACATGTTTCTAAGCAGCCGTTTTAAAGTTAGCATTTACCGCAAGGTTATAATGCAACTTAACCTATATGTCTGGCTGCATCACTGACAACCCCGGAGAATGGTCTCCGAAGGCTGCAGAGGGGCTCTGCTCATGCAGGAGCACCCTCTCATGTAAAACCCAGCACCCTGCCTTCAGGATTGATAAGGCCTGCCATAGTGGTGACTGATAGGTTTTTAAGTGTAGTGATTTAGATAGATATAGTGAACCGATATCTAAGTAAGTGGTGCAAGCACCAGCTTACACAGGCTGCTGTAGCAGACCTGTTGTGTCATTTTGAATGGCCTCTCATGGGTGGCATAATACATGCTTCAGCCCGTGGGAGGCCTCTGGGGTGCCTATGCCCTGGGTATATGGTGTACCATATACTAGGGACTTATAATGGTACCCCAGTATCCAATCTGGAGTGTACCTAAAGTACATGCATAGCAATTTAAGGGAGAAAGCAGATAGACTAGGGTCCTGGATAGCAGGATCCCAGTCAGACTAGTCCAAAAACAGTGATACATCAGCAAAAAGTGGGGGTAACCATAAGAAGCAGATCCTACTTTCCTACACAACCCCCCGCCAAACGCAAGGACATTAAACTAACCTTGACCAGTTCGGTCTTCATGTTCTAAGTGGAAATATCTGGAGAGTCCATCTGCATTGGCATGGTTACTCCCAGTTCTATTCCACTGTATAGTCCATCCCCTGTAGGGAAATGGACCACCTCAAGAGTTTGGGGTTTTCACCCTTCATCTGTTTTAGCCATAAAAGGGGCTTATGGTCTGTCTGAACAATGAAGTGAGTGCCAAACAGGTATGGCCTCAGCTTCTTCTGAGCCCAAACCACAGCAAAGGCTTCTCTCTCAATAGCTGACCAACGTTTCTCTCTGGGGGTCAGCCTCCTGCTTATGAAAGCTACTGGCTGATCCTGACCCTCCTCATTCAATTGTGATAACACAGCCCCTATCCCCAATTCAGATGCATCTGTTTGAACAATGAATTGCTTGGAATAATCAGGACTTTGCAGAATGGGGGCAGTGCACATGGCCTGCTTCAGGTAATCAAATGCCTTTTGACAGCTAACTGTCCACTGAACTTTCTTAGGCATTCTTTTGGAAGTTAAGTCATTCAAAGGGGTCACTATGGAGCCATATCCTTTGCCAAACCTCCTGTAGTACCCAGTCAGGCCCAAGAAAGCTCTGACCTGAGTCTGGGTAGTTGGAGCAACCCAATCCATGATGGTTTGGATTTTGCTCTGCAATGGTTGAACCTTGCCTCCACCCACAAGGTGGCCCAGGTACACAACCTTACTCTGCCCTATGTGGCACTTGGTGGCCTTGATAGTGAGGCCTGCTTTCTGCAGGGCCTCCAGAACATTTCTCAGGTGGACCAGGTGATCCTCCCAGGTGGAGCTAAAGACAGCAATATCATCTAGATAAGCTGCACTATAGGCTTCCAGACCTGTGAGAACTTTATTCACCAGCCTTTGAAATGTGGCAGGTGCATTCTTCAAGCCAAAAGGCATCACCACAAATTGGTAGTGCCCACTAGGGGTTGAGAATACTGTTTTTGGTTTAGCCTCCTCAGCTAATCTGGTTTGCCAGTAACCAGCTGTCAGGTCAAATGTACTTAAGAATTTGACAGAGGCCAAAGTATCAATAAGTTCATCTGCCCTTGGAATTGGATGAGCATCAGTCCTACTGACTGCATTGAGTCCCCTGTAGTCAACACAGAACCTCATCTCTCTCTTACCACCCAGGGTGTGAGGTTTTGGTACTAAGAGTACTGGGCTAGCCCAAGGGCTATCTGAGGGCTCAATCACTCCCAGCTCCAACATTTTCTGGACTTCAGTCCTGATACAGTCCCTGACATGGTCAGGTTGCCTGTAAATCTTATTTTTCACAGGCAGACTATCACCTGTGTCCACCTCATGTGTACACCAGGTAGTCTGACTTGGAGTCAGTGAAAAGATATGTCTATACTGATTGAGGACCTTCCTCCAATCAGTCTGCTGCTGTTCAGTGAGGCTGCCTGCCAAGGCTACACTATCTACTGAACCATCATCAGGGTTCTGTGAGAGGAGGTCAGGGAGTGGATCACTCTCTTCCTCCTGTCCCTCATCTGTAGCCATGAGCAAGCCCATGTCTACCCTATCCACATATGGCTTGAGCCTATTCACATGGAGCACCCTGTGGGGTTCCAAGGTCCACCAGGTAGGTAGCCTCTCCCTTCTGCTCAAGAATAGTATGGGGTCCACTCCACTTGTCTTGGAGAGCTGCTGGGGCCACAGGCTCCAACACCCATACCTTCTGTCCTGGCTGATACACAGTCAAAACAGCCTTTTGGTCATGCCAGGCATTTTGCAATTCCTGGCTAGCCTCAAGGTTTTTGGATGCCTTCTTCATGTACTCAGCCATCCTGGAGCGGAGACCAAGAACATAGTCCACTATGTCCTGTTTAGGTGGTTTGAGAGGTAACTCCCATCCCTCCTTAACCAAACACAAGGGACCCCTAACTGGATGTCCAAACAGAAGTTCAAAAGGGCTGTAGCCAACCCCCTTCTGAGGAACCTCTCTGTAGGCAAAGAGAAGGCAGGGCAAAAGGATATCACATCTACGCCTGAGCTTGTCAGGGAGACCTTTTATCATGCCCTTGAGGGTTTTGTTGAATCTCTCAACTAACCCATTGCCTTGTGGGTGATAGGGTGTGGTGAATTTGTAATTCACTCCACACTCCTTCCACATAGCAGTCAGGTAACCAGACATAAAGTTTGCACCTCTATCTGATACCACCTCCTTAGGGAAACCCACCCTGGAAAAGATTCCCAGGAGGGCCCTTGCCACAGCAGGAGCTGTGGTGGTCCTAAGGGGTATTGCTTCTGGATACCTAGTGGCATGGTCCACCACCACTAGTATGAATGTGTCCAGATGCAGTTGGAGGATCCATGGGACCAACAATGTCAATCCCACCCCTCTCAAAGGGAACCCCCACCACAGGTAGTGGTATCAGGGGGGCCTTTGTAGTACCACCTGCCTTACCACTGGCTTGGCAAGTGATACAGGAGCGACAAAACTCCTTTGTGTCCTCTGACATGTGAGGCCAGTGAAAGTGAGGGACAATCCTGTCCCAGGTCTTGCTTTGGCCTAAGTGTCCTGCTAAGGGGATATCATGTGCCAGTGTTAATAGGAAGCCCCTAAACTTCAGAGGTATAACCAACCTCCTGGTAGCACCAGGTTTGGGGTCTCTACCCTCTGAGTATAGGAGTCCATCATCCCAGTAGATCCTGTGGGACCCACTGGCACTTCCAGCAGCCTCAGTAGCAGCTTTCTGTCTGAGTGGTTCAAGAGAGGGGCAGTTCAGCTGCTCCTGTCTCAGATCTGCCCTGGAAGGGCCCCCTGTCCCCAAGAACTCAACCTGGTCAGGTTCAAGTTCCTCTGAGACAGTTCCTTCACAGGGACTGAGATCATCTCCCTCAGGAGACTGATCCTCACTCTGAGGCAGGGGGGAAAACACTGCCTTACCCCTACTGCTCCTTCTTTTGGCAGGCACCTGGTCCATTATTCCAGGATCCAGGGCCTGTTCAGTGGAAGACATTTTTGCCTGTGACCTAGTCATGGCAAACACATCTGCAGGGATGCCCAGCATTTCTGCATGTGTCCTGAGTTCCACTTCAGCCCAAGCTGAAGTCTCCAAATCATTGCCCAACAAGCATTCTACAGGGAGGTCTGAGCTAACCACAACCTTCTTAGGGCCAGTTACCCCTCCCCAGGTGAAATTCACAACTGCCAAGGAATGGTCTGTCCTGACATTGCTAGCATTGGTCACTTGGTGCATCTCACCAAGTATGATCTGGTCAGGGCCCACAAGATCTTTTGTCACCATAGTGACACTTGCACCTGTGTCCCTGTATGCCATGGCCTCCTTACCATTGATCAAAGGCTGTTGTCTGTACTTGCCCAGGTTACTGGGACTTACAAATAAGGATGCAATATCCATGCCTCCATCACAGACCAAACAGCCTGAGTTGGAATTCTGACTAGGCCAGAATCCATCTCAGATCTCAAGGTTAACCCTACTATACCCTTGTTCTGTGTACCACCACTTGAGACTGTGCTAGGGGGGACATCTGCCTTAGGGGCAGTGGTGGTAGGAGTGGAATCCTTGGCCCTTGGACAATTGGCATCCTTTGTCCAATGGGTCTTCTCTTTACAGATATGACAACAAGGTTTCCTTTTGCCTTTACCCTTGTTAGATTGTGACTCCCCCCCAGATGCAGGTTTTTGGGGCCCTTGTGAAGACCACTGGTCTTTACCCTTCTCCCCACCCTTATCTGAAGTTTTAGCATCTTGCTTCTTGGGGTCACCACCTTTGTTCTGAGCTTTCTGCTTCACCCTGGTTCTGACCCATTTGTCTGCCTTCTTTCCCAATTCTTGAGGAGAGGTCAGATCAGAATCAACCAGGTACTGATGCAACAACTGATTTTGGCAATTATTAAGGATCTGCTCCCTCATAATTAAATTGTACAATCCCTTAAAATCATTCACTTTACTGCCAAGTAACCAGCCGTCCAGAGCCTTAGTAGCACAATCTACAAAGTCTACCCAGTCCTGAGTCTGTGTCTTCTGGGTGTCTCTGAACTTAATTCTGTATTGCTCAGTGGTTAAGCCAAACCCATCAATGAGAGCACTCTTCAGGACTGAATAATTGTCAGCATCCTCTTCTTTAACAGTGAGGACCTTATCTCTACCTTTGTCAGCAAAGGAGAGCCACAAGATAGCTGCCCACTGCTCCTGAGGGACCCTCTGTACCTTACAGGCCTTCTCTAGTGCAGTTATCCATTTGTGGATGTCATCCCCACTCTGGTAGGGAGGGACTATCTTGTTCAGGTTCCCTATGATCATGAGTATACTCCTTAACCCTAGGGACACTGTTGCTGCCACCATGAGACTCTAGTCCCAATCTCTTTGTAGCTCTCTGGAGCTCTAGGGATTCCCTGTCTAGGGCCAACTGCTCCTTCTTGAGCCTAAGCTTGATTTTCTCAAGCTCCAGAAGTTGGCACTGTCTCTCATAAGAGGATACCCTCTTATTTGAAATGGAAGTCCCTACAGAAGTTCCTGAGTGCTGAGATTCTACAGAGGGAGATCTAGATCTCCTAGGTAAACTCTGTACTCTTCCTGGTGGAGTAAAGAGAGGGCCACCGGGGCCTTCTCCCCCACCTAAAGGAAGAGTTGGGTTTTCCAGGTTAGAATCATTCTGATCCTCCTGGCCAAGGTTTGAGTCCAGGTCAAAGAAGGTTTCACTTCCTGGCCTTTCCTCATTCCCTGCCCCACCCACTCTATCTGCCTCATCAGACCCTGGGGTCTTCCTAAGGTCATCTAAGAGCAACATCTCAATGAGACGTTAGGTGCTGGCACTTCTCCCTGTCCTCAACTTCCTAGACATGCACATGGTTCTCAATTCTTGAAATGAGAGGCCATCATACCTAGTTGGCAGAGAGCCACTGGCTTCTCCTCTAGAAGACATACTAGTGTTATGTGGTGTAGGCACCTACCTAACCTAGTGGAGACTAAACTCTCTTAAGTTGGAGAAAGGGTGTGCTAGACCCTTGACATACCCAACTCCAAGTTCAGTAGAACTTACTTATTCTAATCTTGATTATATGTACCTAATACTTAGTGGTTTTCAGTTAATCACTCAATGAGATTTATCTGGTAAAACAATAGCAAGCTTGAATCCCAACCACTGCACACCAATGTGAGAAGGTGGCTTGGTATATGCTATCCACTAATTAAAGTGGGCACCTTGTACCAGTCCACACGACCCTTATGGTGTATGAGGTCAAAGATAACCTTTAGAAACCTATCCTAGTGGTAGCTGTGGAGAGCAGCCTTCAGGCTTAATCTTGAAGGAATGTAAAGCAGCTTGTTTTACCAGAGTATCACCTCCTGAATGACTAAATGAAAGGAGAACCACACAGTAGTGAAATAAAAATATGTATTTATTAATATAACACTCTCTACTAATCTCTACATGAGATTAGAACATAAAGCACACAATATTGAATCAATAGAACAGACGTAAGTAGCACAATACACAGCGGGCTCCAGGGGGAGACCGAACCATATACTAAAAAAATGGTTTAACAATCACGACTTGAATAGACACAGTGCCTAGAGCATGTAGAATCGCTGGGACCCCAAGGAACCACCCAAGGCAGGGACACAGGGCGCCCACGGAGGACGGGTGCAGTAAGGAAACACGACTGCATGCTCCATGCAACTCTATGGGAAAGTCGCGGTTGGAAAGTTACAGTTTAAGGACACTTCTACGAGGACTTCAAGCAAACCCTTTGGAACATAAGAGGTTCTAGATCCAACACACCAGGGAGTACCGAGGTACCCGTATTACCTATCCCAGAGGAGCCGGGTGCATAGGGGTCAAGTGGTGTCGGAAACCTCTGTCGTTTTCAATGGAGAGCTGCGAAGAAGTACTGCTGCCAGGAAGGCGAAGAGTGTCCGGTGGAATCCAAGCCTGGATTCTAGGTGAGAGGAACCTGAAAGCAGAGCGGACAGAGTCTGGGTCACTTCAGGTGACCAGGGGCTCGGTAGCCGAATGCCCACTGATGTCAGGTTCTTCAGGTGAGAAGTAAGGATGCTTGACTCTGCAGCCACGGGGACCAGGAGACGTCGATGTCGATGATGACCAGAGTCCAGAGGTGAGCTGTCCCACAAAGGATGTTGTGTGCTGAGGGGTCAGTGTCTGGCAGGAGCACCAACAAGCCTTGGCAATTGCAACCCAAGCATGCAGAGGAAACAGGTAACGGTGTGGACCAGTAAGGTCCAGGAGACTCTCCAAGCAATGGGGAGTCAGGGCACATCTGGAGCAACCAGGGAAGCCCAAGAACAAACAAGGTGACCCTCGCCAGGACCCACAGGCGAACGGACCAGGGATCGCGAGGAGACTTTGAGCGAATTCACAAAGCACCAGCCCACAGAGCACTCGGTGAGTGGAGGCCGGATATCCCTGGTGCAAATGCTGCTCGGGGTCAGGACTACACGGAGTCCAAAGCACAAGCTCAAGAATTACCAACAAGCATATGCTTCTGCAAATGTACGCAGTGCACAGGGGTTCGGGTTGCACGGTCCCCACGAGGGATACTGGTCTCAGAATCGCTGAGAGGTCAGATCAACCTTGAGGACCTTCGGGAACCCACCTCCTGTGTTGCTGAAATCTTCTGAGTCCGCAGGAGCTCTGGAGATGCAAGCCGGTCAGATGCATTTAGGTGCCTGCTGCTGCAGGGGAGTAACTCCTTTGTCCAGTTTCGTGCCAGAGCAGGAGCCACTGGCTCCCAGAACTGGTTTGAACTGGACTATGCACAGGGACACCAAAGGTGCCTCCAGTGCAGACTTTCTGGCACTCTCAGAGTGCTCCCACCCAGCCCCAATACACTAAACCCGGTGACCCACAGTAGTGGTTCTAGAAGGGTGTAATCATACCTCCCACACCCAGTTACTGATGTGGAGGTATGATTCCAAGGTGTTTGACACCAAACACGACATGTTTCTAAGCAGCCGTTTTAAAGTTAGCATTTACCGCGAGGTTATAATGCAACTTAACCTATATGTCTGGCTGCTCACTGACAACCCCGGAGAATGGTCTCCGAAGGCTGCAGAGGGGCTCTGCTCATGCAGGGGCACCCTCTCACGTAAAACCCAGCACCCTGCCTTCAGGATTGATAAGGCCTGCCATAGGGGTGACTGATAGGTTTTTAAGTGTAGTGATTTAGATAGATATAGTGAAACTATATCTAAGCAAGTGGTGCAAGCTCCAACTTACACAGGCTGCTGTAGCAGACCTGTTGTGTCATTTCGCCCTAAGTTGGCAGGGTATGCCCAGACGTGGGTCCCTTGCTAACTTTGCCACTGGATTCAAGCTAGCCTGGCTGATGACGGCTGATTAGCCAGAAACCGGTCCCAGGATGCTTGTTTCCGGTCCAGGGAAGACATGGCTTGGCAGTTCGGGCTGGACTGTTCCCATGAGGCACAGGGTCAGACTGATTTGCATATGGCCATGTCTGAACTGGGGTGGCGGAGTGAGCTAAAAGAATGATGATGGATTAAACCCAGATCAGTTGCCTGGGGGTGAGTGCTTGAAATGTTCAACACTCTGTCCATCATCCCCTTTGGTTTTGCTTTGTTCGCCCTAAGTTGGCAGGGTATGCCCAGACGCGGGTCCCTTGCTCACTTTGCCACTGGATTCAAGCTAGCCTGGCTGATGACGGCTGATTAGCCAGAAACCGGTCCCAGGATGCTTGTTTCCAGTCCAGGGAAGTCATGGCTTGGCAGTTCGGGCTGGACTGTTCCCATGAGGCACAGGGTCAGACTGATTTGCATATGGCCATGTCTGAACTGGGGTGGCGGAGTGAGCTAAAGAATGATGATGGATTAAACCCAGATCAGTTGACTGGGGGTGAGTGCTTGCAATGTTCAACACTCCGTCCATCATCCCCTTTGGTTTTGCTTTGTTCGCCCTATGTTGGCAGGGTATGCCCAGACGTGGGTCCCTTGCTCACTTTGCCACTGGATTCAAGCTAGCCTGGCTGATGAGGGCTGATTAGCCAGAAACCGGTCCCAGGATGCTTGTTTCCGGTCCAGGGAAGACATGACTTGGCAGTGCGGGCTGGACTGTTCCCATGAGGCACAGGGTCAGACTGATTTGCATATGGCCATGTCTGAACTGGGGTGTCGGAGTGAGCTAAAGAATGATGATGGATTAAACCCAGATCAGTTGACTGGGGGTGAGTGCTTGCAATGTTCAACACTCCGTCCATCATCCCCTTTGGTTTTGCTTTGTTCGCCCTAAGTTGGCAGGGTATGCCCAGACGTGGGTCCCTTGCTCACTTTGCCACTGGATTCAAGCTAGCCTGGCTGATGACGGCTGATTAGCCAGAAACCGGTCCCAGGATGCTTGTTTCCGGTCCAGGGAAGACATGACTTGGCAGTGCGGGCTGGACTGTTCCCATGAGGCACAGGGTCAGACTGATTTGCATATGGCCATGTCTGAACTGGGGTGTCGGAGTGAGCTAAAGAATGATGATGGATTAAACCCAGATCAGTTGACTGGGGGTGAGTGCTTGCAATGTTCAACACTCCGTCCATCATCCCCTTTGGTTTTGCTTTGTTCGCCCTAAGTTGGCAGGGTATGCCAAGACGTGGGCCCCTTGCTCACTTTGCCACTGGTTTCAAGCTAGCCTGGCTGATGACGGCTGATTAGCCAGAAACCGGTCCCAGGATGCTTGTTTCCGGTCCAGGGAAGACATGGCTTGGCAGTTCGGGCTGGACTGTTCCCATGAGGCACAGGGTCAGACTGATTTGCATATGGCCATGTCTGAACTGGGGTGGCGGAGTGAGCTAAAGAATGATGATGGATTAAACCCAGATCAGTTGACTGGGGGTGAGTGCTTGCAATGTTCAACACTCTGTCCATCATCCCCTTTGGTTTTGCTTTGTTCGCCCTAAGTTGGCAGAGTATGCCCAGACGTGGGTCCCTTGCTCACTTTGCCACTGGATTCAAGCTAGCCTGGCTGATGACGGCTGATTAGCCAGAAACTGGTCCCAGGATGCTTGTTTCCGGTCCAGGGAAGACATGGCTTGGCAGTTCGGGCTGGACTGTTCCCATGAGGCACAGGGTCAGACTGATTTGTACATGGCCATGTCTGAACTGGGATGGCGGAGTGAGCTAAAGAATGATGATGGATTAAACCCAGATCAGTTGACTGGGGGTGAGTGCTTGCAATGTTCAACACTCCGTCCATCATCCCCTTTGGTTTTGCTGTGTCATTTTGAATGGCCTCTCATGGGTGGCATATTACATGCTTCAGCCCGTGGGAGGCCTTTGGGGTACCTATGCCCTGGGTACATGGTGTACCATATACTAGGGACTTATAAGGGTACCCCAGTATCCAATCTGGAGTGTACCTAAAGTACATGCATAGCAATTTAAGGGAGAAAGCAGATAGACTGGGGTCCTGGATAGCAGGATCCCAGTCAGACTAGTCCAAAAACAGTGATACATCAGCAAAAAGTGGGGGTAACCATAAGAAGCAGATCCTATTTTCCTACACAGGGGACTGCCATGGGGACATGCTTTGCCACAAGCTTTGCTAATCTGTTCCTAGGATAGTGGGAGGTGCAGGTGGTGAGTAAAAATTATGCTTTTAATTCCCACATGATTTTATGGCTTCGCATCATTGACGACCTCTTCATTATTTGGAAAGGGGGGTTAAGAGAAAGCACTGACATTTGTCTCTGAACTTAGTCAGAATGATTTGAATTTGAAATTTACCAGTGAGATTAGTGACACCATGATCAACTTTCTGGATGTATCAGCAATAGTAGAAGACAGCAAGGTCACCACATATTTGTACAGCTGATAATACAGTACTTCACACCAACAGTAGCCATTCCAAAGCTCTCATTCAGAGCATTCCTTATGGTCAGCTACTTAGAGCGAAACGTAACTGCAGCATGGATGAGGGATTCCTTAAGAAGAGTGAAACTATGCTGAAAAGATTTAGGCAAAGAGGTTATCAGGAAAACACACTACAAACAGCCTTAGCTAAAGCCAAGGGTATTCCCAGACATGAGCTACTCACCCCTAGAATGGGTATTCATACAGTTGAGGAGAATGGGGTATTCAGATTTATCACAACGTACAGCAACAAGTTCAGACAGGTGAAAAATCTAGACAAACATTGGTCCATTCTATAGAATGGGGAAAGTCTCAGGGGCATGCTTACGCCCAAACCCCAGATGACATACACAAAGGTCAGGAGTCTCAGAGATAGACTGTCTGACAATGACATACAAAACAACAGAACATGGTTAACGAATACCAGAAAAGGCTTTCTACCTTGCAATTAGTGTAAAGCTTGTAAAAACAGCAAAGCCATATCTAAATACACCTCACCTCTTCCAAGGGAAGAGATAATGATTGGTAAACCTCTCTCATGCAACTCGGATCTTGCAGTTTACATTTTTGTTTTCCCATGTATCCCGTTGTCTGTAGGCAGCATGATCCATTCAGTCATTAAGAGGGTACTTGAGTATTTGAAAGCTATGACTCATGAGGACAGACACTACTCTGTGGATAGACATTTTAGGCAATGTCGTAGTAAATCTAGTGAATTGCTCTGTTTTATGCCATAGATAGAAGTGAACCAAATATCCGGGGGGGGAGAGAGATTGCCCTCAGAAGACTAGAGTCAAGATACATTGTTGAGTTCAATACTAAGATATCTATAGGTCTCAACACAGATGAAGAGATGAATGTTCATTTAAGGGAAATGACTACATTGATCATTGCTTTTGATGTCTTGTTATTCCAACTTTACAGTGTCTGCTAAACTTCTGAAATAAATTCATGATTGTTCCAATTTTAACAGATTGTTTTCTGTGTTGTGATCGCTCTCTCTATACACTTTCTGCAGCATTTTCAATCCTTGCTTTTCTCTTCTGTCACTGCACTTGTTTCACTTCGTCATTACTATTCTGGTTTCAAACTTCATACAACTATACGACTATCCTTTGAGGCACCAGGAGGTGGAGACTGAAAGTGGGATACTGGTCCACTCACGTACCTGAGAATCATTGGCAAGATTGGAGCCTTCGAACTGGCCATCTGTCTGGTGTCTGTTCCCAACATGGGCATACTCTCATCAATTCTAGATGATATGTGTTGTATTTGTGCTATTTATACTATTTACTTCTTTGTCACATTTTATTCTCTTTTATGCCTTTTGGTTTGCCCTTTCCATCCCCCCTCCTTCCTTCCTTTTTCCCGTGCCCCGTAGAACGTTGAAATTCAACTGCTGCTGTGTTCAGTTATACCAACAGCAGCAGTGATGGATGTTGTGCTTAATAAATGGAACAAACTTAATTTTTATCTTTGTTATTTCACTGGCGATGAGTTGTGCAGGGGACAACATGCACAACATCCCCTATGATGGTGTGAAGTTACAATTCCTGAGTGGCAAAGCATCAAGACTGTGGCCAGCAGTGCAGTGCGGGGATTCCCTGTTGTTTCAGCGGAGAAGGAGTGGAGGCTGCGTGGCGGTCCCGCTTCACATGAAATCTCCGAGACGTTGAGAACTGTTCTGAACACGAGTGGCTCAACATTGACTGCTGGAAGCTCCAAGACGCAGTGACCTGTCTGGAAGAGATGTGACTCAACGTTCATTACAGGAAGCTCAGAGACGCAGCAGACCGTCCAGAAGAGGAGTGGCTCAAGGTCGACTACAGGAAGCTCTGAGACGCTGCGGACTGTCCGGAAGAGTCGAGTTCCCAGTTATCACATGTAGTGTGTGACGGAGTCTGAAGCTGTATAGTACCGGCCGGAGTTGGTATTTCGGGTGTGGTGCAGTGTTTTGGAAGCACCTATTACCCCAGTGAGGTTCGGCATGTACTCTGGGGGAGCGCAGTACCGTTGAGCGTTGCAGAAGCCGTTTAACTTCATTTTAAGGTTTTCCCTACTTTTTGTTTAATTGGGGAAGAGACACCTTGTATTGCGGCATTGTGGTTGGAAGTTTCCAGTCTGAAATTGCTGCCTGCGTTTAATGCATCAGTGGTGCTAATGCCGATGTTCTATCTGAGCATTTCCCAGACAATTTGCTTGGTTGATTTCAGTTGAGGGAATTTTCGCTCTTCTGGCGGAGCACTTGCATTTTAAATTTTGTACGCTGAGTAAAGTTCCACTGATTCGGGAGAAGACACTATATATAGAGTGTTCATTTAGGAAGATGGACCTGTCCCTGAAGAAATGTTTACAAGCACTGATCCTATCACTATGTTTGATGCATGTGTACAGGGACACCACATCAATGGTCACCAACCAAAAATTATCTTGCCAGGTGGTGCCCTCAATCTTATTGATGAAATCTGTGCTGTCCCTGCAGTAGGATGGGAGGCTAAGGACATACGGGAAAAGGAAAGCATCCAGAAAAATGGAAGTGTTTTCGAGGAGGCTCCCATTGGCTGACACTATGGGTCTGCCCGGTGGGTTGGTGTTATCTTTGTGAATCTTTGGCAGCATGTAAAAACATGGTGCGTTTGGATTTTGGTGTGCAGGAACCTGTATTCCTCCTCCCCAGATACTCCTGCTGTCTCCAGTGCCCAATTTTGGTGTAGTAGGTATTGGTTGCCTCATCATATGATTCCTTGCTCGATCTAACATACTTCCCAGAGAGGATGAGTTGTCTGTTGGCCTCTTGTTTATATAGGTCAACATCCCACAGGACCACATTTTCCCCCTTGTCAGACGGCTTGATAACAAAGCTTTGGTCACTATTAAGTGTCCCTAGGGCTACTCTTTGTTCTGGGGTCAGATTATGTGCATGTTTGTTCTTAGATTTATTCCAGATTCTCATGAGATCCTGAACTACAACTTCATGAAAAGTATCCAAGTTATCATGCGGTAGGTTGGGGTTGAAGGTGGGTTTAGGTTGGCTAAAGTACCATAACAAGAATGCTAATAGTCTGTCTTTCTTTGGTGTTGACAGGATTGCAGCGAACCCCAGAGGGGGTGATCGTGAGAAGCAATTGAGAATCCTGGAGTCGAAGTATATCATACTCCTCGATAGCAAGAGCCCTTTCGGGATAAACAAGATGAGGAACTTTTTGTCCACATTGGATGAGTACCTTAGTTGTATTTTGTTCCTGCTTTCATGGTGATCCATGGTTTCTCTGTATATACTGTGTCTTGGTGAGGGCTCTCTACCTTGACCCAGTATTAGCAGGTTGGAAAACTTCACAGGAAGCATAGCCTGCTTTAACTTTAACTTTAACTTGAATTTAATTTAATTACATTTTCCTTGCCCTTATCCTCCCCATCTCCGTCTTCTGAAATTTAATATTTGAAATTGTAATTTAAACTTGCAAATACCGTATTTATTATAGATCATCATTGAGTTGAGGCCTAGCGGATCTGCACCCCCTTGTCTTTTTATTTTAGTTTTCGCCCTCAACCCACCCACCACTTCTTCCTTTTTTGCCCCCCCATAAACCTCCCCTTCACACCCCAACTTTTTATTCATTTAGGGTATACACATAGGGGTACACGGTGGTCACCATACTTTCTTTGTGGATGACCATCATTAGGACCAGAACTGGTGATGTCTCTTGATTTAATGAATATGAAATGGGTTCACTTCAAGACTATTTAGGCCACTTGGCCTCCGCATACATGGCAAGATTTATATTGTGAATATTTTGGAGATTAAATTCTCATGCAGTGTGTTGAGCAGTTATGTGTAGCCACTTGGCTTGAACATGAGATACACGTGTGTGTAAATATATTTGTTTTATAATACAAGAATGCACTGGGGCATGGGGTACTGCATAATATGTATTAGCAGCGCACGCCCGGTTTCTTTGAGTTCGGCATATATTGAATTCAAGTTAATCATTTTTTTCTGAATTACCGGTGGAAATCACCAATGCCAATATTTATTTCGTTTTACACTGCAGCGGCATTGTAACCAAGCGCCGCAAAAAAGTCTTTCTTTCTTTAAGAATGTACTGTTGTGAACCACATGAAACATAGGTATAGTCTGTTCACGCTATCCATGCATACAACCAGTTCGTGTTGGTCCGTCTTTTATTTTGTTTACTTTACACTTTAAATGGTGGATACAGACGGTGCTAGCTTGACATGTGATAAAGACCGTTCCGGTCGAAACGCGTTGCCGTTAATACACTTGGACTTTACAGTGACCCTGGTGTGCGAGTCTTTTTCTTGTGAGCACAATTGTCCACTTGATTAAATATATATATATATATATATATATATATATATATATATATATATATATATATATATATATATATATATGTGTGTATACTACCAACGCAGCGGCATAGTACAAATTCTCAGCCTTCAAGAGATTTTTTATGACTTTCTATTTTATTTTGTGAACACCATATATGTATGTGACACAA
This sequence comes from Calotriton arnoldi, assembly GCA_963921515.1. Lineage (NCBI taxonomy): Eukaryota > Metazoa > Chordata > Amphibia > Caudata > Salamandridae > Calotriton > Calotriton arnoldi. Next base: position 8,603 of record CAWUFW010003731.1, on the reverse strand, counting down.
AGCAAGACAATAAAACGAGTGACACATTTCGGCTGAAGCTTTCAACTGGGTCTCACAAACATTGCAGTGCATAGCATTTTAATACCAGTCCTTTTTCCATTTTAATGACCCTTAAACACTAGAGCGACAATTGTACATATACTACAATGGCAAATTCCAGCCTCCATGGTTTTGTGAACGTACATTTGAATTCAAATAACTTTATAACCTATTTATTTCTAGAATTCTCTATCCCCACATTATTATTATGCCACTTCATATAAAAATATATTTATTTTCACTGAAAAAACAAAGGCTACAGGGCCATTATAGTTAGGCTCACATTTCACTCGTACAAAACCATAGAAATTAAGTAGTTATAGATAGCTGAGCTAACTATAACTTACGCCCCCATAATGCACTGCTTATGACCTCACATATTACGTCAATCATGACATGGTCAGTGACATCATAAATAATTAAATGAATAAATAAATAAATAAGCAAATACAGACATACTTAAATAAATATATAAAGAACATAAATTCAGAGAGAAAAAAAGGATGGGACATATTTGTAGGGAATCTTTCCTAATTCAGGTAGTGAGCTGGCATAACATTAATGAAATCATTAGCTAAGGCTATGGAGTCAAGGTAAAAAGAGCATATTCATACTCGAAAAAGAACTGCACTAACTATGGCGAGCAACAAATTGGTTGTGATGTATATTCTGTAATTTGTCTGGACGATTAGTCAGGGGAGTGGTTCACAATGTATTAGATACATCATTGGGAAAATGATTTGACTTAATGACTGCAAAATACACTAGGAATAGGCAGCTCAAAGAGATCCCAATGGCTAGAGCATGAGAAATGTGACTTTCGAGAGGAAGATATTGATTGAGGTGAAACTGGCAGCTTGAACACTGATTCTTCACTTGAAAGTGCAGTGATGGTCTGCTAATGCCCAAAAGGTTGGAGGACTGTGATACAGATTTACTCAGACAGAAATTACCCATGACAAATAGAAGGTCTTTAGAGAAAGGTTAGCATGCTTCATTTGCTTTTGGGTTATTTATTGCATTTTGAAAAAAGATTCCTTTTCAGAAATGTTTATAAACCTAATCCGCAAAGTCAAACCTGGACTCAGACATTTATTCTGTAATATTCTTCCTCCCTTTGGAGCAGATTTCTAAATTCCATGGTATCTAAAAGTGGGGAAAAACTGACTTGGACTCGTTTTTCTCACAATTATGTCAGACCTGGGGTTTGTACATACGTAAAATGTGCAAAATGTTCGCTGACTTCCTTTTTTCTAAAATGTGTTTTAAATAAGTTATTACCTTATTTCACCTTTTCATAAGAATTTGGTGCAGGTATGCAGGCTTTCTCTGGCATTTTTACAATTGTTTGTGAGCACCCTCTGAACTACATCATATTTTATGCTATTTTGTCTGCAAATCCTTTGAATTACGCATTTATATGCCCTTTAATATAACTTTAAAGATTCCGCTCTGTAATCCATTCATGAGTGAATATAACTTTTAAGTGTAGAACCGAAGCTTTAAGACTGAATCCAGGTTCTGAAAATCAGGTGTAAATTACATATATGAAAGTTACAACTTTCTCCAGATGTAAGCCTGTCTTACAACTGGGAGAAATATGTCATGTCATGGGTCCAGAGTGTGTGCTTTTTGCATTCTTCCTGCATTTGGCCACCGAGAGGAGGATCCCCAGCACGTTTGCAGCTTTGGTACCATTCTGACACCCATCAAGTATTAATCTGCATATGTGTAATTTGTAATTAGTCCATTTTATCCTCTAAAACTGTGCAGTTCCAATTTCCAAATACTGTTTGAGAGCTGTCAGAATACTCTGTCTGAGTAAACCAGGCCATTAAACTACACTGTAAAATGGTGATGCTTGAGCTGTGTCAAGCTCTGAAGCGCTTGACCAAAGAACATAAAACTACGGCCTATAGATACCTCTGGATGGCAAAGTTCAATATGCGGTTTTAAGACTGAACTTTATCTGTTAGTCTTCTATTCCTGTTAAATAACGTCACATCCTGGCACCGACAGCATTGTATTTGTTTTTTTGTTTTTTAGTGTATCCCATGCATATGTAGGAAATCAATAAAAATTGGTTATAATTTTTTTTTAAAGTCATGAAATCTTTTACAGTGTTTAATTTTTAAACTATCCAGTATATTTCTGTACATTCGCTCTTTGACATGAGGACAATAATTTGGCTCAGGAACTACACAAACGATGTAAACTTCATTCAAGTACCATGAAAAGAGTGTGATCAGTGATTGGACGATACATTTCTTTTAATGTGTTGTGGGAATTATATAGGATATAAAATTAATTCTTGCCACAAGCCGTTTTGCGCAAATTGCCATTCATTCTGAAAAGAGGAAAGTTATTTCCATGTTTAAAGCCTGTGTTTACAGAATGCCAGGAGTTTTCAAAGTAGTGTATAGTCGATATAAGAGAGTCCTGTTCCTGAATCTAAACTTTTAAAGAGGTTCATGATTAAAATGTCCTTACCTGGACAATGTTAAGAAATGTATGATTAGAGACAGAAGCCAGAAGCCTTAAAATATGCATTGCGAATGTTCAACAAAAATAAGATTTCTATCCGAAAGAATATATCTTGAAAATATTGAGTGCATATAGTATCCATTACCAATTACTACTGCATATTCAAAACCCTTCATGCAACTTTCCGTCAACCTTTCTTCATTTTTAGCTAACTGCACGTGCATATAGGACCCACTACAATCGCCCCTTGATTTACTGTCAGTGTAGAAATGAGGCTAGGACTCAATGAATCATATAGATTGCCTAATTCACCACATGCCTTAATAAACGTTTCCTTTTAATGAAACAGAGCTAAGGCAAATATGCCAGAGTTTGGCTTGACATTCTTTCTACATTACCCTGCCTCAGGAAATTATTGCAATATATTTTACTGCAGCAACAGTAGGCTGGGGATCAGGATTAGAACATACTAACTACTGTGACATTTGCCAGAGCTCTTGCCTTTATTGTGAGCTCTTTCAAAAGTTGAAAGCATGAACAGCTCTTTTGGGTGCAGCGTGCTTTCCAGAATCTTATTGTGCGGATACTTAAAGTTCAATATCTATTTACTAAAAAGTACACTTGACCACAAACAACATGCGAATTTAAACCCATGAAATGTACAGTCGGTAACGCAATATGGTTTGCTTTCATCCATGGGTAGGGCATGGTTTCATTGCTTGTCAGTGCCCTCTGAGAAATAGTTCAGGGGTAGAGGTGAAAGACCCCAATTTGCTATGCCATTAATAGCATAGACAGCTACTGAAATGTTTCAGATTGTACAAAATGAAACAGAAACCCTGCATCATCTTGCAACAAGGATGGTGGTCCATTCCTGCCACATTGAGGGAAAAGCCTGAATCCATCAATCATGGAAGGATCTAATCAATTTGCCTCTTGTTTTTCTCAAAAGTTGCCATAATGCAAGAGTCTAAGAGCACCACTGCTAGACAAGTCTTGCTGCAATGCTGCCACTTAAAATATTCTTCCCAACTCGACTATGCAAAGTAATAATTGTCAAAGACTTCCTGTTTGTGAGTCTGCAGAATGGATAACCATACATTTAAAACTAGCAAGGTTCGAGCAAGTTCAAAATCCATGTAAATGTGTGCATTTTACAAAAATCTAAATTTTATTTTTTCTTCAATTATTTCTTGAGAAAGAGGTGCATAGTTGTAATTGAGGTTAATACAAAGCCTCCTAAAGATGGTGGAAACAATTAAGATGCAAGAACTTGTTTCGCCATAAAAGAAGAGTAACAGTCATGAATTAGATTTTTTTCCAGGAACAACTGAAAACCCTCCATTTTGAAAAGAGTAAACTGACTGGTGGGGCCTACTTTAGTTGAAATATCACATATACGTTCAGTGCTGGCAATGTTTTCCACTTGCTCCATCTGCTTTCCTACTGAGAAACAAGGGCCCGATAAACCAAAGCCACATTGAAAAAAGTGGAAATTCACTCGTATAGAGTTGCCCATGTTTTTAGCACATTTTTAACTTTTCGTAAATTCATAATGAATTAGAACTACTAATGTTGCAAATTCCCAAGTATAATCATTTGGGAACATGGTAATACAAGTCTGAATCCATGCAAGGGACATAAAAGTTCGTTTTCATGGTGTATCATTTTTTTTCTACAGGATAACTTTTTTCACTGTGAAGAAACCTTTGTTTGAAGTGTATTTCACATTTTGAGTCCAGAGGAGTAATCATAGGTTTATAGTTTGCAGAGGTGATTGGCAAAGTATCCTGCTTCAGTATCAACAATTCTCTTTGCATGGAGTTGGCGCATTAATACTCTGCACACAGAGGGGCATATTCTCAAGAACGGGCGATAATTATCGCCAACCTAGGTTAACGCAACTTTACATAACGCCGACTATCGCGGGAAACTAACGCCGTGTTAACGGCGTATTCACAACACGCCTGCAACAGGCGATAGTATCCCGATAACGCGTCAAATGTCAGCGAAAAAATTACTGGGACGGCGATAAAAAAGGAAACCCGAACGTGAAAAAAGTGGCGATGGGCCCAACAGCGATAAAAACATCAGTGATTAGCAGCGCCAGGCTTGCTATTCCCACGTCAGGCGGGAAAAATCACCATAAAAACTGCCCAAAAAAATAAAATAAAACACAAACTACTGAGAAGCACCATGGAGGAAGCTGGAGCAAGTACAGAGCCCAACCAGAACCCCACAAACACCCCGGAGGACCAGCCAGGGACCTCGGGGAAGGAGAAGGGCAAGGAGAAGAAGAAGAGGAACCCGCGATTCAGTCCGCAGGAAAACAAGATCCTGATTACGGAGGTGATAGAACACCACCAACAACTGTTCATCACCTCCACTGTGTCATTGGCAACTAAAAATGCAATATGGCAGTCCATCTTGGCCAAGGTGAATGCAGTCGGAGTGAAGAGAAGGGAAGTGGATGACTGCAAGAAGCGCTGGAATGATGTGAAGCGCAAAACCAAGCTGAAACTCGCTAACAACTTGAAAGCAGCAATGCAGACTGGAGGTGGGAGTCCAGCGCCACAGCAGGAGCTGGAGGAGATGGAGGAAATGGTGTCCACAGTCATCAGTGGAGAGACGGTGGCAGGAGTTGGGGGACCGGACACTGCTCAACATGACCTGACCCAACAGCAACAGGGTGAGTAACGACCAGGGACTGGGGGTACGGGGGGAGATGGGCACAATGGCACACATGCACAATTAAGTATAGCACAGTGCACACCCACAATGACTCTGGATCATGTCCCTGATCTCCTTGGCACACTGCAGCACACATAGAAACAGCAAGTAGGCCCCCGTCGACAATGTGCCCAGAGGGGGCCCTCCCCACACATCACTAATCTCACAACAAACCCATGCACACGTGCTGAACCCATGCACATGCACAAGGCTGGCCCCCCACGGGGCAACAATGTAAAGTGGGGTATGCATGGCCATGTACTGGTCCAGCTTCAACACTCCACCGAATGTGACCAAAACATTCCAATTCACACAGATGTGTCATGTCTATTAGCAAGCAAGTATGAAATCATGGATGAATGTAGGGGCAGTGATACCAGAAAAAGGTACTCCCTGGGAACTGATATCAATGCGCATGTTTGACCGTGACCCAGACAGGCAGTGAGATGAATGGGAATGTGTGAACTACCTGTGGCCTCAGTGCTCCTAAACAACAATCTCGCTATTTCCCAACATAGCCCCACGTCAATGTAGGAAATAGGGCTGTGTGTAAAAATGCCTAAGTCTAAGTTATATGGATGCCTCAGCTCGGAGCAATGATTTGTTTCAGTGTGCAGCGATTGGACTCCTGGGATGGTCTGTGCGTAAGTGTGAAGGTCATTCCATGCAAGAGAACTGCGAGCAAGGACCACTGTGTGTGGGGTGTGTATACGTTGGTCCTTGGTTAGCGCTGTGCGTGGTGTGGGAGTCATCATCAGCTGCTATGGTATCTCTCAGGGGGTGCCGGGCGCATGCAATTCCAAGGTCGGAGGTGCAGATGTGCTACCGCCTTCTAGTTCAGACAAAGGAGCTTTCATCCCTAATGTTAGTTTGTCATCTGCTTGCATTCTGGAAAAGTGATGTGGTTTCGGTGGTGGGGGGGATGTCACTGCTTCGCCTTCCGGTACGGTATTTGTTGGAAATGGCCCTTTTTGCAGGGTCATCCCTAAACTTTTTGCCTTCCTCCTGTATTTTTTCTGACCTGCTTTTGTTGGTTTTATGACTCTGGGCACTTTACCACTGCTGATCAGTGCTAAAGTGCATATGCTCTCCCTTTGTAAATATGTCTATGTGAATTGGTATATCCCTGATTGGCTTATTTGGTTTATCTGTTAGTCCCTAGTAGTGTGGCCTGTGTGTGCCCAGGGCTGGTAAACCAAATGCTGCTGGTGGGCATGCAGCGCTGGTTTGCGCCACCCACAGAAGCAGCTTGTAAAGTGTGTCTCAGACCTGCCACTGCAGAGTCTGTGTGCAGTCCAGAACTGCCATCTTGGCTGTGAAGTGCACCCACTTCCCAGCCCCTGAACCTTCCCTTGGCATCATGTAAGTCACCCCTATGGTAGGGTGCATTGTGTGTGTAAGGTAGGACATGCCTTGGTGTGTGTAGCATGTCCTGTTAGTGAATTACACCCAATTTCGTTTTTCACTACTGTAAGGCTACCTGTTCCCCATAGGCTAGAATGGGCAGTTTGACTATTACATCCTATAGTCCTAACTGACCCCAGGAACATGGTAGAAAAACGAATTTAGTATGCCTGAGCTCAGAATATTAAAATACACCTTTTAGGGAAGTTTATTTTTATATTCTGTGTTTGAAAATACCACTTTTAGAAAGTAGGTATTTTCTTGCCTAAGCCTTCCAGTGTGGTCTGCTGTTATGTGTATTGGCTGTCTGGTTTTGGAGGGGCAGGGCAGGCTGAGTCAGACCTGGGTTGAATAGAGAGATCTGCATTTAGAGTATGGGGAGGGGTGGCTCCTTGACCTGAATAGGGCTGTGCCTGGCAAGGTGAATGCTGGCTCCACCTCCTACTGTGTGTCTGCTAGCAGACCCCCTCTATCTGAAAGGAAGGATGCAGCCTGGTAAACAAAGTGCTCCAGGTCTGAGCAGAACTGGTTCTGGCTAGGTTCAGTGACTTATAGCTTCTGAGAACAAAGACTTTTGGGGTATAAATATCTGTGCTCAAACCCCTACAATTTGTATTGCCCCTGGATCTGAAGAGGAAACGCTGTCCGTGCCACTGGAGGAATCTGCAGGAAGTGACTGTCCTTGTGCTTGTGTGTTTTTCTTGCACTGGCCTGCAGCAGTGACCACTGGACCTTGAAGAAAAGAGAAAAGGACTTTTGAGAGAACTTTTATTTTTGTTACAGCAATTACCCAAGGGCTAGGAAAAGAGCTAGCCTCCTGCTGGAGTCTCAGGCACATCAGACTCCACCACCAACCTCCTGCTTCCTCCCTGCGAGGATTGCTATCTGCTGATGAGGCTCCTGTGAGTTCCAGGCCCTCTAGTTTGCTTCAGAGAAAAGAGTGCTGGAAATCGACGCTAACGCACCTTTGCGAGCCGCTGCAGCCGAGAGCGCTGGAAAAATCATCGCGCTGCTGCCGCTGAGTGCTCGCAACACGAAACCATCGCTAACGCCTCTTTGCGAGCCGCTGCAGCCAAGACGCGCTGGAAAAATCATCGCGCTGCTGTCGCCGAGCGCTCACAACCCCTAAAGAAAAGACATCGCATTGCGGACGCCGTGCGTCCGCCATTTTCATCACATCGCACCGGATTTCGTCGCTCCCTCGCGGAGCGCCATTTCTTAGCATCGCAACACAATCGCACAACGCAACAGGATCGTCGCATCGACTTCTCCCTCGCGGCAAGAAAGTCATCGCATTGGCGGCCTAGCGTGCAGAAGTTGGTCGCATGTCTCCGCGCGCATCAGCAGATCGGCGCATCATCCTCCCTTGCGGCAAGGATTTAACGCATCGCCGGCCTCGCGTGAGGAAAATCATCGCTACCACTTCTTTGCGACATTTTGTTGGTTTTGCTACTGAATTCAGGTACTTTGTGAGAGAAAGGGTCGCAGAGACCACTGCTTTGGATTTGAACCTTATTTTTGCAACCCCTGAACGAGAAAGGGTCGCAGAGACCCCTGCTTTGAATTTGAACCTTACTCTTGCAACCTTTGAACTATTTTTGACAGCCCTTCAACAGCAATCCTATTTTTGACAGTATTGTGGCTTTTACAGTTATTGGTCTTGTGATAAATCTACCTATATATAAAGATACTTATTTTTTATAACTACTTGTGTGGTGTCCCTTTGTAGTGTTCCTCACTGTGTTACTGTGTATGGTCATAAATGCTTCACACACTGCCTCTGAGATAAGCCTACCTGCTCGTGCTACGTTACCACAGGGTTGAGCGGGGGTATCAAGGAGGGTAGCCCTTTCACTCTGACTTAGGAAGAAGGGTCCCTACTTGGACAGTGGCCAGCCATTGCCAACTAGAGACCCCCATTTCTAACAGTATACCTGCTGGCTTGT